>JAMJFZ010003163.1:28852500-30052500 GCA_026225945.1 Cricetomys ansorgei
CTCCTTTGTGTCCCTAATTTAGCTCAGTTTCAACTTTACCAATTAGAGGGTATTTATTTCCTCCTGCTCTTTCTCTTCCTCCTCCTCCTCCTTGTCCTTTTCCTGCTTCTCCTTTATGTTCTTTATCTCATATATCTACCATATTCTTAGGACAACATGACTTTCAGTCTTTTTTCTTCCAAATTTTACCATGTTACCATGTGAAGACTCTTCCACTCTCTATGCGTCTCATGATTTGGGGTTATTTATAATGATGAAACATTATAAATATAAATATAAACATGAAACATCTGTCTTCCTTGAAGCTTGATTTACCAGTCATGGGTTTTACTCTTTCTTTAATCATTTCAGTAGTTTGAAAATTTGCAAAGACTAACATCCTTGTTACTATTGTGTGATTAAAAATACAGCTCAGAAAAGACAGGTTTGTCTGCTTGTATGGTACTACCTAAAATGGTCTAATAGTCAAAAGAGGATGTTAGGTAAAACATTCAAGTGGGCAGTACATTGATTAAGGGGGATCAAAGTAGCTGAAGATGGTTTGGTTCTGGCCAGGAAGTTTTCAGCTCTCTACAATAACAGAAAGTCTCACCAGTTAATCTTCTCTGTAGAATCTTTAAAACTTATAAGGCTTCGTTTTATGAGAATTTGAGTTAAAAAAGTTCAAAGTCTACAGTTTGTAAAACTTGTCACAATGGTTTTATTTTATTTTTTTTGTACATGGTATTTTTTTTTACTCCTTGTCATATTGGATTAGGGAAACTATTTTCCAAAGAAAGATGTACAGGATCTCAGTTTCTCAGCATGTGTCTGGGTATCACGTGGTGATGATGTGTTTTAGCTGCCTATAAAGATTTGCAAAAACTACATTCAAATGTTTTTCGTGTGCTGAAATTTCTGTGAACCTTTGACAACGTTAATGTGATTCTGCTGCTCTTGTAGGAAAGCTATGAAAGTATTGCTTATACATTTGTCGTGACAGAAGAGTCTTTTTGTCAGCAGGGAATAGTGTGGAGGATTTGAGAGGAAGTACACTGGGCAAGGAACATCTGGTTTCTGTCATAATCATATTATTTGCCACATTATAATTGAGCCTTGCATATTTCAAGTGTCTGGGAAGTCCTTTTTTATCCACATGTATTATTGTCATTAGAAAGAATGTAAAATATTTTAAATGTCACTGTAAAGATTTCAAGACGAAAATTATTTCAAAATACAGTATGCTACCAGTGAAGTATTGAGTAACATGCTAACAAAGACTTATTAACTTTAAATATTAATTAATGTATAAAATTAAACATTGCCTTCTTTTTATGACTTAATATGACTAAGTATAAAATAAGTCAAATTTTACTGACAAGAAAAAAATTCTCACTACTGTCATGCTTACTAATCTTTAGGGATAAGCAGTGAGTTAATAGCAATAGTCTTTCTCTGTTGCTATCAATTACACACATTGTTAATGGGTTGACAAAAATCTGCCAAGGCGTAGATTGTTAACAAGATTTGACACCTCAGTTATAGCTGGTATCAGAAATTAATTTTACAGAGTACAACCATGCCACATTAAAATGCATGTTATGATAGGGGCTAGATGACCCTGCTAGGATACAGTTTGGAATGAAAGCTTATACAAATATGCAGGCACATGTGTGAGAACACAGATATAAAACTTACTATACAATAGTGACTGACATACAGCAACAATTACTCTAGAAATTAAACTTTTTTTCTTAGCTTTAATAAGGTTGTTAGACGAGACAGTGAACAATTTGAATATCATAGCATTTAACTGTCCGCTTACATTTAAATACTCAAATTGTAACAAAAAACTAGACATCTCTTCATTTAAATCTAAGAATAAATTAGACACAAATTGAAGATGAAGTACTGATTTATGGTATTCAAATTATCTAAGTTAAATTCCATTTGTTGGTTAAAGACCTTGGGGAACAAGGATCCAGGGTACCTTTAGAATGCAAGTGTTTTTCAGTAAATGATTTTATGTTGCTAGGATTCTCAACGGTTGGAAGGAATTGGTTGTGAGGAGTGATAGAGGGGATAGAAATGAGACCTGGAAACAGTGAATGGGTGGAGAAATGAAACTGCCAAGAAGGTGCAGAGTGTCAACCTCATGCTTCCATAAGAGTCGGTAACACTAGCTCCATTTCTCATCCTCCTACTCAGACCGACTGCCTGCGTGATGGTTGCAACCAACAAGAACGATGATCTTCCCTGTGGCTGTGTTCTTCCCAGCTGTGGCTTGGTTCTTGCTTTATTCTATATTTCTAATGTTGTCAGCCATGGGATCCTTCTGCATCTGGACCTTGTCTTGAGATGCACCTAGGGATGTACATGTAGATGAATGAAAGTGAGAGTGCCTTCACCAGCGGAACTTTGTGATTCCCCAGACTATAAATACTAGCATTCTCGCAAGCACCTGAGAAGAATGATGCTCTCATTCGCACAAGTGATAAAATGGCATAAAAATGCAATGCTTAGGACATGTATTCATGTGCTGAAATAGTGAAAAGTCATTGCTGACACTCATCGTCTCACGGTGCACAAGGTCAGGACCCTGTACTTTGTTTACGTGATTTAATACACTGTCTGTAGGTGATTAGGGGAATGTATTTCATATGAATACATTTGCACTGCACATTTTCCATCCAATAATCATCATAAGAGTGTTATGATTAAACTTATATCTGCAAGCTATGACATATATAATATGTTAGTTGACATGAGACAAAGATATATTTTGGTATTTTTGTAGAACCAGTACCTTTACACTGTTTATATAAAATATCGCTATTGTTTTGAGATATTCTCAATATCTGTATTACAATCCAATGTATGGGAAGAATTTCCACTACTTAAGTGTGTATACTTGCAGATGTTTTCATATTAACTCAACAGATCATTATTACTCATTGTCCTAGAATGCATATGCTACAAATTTCTTGTACATGGCATTTAACCCTAGCCAAATTCTTGGCACAGGGATCTATAAAGACCACACATGAAGTAGCATAACCTATGTACCTCAATACTACTAAACTTCTGTTTTGCCAATATTTTAACAAATAAGCTGTTTTCTTTATCTCCTACCAGGCATGTGGAATATTCCTTCTTAACCTTCAATAATCCATAAAATCGCTCACTTTTCTTTCCGTACTGGAATATGGATTTAGTTCTCTCTGAACCTGTGAATCCTAAGCTGCAAATTTTTAGGTTCTCCAAATAAAGCTCTTTCACAGTTTCTGAATTTGAGTTGATCAACAAACATCAACATTTTTTTGCTACTAATCCATATGAATGCCAAATGATCCATAGGGAACTGGTACTGAATTTGGATAATGAAAACTAAGATACTGACTTTATAGTTCTGTTAATTCA
This sequence comes from Cricetomys ansorgei, assembly GCA_026225945.1. Classification (NCBI taxonomy): domain Eukaryota; kingdom Metazoa; phylum Chordata; class Mammalia; order Rodentia; family Nesomyidae; genus Cricetomys; species Cricetomys ansorgei. The sequence continues at coordinate 28,855,900 of JAMJFZ010003163.1, forward strand.
TGAGGATGATTCTTTACCTGAGGTTCTGCATTAGCCATCTAGCTCTTGTAATTTGCAATTCCTCCTGCTACTGAGAGAACCAGTCATCAATTGAACCTTGGCTTTCTATCAAGAGGCTCAAAATTCATATTATGGATAAAATAAATTTGTTCCTATAAGAGATTATGGGATTACCATACAAAAACCAAAACTAGAATTATTTTATGATCCATTTACCAAATTTATGGCCACATAGATACTTATTTATACATACTTGAGTCAGTATACAAATATATATTTAACATACCCATATTTGTCAAGGAACTGTTTACAATATCTAAACTACTGAGCCAGCCTAAGTACCCTTCAGTAGTTGTGAGGATAAAGGAAATAATGCTCTCTATGAATAATGGAGTAATATTACTAATTCATAAACAGTAGTAAATATTGCCTTAATCTGCAAAACTGCTGAATTCAGATGCCATTGTGTTAAGTGAAATAACTGATACAGAAAAACAAGTACTAAATACTGTCTCTCATATTTCAAACCTTAAAAAGAAGAGTCCTGAATGTAGAAGAAAGAACATAAGGGGCAAGAAAAGGCCTTGTTGAGGGGAGTAAGGAACAACAAAATGGTTATAGATAGATGTAATCAAAGTTCAACCTAATATCATGCATGGAAATAACATAATCAGTCTCACTAATAAATGTTAATAACAATAAAATACAAAAAGTGAGCATGTGTTAATGTATAAGGGGTTAATGACAACATGTATATCTAATCAACTGTTTCTGAATTAATATAGAATTAGTGGGATTAGTGTGGATTTGAGTCTCTTATTTCTTCCTTTAACTTTCACGATGGACGACTAACATTGCCTTTGTTCTGTCCTTAGGTTAGTGTTGGACATTATGCATTCAGAAGGCAGATAAATTGCCTTATTCAGACTTGTTATTTATGATCTCCTTGTACTTGTAGCCTGGTATCGTAATTTGATGAGTATTTTTGTTTTTTTTCCTAGATTTGTGGAAGGTGACATGTACTATTAATGCGAAAGAGATGTGAATAATTTAGGCAAATATAATATCCCCAAAAATAGAGTATATTAACAGCCCAAATATCACTCTCTTTTCTAATATCATTTGCCCAGCATACTTCTGGCTTTCGTTGTTTCTGAATTCTGACTGTCCTAGGGACTGTCTTGGGAGACATGAAGATACAAGTTAAATGACAGAACACTACACTTAGTCTTAGGCTACCTCCTAAAGGTGGAATCAAACCGAACCTCCTTGCAGTTCTTTCTGGGACAGAGAGCTAACAAGCAAGCTGTGCTAAAATTTGATAGTTTTGCATCCATGGTAACTAGTTCCTCCATACTTTGTCATGTGTAGTATTTGGAAATAAGTCACATGATGTGAAGTTTGCAGCACCCTGCCCCCGCAAAAAAAAAAAAAAAAGGTTAGAAGAAGTCAAATTTTTCTTTTGTTCTGGGATTGCTCTGGATTGCTTCTCTCTGAAGCGGCTTCTCTGGCCCATCCTGATATCACTCTATAGTGGATATTTTGCAATCTTTCTATATCTTTCCCTCTCTTATTCTTTATGAAGCCTTTCTTCAGTTAAAGGGAGTCTCTCCTCTTCAAGAAGCCACCGTATTTAGCTTGTCCACCTGTTATTGTATAATATCTGCCTAATGCTGTCTCTCTCACATCAAGGTCCAATTGTAGCCTTGAAGCCCATTTCTTCTTATCTAAAGGGATAATTCATCACTTTCCTTTCTAGGCCAATTGCTGCTCCTTTCTTCCTTGTCATTATATGGCATCACTGTCAGCCTAAGTCTGAGGTGGATTTTAACATTTCTGTCATTCACTTTTGACTTAGCTTGTTTGCAGTTAAGTTGTGTCTCAGTAAGAACAAGAAGTCAGTTGACTGGGAAGTTCGAAGCCTGTATAAAACTAGGAGACTGCAGTCAACACACAGTCCTCAATTCTTCCCAAACTGCCTGGCCTCATCAACTCTGAGTTGACTGCCAATGTATGAGATATTCTGGCCAGGAGGAAGAAAATACAAAATTTATACTGAATACATAGAATTCTATGTTTAATGGATTTTATTGTTTTAATATTCTATATCTGGGGAGAGGAACTTTGCAGTAATGGATTCACCCTTCAACTATGGACCCTTCTCAAGACTCACATGCTTTCAGTGTTTTCACCAGCAGTTTATAAATAAAGACAATTTTATGTTCTAATTACATTAACAAATTAACATTATAAAATGCAAGAACCCAATCAGCACTTCAAAATGAATGTGTAAGTGTTGGTGAGTATTCAATACCATTTTTCAAAAAAAAAGTGTGTTGTAGATGTTATACAGGCAAGGTAATTATTTTTCTCTTCTCCCTTACATCGGAGAACAAGAAGATGCCTTTGGGCTCTTTCAAAATAGATTGTTCTGCTTCTGTAATGGGTACCTGTGGGACTGACTGCAGAACAATGCCATATTAAGAGTCATAGGATTTGAAGAAACCCAAGCAACATTTTCTATTGAGATCAAGATAAAAGAGCCTTTCTTTGAGAAAACGGAGTAGCTAGGTACTTTGTTCAAATAACAAAGCAGGATCATTAGTCTAAAGGAAAAAAATAGCACTGTCAGAAATTTAATATATTACACCTTTTAAGGTAAGTAAGAAGTCAAAACCATTGTCCTAAACTCACGAGGCATGCTTTTCTTAGTCCTACACTAGTAACACTATAATTTATGTTAGATGACTCCCCTCCTGTGTGTGTGTGTGTGTGTCTCTCTCTCTCTGTCTCTGTCTCTCTCTCTCTCTCTCCCCCTCTGTGTGTGTGTGTGTGTGTGTGTGTGTGTGTGTGTATGTGAATGCATGTGTGAATTATAGATAATATAGTCTTCCTTAGCGTTATTGTTACCTTGGCCTAATGCCATTAACCTTCCAGGAGGTACCAATGATATGGTGTGACATAATAAAAGGGGAAAAGCACTTACAGTTTTGTTCCAGGTCAAAATAAATTAGAGAAAGGGAGAAGCAGGGGTTACTCCGAGTCATATTAGCTTTCTTATTACTAAAGAGTAATGCAAAGGGAGTTGGTACTGATAGAATGTTGGCAGGAATTCAAGATCAGAAATTAAGACAATTGCAGTAATAAATTGAGATATAATATCTTAAATATTACTACTATTGTAAGATTAATTTAGCTGCATTATTCCCAGTTTTCTCATTTGTACCATAGAAAGAGTAAAAATGTCATTTCTAATTTCACTGAGATTCTACATAGGACTTTATGGCCTTCTCTCCAAACCCTCTAATTTGAATAAAGGTTTATCAAAGCTTCTGAGTGTTGAATTAGAGGGCCAGAAAAAGAAGGGCAAGAATACAGGGAGAGGTTAGACTCATTGCAGTTTTTAAAGGTTATACTCACTGTATTCTTAGAGCTCACAGTAATCCCCAATTTTTGGCCTTGTTTAGTATGTTTTACACTTGAGATCTCTCTCTCCCTTCTTCAGTGCCTCCCTCTCTTCCTCCCTCTTCCTCTCTTACTTTCTCTCTTCACCTTATTTCCCTACTTTGGTCCACAACAGATGATAACACATCATAATAGTCTCACAAGACTTTTTTTTTAAATCTAAATTCCTTTGTAAAATGCAAAAATCATAATCTAGAGTAATGTGTGTGTAACTAGGACACATCACAAAATCCCTGCAAATCTTCATACACCAAGAAGGTACTGAAAGGTGAGTTATATGAAATGCAAAGGTTCACAAGGATTTCCAAAAAGGGAAAGAAAGAATTCTAGTTATTAATCCCTGAGCTAGGCTGACATTTGAGTTATTAGACTTGTGAGTATGCAAAGACATGTTCAATATTGTATCTGTTAAAACAAATGGGCTCCAAAGAATAAAAAATAAACAGGGTCACCCGAAGGATGATGCCTTAGCAATACATTGTTCCTGACAGTGCTGTGTTGTTTCAGCTTTGAATAGTGTCTGAATTTAAAGAAAGCCCACATAATTTATCAAGAATTGATCAAAGAGTAGTTGCATAGTCTATACTGACAGTGTCAAGATTGGTCTCAATAATTTTTCAAAATCTGTTATCATTTCTTTTCAAATTGTGGTGTCAGATTATATCGCAAATTGCCAGGAATATTTTTGAATATTGTATGCAGTACTTTCTCTGTTTGAAAGTATGCCAGATTTTCATGGTGTTTATCTATATGCTAAATGGTGCCTGTATGAGTCCTGTGAAGGTAATTTCTGAATATTCTTCAGGCTAAACGCCTATGTCTCCAAGGCTAATGTTTTCAGCTGACGAAGCATTACATGACAGCCATCTTTTGACAATTACAGATCAGTGCACATCCCCCTGTAGTGTGACTGAGCACAGGCAGGCAAAAATAACAGTAACTCCAGATTACAAATGCAAGTGAAATCTTCCTACACGAATAAGCTAATTGAATATTAATTGAGGAAGGGTTCTTGGGCTCAATGTGTAACAGTGGCATGATCATATAAACAATTCCAGCCAAAGGGAATGGAGACCCAAGTGTTATTTGTGTTCTGAGATGTTTCAATAGATGGTGATTGTGTTGCTGAACTTGAGATTACACTCTAGGTCTCAAGAAGCCAGATTCAGCTACACTTCCTCAGTAAGCCACTAAAAACCCCAACATTTATAGTGATAATTAGGAAAAAAAGATTTACTTAATGTGGCCATATTGGGAAGAAGGACAAAAGGATCCACTCACCCTCACCCCCAAGTCCATCTCTGTATCATGATGCCAGGAGAAAGACTAAATATAAATATGTGTTATGTATATTTAAGCGGTCCTAGTCAAAGTGTCATTCTACACAGCACTGATCCATCATTGTCTCTCTAGACAGGTGGTCTACCAAGTAGCAGATCAACTTTCCTTTCCCTTCTAGCTAGCCCAGATATTACACTTACTCATCTCCCAGTGTGAAGTATCTGTGATAGTCTAGTCTCTTGGGGTACATGCTTTCAATAGTCTGGAAACCAAAATAAAGGACATATATATGTATCTAAAACTCCTTGGAGACATTGCTATCCCCTCTTCTGTAGTAGTATGCCAATGTCTTGGCTCAGCAAGGAAGAAACGGAGGCATTTTCATAGGTGCAAACCCTGCCAGACCTCAGGAACGGGAACCACTATCATGGCAAGCTCCATACTCTATCGAAAGTGGAACCCTGAATGTCTGAGCGCAGGTGTTTTATTGATTCAGAACTCCTCAGGTGCAGATCTCAAGCAATCAAACATCCCCCACAGAAATGCTACACCTGCAGATAATACAGAACATCAAGACCTAGGACAGCCCCTCACCCAACCATGCATAAAACAGTTTCACACCTAACTAATACTAAACTTCCACACACTCTCTAGCTTTTGAATCACAGTGATAAACAAAGTTTGGGAGCTATTATCATAGAATCAGAAAATTCTGCCAGCCCCACTCTGCCTTCTGTTTTGTATCTAATTAAATTCAACCCTCAGAACATGACTAAACATTCTTATCTTGTGGCATTCTGTCCAAAAGATACCTAAAATATTTTTCTTTCTTTTTCCTTCTACTTGAAGACCTAACAATTTACAAGGTACTTTAGTGGTATAATTCAACAGGAGATTCAAGGGAAGTGATTGTCATTCATACTCTGAGTGAGTCCTATGGTTATGACCATTGGAAAATATGATGACATGTGTTACTCCACTCCACCAGGCTCCTATTAGTTTGGAATTGATATTTATGAGAATGTTTGTTAAAATGTTATTCAGATACAAAGAGTTGTTACTCATCTAAGTATTAATTTTGTATCTATACCTCTTTACCAAAATGCCTTTGTTTAGGTAATGCCAATTTAATAAAATGAGGATCTGTTTTATCTAAATCAAAATAAGAAATGCAGCTTTAAAACAAAATCTTAATCCTATTTCTTCTGAAAGCTTTTGTTCTGCAGTTACCTGGAATTAGCCAGATACTAAGCTTAGCATGTAAGAATGTTATTCATTACCTTGTTTAGAGCTATGCTTTTCAAAACTGGTACCTCAAGCTAGAGGACCAAGTAACCTTTATACACTGCCATTTAATGAGTGCTTTATTCTTCCCTGTTTGGTTTGCAATGGCGTTGTGGACAAGAAGAGGAAGATCAGTTAAAATCATTCCCTAATAGTGATAAAAGGTAATTAAGGATTGTTTAATTTTCTATTGCTATCAGGAAAACTCTCATGACCTTGATAATATAAACCAAGATTAATGCCCCAACACACCCCACATACTTCCCTGTAAAACTTCCTGGTGTATGGAAACAAATCAAACTGCTTATTGTCTTCTTAAAAATATCTCTCACAATTTCAAGTTCATCTCAAGGCATGTTCTTCTCCTTAAATGTCTTTTTTTGTTTGTTTGTTTGTTTTAAGCATTGGTGGAGACAGTTAAGTGATTTCCTTCCCCCCCCCCTTTACAGTAATTGAGGAGGCTATGGTGGTAGTGGACCAGGGTATGGAAACCAAAGTGGTGGGCCTGATGCTGGTGGAAGAGTATATGATGATTACAGAGAAAGAGAAAAATTTGGTAAAAATAGTTATGGTGCTAGTGGGAACTATAGTGATTTTGGAAATTTTAGTGAACAGTTATCAACTTATGGACCCACTAAGTGGGACACTTTTGGTGGAAGAGGCTCAGGCAGTTCCTGTGGTGGTGGCAATGGATCTGGTGCTGGAAGTGGAGGGTATGGTAGCAGGTTTGAAAAACAGCAGAAAAGGGCTACAGTTCTTAGGAGGAGAGAGCAAAGAGCTCTCAGGAAAGCTGCAGGTTAGTATGAGATAGTAATCCCAAATGAATTAAGGAACTATAAAAATCTGCCACCAAAGGAATAGTCAGAATGGTTACTGCAGCTTAGAAAGAAACCCTTCTTGTTCAGACTTGGCATAAGCACGGTTTGCAGAAAGTTCATCTATTGTTTGTTGTAACATACTGTCACATAGATGAACATTTCTGAGGTCTTTTATATGTTATAGTCTTTATTTTTCTTCTCATTACATCAGGTGTATTTCTCTGTAAATCATGGTAGTGGTACCAGTAATAAAAAAAAAAATAGGGAATATTTAACTTTAAAAAAATATGGCAAATGTAATTTTATTCATCAAATTTTATGGCTATCAAAATTATTTGTTTTACACAAGCTTATCATGCAGAATATGTGAAAATGTTTTTTGAGTGCTCTAGAATTCAGTAAATTGTTCATTTCAATTGCAAAGGTTCATTTTCATGGAAATTCCCATTGATTTGTTATGCTGTAACTACCATCACCAAAGCTGAAAACTAAATGTATTTTCTGTCTCTCTAAACTATCCTTCAAAATCAGTCTTAGAGGCTCTTTATGTGATTCCTTCCTTTTAACTTCAAAATTACTAACAAGGGGCACAGACAGAGAGAGCGATCAATAATAAGCTGCATGTTGAGTATATTCTTTCGTTTGTGTTTTCTAACATGAGATTTAGGTGAAATCAACCATTCAATCCCTGACTGGGGAATGGATGCAAATATGAGGAGAATTTGCTACCATTGCTCTGAGGGGGGCTGTTAACATGAATAGCTTTATTAGAAATAAGTCCTTTACCTACTTAACAACCTGACAAATCAAATGGCATATGCTGGCCCACCAGCCCAGAAAATCTGCCAAGATGATCCTAAGGGCATCTTATCATTTATGACCACTCATCCTAAGATACAAAGTTATAGTTTGGAATTCATATTCCTGTCATGAAACGCAGTCTTTGAGTTTAGGTCTTTTTCTTAAATCACTTGAAGGGCTCATTTGGCCTCATGTGAAATCAACTCTTCATTGTTGATGAAGTACCTCGTACAATTCAATGACACAGTTGAGAGGGGTGAGCAGAATTTTTTTTTTCAAACTACTGTCCTCAATAGTTTCTCCTCCTTAAATGACTAAAATGAAGAGCTTGTGACTTGAAAAATTATTTATCCTTAAACACAGGATCATGTCCACCCCTGACACCCCTACTCACAGAAATTCTCCAAGGTCCCCGGAGTCCTGTCTTTGCTTAAGAAGATTTTTTAAGAAAGGCAGATCTACCATGACCTGATTACCTCCATACATAGCACCTAAAGGTCATTTAATCTTTTATCTCTGAAACAATGCACCTGCTTTGGAAGCAAGTGAAATCAGTCACTCTGCTGCTGATTCATTTCAAAAATAGGAGAAGGCAGAACAATAGGTTCATTATGCAGAGTGTCTCTGAGAAGAGAACTTTTATAAATTGGCAATTTAGAAAATCAGTGGGTTGCACAGGAGACACAGCATCCTCCGTTGAGCTTTCAGCAACACCAGAAGTGTCATTTGAGTAAAGTTTAATCAAACTTCTTACAGGCTCTACCTGGTCTTTACAGAGTTGAGTACTTAAAGCTGAGTGATATATTCCACTGCCTCCTACTTCCATGATATCTAAGATGCTACTTTATCAAGCTCATTTTCCACAGGAGGGACTTCAAGCAGAGAGAGAAAGAAGTTGAGCAGTATATCCAAGGTCATGCTGGAAGTTAGTAGTTGATATATATCTATATCTATCTATATCTATATCTATATCTATATCTATATCTATATCTATATCTATATCTATATCTATATCTATATCTATATCTATCCATCCCTCTCTTCCTTAAACTCAGTGCTCCTGCCTGCTTACAAAGGACAATTTGTTGTACACCATTTGTCACCAAGTTACTTCCATTACCCTATACTGACTGGTAACAACCACACTGATTTTAGCCAGGTAATCAGGGAAGTATTTTCTCTCAGGAAAGACAACTGCTTCCTAGCATGAGGAAATGACTCCTAATTGATCTGAGTGTGCACTGATAATTCCAGTTTCTCTTTGCTGATGGCTTTTCTAAGGGTAAGCATATAACCCAGTTACAGCTAATGAGAATTAGATGCAAATGAATTGGAGGACTTCACTCCCTGAAGTAAACTTGAACATTTCACGATCCTTCAATCCACTCTGTCTGGTGGTATGTGGATCCTTAGAGCTGTAATAACTATGTGTGTGTGGTAACCAGCAGAGAGATGAAAGCAAACTGGGGTCCTTGAGTGTATTTATGAGCTAATATAGCCTAGGAACAGTTACCTTCAGACTTCATGTTAAGATAATTAAAAATCTTCATAATTAAAGTCAGTATATCCTTCACATACTATTTAAAGCATTACTGCTATTTGAGGTGAGATCACATGTTGTAAGTAGAGGGTTTTTTATGATTCCAGAGACAGCAGGAGTCAGCAATGGTGCACTACACCTTGAGTGAGAAGGTCACTTGACTCTGCGTTGTGAAGGATATGTACAGTAGAACTGATAGCCCTTTTCATGACCACTAGGAGCTACTTTGGGATCTGGAGAGACTGCTTAGTGTATAATGCACTTGCTGTGCTAGCATTTAGACCTGAATTTGGAGTTCTTGAATCCAGCTAAAGGCAGAAGGTATAGTTTGCACGTATACTCCTCAAACTTGTATTCTGAGATTGTCAACAGAGATAGGGTTTCCCCAAAGATTTGTGGGCCACCTGTCCTGATGTGCAGTGACAATCAACAAGAGACACTATTTTAAGAACAAGGTAGAAGGTAAGAATGAACATTTGAGGTTGTCTTCTTATGTCCACTCCTAAAGCATGCTATGACTCACACAAGCTAGTGCTGACACTACACACACACACACAGACACACACACACACAACCACCAAATGGGATGGGAAATTTGGGAAGGAATACAATAGATTTAATAATGCTTCATAGTTCTTGGAGATCCATGGACAACTCAGATGAAAAACCTATCATGGGCAGAAAAGTGAATAATGATTACAAAAATAACTAGAAATATGCTAGTTTTATATAAACCAGAGCAATCATAATATCTCCAATATCTAGCCTCAGAACACTCAGGTATGGAAAAGAGTTTATAAATTAGTCCACCAGCCGAATGTAGCCTGCACTCTGTCTTCGTAAGTAAGATTCTTTTGGATGACCCCAGCATTAGCTTATAACTGGTGTATTTTAGGGGCAACATTGATGAATTGACCTAGGGATCATAATGTCCATTAAGTCTAGCATCTATACCCTATGTAGGAAACACTACTTGACTCCTGAGGTTGAAAGACTTTTGGGATTTTTTTTATTTTTTATTTCTATTTCTTTTTAGCGTTTTGGAGGTAAGCAGCATCTTTGGATACATAGTAGATATGGGTAGCTGAAAGAATAAAAGAAAAAAAAAACAAGGTAGAGTCAGCATTTTAGAAGGCAGTAATAACACAAAATTCTTTCCATCTATAACAGTGCCTCAACCTACAGCGTGTTTGCAGAGCTTAAGAACAAATTCATGGGTCTGCTAATATTTCAGTGGTAGAGTTTTGATAGGTTGAGCATCTCTGACTAGCCAATGGCTGTGGTGCTCAGATGGTAGCCTAAATACTGAGTGCAGTACCCACACAGAACTACTCACAGACATGAGAATACATGTGCGTTGGGTGGTGAGGACTTTGCCTGTTCAGGTGGAGGACAGGGAGAGAGCAGTGCTGGCAGGAACAGTCACAGCTCTCTGCTTTATCTCACAGACTGCTTTTGGCCCAAAGCCTGACTGATGTTTACCATTACCCGTCAGTATGATTACACATACTTTGGGTCTAAAATTGTTTTCCGCAACTGAGCATCATCAAAAATACAACAAAGGAAGGGATGCTGCATGAGGATCCAAATGCCTTTTCATAAAAAGAAAAATAAGCATTTCATTTTCATATAACTTGCTTTGGAAGCTGGAATTCATATAATGAATGCATAAAGAGATTTTGTTATGAGAGGAATCATTTGGTCCTAAAATACGAGCCACTTTTATTCACGTAATAATTGTCTGGCTGTTTTCAAGGTGTTCTCCTCCTTCTTTATGGGTGTATTTGTAATGTTGCCAACAAGCAGGAAGCCTATGCAGCTTGCTTCAGGGCTGATAATTTTCCTGAACTGCTTGTGTCAAAACTAGGGCTAATGTCAGAAACATGCCTCCCGTTCCTCACCCCACCAGTTACAGCCCATAACTAAAATGCTGAGATAAAAGAAACAGAGTCTCAAAGTTAGCTCTATGTATATAAACAAATCTTAATATACTAGTCTCCAAAAATTCACTTGTGATTCTACCTCCCTGAACTCCCTGCTTGTGTCCAGTCTGGATAATGTCATTATGATGCAATCCAAGTGTTTCTTTAAGTTAGTCTTTCTCCCTTATAGACTATCTACTATTATAGACTGTCATGGTAGTCTGTAATCTTATATAGATTCAATGATCTGCATTCTGTCCAATGACACACTTAAAAAGCACTGGATGGAAATGCTGTAGATATTAGCTATCAGATCTTATAAAATTTCATCTCTGAAATTACAAATAGGTATTTGTGACAAAACAAATATTTTTCTCTTTATTTTAAATATGATATTTTTGAGCCTGGCTGTGTTGGTACACACCTTTAATCCCAGCACTCCGGGGGCAGATGCAGACTGATCAGATCTGCTGAGTTCAAGACCAGCCTGGTCTACAGAGTGTGTTCCAGGGCAGGCAGAGTTACAACAGAATAACTTTGTCTTGGAAAAAAAAATTTTTGAAATAAAATCTCTGCTTTATTTTAATTAGTGCAAATCTAGGAACTAATTATAATGTTCAGATTTGCTAAAATGGAATTTGAATTGGACGTGATATTCAAGATAAACTTCCAAAAGATGATTAGGTTAGAGATCATAAAGGTATCATTTCATATGTGTTTGATATACACAATATACTATGTAAAATAATTTTAAAGGTCCTGACGCTAATTTCATGCGTCATTGGTTTTATTTGAAATTTGTCTTATTACATCTGTAAATTGGATGCAGAATTTCATTTTCTTTTCAGAAGAACAGATAAAAAACATAGATCTGCTACTCTACACCATTATCACAATTGAATGGCCTTAATTTCTCAATAGAATCATTCAATATTCATTTTTTAATTTCTGCATTTACACATAATATCTCTCTGGGGGCCTCTAACAGATTCTACCGCGGCAGTCTTAATGAGAACTATCAAAGGTTACTGTGAGATGATGATCTATACTTAATTCAGAGATTTCCCCAGACATTTGTGCCGCTCAGTGCTGTTTAGAGACTTTCCTAGTTGTATTGTCTTGAAACATTTATTCTTATTTTAAATGCATCTTTAATCATTATTATCATAACCCTTTCATTCTTAAAGATAGTATTTTGAGAATTAATACAGAAAAATTATGGCCACTTTAGGGAATTTAATAACTAACAGTTCTTGTGAGGAAGCACTGAAAAACTGTTTTGCCCATATGTGATGTTTCATAGTAAAGCTTTATCAGATTTTTTTTTCTTGAACCTCAAAATACTCATGTTTCTTCATGCCAAGTTTTAAAACTGTTTTTTTTTTCTTGTGCAAATGTTTCCTTTAGAACGACTACAGCTAATTGCCCATATATAGATGACTGTTAATACTTACTGATTTTATAGTGTGTATGTGTTTGAATGCCAAAAATAGTAAACTGGAAGAAAAAAAAAAACCAAAATAAAAATCAACTAAAATCTAATGTATCAAGTTTTGGATGAGCATTTGTAATCACTTGGAAGTTGTGTGACCCAATTAAATGTATGCTCTGTCCATACACGTACACATACACAAACACATGATGTCTACACGTATAAAAAACAAATAGGAACATTTAAAGAACACATCCAACCTGGTAATGTCATAGCAAATTAATATGACCAAACTGATTGTGGGTACTTAGAAGTAAGCGGTGATTGCCGAGACAGAAGTCATGCAATGTCTGCCCTTTGTCACTGTGAGGGATGCTGGTTCTCATGACTAAGCACTGACAACTGAAAGATGTTGTGCAGCTGAAGAATGTGATATCTCACTCAGTGTCTCCAGCTCACCCATGATTCCTAATTATCGGAACAGAATAAATACATTGGAAATTTCTGCTGCTTTATTATCCTGTTTCGCTTCTATATTTCAAGTGCACAACTTGGTTTAAGATGTGGTCTAGTGGCTATCCACATCAAAACCTGACTTACATGGATTTTGACATTCCGTTTCTGGAAATACTGATTGTCCATGTGATGGTATGAACCACTTTTGATGATTGCAGTTCACAGAGGACTGGATCTTTGCAGCAGTGATACCTATGAACACCATGATCTTGACAAAGTCCCAAGCAACATTTCATCCACATTTCTTATTCAATTGCTTCTATCCAATAGTTTTAGAGTAGATCTCATTCAATATGATCAACATAGTTTGAGACTTTCTTATAATTTTGGGCTGTGTTTCCTAGTTTCTTATGTTATGTATTAGCAGCCATCGAGGCCTAACAAACCAGCAAGTATTAAACCATTACTGGCTTAATACTGTCAACTATTATTATAGATTTAGCAGGTCGAGTGGGGAGTTCTTGTCATATGTGACAAAATGAATTATCAGAGAGGCTCAATATGTGTTTGTGGTTATCTGTGCATTGATTTTTGTTAGTATCTGTGGTTCTGGCTGTGTGCTATCATTCATCTATATCATGGCTAGGTAATTGGACCCCAATTCAATCTTTCTTCCTAGAGGAAGTCTCATTCTTGAGGCACAGTGGTATTCAACATTGCAAGCAGAAACTGGCAAGGTCTGACAAAAAAACAGCAACAACAACAACAACAAAAAAGAAAAACAAACTACCAATGGTAACATCTGCCTCATTCTTTTGGACAATAGAGACGTAGATATTTCAGACTGCATTGATGAAGAAACACACCCACTTTTGGTGGGAAAGATGGCAAATGCACACCAAAATGGGCTTTACTACTGAAATTGAATTAGGGGTAGCTGTTATTGCAATTTCTCAAGGATATCTCTTTTTTGAAACACATAAATAGATTTACAGCTATTATAGTACCACAAATTACACTTATAGTCTTCACTAATATATCGCTTTTCCACAACTGATGACAACAGCAGTAATGTTCTGCAGACTCTGAGCATCTCACAAAGTATAAAGTTGTACCAAGTCTTTATTTTCTTGCTCCCTGCAGGCAATGAGATAGACCCCGTTTCCTTCTCATAATTATAATGCAATTTACTGAAATTGTTTTCCATCCCAAACTTTCCCACTCTTTAAACATGGTCAGATGCCAATTAATTATCTTAATCTTTTCTCTCCCTTTACATCAAACTGAGTTCTAAATTGACATCTCTTTTAGCTGGATGGCTGGAACTATTCCCTTAGAAAATAAGGCTTGGGTTAATCTAAGTCACTTGATTGCTCTTTTCACCAATAATCCAGATGGCTTTATCCTGTATTCCTCTGGTAAAATGGAGGTTTGCTTACTGGCTATGGGAGGACGGCAATATTAAGATCAACTCATTTTGAGTTTTATAGGTTTTATGTGATAATTATGTTTCCATCTATTAGTGCTTCTAACCGACCAGATCAGTCTCCCCAAAGTGATAAAGTCAGTTAGCCAAAGCATTGCGATCTATCATCATCGTCTGGAGAACTTTTCCTCTCGCTCATTATTTTCCAAGTAAAGACTGAAATGGAGGTTCTAAACAACATACATGGTCTCATTGGCTATCTGTATTGAGACCTATTAAGCACATGCCAGAGAGACATGCTTTTATTAAAGAGCCAAGAGAACATAGGTGTGTGTGTGTGTGTGTGTGTGTGTATACAGTTTTAAGCATAATGGGTCCTGCCACTTCCCAAACCATACGGAGAAATGCTCATTTTCCCTGATTTCAGAGATAAAGTTGGATTAGAATACTGAGTTACAGAATAAAGTATAGTAGTCTCTAGTCTTCCAACTCATAAAACTAAATTTCACAGTAAAACCACTTAGAATATTTAGCAACTAGAGACTCCACTAGATCATTAGCTTTCCCAAATGCTCTATTGACCTTGATAGGCACATGGATAATTTTGTGAGCAAATAGAATAATATTAGAGAACATAGTTGTATAAAAAAATAAATCAAGGCCTTAAAAACATATACTTTTAATAATGATTTAAGGTACTTGGACCAACAAACATCAATGTCATCTCAAGTACTGGTTGGTGCTTCAGAAGGAATAAAAATAAAAACAGTAGCTTTTGTATTGTCTTGGATAGGGTGATTGTGTTTGACATTTTGTTAGTGAGAAATTAACTACCATTAATACCAAAGTGACATGGTCATGGACAAGGAAGCTGTGTGGATAGGAGCAGGGATCTGGTAGATCATATAACATGCTCACAGGAAGCAGACAGAACAGCAAGTGAAGCCAGACTATAAAGTCTTAACGAAGGACCTCCTCCAGAACCATTTCCTCTTCTAACTGAAGATGGAATGGAAGGTGGCCCTTCCCAAACAGGGCCACCAGTGGGGGACACAGTCTTCCAAAACACAAGCTTATTGGGGGTATTTCATATGCAAAGCACAACAGCACCTAACAAGTTGGTGGCTTGGTCATTCAGTCTAGGGCCTTCTAGGGTAACAGGATGTTCTGGATCCACTACGCTTCAGGAAGATATTTCTGCTGATCTTGGCTACATTCTCAGATCTATTGAAGATTTGTGAGGACTGCTGAGCTCTCATTACCCTCCAGTTAACATAGGCTTTTTTTACTTTTAACCAGGCATGCTTTCAAAAGAGGACAGAAGCTGTCAAGGGCATATGAGAGTCCAAGTCATTCCGTTGCATCATTTCCAAAGATTTTATTAATGAAAATGATAGTGTGATTCCATCTCATTTCTTATTTATTACTTCTATTTTTTGAGATTATAATAGAATTACATCATTTCTCCCTTTCCTGTCCGACTCAAAACTTTATTATATACCCTTCCTTGTTACTTTCAAATTCATAGCCTTATTTTTCATTAATTGTTGTTACATGCATATATATATATATATATATGTATATATATATATATATATTCCTAATGAAAAATTTCTCACTTTGTTTAATGATATATGTATGTACATTCTCAGGGCTGACCATTTTGAATTGGATAACAAACCTGTATGTGTTTCCATGATAAAGCCGATTTCCTCCTACCCTTAGCATTCCTTATTTGCCTATAGATCTTTCTGTAGGATTGAAGCTTCTTGGTTCTCCCCAGTCCACTTTAAAATATGTATTGTTGTTATCCTTGTTTAGCTTCTGCTTAGCATTCAACCCCCACTTTACTAAACTAACATAACCCCTAATTACACTGTAAGAATTGTCCTTACAGTTACAGAGATGTGGAGTCTCTACTCCTCATCAAGAAACTTCTCCTTGCAACAGATGGAAAACATTACACAAAATCACAACCTGGTCCCAGTGGATACATCTGTAAATCAGTTCCCTCACCTAAGACTCACAGAACTTTGTGAAAGAGGGAGTAGAAAGATGGTAAGAGCTAGAGAACCAGTGAGTTTTCCTTGAAACTTTGTCTCCTAATAATGTCAAAAGCCATGCCCATGATTGCAAATTTTTAAGTGGTTGGGAATAGACACTACCAGGGAGGAAAGAAAATTGCCAAGTCAATAAAAATTGAAGGTAGAATGTGGATGAATATTGTGGTAGATTCTAGCAGACTATTACTTAATTTGTATACTTGGATTTTTGTCTATGATTTCTTTATTTATTTTATGAGTCAAGTTTTCAGCACACATCCCAGGAAATTCTGCAACTTATCCTCCAGCCTCCACTTTCTTAGTGCTGGGAGAACAGCCATCATGTCTTGCTTCTTTTGTTAGAAATGGAAGAAATCACCTGCTTCTTGGAGTTCTAAGTATAATTATGAGTCATAAATAGTTTATTTTTTCAAACTCAAAAGAAAATTTAAAAGTACATTTGACTAGATTTGTACCCTACTCAAATGGCTGATAAAGAACTAAAGAAATGTTCAACATCCTTAGCCATCAGGGAAATGCCAACCAAAACTGCTCATTTTACACCAACAGGAATGGCCAAGATCAATGAAGCAAGTGATGTCTCATGCTGACAAGGAAAGGGAGTAAAGGGATCACTCATCCACTGAGGGTGGGAATTAAAATTTGTACAGCCACTATGGAAATCAGAGTTGCATTTCCTCTGGGAGCTGGGAATCAATCTGTTTCAAGACCCAGCTGATGTATATGTGGGCATATACCGAAGGACAATTCTTCCTACCACACAGACGCCTGCCCAACCATGTTCACTACTGCTCTAGTCACAATAGCCAAAAATTGGAAACAACTTTGATGTTCTTGAACAGAAGAATGGATAAAGAAAATGTGATACATTTACATAATGGAGTATATTACTCACCCTAAAATCATGAAATTCATTGTCAAATGGATGGATTTAGAAAAAAAAATTACCCTGAGCAAGGAAACCCAAACCAAGAATGATGAAATGGTATGTATTGATTAATATATGGACATTAGCCATTGAGTCAATGATAACTAAGGTACAATTGGTAGAACCACAAAGGACTAGTATAGAGTAAGGAACCAGAGAGTACAGATAGATCTTGCTAGAAAAGGGAAATAGAGTTGGTATTTACCAATAGGGAGAAGGCTGAAAAGGGAGAAATAAGTAAGAAAGAGGAGGGTAACAGAAGATAAGGGAGGAACGTAGTTAAAATTAAGGTGCATCTGAATGATAGTATGGAAATTTGATACAATAGAAATATACATATCTTGCAAATAGCCAATTAATGGGGAGACAGAATGCCAACTGGCCATCTCTTGGCACTAAATGAAGCTACCAGTACTGAGATTGGACTGCATCTAATTGACTTGTTGGCCAAAGGGGACCCCCAACAGTCTCCAAACAACCCAGACTGTTTCCAAGATCCATAAACTGACAGCAAGAACCCTTTGCTGAATACAACACAAACAGAACTCATTGTACATGGAGAAGTCAAGCTGGTGCCTACCTAGAGCCTTCAAACCTACATGATAGACTCTTTGAGACAGGAAGATACTCAGCAGACTACCAAATGAGAAATGCAAACACCAACCCAGCCGTAAACCCTTTGATCTTCAATGGTGTCCTGCCTGCAAGTTATGCTTCTGCAAAGTTGTAGGCATTACCAATGGGAGTAATCAACCAATATCTGATTTGACTTCAGGAGATGGAACCTATACCCAACAGTCCTTAGGTGATTAAGAATAAGAAACTAGATGGTCCAGTGACCTAGGGCAAAACCAAATACTACTGGTTTAAAAAAAATAAAAAAGATCATTCAATTTAAAAATGACTCAAAATGACATTCTGCTATTCTTTTAGTTTATTTTCTTGCTGGGCCTTCATCAGAAAAGCTTCTTCCTGCAGCAGATGAGAACAAATACAGAGACTCAAGTCAAATGTTATGCAGAGAATAAGAGACCTTGGAACATGTAAAACTAAATGGGTTGTCTCTATCAAATTCCTCTTCTCAATGCTCAGGGAACCCTTCAGAAGAGGAAGGTGAATTCTTTCAAAGGGGATTTATGACATCAAGAAAATAAGACCCTGTAAACCAACATGAGCAAAGCTCGTTTGAACTCACAGAGACTAAAGCAGCAATCACTGGGCCTGCACTTGTCTGCACCAGGTCCCCTGAATATCAACTATAGCTTTCAGCTTAGTATTTTTATGGAAGTGTGTAAATAAGTACAACTATGATTCTTGCCCATTCTCTTGGGGATCTTTCATTTCTATTGGTTTGCCTTGTCCAACTTGAAGTGATGATGTTGTTTTATATTATATTTGATTTTGTTGTGGTTGTTATTATCTCATAGAAACCTGTTTTTTTTCCTTAATGAAAGACAGAAAGGCAGTGGATCCAGATGGAAGGAGAGGTGGGGAGAAACTTGCAGGAGTACTGAGAGGGGAACTTAGAGTCAGGATATATTATGTGAAAAACAATCTATTTTCAATATAAGGAAAAAGGAAAAGGAATAGTCTCCCAACTAAAAATATGCCCAGATTCAAATAGATTCAGGACAGATTCTTTCAGATCTCCAAAGAAGAACTAACACCAAAGCTTCTCAATTATTCCATAAAATAGTAAATGAAAGTACATTTCCAAACCCTTTTTATAAAGTCAAGATTACACTAATTCCAAAACCAGACAAAGATCCAACAAAAAAAGAAGATTGTCAGCCAGACTCGTGACTAAATGTAATTATCTTATTCATAAATCATAGAATCATATCCTTTTCAGACTTGAATAATGTAAAACAACTCAAAGCATCTCACTGATTTGATGTAAAAATTATTTTAAAAAAACCATGCTTCTTATCTTGGCATGGTAGTGCACAACTTTTATCCTACCATTCAGGAGTATGAGGTAGACAGATTTCTGTGAGTTCTAGGCCAGCCTGGCGTATGTAGAGAGGTCCAGGGTGACAATGTGAGAATTTGTCTAAATAAGTAAATAGATTGTTATTGAAAGCATTAACTTTTAAAAGTAAGTACAGTAGTTTATACTGAGATACTGTTTTATTAGACCAGTTTGTTATATGTCTGGGAATTCCCTTAAGAGAGAGTTAGTTACGCAATTAGTATCATAATTACAATCTTATTAGGTTAAAAATAATGACATATATGCAAACTATTTTCAAATGTATTTATTTAATGAGAAATAGGAGATTAATCTTAGCAAAGCTTATGATCTAGAAGAAAGCTAACTTTGAGGTTTCCCGTAGTTGTATCTCAATACGTTCAGAGTAACAGCTGATGTATGATTCTATACATTCACGTAACACTTCCAAAGATCTAAATTAGCTGGGAGAATATGAATGTAGAGCCATCAACCAAAGGCAAAGCCCAAGAATACAAAGTACACTTGTTGGTCCATTATGTTATCCTTAAACTTTAATCTACTTCATGTATGTCATTCTAACCCTTAGTATTCATGCGTTGTTTAGATATTGGTATTCCCATTTTTAATGTTAGGGGAATGAGGGTCTCAGAGCTACGCTCACCATACTCTGGCATTGTTATGCTATCCAACACTACTGGATGAAAGCTGGAAACCGGCTGGAATAGGATGCTGGTAGAGCCTTATGTAGAAAGAGCTACAACCAATAATAACTCAGGCTAAGTCCTGAAGGAAACAATTAGTAAAATCATGACAAAATCAGGTCCATGTAGTGAAACACTTCTTCATTCCTGGACCTCCAGCCTTCCTCTACTTATGTCACTCTAAGAGTGAAGAGTTGAAATTCCCATTCATGGGGGACAGAGACCAACTGACCATTGCTTCACAGCAAATGAAGTTTCCAGTGCCATGCTTGGGTTACATCTAATTGAGATGTTTGACAGAGGGATCCCATGGGAACTCCAAACATACAAGGCTGTTGCCAAAGGTATAGGTTGCTCTTATAAACTGACAACAGAGCCCATTGCTGAAGACAGCTACTACACATGTAATTCTACATGGAGAAAGTCCTGACTTTGTGCCTATGAAGAGCCTTCTAACCTATGTTCTAGAGTCTTTGGTACAGGAAAGTGCTCTACACAGTTACCAAAGAGGGAACATAAACACCAACCCAGACAAACTATACTATGTAGTCCTGCCTGCAAGATATGCTAAGGCAATGGTGTCACAGAACTTATTGGAGTAACCAATCAATCTGATTTAACTGAGAGCCCACTCCAGAAGATGGAACCCATATCCAATACTGCTTAGAAGACCAAGAATCAGCGACTAGATATCTTAGGGGCCTAAGATAAAACCAAATACTACTGTTCTACAAAAAACAAAATCAAATCAAAAAACCATATTGAAACAACAAACAAACATAAAACAGTGTGACTCCTAATGGCTGTTATACACATAGATAAGTGCCTTGATCAACCACCATCTTTCCCTCTGTGCTCAGGGAGCCTCTCGGAAGACTAGGTTGAAAGAACATAGTAAGAGCTAGAGGAGAAGGAGGACACCAAGAAAACAAGGCCCTCAAAATGCATATGGGGAAAGCACACATGAACTCACAGACACTGACAAAGCACATACAGGGCTCAATGGCTCTGAAAGGAGAAGTGGACACATACTGCCATCCCTATGCTCGAAGCTATCTCTGATTGGTAACCACTTGCAAATGAGAATTTACTTTTTTCCAAGGGAGTATCTCTGGGGAAACAAACTCCTCTTAAGGGTAGGCTGCATGACCAACAGTAAACGATCAACAGAAAATGAACTCAGTGGCTTCTTGGGCAATTTCTCTTCTCAAAATGTCATGCCAGCGGTTGGTTTCCTTTTAAAAAAAATAGTTTACTCTATTATTTTTATTTTATAATATTTTTAGTTTTATTCTCCCCTTTTACTCTACAAGTCCTTTGTTTATATATTATAGCTTCTAGCATAATGTTTATGTGGGATTCCTCAGTGTGCAAATGAATGGCTTTCTACTTCTTGTGCCTTCTCCTGGGTGACTTTTCTACTGTTTGTTTGGTTTTTCCTACCCCAATATCTTAGTTCTTGTTTTTGTCTTGTTTATTATATTATATTAAATGTATTTTACTTTTTGATTATTCTTTATAAGCCTTTTTTTTCTCCCAGTGACAGACAGAAAGTGTTGAATCTGGCCAGGAGGGAAAGGAGGAGGAACTGGGGTGCAGGTACAGCAAGGGGAAACTGTCATCAGGCTATATTATGTGAGAAAAAATGTTTATTTTTATACCAAAAAAATGAAAAATGAATTCCCATTCACATTAGTTAGTGGGAGGACTGTGTCCTTGTATGATACAAGGTTCTTATTCTCACCTTGTGATATTATAGGAAGGAAATATGTCTGGAGTTTAAGTCATGTGGAAGAGTCTGTATTATAATCTCTGGCTATTTTGAGACACTGTGGAAATTACTCAGAGATTTTGCTCCTTAGTCTGAAGAACAGGGAGACTAATTCGTGTAAAAAGTAGCAAGAGCATTAGACAATGACAGTGTCCTCCCTACAGCTCTGCCCATTGGGAGAATTCTTATCAGTGTCTTCTAGACCCTCAGCTCTCACCAGTGAGAATAGACTGTTGTATCAGTCATTTATAGCTCACCAGCCTTTCTCTACATGTCAGTTTTGAATAAAATTTGCAATTTTTCTTGATTCTCCAATTGAGACGCAGTGACATATAAGCCCATAGCCATGTAACGAGGAAGGGTATCATCATAATGACCTGGAGTGATGAGGTCACCGGTAGTTACTGTAGACTGACTCATCCCTCTTCATCTGGTGTACTGAAATCCTATATGTCAGTGTCACCATGTGTTGATATGTAATGGTCTTTACGTGACTAAGCCACATTAAATGAGCTCATAAAAGTGAGGCTTTAATTCAATAGGGTTTGTGTCCAGGTATGAAGAAAACTAGACAGAAATAAACACCTCCCCTTTTCCCATGAACACATTGAGAAAACTGTCTAAGAAGACCTAAATGAGATGTGGTCACCTACAAGCTAAGAAGAGGGGTAACTGCTCTTAGCCTTAAGGACATATCCTGTCTCTAACTTCCCAATTCTGACACATGCCATTGTGCTTATTTCTATGTGAGATCTGAGACTCTGCACTGAGGTCCCCATGCTTATGAAGCAAGTACTTTAACCATGTACGCTATCTCTCTAGTCCCCTGCGAAGGAAACTTTTTTTTTTTTTTGAACAGGGGGTTTGTTGCAGAAATTTAAGTTTATTAAATATATATATATATATATATATATATATATATATATATATAAATTAATTGTTTCATGCAGTGTTGGGTGAGGGGCTGCCTAGGGCGTTTTGTATTGTTTGCAGGTATTTTCTTTATGTGGGGGAAGTTAATTGCTTATGATCTACACCTGAAGAGTTCTGAATCAATAAAAACACCTGAGCTCAGGTGCTCAGGGTTCTACTGTCAATTGAATAAAGCGCTGGCCAGGCAGGCGGTTCCCTTTGCTGAGGTCTGGCAGAGTTTGCATGTATGAGAATGCCTCCTTGTCTTTTTTTGGTGAGCAGCCACAGTTGGGTACTACTACAGGGGTTATTTTTTCTCAAGACAGGATTTCTCTGTTGTAACTCTGGCTGTCCTGGAACTCACTCTGGAGGCCAGGCTGGCCTCGAACTCACAGAGATCTGCCTGCCTCTGCCTCCCGAGTGCTGATATTAAAAGTGTGTGCCACCACCTCCAGGATCTGTGAAGGTATCTTAAATAAAATGCTCTCTGAAACCTCTATGAAAGCCTTTATAAATATATGTGAGGGCATTACTTACATTCCCACAGAGCACTGCTTTCTTCAAGATGTGTCTTATCCATCATTCCTTAGAATTCTCACTGCTGTGGTATTACCAGACTTAGGGACAATTATGGGCTCTCTCTTAAAGCAATTGACTCAGTGTCTTAGAAACAATATGACTTTAATACCATTGCGTTGAGGATGATCGAATATTCAGAAAGAACTAAATGAAAGCACATTGAATATTTTTGTTCTATGTAACAAAGTGTGCTAGATGTTCATTGGATATAGAACTTTTAAGTGTCAACCTCTTCAGTTTCTCTTTCTGACATGTTAAACTGTGAAGTCTTGACAGTGTTTTAGTCCATTTTATACTTACTCTTCTCCTTGTACTTTTTCAAATGAAGCAATTTGATTCATTTGCTCAGTACACAGTGGGCTTGTTTCACACAGCCGTCTGAGAATCCTTGCCTGCATCTTGTTCATCTTAAATCTGGGAGGAGAATGGAAGTGAAAGTTCATTCTGTGCTTCATGGTTGTTGTTTACTATTAGTGTCCTCTCAACAAGTCTTGGGAATATAGAAGAGTCCACAGCATCACTATGTATGAGAGACTGCTGGCAGTTTCTTACCTCCCTGAATGTTTTTGCAAAGTTATAATCACTTAGCTTAGACTTTTCTCCCTGTGACCATCTAATTCCTCCCTGAGTGGCACAGCCTACAGTGAACTCAGAGGACCTGGACTTTGTCCTTAGGAAGCACTACCTGTTCACATGGTCCTCTTATTACCCAGCTTAAAGACTAATTAGCATCTCTGCCTCTGGGAGCTCTGCTTTCTCTTCAGACCTTGAGTATCCTGTTCAAACCTACTGGGTAAATTGCTTCGAGTTGATGCTCTCTGTTATTTTTCTTCATAAATGTTGAGGTTTTATTATTTTGTTGTTCGTGTCTTTTTTTTTTTTTTTTTTAGCAATAGGCTGGGTCTGTTTGAGAACACAGACACAGATTCTTTTTAGTGAAGATTCTCACTAATGTAACTTTTTACCGACTGGATAAGGTTTTGCATGATTAAAGTGCTACTCATTTTTACAAGGAAAATTTCCCAGAACATTATAGCAATAATCACCTATTTTCACTCTCCCAATCTAGCTCATAAATTCACGCTTGTAGCATGCCAGTGGTAACTATTTAAATATTGTATCTACCTTATAAAATGATGAAATTTGGGTACAAAATTCTTATTTATTTGAAACTCAGAGAGCATAAATACAGGTCATAGGCATAGACAAAGAGCTATAGGAATTAGTTGTGAATTCCAAGAATTAGAGAAAAGGTGTGAACGATATTTGTCTTGCGTGTGTTGCTTAAGGTTAGGTTTGAAATAGGTGGTGCTTTATTAATGTCTCTATATTACTTTTTTAAATGTGTATACAAAGCAGGGGATGACCATACCCTTTACCTTTTATGACATCTGAGTTTACACACACACACACATACACACACACACACACACACACACACACACACAGAATTTAAACACCAAGAATTTAGCCTGATGGTTGTGATTTTAGTAAACTTATTTTGGTTGTCCATAATACCGTGAGAAGTACAATTTCACATAAGTGTACACGAAACAATTAAATTATAAAAAAATAGTCTTGTCAAGGAGGATAATGTTATATCAAAATATTTAAGGTGCCATTGGGTTCAGGCCCATTCATGAAGAATCCCTTCTGTACATGAGTTAAGGAGACTACTCCTTGCATAGGAACACAGTATTGATTTTCTCTCACTCTAAGTGGAAAGTAATTAGTGCTTAATTTAGATACATCTCTGGGAAGAAAGAACTGAGACAACAAACAGCTGAAGTGTATTTTTCTCAAGTATAACACATTTTGTGGTATAAGAACATTTTAAAAGGATTAACATTTCTAATATTGCCAATACAACATTTTTTTTCTTTCTCTCACCTCTGTTCCCTCCTCTGCTTCCTTTTTATGCTGATAATTGAACCCAGGGCCTAGTGCCTGCTAAATTTTCTGTTCCCTACTAACGTTCACTTTCAGTATAATGGGTGTTCTTGCTATGAATCTTGAGCAAGTTCTTATCCTAAACTTAAATTTTCTATAATTCAAAAAATGAAACTAAGTCTTGCAATTAAGGAGGACCATCCAGTAGAGATTATTATAATAAACAGAATATTAGTGATGGAGAAAAACCAACAGAACTTTCAAACAGTCTGAAAGTTGTTTTTTTAGCTGTTCTCCACATTTTATGTAAAAGTTTATATAATAACAGCAATTAGACAGTGTGCTTCTCTACATTATCCTTAATAGCACTTTCATAGCGTCTAATGTTAGAAATGTCATTTGATAGCAGAGAGTTTCAGTCTAAGCAGATTATTATTTATCCTTATATAATTTTAATGAATAATTACAAATTGCTAGTTGAGTACATGTGATCACTCTTTCAGGGTAATGTAGTTAATGCTCTGATGCCAGAGTGGGAATCTCCAATGATACACTTAAAGTGCTGTTTGTCTTTAAGTAATATGTATTGCTGATCTGAACTACTCCTATTTGATGTGGTATGCTATGCATTATTAAGAGTGTACTTCTATTAGCACACAATAATAATGTTCACTTAGTGTTCAATAATGCCTCATTCTGCCATCGAGCCTGAAATGAAAAATTTTCAACATAGGTACCACCATTACAGCAAATTAATAAATTCAAAGTATTAACATCTCCGTATGGAATTAACATACCCCATGAGTCACCTTTTGAATTAACAGGTCTATTTGTAGGAATCTTTGGTTACCTCCTATTCTATTCCTTGCCTTGAAAATTCTAGGAGCTTAAATTTCTAATTTTTATTGTCACTCCGAGTTTCTACTTTTACTTTTGTTATAATCTCTATTGTTTGAACACATTTACTGAAAAATATTTGAATGCTCAGTGAGGGACAGACATGTCCCAATAAGGTTTTAGTCAGTGTCATCATTTACTGAAGAAAATTATTTCTTGGTTCATATATTTTTTTCTTTTCCCCTTTATTAAAATAATTCTCAGAGTAAATTAATATGCTGGTTTCTTATATATGCTATCTGTTGTGCAAAGAAGATTCATGAGTATTAATTATATAGTTTTCAAAGTTTATAGTTTTCTCTCTCTTTCTTTCCCAGCTATATGTATGCCCATAATTCCATAATAGGCTCATTGCCAACATGTGAGTCTCCCCCTGCTCTGCCATAGTACTGCATTCATAGAATCCTCTATAGTATTATGGGAAAAAATATTTGCTCTACTGTTGCTACACATAGTGTCAAGTGCTTGAATTGCATAACCTCTTCTTAACCTTTCATCCATTACTTATGATGATTTTTACGATAGTGTTTACTAAATGACACTGCTATAGATAAGAAGTAACTGCACTAGAATTGCAAAATGGGTAGATGTGTCATTTATGACAATATTTCTCACATAAGGAGTCATGGTGCTAGTTACTCCTGCAATTTAGAAAGTTAGTTAGTAGGAAACTACAGTTTTGTTCTAATTAAACAAACAACTGACACTTTAATATACAAACAAATGACTCTGTTATTCTCTATTCTCTCATAGCATTTCTTACTTTTTACAAAAAAACAAACCTGTTGTCAGGTTTAAATTAGCTTTCTTGGTTGAAATCAGCAGTCTTAATTTGCAATTGAAATCCATCCAATTAAACAATAGATTGCCTGGAATTAATGGTAATTGAACAATCTAAATTAAATGGGAGAAATTGTGGACAAGTGAAGAGGAAAATACACATGGCACAATTTAAGCTTGAAAAGTCACATGCATTAACAAGACCAGGGAGCCATGTTTCCTTAGATGCTGCTATATCCATAGATCCCTCTGTGGGACCCTTCACTGGCCAGAAACTAAGTACCTTAGTATATATTAAGGTGACTCAAATTGAGATAGCTATTAAGGTCCTCTGATTGGAATGGATTGACTTTTTCTTGGTTAATAGAACATGGAAAAATATACTCATGTTAACATTAACCATGTTAATGTCAGAAGGAAAAAAAAATGTCCACCATGTGCATTGTCATGTAGGTCTATCAAAGGTTCTGGCTATCTCTTCTTAGCTGTAATACAGTAGCTAAGACTGGAAAATAACTGTCTAACTGAAACATATGTTGATTTTTTTTTTTTTTTGCCTTTAGAGAGAACTATAGAAATTCAATGCAGTTCTTGTATAAGAACTGTGGAAAGATAACTGAAAGAAATTTGGCCTTTGAAAAAGTGGGTCTCTGAGTAGTCAATAACAGGTGATCTGTGAACAAAGCAAGGTGACCTGTATGTGTTATTAACTATAGAAAAAAGGGACTCCCAGCCAGAATTTAGATTGAAGAACGCCATGTTGCATTAAACACCTTAATGTGGCACAAGAAGGCTTATTAACATGCTGCGTTCCCCAGGAAATTCTACTGATGTTTGGCTTCTAAAGACAGAAATGGCTTGGAAAATTGAAAATAAAATGAGGCCAGTCTAAGTTTTCACTGTATTTAGAAGGTAGACCAGGCTGAACATTCTTTGATGTGGGCTACCATAGTTGAGCTTTGAATATCTGTCTACTGGAAAGAAGTGTCCATATCTTCCTTACTCAGTTTAACCTGGAATGGAGTTTGAGATTGGAAATTACTCAGAATTTTAGAGAACTTTGTCTATGGCTCAATTTTAGAGGCTGAGTACTTGGAAGGAGTAGTGCCAAAGTGGAAGTCAGCACCAGCCTGCTCCTGGCTCTGTAACCTGAGCTGACCAAGTGCTTCATTTCACTCAGGACTTATCAATACAACAGGCAGGAAAATAAGTTCTAAATCAAATTTCAGATTGCCTCAATACTTCTCCTCAGCTCCTGCTTCATATTCTTTTTGTCTTCCTTTGTTCCTCAAATCCACACTCTTTATATCGTCTCTATTAGAAATGTATATGAAAAATTAAATTTGATAATATTGCAGAATCAGGTTCAGTATTCAGACATTAATCTTCTTGCAGAATCTCCTACTGTATGTATTTGTCAGAAAAGGTGGTCACCTTTTCTCTACTACATTTGACTTATATAAGTACTTTAAACTATATCAGCACAGCACCAAACTTGACTGGAACAGTGTAATTGGGTGAATTTGAATAGAGTTTAAAACTGATGTGACATCATTTTGCTCTATCTGTCTTCTCTAACTTCAGTTAGATTTTCTTTTCCAAATTACAGTGCAGACCTTCCCAAGCTGGATATATAAATAAGCAGGCTGTTTCCAGATCTCCTGGAGTCTGCTGCCTTGATAAACGTCTTTATCAAATCCTTTGCTTGACATATTTCTCAGAAATTTTTGGTTCAGCATTGAACTTAATTATTCATCAATTTCAACCCCTACAAACCCATGTTCCTGAACAGAGTCATCATCTTCATTATTGATGAAGATATAAATGTTGATGGTCCATTCTCTCTTTCCTCAACAGTTTTATTTCACACGTGAGCATTGCACATAATTAATAATACAGTTCGATTAGCTGGTACATACACAAACACATATGGTATTATTTACCAGAATCAAGGTAATACACTCATCAGTACACCCATCAGACAGCTACTAAAATTTCTTTGTGTCTCTTTGCAATCTGTTTCATTTTGCATTTTTGGGGTAAGTATACCACAAATAAGATTTTCCCTTAAACTGTTCAAGTGCACAAAACTATGTTGTTACCTACAGATAGCAGAATCCAGAATATATATACTTATGCTGATTTAAATTTTTTATTCATTGAGTAACACATTCTCATTCACCCTACAAGGAAATAAAAATTTCAGTAAGTACATGAAAAGACGTCTAACACCACTAATTGTAGAGTAAATTTGAATCACATGTTAGAACCACTAACAACCACTAATTACTAACAATGATATACGCATCAGTGTAAAACAAAGGGAACAAGATACTGATGTTGTACAAGGTATTGATGATTTGAAATCCCTATACAGTGGTGGAAGTAAAATGACATAGTCACCATTAAAAACACCTAGAGGCTTTTCAAAATCTAAAATTAAAATAACCACCCCATTCAGCAGTGGTTGTTCTATGGAATACTGTAATTTTTTATGCAGATACAAAGTGCTTAAACCTTTATAGATTATTTAATTCATTGTAATTTATTGTTTCTCTTCATTATTTATTCAGTGAAACCATATGATGTGTAGTCTAGTCCTCAAATATTTCTTGAATTCATCTAATTACTTAAAAATTCTTGGACAGTTGAGTCCTTTTTTAGCAATTTTTTCCAGAATTATTTTATCCTTGTATTGTATCCATCTATTCTTTGTTATTATAATAAAACTCCAGAGGCCAGTAAGCATAAAGAAAGAAGAATGGTTAGCTCACAGTTCTGTACATCCTAGGCACAGCAGTAGGATGTGTTCTCATATACATTGACATTCAAAAACCCAGAGCATTTCAAAGTCCAGGCTCTGGCTCTTACAATGTCATACTCTCTCAAGAACTAATGCAGGCTCCCATGAGATCTACCTCCATCCTCTTGAGGGCCTTGCAGTCAGCCCTACGTGGTAAAGGTTTCAGCGCCTTCACACTTTCACCCTGAGCACAGAGTCTCCACATGTGAACCTTTGGGAAACAAATGACTCTCCCATACATCAAAACACCAACTAACAGAAATTCTCATCTCATGTTTTTTTCTTTTTCTTTTTTTTTTCAGTTAATGTCATTTTACTGGTTACCGAAATGATGATCCTTATAAAATTGTTGTCCAGTAATTCTTCTCTGAGCAAAATATTTAAATTTATTTTGTTCCTCTTGGAATAAAGCTAAATTCATTGGATTGTTTTTATCTTTATTTTGTGAGTTAAACATAGGATCCTTTCATTATTTTTAAGGAAATGCATTGAAGTTTTATCCTCTTGAACCAAAGAATATGATATTCTTTGAAGAATGGATCTATGGAGCCTAGGCATGTATAATCAAGTTATTTGAACTTATGTTAGATTAAAATGATCTTAAATCCAGTGCCTACTGTCCTTATAAGAAAAATGATATTTTTTCACAGAGAGGCAGACAGAGAGGGGAAAGAAGGCTAAATAATAATGGAAGCCATTATACGGAATTATAATTGACAACAACTGTGAACCAAGATTTGAGGTAGAGAATCTTTCCTTGAGTTTTCAGGGCAGTTATGTTCCTCCTGATGCCTCTATTTCAGACTTCCACCCTCTGTATAACTGAGTGATGGTAATAATGTTGTTTTAACATGTCTACTTTGTGGATAAAATTTCATATTTTCTACTTCTCTTCCTGTAGTTATAACAGTCATAATTTTCACATATCTTTCTGTCCCGCATTATATATACAAGCACACTTTATAATCAATATTCAATACAATTTTTTAGTGGTATTCTCACTTTTACCTGGTTTTTTCTATCTACAAGGCCTATATGCACATGGAGTGGTTGTGGATGGACACCTACTCAGTAATTGTTATATGAGGCAGTTTCTCTCTCATGGTTTTAGAGCCATAGATCAACATCAGTTCCACTAATCTCCTATCAAGTTGGTAGAGCAGTGCTCCTCTCAAAGGTCATAGAAGATATTTTCTATTTGTCCCTTTCACATTGTGGTAGCCCGTGCCCTTCCTTTGGTTATGATTATATCATTCTTACTATGCATCCCTAAAATACTTGGCATTTTCCAGTAACAGTTTTGATTTCCCCAAGGTGCTTGTTCAGTTTGCCTTCCGTTGCTGCTATATAACCCCAACAAAACTAATTTTGGGAAGAAATTGTTGATTTGTTTACAATGGGAGCCAAGAAAAAAAAAATGAGTAAGCGATCCTAAGGTTGGGATTGAAGCAGGGAGCATGGAAGAATGATGCTTACTGACTTGTTTCTAATCTCTTGTTCAGCTATAGTTCTTATACAGCCCAGGCTGCCTTGCTTAGGGATGTCATCACACGCAATGGGCTGAGACATTCTAGCTCAATTAGCAATCAAGAAAATGCCCCACAGACATGGCCACAGGCTGGTCTGATGGAGGCCATTTCTTACATGCGGTTCATTCTTCCCAGGTGTGTCAACTTGACAGCCAAGTTTAGTCATTACAGGGGAATGATGTTGGCATCTGATATAAAGTGGATAGGACAGCTGTTAGACACCTTACAATGCACAGCACAGAAATCTCCATCTCAGTAATTAGCTGATCCAGGCTAATCATGTAGGGCATTAAAAAAAAATCCACAGCTCATTCAAATTCTGTTTCATATCATTAACTCATTTCCTCCTGCAATTCTCCTTTGTCCCAATAACATGTACTGATATGTCCGGTATTAATAATATCTCTATTGAATGTTGTGATTTCCCCATTCATAGCATATACATAATTGATTTCCTCTTAAATTAATTTTCTTCAACTAGATTTTTACCTTTTCAAGACTGTATTATTGTCTCCTACTTATTGCCCATAGTAAAGTCCCTACAATGAATAAAATTTCTACCAATAATTAATCAAATTAATTCTGATTTAACTATTAATTTAAATCATAGGTATGATATCGAAATTATTACTATTATTTGTCCCTAGTTATCTGACAGTTATGATATCAGTGTGGCCATAACCCATATCTATTGGGACTGATACTACAGTTTTAAAAATTCATATTCTTGAACACTTAAAACAAAAATCAATACTATTGAAACTATGTTTTAAATTTCTTTATCCCTGTTAGTCTGTAGATCTTCAGGTTAGATTATTGATTTCAAACCTTGTTTACTCTATCTAGATTTATATGATAAAAGGAAAGCCAGCCTTTTTAAACCTAAATTTTTTCCTTCATCAAAAGACATCAAGTCATTTGGTTGATGTACCATTCCATCTTTCTATGTCAATCACTGGGTGTTGATACTTTTATTTAGAAGAGCCACTAATTTTCTGTGATGTGAATTATGGCATATACATTTTAGGTAGTTAGTCCATAAAACGATCTTGAGCATATCTACAATCCCTTAGTGCTAATTAGTACATAAAACATTGCATGAGTCAGAACTAAAGAAACAACGGTGGATTTGATTTAAGGAATCTTCAGAGTTTAATAAAGAAACTGTTTCCAAAATGTGGGCAAATGCAGGGAGAAATCAACTAAGACGCATTGAACAGTCAAGGATGAGCAACAGAGGACATAGCATCCATTGTTGGACAGTTAAAAAAATAGCAGGGAATGCAGTTAGTAGGAATTGGGGAAGGAACTACAAAAGCCTGCCTATCTAGAAGCTCTGAAGTCAGCAACTGCAATCTCCAACATATTGTAAAACAGCATGGAGAAACCAGATACATGCATGAGGTAGCCCTGTTTCTCTGCTTCCTCTCTAATAGTCTATGTGAACTCACTATTTGTCAGAAGCTAACAATCCAAACCAACAGGCAATGGAGCTCATTATGTACAAAGCTCAGGCTTTAAGTCACAGAGAAAGGTGATGCACGATTGCAAGAAACCAGGACAGCAAGTGTCACTAATCATTCTCTTGAAACTTTAGTATCATGAAAAGTTTTGGAAATATAAAAAAATCATAAAAATGCTAGTTACAGCTCATAAATTGCAGCTTTTTGGTGAAGTAAAAAATAGTTTCAAGGTTTGTCTCCCCAGATACCAGTGGAATGGATTTAATTGCCAACTGATTGTTTTTATAACTAGAGTAAGCTCTGACTTCATACTGCTAGTTTCTTTTAATATAGAACATCATTAATCTGTAAAAACAGCATGTTTAATCTGACTGAGCCACAACTGAAAGCTAGTCATTGGCTGAATTCATTTTTATGGGTCTGCATGATACCTACTTCCTATCAATGATACTTTCATATAATGAAAATCAGACACTTATTTTTTTGGTAGGAAATGTCACTGTTATTTCAAATTAAATAGATATGTCTGAAGTATTTCTGTATGCCTATCTAGAGTCCGTTGCTGCAATATAAATTGTCATTAGCATTTTGCCAACAGACCCAGGACACTAAAATCTTACTCTTTTTTTGAGTCAGAAGAACGTTTTTAAAAGATGTCTCTTATGGCGCGTATCACCTAATGAGTAGTATCCAGTAGCCTTAGTAAGAGTTTAATCCTGTTTTGGTTTCACTTATTTCACCATCTTAAGTATGATGAGTCTTGTTTGTTCTGTTAATGAGAAAATTCATAAAAATGATCCTCTGAAATACAAAGAGCTTAAAGACAAAGAATATTGGAGGTCAATTTTCCTAGAAAGGCTGAGATATGAAGACCTATATTCATGTGTGGGGACAAAAAAAGAAATGTAACTTGAAAGATAGCTACACAATATCAGAGATTTTCCCACAGGGCAGTGTACTCTGTTATAACAGAGTTAGACACGCTTTGAGAACAAGAGAACTTACTTGTGTCCAATGACAGTAGAAAGTCCTTTGTCCATGAATTAAAAAGGAAGGGTTTGTGTTGGCTCACAGTTTGAAGGCACCGTCCACTACAGAGGGAAGGTATTGCTTTACAAGCATGAGACTGCCGACCATATCACAACCACAGTCAGGAATCAGAGATGAGTGCTTAAACTTTGCTGGCTTTCTTCTTTACTTGGTCCAGGTTACCATTCTAAGAAACAGGGCCATCTGCGTTCAGGGTTGGTTGTCTGTCCTTAATTAAACTAATCCAGAAAACACCCTCATGCGCACGCAGAAATATTTTGTTCAGTGATTCTAAGTCCAGTCACTTTGACCATGAACAATAGCCATTAAAATACAGTTTCTCCTTCACTTTCCTTTCCTAAGACCAGATCGCCAGGTAGTTTTCTGCTGGGATATCAAAAATCCTCCTACCAGTGCTGGGGACGACAACATACACCACCACTCCTACTTGGCCTTCCTTATTTGGTTCAAAATTAACTCTGATTAATTTGAACCTAATATCCCACATTCCTTTTAAATCTACAGATACCTGAAATACCAGTTTATTTTCCTAATTATAACAACAGTCTCATCATAACACGGTTTAAGACAAGTGAACTAAAAAGTTTCATCTGACAAACAGGTAGCACGTACTTGTGAAATATCTGCATGCTATTTTACATTAGTATCACTCCATACTTTTATGATGAGTTTCCATGATGTTAAAAGCACAAGCTTGGTTTGTGGAATAACTGCTTTAAGGTAGTGATCACTTAACTATCATAAATAATTTAAAAACATTCAAGTGAACATTGTATTTACACTGATATGTGTTCCTACATCTTACCAAGAAAATACCATATGGATTTTATTGGATTTCCCATGTAGAATAAGCAAAGAACAAATTGAGAAGTAAATTCAAAGTTTTTTATAATTTATTTTTTCTTCTCTCTTATACTATATCCTGACCCTCATCCTCCCCTCCCTCGATTCCTCCCAGTTCTCTCATTCTCCCTTCTCCCCCAGGTCCACTCCCACCCATGAGTCTCCTCAGAAAAGAGCAGATCTCCCAGGGTTACCACTATTACAGGGCATAAAAATGGAACAAAGCCAGGAAGGAGCCCCTATATCAAGACTGGACAAGGCAACACAGCAGAATGAAAATGGAAGTTAAAAGGGCCAGAGACACTTCCTGACGCACGCACACACACACACACACACACACACACACACACACACACTCTCAACTTTTAGGAGTTCTGTAAGAACACCTAGACAGACAACTATAAGATATACATAGGGGACCATGTAGGTAGGTTCTGTGATGCTGCTTCAGTTCCTTTAAGCCCCTGTGAGTGCTGGTCAGTTTATTCCAGGTTTGTTCTACTGGTGTCCTCAACACCTCTGGTTCCCCAATCCCTCCTCCCTCTCTTCCAAGGGGTTCCCTAAGCTTCTCACAATGTTTGACCTTGGTCCTCTGAATCTGCTCCAATCAACTTCCAGAGGAAGCCTCTCTGAAGATAATTGTGCTAATCACCGAACTAGGAACATAGCATGTCATATGAATCACCTGTGGGCTACCCAGTCTCCGGTTCCTGTTTTAGCCCTACAGTGTCATCCATGAGCTGCCTCCCTTTTCATGGGATTCTGCCCTTCCATTGCCCCAGCAGATCCTGCCGGTGAGGATAGGTTACAGGTTCAAGGTTTCATGCCTCGGATGGTGTCTCAGTCCCACCGCTGGAAACCTTTCCTGGTCACAGGAAATGGCCTGTTCAGGTTCCTTATACTATGGGTCCTCACTAGGGTCATCCTTGTAGATTCACCCTCGGAGATTCTAGAGAGTTTCCACTGCACTTTGTCTCTAAAATTGCTCTCAAATATTCTCTAAATCCAGTCATCTATTCCTATATTCTCTCTCTCTATCCCTCTATTCCACCAGGTCCCTCCTTTTCCTGTTCCGTTCTGACCCAGCCCATCTGTGATGCCTCTTCCATTTCCCCTTCCCAGGGACATCTATGTGTCTCCACTCAGGCCTCCTTGTTGCATAGTCTCTCTAGGTCTGTGGATTGTCGTACAACTGTCCATTGCTTAACAGATAATATCTACTTATTTGTGAGTACATACTAGGTTTCTCTTTCTGGGTTTGTGTAATCTTACTCAGGATAACTTTTTCTAGTTCCATACATTTGCTTGCAAATTGAATGGTCATTTTCTTAAATATCAGAAACCCATAATTAAATAATTAGAGAATTCAGAAACCCATGGCTTCACATATGCTGAAAAAGAAAGCTAAAGGCTCAGTCATCAATGGCATTTATACATACTTCCTTCTTAAGTCTCAATGAATATTGTAGAAGATATGGTTGGAAATAATTTAAGGTCATGAAATGCCATCTTCTTAGTAAAACATAACTATGACAAAAATGAACTTACAGCAGCTACATGTGCTGGCACTGGCCCTCTGTAAGTTACAGACACCCAACAGTAGTAGCGCACTACAATCTTTTACCCTCAAATTAGGGAAGGAGAAAGGAAAGATAGAAATCTTCACTGCTTTTACAAGTGCCCTTAATACAGAAAGAGAGAGAGAGAGAGGTAGAAATCTTCACAGCCTTTTTAAAGCTGTCCTAAGCTCCAATCTCTCCAACCTTTGTTCTCTTGGGAATTATCTCACTAACTAAGGACAGCAACTCAACCAATCAACTAACCACCAACCAACACCCACCTTGAATCTTGAATCTCGGGGCTTCAGACCTTTTATGCCCTAAGCCAAAATTTCCCATAAACCCATGTGACACGGAATCCCAAAGATAAGCTACAGATGCCAGAACTACTGTTCCCAATCAACCAAATTATAGCCACCTGCATCAAGCTTTCCAATTCCAACTGGTAAACAATTATACCACAGCTGGGATGGGAACAGGAACTTCTAATGAGTAGCTAGTTAACCCAAAAAAGCTTTTCTTAGCATAAAAATTTCAAGTGTTCCTCTACACCCAACAGTCAATAATGGGTGGGGAAGTGGCTCACAATGACCTACTACTTACTTTTAGATGCTGGGAGAGCAGGAGGTGCAATATCTAGTTATGTAGCCACCATTGATCACACTCACTTCTATTGGATAGTTCCAAACCCATTGTCAGACAACCTTTGTTAAACTCAGGGAAACATACACAAATGCAGACACTCACCACCAAACTATTATGAGTATTAGCACAGATTTTTATTGAAGAATTAGGTACTGACAATGGTGAGAGGTGAAAAAGGAAATGGTTTGGGAAGAGTAACCAGAGTGTATCATACACATGAATGAATTGTCAAAGTTTATTAATAATAGTATGGAAAAACGAATACTATTAGAGAGAGACTTAGAGTTTGAAAGGGGGGAAACAAGCTCTGGATTAAATATGGCTCTTGTTTTGCTAAAGGAACCCTAAAGTCATATCCCAAATTAAAACCTTCATTGCATTTCACAGTAAAGATCAGAAATATATACAGTTGCAAAATTCAGCCAAAAAGAAAATTTAAATTTTATAGTAGCAGTAAAAATGTCCTGAAATACAAAGAAGCAACAAGTATGATTTTTGATAAAGTAAAATAATTAGAGTGAAACAACAATGACAGATAGCTTCGAAAAAGCTAGCAAGAACAGTGGTACACTTAGTGAAACGATGCTTTATGCTAAAGAGGTTAAACGAAAGTCTAAAAATGGTAAGTAGAAATAGAGGAAAACATTAAAGTCTCCACAGTGAACATTTGGAAATAACATCTATGGTGTTAATATGCTTAAAATATGAATTGGTTTGGAATCGCTGCACATTATGAATCTGAAAGTGAAAAATGTACATATTTGTTTACACAGCAAGATAGTAAAAAAATCTGGAGTAAAAAAAAAACTCAAAATAACGGAATATCAATAATAAAAACAATTTCAAATGCTCAGTATATATGTCTTTGAAATATTGGGAATAAAAAAGAAACAAACAAAAGGCTATCAGTGGATAATGTATTTCCGTCTTTAGGGAATATGCAACCCTCAAGTATAAGAAGTTAATTAAAGAGACTTTTGTCACGTTAGATAAGAGATTAAACTCTAAGTTATATAATATAATCAATTTGCTCAAAATCAGTGAAATAAGAAATTTTAAGTGTATCTTGAGACAAAGGCTTTTGTTTGTTTGTTTGATTTGTTTTTCTGAGACAGGGTTTCTCTGTTGTAATGCTGGCTGTCCTGGAACTCATTCTGTAGACTAGGCTGGCCTCGAACTCTCAGAAATATGACTGCCTCTGCTTCTGTAGTGCTGGGATTAAAGGCATGCGCCACCACTGGCGCTGAGAAAGGCATTTTTTAAAGATAGAGAAGAACGATGTTAAGAATGAAGCTAAGAATTAAAGAAATAATAGTAATGTGAACAAATGTTTTAAAAATAATTCAAAATAGCAGATAATACAAATTTCTAACTCACTATCTACAGAGATATCTTTCAAAACCAAGGAAAAACTGAATTTGGGGAAATGGAAATTGATAAGATTGATCACCATAGTGTCTTCTTTAAAACACTATGGAAACAAACATCTCTATAAAATGATAAAAAGCAGAGGTAGAAAAACCATGAGTAGATAAATGACCTTTTTCTA
This sequence comes from Cricetomys ansorgei, assembly GCA_026225945.1. Lineage (NCBI taxonomy): Eukaryota > Metazoa > Chordata > Mammalia > Rodentia > Nesomyidae > Cricetomys > Cricetomys ansorgei. Next base: position 28,894,241 of record JAMJFZ010003163.1, read on the forward strand.
TTATTTCAATCATTTTTCAAATATTTTAAATCAAATGTTCAATTGAAGCAGAAAATAATATTTTGCTAACAAATATATATATATATATATATAAACTAGTAAAATAAGCTAAATATATAAAAATCAATCACGGTGTGTTTAAAAATTTAAAATCTAGGCAAACAGAAGAAAGATAAAATGAGAAAAGGCAGACTTTTAGCTCAGTTAAGGAGAGTTACATAGGAGTTAGCCTCAGTCAGTTGAGAGTAGTCAGTAAGGAGAGTCAGTGAGTAGAGGAGCAGTTAACAGATGGAGTTAAAGCAATGAGTTGAGAAACAGACTGAAGAGTCAGTTAACACCAAAAGTTGAAGATTCAGTTACAGAGTAGGATTTACAGAAGCTGAGGCTGGAGTGAGTTACAGAGCAGTCAATTGAAGTAGTCTGTTACAGAGGCAGCATGGAATAGTAAGAGCTCAGGAAGAGACACAGAGACACAGCAGAGCTCAGCAGAAGAAGTCCAGAACAGAGAATGAGTTGAAGGAGCTGATCAGAGTGGCTCAGTCAACAGTAGGTCTCTTATGTTTAAGACTGAAGCCTTCTAGGTCTAGACTAGTGGTTTAAATGTTCTTGATTGTATGAAGGTTGAGCCTTCCAGTTCAAGGATTAAGAGTCAATTGTAAAGAGGACAAAATGCTCTAGGGCTCCAGGCTATAACCAGTGATTTAATTAGCATAAGAATAAATTTTTTTCTCTGAATCTATAGCTACTCATAAGTTATCTGGACAGCTATTGAACTGAATAGGAAATAATGACTGTGTAGAGATGGGGAAGATATATAATAGGAAGAGAGGGAGGAGGGGGGAACTGGGAGGAGTGGAGGGAGGGTAGGAGCGGTGTTGATATATATTATAGGAAAGAAGAAAAATAAATTAAAAAAAAGGAAAAAAATGAAAAAAAAATGAATGTTTTTTCATAAAAATAGTAGTAAACTTTATTTTAATGTCAATTTTAAAGATTTGAGCTAGCGCCATTGGATATACACATGCAAAAAATTGAACTTCAATCATAACAGAAGACACCATTTATGTTACATTTATATACATATATACATATGTACATGTAATAACAATGAAGAAGAAGACATCAATTTGGAAAAGAGCAAGGAAGTGTATGTGGAAGAATTTGGAGGAAAGAAAAGAAAGAGAGAAATGTTGTAATTATATTATAATCTCAAACAGATTCAAAATTTTTATCTACTCTGTGGTCATGTTAAACTTCAAATGTCACCACCATTCCAATATGAGCATAAAAATCCATAAAGCCTTGTGCATGTACTTTCATTAGGGTAGTTTCATAACATAGAAAAAAATCAATGTTAGAAAACACATGGATGGATAGATGGAGTGGTATTTCCATACATTATACTCAAGCAAGGGGGATTGGAATACATGAGAACAAATTAATATGAAAAGTATTGTTGTTGAGTAAATCAATAGTGAAAATTTAAAATGAGGTATTCTGTATAATATTATTTATTTTTTTAAATGACCACTTAAATTGTGAAGCAAGTTCTAGTGGCAGGAAAACAATTTTAAAACAAATCGAAGTTGAAAATGGAAGACACATTAGCTATACTGATTGTGCCTATGGCTGCCTTGATGCAAACTTAAGTCAAATATTTTAATATCTGTCAGTTATTTAAAAAAATTAAAACTATGAATTTCTTTGTTTCTTTCTAATTAGTATGTCAAATAACAAGTATCTTTCTTATATTATGTATGTCTCTATAAAATATTAGTTTTGAAGCCCCTTCAATCAAGTCTGCCAGTTACTGCGTAATACAAATGTCTGATGATGAGAGGGTGACATTAGAACTGCAAAAGCTCATCCTTCCCAGGAAAGACCAATGCCTAGTTTGGCTCCTTACACATTCTGACAAAATTTCAGAAACTCGTTTAAGTTTTATTAATAGGATCAAAAGCTATCTCTATTTTATTAATAGTATCAAAAACTATCTCTTTAATAATAGCATCAAAAACTATCAAAAAGTTAGCTTCTTTTTGCAACTGTTTTCTTAGTTTGCTGTATGGGGGTTGTTTACAACCCTGACTTGGGGATGGATTTGGTGAAATGCATAAGAAAAAAGGACTTATGAAACATAACTGACTTGTAGCAATGAAAAGATAGATATGTTTCCTCAAGTTGTGGAGAATGCTTTGGAATACTGAGAACGCTGCTTTGGATACATAAACAAAATTAAGACACTGACATGATCAGATTACAATGGTGGTCTGAATGAAATGAGAACAGAAAAAAATGTGCTAAAAGTGAAATGTGCCTTGCTATGTACATAACACGATTCTAAGATTATCAGACTTTCATTTTCCAAGGGAGGTATTTGTTTTCTCTAAAACTGTTTGCTAATGATCACTGGAACGTGTTGTGAAATAAATGTTTCCCTTCCAAACCTGCCTATCTAAAAGCTTACAAGTATGGAAATTGAAAATCTACACATGAGGAAATCTTTTAATTATACACAGTAACATAAACACCAAAGCAGAGAAATCCATTTAGAGATAATGTCTGCTACCTTTAAAAATTAACTCTCAAGCTGTGTGTTTTACTCTGAGTTTTTCTCACTCATTATTTTAGTTATAATATTGTTTCACTTTTTCTTTCAAATCTGATGTTGATTTAAAAAAGTACCCACAGACCTTAAAATGCCCCTTGTTTACAGGATATTTATAAGATTTGTAGTTATCTACCCAGTGAGATAGGCATTTCAGAATGAAAATTGTACATCATTTCCCAGTTTTGCTAGTGATGAAATTAATTTCCAATTTCCATGGGGAAAAACTTCCTAGTCAGTTTTAGTAAATTGTCTGAAGTTGTTAGAATTGTTTACCACACACACACATGCACACGCACACGCACACACACAGTTACATATATAATGCAAAATATTAAAATGATATATATATATATATATATATGATTTTCTTACACTCCATCATATGATAAGAAGTATAAAGTCATAAACAGTGGGTAAAATTAATAATTGCTAAGAGTCAAACATCCTGGCTCTTGCCAGATGTGGATTTCTATAAAAATAAATCTTATATGTTGTGATTTATTTAATCTTGAGATACCAATTTCATGATACCTTTGTTATTATGATGTCTTCAGAGAATAGTAGATCAGAAAAGAATACTGTATCTTAAGAAATACCTGAGTGTGTACGATAAGATACACGAAAATTGAGGTTTAGCAAAGGAGGGACTCCTTTTACATATTTAGCTCCCTTATAAGAGATATGGAAATGATAAGATAAAGAGAAGAAAGAATTTGAAGATACAGTGAGGACCTGAGGAATAGTATTGTTGAGTCACTGGTCCAACCCAAGATCATTGAATTTCTTACTAAGGAGAAAACCATGAATGGCTTTATTTACTAACTTTGGTTTAATGTCAAGAAAGTTCCCATGCTTCTGGTATAGTTAACTAATATCCAAAGGTTTTACCGAGCTTAAGAGACAGAATGAAGAGTTTAGTTAGGAGTTGAGCTGACATTAATCAGGGAGGTCTTCAAGTGTGCTCAGACATTTGCAGAGTACATTGGAATTTTGTATGTCTGAGCTCTGAGTCCCAACACCAGAAAACGGTTGGTAACTAAACCAGTAAATTTAGAACACTTTGTAAGTTACTTGGTGATATGTAACAGTAAATACCTCAAATAAAGTAAGCATAATAGAGAAAATGAGAGAATAATAGTGAAAGAATGAATGAATGAATTTCAACAGCGCAAGAGCTGCCTGGCAGATTTACCAATCCAGTGTATCTCTCCAGTTTTAGGGAAGTTAGTGGGTCATAATCAGTTCTAGAATTAAACCTAATAATAGAATATTTATTCACAGTGCCATTTTCATTCTCCTGAATTCCCTTACTTTCTGTTGCCCGGTAGAGAAAACCAATCCAGAAAGCCAGAGCATGGACACTCAAAGCACCATGTGGTGCTGGGCAGTATGCCCTGCTGGGAACAAGCAGGTTTGGTTCAGAATGTTGCTGGTAAATTAACACTTAAAACTGCTGACCCAACTTAAGACGGGAATTTAAATGTAACTCTCCAGGAAGGAAAGTGACTTTTCTAAGGTCAGGTAACAAGTACATTTTGCATTTCCTTTCTCCTGCATCTCAGCATAACTGGCATCCACCCAGAACGTTTAGTAATAATGATGGACATTTTCAGTGCTATGGTGACACTCTCTGACCCTCTCTTTTTGTGCAATTCTGAAATTACTGTGCCAAGACATTTTGGACAGAGAAAAAGCTTTCACTCTCTTTCAGAGTCTGTCATTTATTTCTGACTTGTTATTCGTCACATCCATTAGCTTTTCCAGAAGCTATAGAAAAAATTTAAAGTGTGCAAAGACAGTTCACATGCATGCTGATCTAAGAATACTTTCGAGCTACTGAAAAAAATACCCTTCAGAAGCAGAGAATCGTCTTCCAGTAGTTGGACAATGTACAAATGGAAGCTATGAAACCCATAAATGGATATTTTCACAAACCACATATAAACTCTTAGCATCTGATTAGCCTAAGTATTTAATTAGTTCTGAAAAAATAACGTGATAGTGAAGAATAGTTAACACATGGAATTTGTTGACAGACAATCCATTCTCTACAGAAATCCGTGTTGATGTTCCTGAGGCTCCAGTGATGATGAACCACTTAACAAATCTAAAGCATCTAAGGCTTCTCTCGACCAGATGGCAGAAAGTGTGACACGTTTTACTATAGCAGTGGTATTTAGTTTTAATAAATGATAGTTGCTATCTGCCATTGTATTTTTAGATTTTTAAATAAGACAAAGAAATATGCCAATCTTTAGATGATTTGAGTTGTTAGCAACTGCAGGCACACTGTATTATTTTGAAATCTGTGGTGAAATAATGAAATAGTTTAGAAAAGAAAAGCTGACCTTGTTTCTAGAAGTTAGCACCACACTCCTTATTAGGTTATTTTCCTTTCATCTGTGTATTACTGTGTGTGTTTGTGTATGTACATATATGTATTTACACTGAAGGGATTAGAAGCCTATTTAAGTCCTTTACTCTAATGCTCACAAGGAAATTTATGACAAAAATTTAGCTCTGTGTTTCTTGGGGTTATTTATATTGTTGACTCCAAGAAATAAGCCACATTGAGGAAACGGAGGCAGTCTAATAAATATGCCTTTGGCAAGTCTTCTTCAGAGAAACTAACAAAGAAATTTTCTGGGGAAAAGACCAAAGTAATTTCTGTAACCACAGGAGATCTTTTCATTAGCCTTCTCTTTGGTTTTTAATAGTTTTCCAGATGCATCTGGGGACCAGTGTAATGATTATCTTTGTACAATTGTTACATCTATTTATTGATACAAATAGTTTCAGTGTTACTGAGTGAAGAGAACAAATTCTCTTGCATCTTTTTACATCATGATTCAGCATTGCAGGATAATGTCAGGTTAAAATAAAATTAGATTTTAATCCCCTTCTAGGTTCTTGACTTGTGATATTTCAAATTCTATTGCAAACCTGTTAATTATCCCTAAGCAACTCCTTCTTACCTGTGGGGATCAGTGAAGTCTGGGAAGAGCCAACATGCTTTTCAACTATGGATGTTAATGTAGTATGAAATAGACTAACTTTATCCTATTTCCTTTATCTATTCTTTTTCCTATCATAGAGTATCATGCAAACAAAAATTATACCTTTCACAAAAATCAGTTAGAGAGCTTTCTTCCTACTATGCCTTCATCTTTCCAGACTGATTATAAAAAGCACAATCACGAGCAGCAGCAGGACAGCCACAGACACCAGCACCACCTTCATCATTCCTGCCATATTCCTCCATTCATGACTTACATCAACAAATCCTATTTCTATTCCATGTGTTCTGTATTCAGAAAACAGCTTGAGAGCTTTTCCCAAGATATAAAGGTTGTCTCGATACTCTATAGACAAAAATCAAACCATTCTTGTTGGATAACTTCCCCTTAGATTTTGTTCAAAGATGCTATGGAAAACCCCAAACAATGCAGGCTACTTCCACTGATATTGACTGACAACCAAAATTCAATTGGGAAATTAAAAAAAAAAAAAAAAAAACACTGCAAAGAACACCACACACTTTGGCCATAGTATATGGAGAAATAAAATTGACCAGGAAGCTTCCTTTCTGCTGGCTGGATTTCCTAGTAGCAGAAGGTGCTGTGTAGGCTACCAGGGGAAGAAGTCAACAGTCATGCTTAGCTGTGAACTCTCGGTGCTACAAGAATGATTGTCAAGGCAAGATATTCTTGTACTATAAATCTAGTCATAAACTCTTAGTTGAGGATTTCACAGGACCTGGAGCTAGTCTTTTGTTATTATTGCTAAATAGTCATAGTATTAAACTGCCATCTAAATTTGTATCACTATGCCAGAATTCCTCCATCCTTTTCACCCAAGTATCTCTGTGCAGTGGGTGCTCATAACACAGAAACTCATAACTAATCAGTGTCAGTGGAATTCTCAGCCACAAAGAGCATATCTATATCACTTCTTAAACTATCAACCCCAAAGTTCAGGTAAAATAGAGAAAAAGGCATGGAAAGTTTGTAAGATCCAGAAGTCAAGAGGAATAGACTGAAACAGTGTCTTCTGGGTATAGCAAAACCAAGTTCTCTTGAATCCTGGGGTCTCATGAGTGTTCACTGCTAACTGAGGAGCTAGGGAAAGGTGATAGCCTCTAGGGGAAGAACAGTTAGTTTTCTTTAAGGGTACCATCTCTCTGGTAGGGCAACTGCTCTCCATCAAATTTCCAACGGCTATGATTATACATACAACTTGACTTGATGATCTATTATAGGAGAGAGAGAGACAGAGAGAGAGAGAGAGAGAGAGAGAGGCAGGCAGGGGTCACAAATTGAGAGGAAGAGGTGTGGTGAGTTGTGAATCTGGCAGGAATTAGTGAAAGGAGTTGGAGTAAGTATTGAAAGAGTGCACACAGTAGGTTTCTGATTATTGTGCTTTCTCTCGGCTTTTTCCCTTCTGTTGGTTTGTTCTGTTTAACATAAATACGACAGGTTTTTGTTTGTTAGTTTTATTTTATTATAGATTATTTTGTTGCATTTCTTAAACAAATTAATGAATAAATTAATAAAAACCCTGTGGTTCGGGTAAAGATAAACAACTAAAATGTCACTTATTGCTGCTAGGAGAGAGAAAATCAGTTTTCACCAATGGAGTGACACTGCGTATATCAAGCACTCTGGGGCAGGCGCAAAATTCAGGAGTATCTGACAAACATGTAATGGACTCCATGGGCTCCACAGTCTCTCTCTCTCTCTCTCTCTCTCTCTCTGTTGTGTGTGTGTGCTTTGATTTAGTCACAGTTTGGTGTTTTGTTTTGTTCTTCTTTTATTTTTGAGAGTTGTTTTATTTTGCCTTTTTTTTTTTTTTTTGGTTGGGGGTTGTTGTTATATTTTTTGTTTTTCTTAATGAACTTAATGAACTTAGAGTTGGGGAGTAGGGTATCTGGAAGGACTTGGGGGAGGGAAAGAATGTGATCAAATTATAGTTAAATTAAAAAATTGTTCTAAACAATAAAAATATTAAAAATGAACTTAAAATATATAGTATGACTTTCACCACTAATTTATTAAAAGTGTATTTAAAAGAAAGTAAGCCAACCATGACTCTCAGCATCCTCTGTGTTACGAGTATATGCCTTGTTTGCTCCAATCATACTTCTTTCTTCTTCATTAAATATTTTCTGTGTTCATTGACTGTGTGTCTGATGGTGCATTCCCCATACTTTTTCCCGCTCTGTAGCAGTTTTCTCTACAAGATAACTGTATTCTTCACATGCCACGGTACTCCTCGCCACCTTGGGAATATTTATATAAGTTATTAGTATATGTGAATAATTATTACATGACAACCAATTAAGACTTTTAAAAATTATTCTCACTTGACTGAAATTAGTTTTACTTTTATATATGTAATCAAAACTAGATTACATTTTCTTATATACACCCAGTTTTGACATCATAAACCCCTAGAGATAAACTGTTTCCTCTAACATCTATGCATTATTTATAGCTTATTAGTATGTATCTTTATGCTTAGACCCATGGATAAAGAGCGCTATCTGAGTTCCATTTACAATTCAGCATATACCATATGCAAGACAATTAAATATTACTGAGCCTTTCTGTATGACAAGACATTTCAGTGTTGTTAGATACATTGTTTTATCTCCAAGAAACTCTATTTTCTGTTTTTGTACTCTTACCTCATTCTTTAACTAACTGATAAAATAACAGAATGTGTCAGAAAATAACACAGCATGGAGTGGAATGTATGCAGAACGATAACGGAAAGGTCATGCATTATAATTTGTGGAATGTAGTTTATACTTTACAAGGCTCAAAAAAAGTTAGCAGATGCATTCTTGAGTAATCAGAAGAAAAATAACACACTAAATAAATGATCGATAATGATAGATGAAAATTAAAATTCCAAATTTAAGTACTTTAAATAATAAATTTGGTTAAACTTGCAGGAATCCTGATCAATGAAAGTAAAAGACAAATGTATTCCAATTAAGGACATGAAGAAAGAAAGACATGGGAACAGACACTAGAGACACCAAAGGTAGCAAATGTGAAAACAGGGATGATAATGACCAACACTAAATACATTTATTACATTAATTTTTACACCCAGTGAAGCTGAGCAATGCTGAAAAATATATTTAATTAAAAACATATATGAAAAATCAAAAATGTCCATAAAAGTGCTATAAATATCTAAAATCACTTCAGACACGCTCTCTCTCTCTCTCTCTCTCTCTCTATATATATATATATATATATATATATATGTATATATATATACATAACTGTTTTCAAAGTGTCACCTGTGAAATTGCTTCACCAGTATTCAATTTCCCTGTGTTCAGCAACGAAGTCCTTTAAAGATCATGGCAGCTATACTTCAAGAAGCTCTCATATAGCTCTTTCTGGAAGGTAATCTAGGGTAAAATGTGGGAACACTGGCTTTGCAGTGATACAGAACGTAAAAATCATAGTTATCCACTGAAGTTTCAACAGAGAGTCTGAATGTCTCAAGGAGGAACAAAGATGTGATGATCCATGATGAGGAAAGAAGAGATGTTTACAGTGCTATTGAGAAATCATTGTGCATTTGTTTGTTCAAGGGTGGTGTCAGTAGGGAGTATTTGGAAAAACTAAGAGTAAATCTGAAAAGACAGTAAGTCTCAAAAAAAAAAAAGGGGACGAAATGAGAGATAAGAAAAAAATACAGAAGGAAAGTAGATAATGGAAACACCAGTAGTTGGAGCTAATTGAGAAAGAGAAGCTTGAATTTTCAATGAGATAATGTTGAACCATTGGACGCTGTAGGCAAGGTGCAGGCATGGATGTGTTATACAGCTGGACAGCGAATGGTTAGCACTGTATCCTGCTTGGTTGATTCACTACCACTTGGAACTAATAAAAGTATAAAGAGTTATTGGTGAAATTCAAAGCCCAAGCTATAGTATAAGTAAAGAATAATAGTTTATTCTCCAAACGGCATAAATGTTTTCTTTAAATTTTATTGGTAAAATATATCATGTATGATGGGGTTTTTGAAAACAGTATTTCATTTAGATTCAGGTCTTAAACAGTATATAGTTTGATGTCTCATAGAACCTAATAAAAATGCTAAACCAGGCCATTAAATATTTATGTGCCATTGGTATATTGTGTTGGGAAGAGGCTTTAATTAGTTTGCTGCACAAGAGAGAATCTGCATTTCCATAAGGAGAAGAAATGTTAAGATGGATAATCTAGCCATAGCTTCTTACAAAGAATGCTTTCGGGTCCAATATGGAAACTATTCAAGCAGCATTATAGCAATAAGAACAAGATGGAGTAAGGACAGAGAATATAAAATGAAGACTACTCAATCAATAACATGTTACATTGTAATTAAGGCTCATGCAAGAAAATGTATGTTACAGCGACAGTTGAGGATACTCTGTGCTCCGATAGAGTAAGCTTTCTGTTTAGTTTAAGCCACACAAGAAAATGCAGCTCGCTGTTATACTCATGACTGTCTGGACCCATTCTTAGGATTTTAATTATTCTCACAGCAGTGCCTCAGAGATCAGCCTAGTGTACAGGAGAGAAATGCAGACTGAGAGGGGTGAGCCCTGTCCTCAGTTCTCCACTGTGCAGACCTGTTCACGCTATTCACAGAGTCATTATTTTTCCTTACTGAGTAGATACTTTAATAGTTGCCACAGAGACTTGGTGAAAAGAGTAAATTGGAGAAATTATGGTTGAAATTACAATGTTCTTGGTTCATAACCACTGTTCAGCACTGGTCCATGACCCATACATATCTGTATGTTCTTATGCTGCAGGTTTTTATTCTTCAATCTAAATTTTCATTAAATTAATTCCTAACAAATCCTCCTGTCTTTAAGGAGTATGATTTATCCTCCATACTCACTGACATAATCATTATTAAAGATTCAAACTTTCATTTTCCTAAAGCTGATATATATATATATATATATCATACACGCACATATATATGATATATGTGTATAGCATATATGTGTGTGTGATATACATATATGATATATATATTATATGATATATATCATATAATATGTATATCTCACACACACACATATATATATATCTCACATATATATCATACAGTATACACACATATATCTTGCTTGTGTTATGTATCACATTACTTTGTCTTAGATTCTGGACTGAAATGACATAATCTCAGACTTTTTGTAAATCATCTCTAACCAGAGACCTCTATTTCCAACCACCTTGTCAAGTTTAAGAGCTTATAAAAAGTGAACCATGAAGAAAATCATTGATTCGCTCATTTAGTAATTAACCTTAGTTCCAATACTCTGACTGAGATTTGCAATGTCTGTAGAATAATCCACATGGTCTTTGTGCCGTAAGAATTTCTCAAGTTCATACATCTTATTTATTTTGTCTTCTTCAAAATTATTCTCTTCTATAGTTTTGTTTCTTTACACATCTTTTTATTTTATATTTATATTTATTTTATATTATTTTTATATTTTATAATTATATTTATTATATATAATATAATTAAATATATTATTTTTATATTTTATAATTTATATTATGTATTTTATATTATATTTATATTATAGTATTCCACTAGGCTCAGTGTTTGATACTCATTATCACTTGTATGTTTGTTACTGGTAATGTTCTTAGCTCCTTAACTCAATTAAAACAACTTAGCTTGGATTGGGGAACATAGGAGTAACACCCATTTGTTACCTATGGTTCTGGAAACAGAAATGCCTACATTTTCATTTCCAGAAGAAGCATATATAGTGGCAACCCCCAATCATCCTATCACTGTGGAGGCAGTAAAAGGAGGATTGTGACTTTAGGGTCAGCCTGGGCTATATTATAAGAACTTGTTTCAAAAACAAAGCAACTGAACTTAAATTACTAGAAAATTTTGTGCTATGTGACTATCTGCTTTCCCTTAGCAAAAAAAAAAACAGACAAGCTCATATAAGGCAATGTATGAGAACATTCGCCTTGTTCATGAGCCCAAGTTCATGTCATAGACACTAAAGTCTGCAGCATTTTATACCAGCGTATTGCGTGGTGTAGATTCATACATGAGTTTTTTAGGAACAAAATAATAATTATAATTATCAACATGAGTGAGTGGTATGTGCCCAATAAGAAAGTTGTCATTAATTGATAGGTGATAGTAATTTACTACTGCTGAATTATTATTTATTATATACCAGTTGTTTTATGGTTTTTTGTACAGTCATAAAAAGAAGTATCAGTTCACTCCAGATAGGGCACAGAGGGTAGACTGAAGGAACTATACCATTTAAGTCCATCTTAGTGTACCAGTTAGTTTGCTGGTGTAATTTATAGGATAATGTGTAAATGGGTCTTTATAGAAGCATGTAAAATTCATTGCTAATAATATAAATAATTATGTAAATTATAAAATAATTATATTAATATAAAATAACCACAGTTTGCTGCGATTATTTATAGGAATATGGGTAAATGACTAATTATAGAAGGATGTAAAGTTATACTGAAAGAGCTATATTGAAAATCGTTCACTGCCACGGTGACAATGCATGTGTCCTGTGTGATATTTTAAACAGCTCAGCTGGTCAGAGAGACTTTTCTCCACATCAATTGTTTCCGCGTATGTGTCCTTGGGGAGGCGCCTTGTGAATCCTGTAAGTTTCAGGATGTTCCTGAGACTTTTACTCTTTCTACATCCTGTGAGACTTACGAACCTTCACATTCCCTACAAGAAGGAGTGTTTCCATTAAGAAGAAACAGTTACACGACACATATTTTCAGTTGCTGATGTCAAACACACTAAACTCAAACTTCAATATGCAATAAACTACACATTTAAAATAACCAATAAAAAAAAATCCCAAACCATGAAAACATTGCTTAATATGAGATTGTAACATTTTTTGAAACCATCAGTAACAATTTTTGAGGTAATTGATTTTTAGCTTCTAGTACAGAAAAGGAAATATTGAAGAGACTGTGAATTTTTGATTTTCTAAAAATTGATAATTAACTCAGCTCTCAATGGCACGTTGTTATCTCTCCCTGTAAGGCTCAGGAACCGTCATGGAAAAGAGGACATAAAAAGTTTAAGAGTTGAAAGATGGGAAGGAATGCTGACAAATGCTGTCTTCTGCACATGACATGGCCATCGTGCTCATGAAGTTACTGCAGCTGTGGTTACCTACACAAAACATGCACAATAGCAAGCAAACCAAAAAATCCAGCAGGGGTGGAAGCAGGGCTTCTAGGCTCCACACACCCCCCCCCCCCCCCCCCCCCCCCCGCTGCAGTGCTTTTAGCAATTGAAAGCTATTGGAAGAGTGGAAATCTTCTTTAACGGTGTGGTCACTGGTAGGTTTGTTGTTCATGTTCCAGTGGATGAACTTACATCCATGTGCATATGGACAGCACCTAATGGATATAGAGGGTTAACAGCAACAACAAAAACAGAGGATATGAAAATGGGAGGCTGCTACGTTAGGGGATCCCAGAATATGGAAGAGGGAAGTACAGGATAAATTTGATCACATTTGTCATATGTATTTATTGCATATATATATAGCATTCTCATAAAACAAAATTTGAAAAGGTAATTTTGTATCACATACTACATTACATAAAAAAACTAAATACATTTCCTAATTGCTTATATTTTGATATGTGTAATGAAATATATAAATAAACAGTAGAGAGTACCTTTAAAAACTAAAATTGTTTTTATATCAAAAAAGGAAAGAATGGATATAAGTTATGGATTTTGGGGTTAAATGGAAATGGTAGACATTCTAAGACACTTTATAATTTTTTAATTATTTAATATTTTATTTTATTTATTTTTATTTTATGTACATTGGTATTTTGCCTGCATATATGTCAATGTGAGGATATTCTGATCCCCTGGGACAGGAGTTACAGACAGTTGTGAACAACCATATAGGTGCTAGGAGTTGAACCTGGTCCTATGGGAGAGCAGGCTTCAAGAAAACATCATTATTGTGAGTCTTGTGATCAAACAGCCAAAAGCATGTTTAGAACCGACAAATCTCTCTGTTCTGTTTACTGAATCTCACTATACGTGGTCAAAATTTCTCTCTCTCTAACAGTCATGCATGTTTGTTGGTGGAAAATTAATTTTTCGTTAGACATAGTGTTGAACAAATTTAACCCCAGGATTTGGGAGAAGGCAGAAAGATTGAATGTCTGAGACCAGCCTAGGTTAAATAGTGAGATGTTCATCTCATTGGGCTGTGGGCATGGCAGAGGAGGAGAAAACTTATAATCATTTTTTTTTAAATTAAGACAGTGGTAGATTAAAACTTTGAAAAGCGTACAGAGATGTGGTGAGGATTAGGTATGTTCATGTAGTCATAGTACATAAGACAAGACACAATGCTCTAAATATGTAAGCACTAATATGAAAGCTGAAGCATGCCTGGAAACTAGTGAGTAGTTAACAATATCCCTAGGTAATACATGTTCATATATATCTTTACTGCAATTTGACTGAGATTAGACATCATCACCTATTTTATAGAAAATGGCCACAACTTTACCATAGCATTTGAGAACAGTAAACTAATCTGAAGGAAGCGCTGCAAGTTGCAAGACCTAACAATTTTAGGATTTGCGAACATTATTTGAAAACAAATCTCCCAATATTCTCTTAGTCTAGTTGCTCTACATATTTTTCTTTATATACAAGTCACAAAAATTTGTATGTATCCAACACTTTAATTTCTACCATCCAACACCCTGAAAAAAAACTTTCTTTCTAACAATAGACTACAGAATAAAAATTGCTATGCATAGTTGATACTTCTATTTTGTGTTTTTTTTTTTAGTTGGTGGTGGTGGTTTGTTTGTTTTTATGCAGCCACTTCTAGAAAGGTCTGTTTCACAGCAGACTTCCTTGCATTCTGACTTTAACAGTCTTTCCACCACCTCTTTGTGATGTTCCCTGAGATGCAGATGCAGGCGCTATAGTGTACACCTGTGTGTCTCTTGTCGATGGGATCACCGTGACCCATTAATTGATCTTTGCATTGTGACCATTTGCGGTTTTCTGTGATGGTCTCCACTTTCTGTAAAATGAAACCTCTTCTGTGGGTATAAGGATAAAAATTGAGAAGTAGTAAGGGATTATGCTAATCTAGCAATGTGACAGTACTAGATTCTTTCCTAAGATCCATGACTTCACTAGCCCTGGTAAGCTGGTTAGATTTCCAGTACTATCATCAGTTTCTTCATCTTGAGTGGTCCTTAAATGCCATTAGACAGCTGTTGGTTGTCACTGACATGTGAGTGCCAAATTCTGTCCTTGCATGCCTTGTCATACAGGGAATTGTCATGGTTCATAGTGGTTACAGCTAAGTAGGATTGTTTAAATGATTCTCTCTCTTGATAGTTTGCACAGAACATTCTGGAACCATGAAAGCTAGATCCCAGGGAAAAGGCTTCAAGTCAGAACCAACTTGAGTCATTTAAGTCCTGTGTGAATATTTCGTGAGGTTCCACCCCTAGACAAAGAACTATTGGCAACTCCAGGAATTAGCCTATTCTGGGAATTAGCCTATTCTAGGGTATTGATTGTACAATGCAGAGCACTCAGCCATGAAATCAAACATGCCCAAATGAACAACAACAATAACAAAGAAAAAAAAACAGACTCAGTAAGTGATATTTATATGCATTTGTTAATACACATAAGTGCACACATACATGCACACAGACACATATATGTAGAAACTATAATAAAATATGGAAATTACCTATGTGAGAGTGATGAGGTTCAGGAGATGATGGTAAGTGAGAGTGGTTGGAAGGAGAAAACTGGAGAGTGGGGCACTGTGTGTGCCGTCATTCTATTCCAATTAAAAACACATTGAAAAAATAGATTAATATATGTAAAACAAAACATAAAAGTCATAAAAATAATGGAAAAACTGGAAGGAAAGAGGTATTTTACCATAGAAAGTAATTTAAATTTTTCTTAAATAAACAGATATGATGAAGGTATTTTAGTTATTAGAGCAGAAGTATCCGAGTACCTGAATATTTGTTTCCCTGGTCCTTTATTTTTCTGAGTTAAATATATTTTGCCAATCCACTAAGAAAGCCATAGCTCCACCCGTGTGGTTTTCAGAACTTCTGTGTTTGTAGAATCCTCTACTGATTCTTCCCCTTTGGCTTATACTCAAGTTGTTTGTAAACTCATCCTGTTTTCTACTTCTTGCATGTCACTGGTGAGGAATTAACCACTGCTATCCTCAGTTCACCCGTTATCTACAAATAGATCTACTTTGACTGCTCCCCATCAGCCCGTTTCAGTATACTGTGTGAGTCATTGTAACTACAATATTCTTCATAATCTTCATGAATAAAATTAGGCTAAAATTTATAAAAAATGCAATGAACTTTCATAGTTTAAAATGTTTCATGTACAAGAAGTGCTTTTCATATTAATGCGATTAATAAGTGATTATTGTCATGAACATTACAACATTGGCTGATGTACACAGTACTAGACAGCAAATGCTAAAACAGATTGCTATTAACATGACAATTGCATTGTAAATATTAGTACTTCCTGTGATAGTTTATAGTTTTGTCTATCTCTGTTTCAATATCTTATAAATTATACGTCAATAACTGACAAACCTAATCCTTTGCAAATTCCGTGAAGGAAGAATCTGTACTTTATCTTTCAAACGTTATTGTTCATCATTGGGTAGGATAGAATAGACAATCAAATATTTATGGAATGCCTGAATGGTTGACTTACTAATATACTTTCGTGAAAACACACCTGCACACACATACTCCCCCACACACATGTATTTATTAAGCATAACACAGTATCAAATGTCAATTCCTTTAATTCATTGTCTATACTTCAAACTGAAATAATGTACATTTGGGGGAATATAACTATGTTTACAGTCAAGCATCTGGAACCTTCCTGAGAAATGAAATAATTAAGGTGATTGCATTCCACACAGGCTAGGCAACAGCTGCTAAAATGAACTTGAGCTCTGAAGCAGGTAGAGCCTTGTACAACATTGCCTTTTCAGTAATAAGATGTTTTTCATGCTTAAGTATTTATGGATTTTTTTTGTTAACAGCTAAATTTGTTTGTAAAACTGCATTCAAAGCTGATTTCTTTA
The DNA here is from genome assembly GCA_026225945.1 of Cricetomys ansorgei. Taxonomy (NCBI): domain Eukaryota; kingdom Metazoa; phylum Chordata; class Mammalia; order Rodentia; family Nesomyidae; genus Cricetomys; species Cricetomys ansorgei. The sequence continues at coordinate 28,911,055 of JAMJFZ010003163.1, forward strand.
TTTGAATATTGTTTACCTGCCACAATTTAAGGATGTAAGAAATCTTCAAAATTTATTCTGAAGTTTAGATTCAAATCATGGAATTACAATCCATTTTTCAGTGTGTCTACAGGATAAATGCATTAGGAGAGATTCTTCCAAACACTTAGAAATGTAAGCAAAGATCCTTAGTTTTTAAACACCACTATTTAATCCCTATCCATTTCTCAGGCTATGTGCTATTTTGAATTACAGTTTTACTGTACTAGTGTATGCAAGTTACAACCTCAATGGGTCTCCTTTTTTATTATTTTTCAAGACAGGATTTCTCTGTTGTAACTCTTGCTGTCCTAGAACTCACTCTGTAGACCAGGCTGCCTCAAACTCACGGAGATCCATCTTCCTCTGCCTCCTGAGTGCTGGTATTACAGGCCTACACCACCACCACCTGGCATCAATGGGTCTCCTTAAACATGTAGACTAATACAAAGACTGTTGCTTTGAAATTATTGGAAAAAAGAAGAAAGTAGAAAGAATAACTTCTATCATATGCAATAAAATGAAGTTTTCTTTTAATCTTATACATTTTTCATTAACTTTATAATTTAAGATGATTTTAAACAAACATGAATCAAATTAGTTGCAACAAAGTGTATCAAGGCACACTGTTCTTTACTAGTCTGAGTTTTGGATCTACTGAGCCCAGTGTGAGCCCTAAGGCCTCTTGGAAGCCACCCCCGGGAAGCATTTGTGTTTTCTGTGCATGGTCATCTCTGGAAGCCTTCAGTGTTCAGGGACCATGCATGTATGACAATTTATACTTAGACTCAAAGGTTGGAAGCAAGGTAGTATCTTCTGGTATGTGACCTAAGCAAAGGACCTCAGCAATATTATATAAACAGAAATTACTCACTGGAGCAATACCTGGTGAAGGGTGAAGCTATCAATGCAACCTGACACAGCAGAACCAGGAGTCCAAGAGCTACATGCACATGACACTACCTTGTGAGAAATGAGGTGGACCATAACCAGGAAAGCTATAGAAGCAACTTCCCAGAGTCCTGTAGACATGATACTTCTCTTACTTTGCTCAGAATTTGGGACATGACAGTAAGACTCTTTTTTTTCTTCTTTTTTTAAGCATAAGATTTAATGATGTTTATAAGTTTCAGAGTTCCTTGAAACATATAACTTCCTTCTCATCATTATGTTGAGAATAGTGATAGCTAATGGTGCTGGTTTGATGTGTCAATTGAACACAAGGTAGAATCACCTGAGAGGAGGATTTCCCAATTGAGAAAATGCCTCCGTAAGATAAGGCTGAGGCAAGCCTGTGAGGCGTTTCTTAAATAGTGATTGATGTGGGAGAGCACAGATTGGTTTGGGAGGGACCATTGCTGGGTTTGTGGTCCTGGGTTCTGTAAGAAAGCAAGTGGAATAAGCCATGAGAAGCAGGCCAGTAAACAGCCCCTCCTCAATGACCTCAGCATCAGCTCCTGTGTCCAGGTCCCTGCCCTGTTTGAGTTCCTGTCCTGACTTCCTTTGAGGATGAACAGTGATGTGGAATGTGTTCAGAATAAATGCCTTCCTCCCCAAGTTGATTTTGCTCATGGTGTTTCATCACAGTAATTCTTCTCTGACTAAGACACTATGTTCTTCCCATCTGCACACTGATAATAATGTAATTCAACTGATTTCAGAGATTCAAAGCTGAAGAACATGTTCATTAAGATAGATTGAACCCCTGGTTTCATTTATAGCTGACTTATATTTAATTGAGATTTTGAAGTTGGACTTTAAAATTGATCCTGGGCTAAATTAAAATTTACGAGTACTAAGATGGAATGAAAAGCTTTTCTATGTAAGAAGCACATAAATTTGGGGAAACAAAGGGTAAAATTCTGGGTTTTGAATATTTGTGTCTTCCCCTAAATTTATAAAGTTACATATTGAAATTTAACCCCTAGGAGATGGCACTAGGTTAGGCTTTTGAGAGATGATCCATGAGAGAAGAGCTCTCATGAATAGCATTAGTATTTCTATTTATAAGGAATGCCAGACAGTTCATTTACCTCTTCTATAATCTGAAGAGGAAACAAACAAACAAACAAACAGGAAAACAGGACAGCCATTGTATGAGTCAGTTTCTGTTATAGAATCAAATTCTTAGATAAATAAACTTACAAAGAAAAGTCAGTTTTAAATCACAACTTTAAAAGTTTCCATCTACATTTGTTTGTTATGTTGTTTGGGAGCCTGTAAAGAGGTGGTATATCATGGTAGAAAACTGGCAAAGAAAGCTACTCTCTTTCTGGAAACTAGGAAATAATGAGAGGGAAGTTTAATCAGAGTCACAGAATTCTGTAGAGGAGTAGCGCTGTGTGAAAGCTAGGGTCTACATTCCAGGGACTACATTTGGAGGCCTGTGTAGTTTGGATGAACTGTAGAAACACTTTTAATCCTAGTATTTAGAAGGCAGTGGTGGTATACACCTTTAATCCCTAGAAAAACTGTGGAAACAGAAACAGGAAGCAAGACTCTGAATGCATCAGTGTCACACAGGAAGTGACATCTGAGATGAGTCAGAGTGAATGGCAGTCAAAGTTACTAATCAGAGGAAGAGTTTAGCAGAGTAAGGGCACTCTCACAAGAAAAGTAGGCTGTCAGGTCAGTAAAGGAGTTATATAGGAAAGCAGAGTCAGAGGCACAGAAGCAGTCAGTAAGGGTCCATTGAGAAGCAAGCTGAAGAGTCAGTTGAGGAGCGGTTAACAGAGTAAGTTGAAGAGTCAGTTACAGAAGAGCTACAGAAGCTGAGCCTGGAGTGAGTTACAGATTTACCTGAAGCAATCAGTTACAGAGGCAGGATGGAGCTGTGAGAGTTCAGTGATATACAGAGACACAGTACAGCTCAGCAGAAGAGGCTCCGAACAGAAAGTGAGTTGACTAGAAGAGTCAGAGTTCAGAAGGAGCTAGTCAGAGTGTCTCAGTCAGCAGCAGGTCTTGGAAGGCTAAGACTGAAGCCTTCTAGGTCCAGACTAGCAGTTTAAATATTGTAGATTGCACCAAGGTCAATTCAAGGATTAAGTGTAGGTTGTAAATAGTCATGAACCAGTGGCTACAGAATTCACCTTACACACAGGTCCATATGGCCTAACTTCCTTTAGGACTCAGATGTTCGAAGTTCTACCACATGTCAATAGTGCCAGAAGTTGGCAGGAAGACCTCAGCATCTGAGTCTCTGTGTGACTCTTTTCCAATCCATGAAGTGATCCATGAAAATGACATGGGTTCCCACTTGATATTGAACCTACCAACTTCTTGCTCTTAGACCTTCTAGACAACAAGTTTGTGAGAGATACTTGTTGGTCATAAGCTAACTAGCATTAGGAAAGTTAATCTTTTGGTTTTTGTCTTAGCATATATGAATCCTAAATAAATGGGCTTGCTTCTTTTCAACACCAGTCATTATCATTTCAAATAAGTATGACTAAAATACCTACATAATCTTGAGTTTCCTCATTTATAATCCTGCACTTTGAGTTTATATGCCAAATAAGAGACAAAAATAATATAAATAAATAATATTAATATGCCAAATCGATATTAGTGGCTCCCTTTGTGTAGCACATTGTTTATAAGTAGACAAAATAATTATCCTTAAGCAGGGATCCCATACATCAAAGACAACTGTCCAACAACTGTTTTTCTAGGACTTAAAAGTGTAGCTTTTGTTTGTGAATACTGTGTCAACTTCATTAGGGCTTATGGTTGATTTCATTGTACCTAATTTTCTCAACAGTAACATCAAAGTATTTCTGTCTCTTTCCTACTGATACTTTCTAAACAATTTGCATAATTTTCTAAACTAAGATTTTATCAAAGTACATTCTTTTCGCTTCAGATAAAAAAGCTGTTCCATAATAATGTCAAATTTTGTGTTATAAATAACTCAGGTTCTACAATATCAATGTTTTAAACTCTATAGGTTTGCACCAAAATATAAAATGAAGTTTTGGCATTTGCAGGAAAATGGCTGCACCTAAAAATCATAAGAGCGAGCAAGTTAAGGCCATCTCAGATAGCCCAAAATGATACTTTTTGTTGTATGTGTCAAGGGAGAGATGCTAAAGGAAGTTGAATATTAGAAACTAGTAAACAGCTTTTATAAGAAAATGGGAGGAAAGTATGGGAACAAGCTTGTGTAGATATGAGTATGGCCAGTGGCCAGTGAAATGTGTGAGTGGAAAGCTGAGTAACACACATTATATGGGTACCCTAATGGAATCTATCGCTTTGTATGCTAACTTTAAGAAACTTTAAAGTAAAGCTAATAGGTTAATACACTGTCATTTTAAATAATTTAAAACTAAATTTAGTTTTGAATTACATTTTCATAATTTGAGTTTTTACAGTGATACTTAATTGGTTACCTTTTTTGATAGACTTTGATTCATAGGTCAGTTTCAGGCCCACAAGATTAAGGCAAAAGTAGAGGTGCTCACGTAGTCTTTGCTCGTTCACATGTATGACCTCATCTTGTCAAGATCCCCCATCACAGCAGTGTATGTCTTACAAGGGCAGATCTTCAAGTGACACATAATGCAATAGCATCTAGGGTCTACCATAGTTTCCATTCTAGCCACTCTTCAAAATGCTATTCTATGACCAAGACATGCACAGGGCAATAGGGAGCCTAATTATGAAGGAAAAGTTCTAATAGATTCAGTCATTTGAAGAGGCCACTACTTAGTAAGGAGTTCAGTTCTGTCCTAATCATTTCCCAACCCAAATAACAATGAAAGTCTTGTTGAAAAAAAAGTGACTCAGACATTTTCATGGTGCTGTATTTTTTTTTCTTTTTTAATAAGAAATTGGTTCTAGATCCAAGCAGTATCCACTCCAGAAAGGTGAGAACATAATTCATCGTATGTGCGTATGCATCATTTTAATTGGTAGAAAATAAAAGTGGCTTAATGATATTCTATTCAGATATAGATTAATTTTACCTTATCTAACTGTGTGGCATATTTTCCTGGGGAGATTTAACATGCATGTCTACTCACTCCAGAAAGGGAGCTCACAACAAAACACAGTGTGGCTATCACTGACATCTAACTTGGTGAGTCAATGTTTATTGGGGTTACTCTCAGGAATACCAGTGAGGAGTTGCTTACAGAAGCAGAGATAATGCAACAGCTCAAAGATGGCAGAATCATCAAAGCCCATTCCAGCTTACAAAAGCTGGAAACCTGGAGTACAGTGTGCGTCCTGCAGGCAGCTGAACAGAGCAGTGACTTTTCTGGGAAGTCAGCTGTCCTGAGCCTCTTCAGGAAGCTCCACTGATCTTGGTTCTTTCTAGACAATCCAGGACTCTCTGTGTATTTGAGACTGCCTAAGTCTGCTACTTCCAGGAGGCTAGGCTTGTTTGAGAGTCTTCTTTTAGCAATCTTTATGGTTTATTTACCATTAATTTAGGAGGATACAGGTGAATCTGTTCAGTCTGGGGAACTTCCTGAAGCTATTTGAATTGTTTACTTCCTGTCCTATAGAGTTTTTTTTTTTTTTCTTCAGTATTTTGCCTCCTCTTAGAACATCATTTCATTTCTCCTCTCTTGTTAACATGCCATTTTAAGAAGTTTCCATCCTAAATGGATAGTTTTAATCTCTGAGAAAACTGCTACAGGACACGAATGAGCAGCATATGATTGAAGTTTGACAGTTTTAAGTGTCTGAGGCTGAGTTCTCTGTTACAAAGACACATATAGGTTAGGTGACCATATATTTGCACAAGAAAGTTATAATAAATTCATTATGAAAAGAGGCAAGTTGAGTCAAACTTATCACCTGAGCACAAGGCTGGTTGGGTAAAATTAATTTTGGTTTATAAATCCACAATGACAATGCACAGACTTTATATATGTAGATTCAATTTTTAACATTTACAGAATTTATAACTGGGATTTGAAATGATTCACTTTTCCTATTCAGATGACCAGAGAAAATTGCGCCGTGTCCTATGCAGTAGTGAAGATTAAGGACATTTTCCTCCCAGGAATTGAAACATAGCAGATAAAATGCCCATTAAATTTTCTATGGAGTTGTAAAAATGAAATATGTTTGCTTCACTTAGGCAGTAATAGGGCTACTTAACTAATGGATTCTTAATTATCACATACGGCTGTGAAGACACATTTTTTTTTCTTTTTCTAAATAACACTTGCTTTACAAAAATAATCCAAAATGCATGCATTTTCTTCTTAAGAATGCTTGAAGCAGTTTGCTGACCACTGACCTGGGTATAAAGGACTTGTGTATGAGCTAACTGGAGGGTTGTTAAAGGACATAAGTGGGAAGTAGAAATGATAAGATCAAATGTCCAAACACAAATAAGCTCTACTAATCTCTAAATTCCATTGAATTCTACAAAACTCAAAATGTTAGACAAACATCAAGTTAGATATTGGAGAAGACAAGAAGTTGTTGAGATCTGTGACAGTGAAGGGAACATATTTTTACCTCTAGAGAAAAGTAGATATGAGTTCTCCCTTTTACTACCATAAAGCAGTGCCTTTTGGCCTTGATTTATAGGACAAGTGGTTTGTGTTTTAGGACTGCTGAAATCAAGTCTTTCAGTTTTAATGCTTCAATTTTAATGATGTGTAAACCATACTGGGGATATTAATTGTCCCTGTGCTGACTCAGCATACAAGACCTCTCTCTATTGAATATGGAAGGTGTTAGGGCTCTGGCAAGCTGGAGCCTGGCAGATTTGACATCTGCCCCCTGAGAACAAAAGGCTCAGAGGGCTCCTACCTGGTGAAGGCAGGCCCTCCTTTCCCCTCCCCTAGTAAACCACTAGGTCACACTGCTTAAGTAGCCACCAAGGTCAGTTCCCTTATTTGGCCACCAAGTAAGTACTGAGACTGAACACCAAGGCCCCTTTCTCAGTCTGCCAAAGTCCAGCAATCAGAAATCCCCCGTTGAATACCTCAGCCTGTGCAATCGTGACCCACCACTTCACCCTGACTGGTCCTCCCCTTTGCTCCTGGTTAAAAGTACACCCACAACGTTTTCTCTTTTCTGTTTCTGTAGCACTTAGAGGCAGCCTTCTTCACTTTTCCTTCTTAATATAAGATCACTTTGTGCTGAAAATTGGTGTTTCGGTGGAGTCTGTGCATAGTCCACAATCCGGGAGAGAGCAGAGCATCACAAAGTGTGTAAAATTCCCTTCAGAAGTTAGCCATAATAGAACATTAAATATCTTTTTTGAAAAAAAAAAAGGTACCATAGGATAAAAATAATGGATGAAAATTGGTTCTTTCCTGAACTGACTGTTGCTGGTGTTTGTAAAGGGAATTTACGAGACAGACTCTCTTCTCAGTAAAATTTACTGATTGGTTTATGCTTTGACAAAAGATGTGAACAGAACAATTTAGCTATTGCCTGGAAATAAAGCTGGATTTATGATCCGGTCAAAACATAAAGGAAATTTAATCATTTGAAACAGGTGGAGGTGATGAATTCCACACAAGCTCTTTCCTGAGCTGCAGAGGCTGCCCCAGTGCAGCACAGCGCTAGAAGACGTATCAGCTGGAGACAAGCAGGAGCAATGAGGGAGGGAGGCATCCACTGGAGGACGCAATAGAAGGGTGGGGTAGGGGTGCAAAGGGGTGGCTTCAAGGTGGGTTGTTCCTGAAAGCGCATGGAAAAACTTCAAGTATGAAATGCACATTCAGAGACACAGGTGAGACTACGGTTCTACACAAGCGTCCCTAAATGGCTTGGATGATGTACTTACTTGTCTCTCTGACTCATCCACGCCATTCAAGGATGCTTTTGTAGTCTCACGTATCTCCTTAATGTGGAGTTCATACTTGAAGTTTTTCCATTCGCCTCCATCTCATCCCTTCTATGGCTTCCTCTGCTGGAATTCACAGTTGTAATCAGTTTAGTCAAGGTTAGGTCATTATCTCTATCACAGAGCTGTTTGAAGCACTGGAATGTGGTCATAGAAAGATGCTTCACTGACACATGAGTGTAGCAGAGTGTTTGCAGGAGTCATTTTATGGCTATGTTTCTGTAACAAAACAGTAGTACTTGGTTTTCCCCTAGGTCACTGGACTATCTAGCTTCATGTTCCTGGTCACCTGAGCAGTGTCAGAAAAGGGATGGGCTCCATCTCATAGAGTGGTCCCTAAGTTCAATAAGGTATATTGGTTGGTTACTCCCAAAACTTTGTACCACTATTATACTACCACATCTCTCAGTTAGGCATAATGGTTGGAGTTTACCTTCCTCCTTTGGTAGCTGGTAGACTTCCTTTCAGTATCATGGAAACTAATCTATAGGGGTGAAGGCTTTAGGTTGGTACCAGCTTGATTTCTCTGTGTTCATTGAATTGTATAGGTGTCATCTTTAGCAATAGGGTCTTAACTTCAGTTTGTGAAGATCAGTCAATATGTTCAGCCCTCATCAGAGAAGCTTCCCCCTGCAGTAGTTGGGATAAAATACACACCCATAGCCAGAGAGTATGCAAGAGTGAGAGACCTTGAAACACTCAGTCCTCATAGGTAGGACTCCTAAATCCCTCTCCTCAGTGCTCAGAGAACCCTGCAGAAGAGGGCACAGAAACCCTGTAAGAACCAAAGGGGATGGAGGACAGCAAGGAAACAAGGTTCTTTATACACAGCAGAAACTGATGTATGTACCAGCTCACAGAGACTCTGGTGGCATAGATAAGATCTCCATAAGCCTAGGGCAGGTGGCATCCCAGCTCTGAGAGGTGAACACAAATGTCCACCCCCTAAGCTAGAATTGATATCTATCTCCAATTGATATCAATATCTCCAATTGATTAGCACTCACAAATGAAAAATGAGACTTCTCCAACAGAGTCCCACTGGGGATACAAACCACTCTTAAGGGCAGGCCATATGCCCAGCTGTAAATGGCCAACACTAAACAAACTCATTGGCATCTGTGGAGCTGTAGGGTTTGAATGAAAATGCCCACCCTACCTGTTGGCTCATAGGCACTATTAGAAAGTATAGCCTTGTTGGAAGAAGTGTTGCCTTATTGGAGGAAATGTGTCACTGGGGGAGGGCTTAGAGGTTTCAGGAGTTCAAGCCTATTCTCACTTGTCCTTCCTGATGCCTGTTGTTCTCAGTGTAGAACTCTCATCTCCTTCTCCAACATCATGTCTTCCTACATGTCTGCAAGTTCCAGGACAGCCAAGCATAGACAGTGAAGAAAACCATTAAAAACAGAAAGATAGAGAAAATGTAATTGAATGAGGGTGCCAAGTTCTAGCCCCAGCAAGCAGCAGAACCTAGCAGCTTTGGTCATGTGGGTCTGGCTTAGAGTCAAGGATACAAGAAAGAGGTACGGAATTTTCCTCTGAGAATAATAAGGAAAGCCGCTGAAGTCAGGCATGTGTAAGGGGTTTCCCTACATGGAGGCCTAGAAAGGCCATTGTGTGAGCTGTAAAGGTGAAGTCTGGATTGCATTGGAGACCTCAAAATGTTGGGGATATCAGAGTTGTGGGATACTTACCAAGGAAAGCTGCTAATAGGGAGCGAAACCAGCCCAGGGGAGAGAAGTGCGTTGCAGTCCACAAAGCCGAAAGGAGTGGGAGAACTCAGGAATGCTTTGACATAGGACATGGAGAGACAGAGTTTGGAATTTTGTACAGCTGGTTTTAGGTCTTTCTTTGGTCCAGTATTTCCTCGTTATGCTCCCTTGCCTCCCACTTGGAACAGTAATGTGTATTCTTTGCCACTGTATGTTGGAAGTATGCGATCTGTTTCTTGATTTTGATATTAGAGTGGATTACAGTTAAGAGACTTCCACAAGCCTCAGAAGAGACTTTGGACTTTTAAATAATGTCGAGACTGTGGAAGACTATGAATGAAGACTTTTGAAGTTGAACTGAATGCAGTTTTCTATTATAATACGACTACAAGTCTCTGGGGGCCATGTTGTGGATGTTTATTTTGAGTTAGGTATAAAATGTTTTATTCACTGTTGGGTAAAGAGCTAGCCTTCTGTGGGGGATGTTTCATTGCTTATAATCTGCACCTGAGGAGTTCAGAATCAATAAAAGACACTTAGTATTCCACTATCAATCAAGTATGGCAAGGGCCAGGACTGTGGTTCCACTGTGGAGATTGGTTGCTGCAAAGTGGGGCAGGACATCACGCTAGCTTATGCAGCGTGGAGACGAGGAAGAAAAGAAACTCCATGACTCACAGAATCCAGGCAATTCATTTCTTTTAACTTGGTTTTGTTTTCTGAAAACCTGTCCAGACAGTGGTAATGTGAGGAGGTCTTGACAAGACACATCTGTTATGGTGATGGGAACTCCAACCACTAGGGACCCTTCCTGTAGACAAGGACTAGTTCATTTCCCTTCAAACCACACTCTGTCTTAAACTCTGGAAAGTATTTCCTCAGAATCAACACACAGGATCTGTTTTCCAGAACTGGTCAAATTTGTATCTCATGCTGGTGTCTGAACTTGGTGCTGTAAGAGTCACCCAAGTGTTGCTGGTTTTGAAGGCATGAGGGGGTCATGGAGAGCAGCTGAGGCTTGGCACTGAGAGGCCAGGAGAGGTCATTAGTGAAGGTGCAGCCTCAGGGACAGTTGAAGGCCCAGAACGAAGGAGTCTTCTAAAAAAGTTGAATCTTGGTACCATGAAGAGACCAGGACAGACTATTAGTGAAAGTGTAGCCTCAGTGACAGTTGAAGGCCCAGACTGAAGGGTCATGTAAAGAAGTAAGGCTTGGCACCATGAAGAAAGCTCGGGAGAGGCTATTGGTGAAAATACAGCTAGTTGCAGCAGAAGACCCCAGTGTCGTGAAGATGCCAGTACCATGAGACCACCACCATGAACAGCAGCAGCAGTCTAGGGAAGCCAGTTGGAGCCTGGAAGACAAGCTATGTGTGCTGCAGAGGGCAGAGCCATATCCAAGTCCTTTGGAGGACCCTAGAAGATCGTGTGTGAATTCCAGATAAATCGAAAATGATGGTGTTTTTCTGCTGTCCAAAGACATTGTGAAAGTTTGATAGATGTTTTGTTTCATTTAATCCTGTGCATTAGCAAAACTTATGTTTGTTTCTCTTGTAAATGGTTTTGCTGGTGTGGTGTTGAGTTGTGTTGTAAAGATACAGCAATTTTTTTAGTCTTATACAGAAAAGGGTAAATGTTCTGGAAGTTTATTTTTAGTTACGTATAAAATGTTTTATGCACTCTTGATTCATTCTGAACTCTTGGTTGCTTCTCCAGCACTGTGTCTGTTTGCATGCTGCCATGATTCCCACTATGATGATAATGGATTAAACCTGTGAATTGTAAGCCAGCTCCAGTTAAGTGTTTTCCTTTATACAAGTTGCTTTGGTCTCTGTCTGGTGTCTCTCCACAGCAACACAACCCTAGCTGAGACACCATTTTGTGAGGTTATTTGTCTCACAGTGCTTTGTCCAGGAATGCTTTTGTTTGTTTGTTTTTCTTTGTTTTTATTTTTTAACCTAATATGCTCTTTGAGTATATATTAGAGCTTCCAGTTTGTGTGTTTATGGGAAGCCTGTATGTGTAATCCTGTTTGTTTCTGCATCTAAGTGTTTCTCGTGGAATGGCTTTGGGTTTTTTTTTCCTTCTGTTTGTTGGTTTAGTTTGGCCTATTCTATTTCTAACAGGGAGAAAGGGGGTGGATCCAGATGGAAGGAGAGGTGGGGATGACCTCCAAGGAGCTGGGGAAGAGAAACCATAATCTGAATATATTGCATTAAAAAAAGAGTATTTTCTATAAAAGAAAAGTAGAGGATAGAGGAAGCAAAGGAAAAATAAAAAGGAAAGAAAAGGAAGGAAAGAAGGAATAAGGAAAGGAAGGAAAAAGAAAAAGGGAAAAACAAGTGAAAGAAGAAAGAAAAGGAAAGAATGAAAGAAGATATATAGAGAGAGACACAGAGAGAGACAGAGAGAGGTGGGGGGAGAGACCCTGTTACCATGAGACTTAATTCTTTGTCTGGACAAATAGAATGACAGTATGTAACTGGTTTATCAAGTTAACTAATGTACTAACCAGTACATTGTATAGGCTCAAAAGGCCACAAAGACTCATTATTCATTGGTTCTTTCTCTCTTGACACAAATCATTAGAAAATTGCAGGTATGTATATACTTTGTATACTATGTGTGTAAAAAGATTTTTATATGAATCTATGCCTCATGGTTTTGCAGATGTGTATCCTTTCTGGGGGCCTGAAATTCTTTTTAGATATTATTAGATAGTATCTAATAGATAATAATAATAATATTAATGATAATAATAATAATAATAATAGATACATTAAAATCTTTTATTTAACCTCCAGTCCTGAATTTGTCACCATAATAATATATTTTGAGTCAATATTCCTTCTTACCACATCAGATTTAAACTTGTAGGCTGCTGTTTATCTGCTAAGAGAGTAAAAAGAGTTTCAAGTGTTGTTGGCAAACCTAACAGGAGTTGTCTTAGTTCTCCATTATCTTTCACCCTGTATCTCAAGAAAAATCCCCTTTCTGAAACTCAAAGTGTTAACAGATACTATAAATAGAATGTATTATAAGAATCCATGACACTCTGTAGAACACATATTTTCCAAAACAATAATCCTGAATCAAGGATCTCTGTGCTTTAGGCTCCCTCTCATTTGTTCAGCCCTGCTCAATGAATGAATAACATATTGCTTACTGTTTGTTTTTTAATCATAATAGTTTTATTGTGCTCATGCAATGTCACACACATTATGCCCACACACTGCCCCCATTTTACATGTTAGACATTATTTTCATGAACTCAAAAAGTAACCTCTGATCCAGCTTCCACATTACTGATGAAATGGATTAGACTGGGTCTGCTTAAATTAGGTTGCTAATTCTAGTTCACAAGATGGAAGACATAGGACTACGATTCCTTTTCAGGAAAAGCCTCCAGCAGTCCACTGATTAACATATATACATTGAGTGTTTCTGGAGTAAAAATTTCATGAAGTAAGATCTAGGGAGGCAATAAAAATGGTACCTCTGATTCCCAGCTGCTGCCTATGTCAGGGATCATGTCCTTATTATTAAGAGAATTGAAGGGAGAGTTCCCATGGCAACTTTTCCTCTTTATGTGTCGAATGATTGATTTGCTTCACTTTCCAGGCATTCTGTGACTTCTGTGTCTGTGCAGATCCTTTAGAGCTATAGATGGCGTACGCTTGGCTCTGTGTGCCCAAGGCACACCCAAATTAACCTGTTTAAATACACTCGTTCTTCCCTTAATGTTACCTTCTCAGTCTTGATGTCTGAATGATAGTATGTCATTTGAGACATGTGCCTGAGCCCACCAAGACCAATATCTATTGACTTTATTTTCTGACTGTCATTGTTTGTCTTGCACACCTTCTGTTTTGCAAGCCACCTCATGTCTTACACTATGATGATAACTGAGCATCCATCATATTTGACAGCTTTCTCCTCTGAGTGGCTGTTAGAAACAGTTTTGTCTTTCTTGACACAATTCATTAATATGTAAGAGGAGACATGATTCTCCTGTCTCCTGGAACACCCATATATGCTGGGACTGCCTTCCTGCTTCATGAACCTTATGGCAGACACCAACCTCTTGCAGGCTGACTGGTCAGCAACAATTATTAACCTGCCAGCTCAGCTCTGATGCCAGGAGGAAAGACAAACATGGCTTAACTGGTATAATAAATATTCCATCTAGCCTTGGGCTCAAAGTAGTTACATCTGTGAAAGATTTATATTTATAGTAAACATAAATTAACTGTCTAAAGAAAATAAAAAATATAGATGTCTACATAATTTACTAGCAGAACATCTTGTGTAGTTTCAGAGTGCACTGATGTGATTACCAGGAGAGCCCTGTTGATGACAGGAGGTTTGGGCTCACAGTGAGAATATGATTGCTTCCTATGGGAATGAACTAGAGAAGAAATAAATCAGCCTCAGGAATAAATGCTCCAATTTTGGCATCAAATGTTTCATCATTATGAGAGAGTCAGAGGATCTTGATCCCATGTAATATTTTAAATTTTAAAAAAATACCCAAATAAGATTTCACATTCACCAAATTTTGGTATTTAGGATGTATCTTGTGTGTCAAATGACCATAGGTGTCATAAGAACATAAAAATGTCTTAAGAACTTTTTCCCTTAAAAAACTTCCTAGACCAGAGAACCAATGTGCAAGTTAGGCGCTGGTCCAAGAAACAAGAGGATTTAACTGTACACTGTTAACTCTCACAAAACAAACAAAAACAACAATTTAAAAAAACCAATCTTTTAATTTATAGTTTTCTGATTATGCAAAGTCAATGCGATAAAAAAAAGTAACCTATATTTTTAAACCTCAGAAGGAAATATGATGTTTCCTAAATCTAGACCCAAGTACTCTTACTATATTAGAAAATAACCTCACATTCTTGGTTAAAGTATTCTTTATTTACTTGCATACATGCACTCTTGCTTGAGTGTGCATGTGTGGGTGACTATGTGTGCCATGGACCATGGATGGAGGTCTAAGAATTACTTCTATGTGACAGTTCTTTCCTTCCATAATATTCTCCTGGGTATCAAACTCAGTCATCAGACTTGGTGGCCGATACCTTTACCTGCTGAGCCCTCTCCTCAGCCCTCAGGCTCCATACCAGTCTCTTTTTGGAAATATAACAATCACTTCTAATATCTAGTAAACTATCTTACCTATAGTTCCAATAAGGGTATTCAATAAGTATGTTTATTGTCTTCAATGAAGATATCAAGGTAGAAAGAGCACACAAACAAAATTTTCTTACCTGACAGCTTACATGTCAAAGAAAATAGAAACAAAAATATTTTGAGCTCTCCAAGTCAATTATCCCAGACACACTGCACATAAATCCATACTTAGCTTTCAAAATAGCCTTCTTATTCTCATTTTGTAGATAATTGGGTATTTTGTTGTAGTTGAGTAACATGCGGGAATAAAGAAAGCTAGGAGACTAGCTAACATGACCTTCTGTGCTGAAAATGAACCTCTATTTTTTGTTTTAATTTTAATTTTTTCTTATATTGAGATAAATAAGAACAAAATTCGTTTAGTTATTTAAAAAACAAACAAATGATTAGGTGAGGATTGGCAATTTTCAAAGATGATGGGGTTACTAAATAGTCAAGGCACTTTTACTGAAAGCCAACGGTTGACAAATGAATTGGCTGATTGTTTACTTTCATGTCCTAAGAAACTTGGATGGAACATATTAGTCCCATGTCTCCTCTATTGTCTCTTCAGACATGCTGATTTTACTGGAAAATAAGTTATTGCCTTTGACTCAAATACTCACTATAATTAAGGAATGACTGACAATATGGAGTAGCATCACAAACTTCCTCTTTCCTTGTTTTGAACTGAGAATTTAGATTCAAGCTGCAGTATATCTTGTCTTGAAAAAATATGTGAAACTGAGAAAACTGTTTCTACTATTTCTTACAATGTAGTAGTTATTCTCTTCATAGAATTAAGCCATAACAAACATTTGCTTTTGTTCATTTTGGTCTACTCATAAAAATCTTGCCTAATTTAGTCACAATATTGTATTTATTGATGGAATTTTGATTTACTGATCTTAAGGAAACTTTATACAATCACACTTATCATCAAGGTAGAATGGAAAAAGAGGAGTCTTAAAGTAATTAAATTTTTAATTAAATGTGAAGGTAAGAAATGGTACTGAATGGAAACATAGAGAGGTAAATTAATCAATATATGAACGACTGAGTCACTAATTATAATGTCAACAAGCTACAAGTTTTTATGATGTTAACAAACTACAAGTGTTCTACTTATTTCTGTTTCTTATCTTGATAGCTAGGTAGCTACCTACCTATTTATCTATTATCGTCACAGATGTATGTATATATTCGTCCATTTACATATGGTCTATTTATTAATGTAATGCAAATGTAACTCTCAATTTTTATATGGCAGACATTGCCATTAAATTGCCTCAGCTTGGTATATATGATTGTGTGAATTCAAGCAAACTCATAATTTGGAATAAACATAAGAATACTAATACAGAATTATTCCAAACCCCTAAAATGTCCTTTGTGCTACTCTGCAGCCATCAGTGCCCCAACTCCTAGCTGCAGGCAACCGATGATCTATTCGCCATCGCTGTAGTTTTGTGTTTTATATAGTGTAACATAATTGCAATCAGATAAAACAACAGTTTGAGAATGGCCTTCTGTACTTTACATATTTCATTTAAAATTCACTCATGTTGCTATGTGTGTCAAGAGTTTGCTCTGTTTTAAATACTGAGTTATATTTCATTGTATCTCAGTAGAATAATATGCAATTCTAAGAAGAGCATTTTCTCCCAAACTTTGGTGACCAGAGAAATTCTATTATAAATATCAACAGATAGATTTCTCTTTGAGTATAAATCTGCATCCGCTACCACAAAGGCATAGAATGGAACTGCTTAACCCATAAGAGTATATGTGTGTATACTTACATAAAAAGATTCTAGGCTACTTTTTGGAGCAGCTGAACTATTTTGCATCAACAATGGGTGGATATTATTTCTGCCCATGTTTTTGGCAGTACTTGTCATTTCCATATCGTTATGTTTTGTGTTATTTAAACTATTTTAGCAGTTACAAATTTTGAAACCATTCCTGTTTTAATCTATACTTCCTTAAATACTAACTAGCCTTGAGCTACCAATATATATATAGTCTTCCTTGAAGTTCCTGTCCACATATGTAACATGGATCCACTGGAGCTTATCTTGGCAGACTTCTCTGAATTCCTAAATATGTCTTTTATCAATTTGAGGCATACATAGACATTATTAATTCTAATATTTTGTCAGATTTTTTTTTTCTTATTATCATTTTAATATTTTTTTTTAATTTTTGAGATTACAATATAATTAAAGCATTTCTCCCATACATGCCTCCATGCTCTCTTTCAAATTCATGGCCTCTTTTCACATTGTTATTACATGCACATATATGTGTGGATACACATATATATTGCTAATATATAATATGCTCTGACATGAATATTAGTCTCTGTAACAGGTTCCTTCCAATATTATCCATCTAACTTCACTATGGTTCTCCGGGTATTGTCAACCATAGGTCTGTTGTGCTTTGTCTTCTGTACTCTAGTTTTGAACCATTTAGCAACTTCACATTTTCTGTTATTTTTATAGTGGTTTTTGTAATTTCTAGTTTCAAATATTCTATTTATTGGCCAATTATCTATATTTTCTTTCACTTTAAGAATATTGGCAGTTACCTAGTGGACTTTGCTTACAATAGATGCATAAGTGTTGCTGTGAGACCATGCACTCTGTTGACATTCTTTTCCTTTTTACATTGCTGTCTTCTATTCTGTTAATGTCTGAGCCAAAGTTTGGTATTTGTGAGTCAGGAGATCTGCACTAAACAAATTCCCAAGATTCTGATTTGTTTATTCATGTTCATAAGATTTTCTTTTCAGTTTACTCCACATAGTGAGTGAGTATGTATACGTGCAGTGTGGTTATGAATCCTCAGTTTTTCTGTGGTGGTGAGAGACGTCTTGCATTTCTGAGGAACTTGAAGGAAGACTTTAGGGAGTCAAGTCTCATCTTGCTTTTTGGTAACACAGGGTGTCTCTTCTTGCTCCTGCATACCCTTGGCTAGCTGGACTGCATGCTGCCATATGGTTTCCCTGTCTCTGTGACATACCCCACGGTAGTGGTGCTCTGACTGAAGATACTAGCCAATTCATTTGACATCTAGGTCTGTACTAGAGATTACACTTGGGCTAAAGGGCCCATGGTAAGTGTGCTTATCCAATAATCCAACACACACACACACACACACACACACACACACACACACACGCACACATAACATACATACACAACATATACAACACATACACATATGCATAAAGCAAACCATACACACAGATACACACACACGCACATCACAAACATCACATACAATACACACCACACACACACACACACACACACACACACTTAACAGACACATATAACAGGCAAACACACAAGAGTGAGAGAAAGAGAGAAGACATGAAAGTAGGAATGGGATTCTTGAGAGAAGAGTTCTGCCAGGAGAAAGATGGGGTTAGGGAGGAATTCTAAAAACAACTAAAAGACATTATATAAATGTATGAAAATTGCAGTAAGAAAATTAATATACCAACATGGTTTTATCATCTTACTAACTCCACATCACTTTTCTGAAGAGTTGTTCTAAGAATAATTTAGCATTTGAAGCCTTTACCTGGAAACTCTGCCATATCCAGTGTCAACAATCTAGTATTTACTCTGGAATTCATAGAGATCCAAATGAATTTGGCCTTCTAAACTTTATTTTTGTTATTGCTTATGATTAGTCCTACACATGCTCTTCAGGGTAGAGCACAAAATCTCCCACAGACACAAAGGCTGACATTGGCTCGACAGTCTGCCCTCTCTACGTTTTAGCTCTTCTGCTCAAGTGAGTAGATTGAAATTTTAGTATATTCATTTTGTTGCAAACATCCTTTACTAAGCCGATTTTAACGCAAAATATAAGAAGACCTAAACTGTGGGGGTTCCTGTGACTACCAGTGCCTGTTGACTTAACTGCTTCTAACATAAGCATTCAGTTTTGGGGGTTTGTCCAGTGGGGTTCTAGAAGACTAACAGACTTCATTTTGCTACCTTCCATACTACGTTCACTTTCCTTCTTCTAGAGTACTGGTTTTCAACCTGTGGATTCTGAATCCTTTTGGGGTGGAACTTCCCTTTCATAGGAATCAACTGGGACCATCTGCATATCAGAGATTTACATTCTGATTCATAAGAGTAGCAAAATTATAGTTATGAAGTAGCAATGAAAATAATGTTACGCTTGGGGTTGTCACCATAACATGAGGAACTGTCTTACAGGGTCACAGGGTTAGGAAGGCTGAGAACTGCTGTTCTAAAAAAAATGTTGTTGGTTATGATTTATGTATTTATTTCTTTTCTTCTTACCTATGTCTACTTTCAGTTCTAGAAGATGGGGAGATATTGAAAGAAAATAAAAGCATGTAATAATTCTGTGAAAAATTACAATGTAAAACAAGTAACAAGTAAGTAGTAACAAGAAAGAAAGCAGAGCTTACCACCATATGGTCTTTTTTTTTTTCATTTTTTTGCTAAATTATATTTTCTCTACTTGGGTCAGTTCACATTTGCATCTCAAATTCCTTTGGTTGCTTTTTTTTTTTTTTTTTTTACTTTTCACAGGCTCTTCTTGTTTGTTCTTAAGAAATTACCTAGGTCTCTGTGCATATTCTTTCTTTACGAATGAGAAAATGTCCTGCCCCAATGATTTTTAAGCTTCTCAGTGTCTCATGAACCATTATGAATCACTTAAGACAGACACATTTATGAAGGGTAAGGGAAGCAAGCATTATTTTCAGCATTTTGGGAAAGAACATTCTGTACACCTAATTAGAGTTTCAGAATTCAATTACTGGAAAGAAAATAGAAACTCATTTTCTTAGAAATGGCCTTTGAGTTCTCTTTCATAAGAAAAGGTAGAAAACGTATCAAATGAGTTAGAGAGAGGGGAAGGAAGGAGGGAGGGAGGGGGGCAATAGATACTACAGAAATTGAGAAGTTCCATAAGTTGACAATATTTCTCACAATTTTATTCCATGTTTTGTGCTATATCTTATCTCATATTGAATCAGGAATGCATTTATATATACATAGATGCAATTTTATTATGTATTTACACATTCCACACATTTAACAAAGTTAAGATATTAAATAATTGACCCAGATCAGTATCAGGAAAATCTAAAATGACAACAAAGTATGATAACTAAAACTTGAAAATATCAATTATAAGTATATAACTAAATTAGAAATCAGGAACTTTATTCTTGTTAAGCCCTGTTTGAGTGGTAACCCTGAGACGATTGTTCTTTTCCAGAGAGAAGTAAGGTTTGCGGAGGGTAGGGGGGGGTGTTGGCTGGTAGGTGGCACAGGGGAGTAGATCTGAGGGTGAGTAGAGTTTGAGGGGAGCTGGGAGGAGTGAAGGCAGGGGAGGAGGGGGATCATGATGTGTTGTTTGAGAGAAGAAAAATAAAATTATGAAAGTAAACTGTTCTCTTAAAAAATAGGCAATTTGACTTAGCCAGTTAGACAGCATGTCACAGATAAGCCAAGGGAAAATATTTATGTGTCTCTAACCAGTGGAGTGAGTTGAAACTTTTTCAAGTTCATTAACCATGAAAACCTCTGTAAGTCAACGTGTTGTAGGACTCCACAGTTCATACTCATTAGTTAATAGCCTGTCAGAAGCCTCTGTGTTCTGTATGCAACAGCTGATCTCAGGAATGAGAAGCCACTAAGCTGATTCAAATATAATCATGCCTTCATTTCCCTTCTGGAATGACTGTATGAACAGGAGTGTAAGGATTAAGTCAATTGAAAATATTTCCACTTACAGAAGTGACAGCCATTAAGATTAATAAAAAAAATGATGCTAAAAAATGGAAATTACTGTACAAAAAACCCTCCATGTTCTGAGAAAAATATCTGTGACTATAAAAAATGGAAAATATTTTGAGAGGAAGGTCGTGTACTTGGAATGCACAGAGCACAGGGATTTACTGTAGGCAGGTATCTGGGACTGTTGTGGAGAGGAAAGAGTTAAGAATGGATTTTAGATATTTAACCTTCGAAACCAGAAAACAAAGAAATGCAAGAAGGAATCAACATTTCACAAAGGTAGACTGGATAAAAATAGCAGTCCTAAGAAAATTAAGCCCAAATGGCATTTCAAAAAAGTATGGATAGGTTAGAAGAAAAGAAAACGAAATAATTAATTGTAAGTCACAAAATTAATGAGGGAGGTACCCAATGATTGGTTATCCAAAACCAATTGGTCAGTTCTAAAATCACATACATACAAGCAACACTATATGTATGGGCTCATCTGGATGATCACATGCACACACATGCACACACACACACACAAACACACACACACAGGCACACTGATATGGAAAAGAGGCTAAGCAATGGAGTTATGGAAAAGATTGCAAGAAGGAGAGGCAGGAGGACATGATGTAATTACATTTTAATTAAAAAAAATTGCATGTGTATTGATGCCATTCTTGTTTGGTTAATGTTTAGCCAGCCATGCTATTGAGATTTTATGGATGTAGACTTTGACATTCTAAGGACACACAATCTCATAGCAAATTCCCTGATCTGCTGACTTTTACATTTTTTCTGCCCTCTCTTGCACAAGTTTTCCTGAGCTTTAGGTGTTAGAGTGTTTTGGAGAAGCATCCATTGGGACTGGGCTCCACAATGTGTACCTTTGAACGCCAAAGATGCCTCAGTGCTACACCATGGACTATAGGTGACTGATAAATACTGAGAGTGAAATAAATTAACATACTAATTGTATTTACAAACCTATTATGTGTGTATGTACATACATATGTAATAATAACCAATAGGAAGAGAGGCCATAATTTTGAAAGAAAGCAAGGATCAATATTGGGAAAGTTTGGCATGAGTAGAAAGAGGGGGAAATAATGTAATTATATTATTCTCATAAAATAAAATAAATAAATGATAATTATGAAAAATATAGTTATAAATGCAGAATGAGATCCACCTATTTGATGACTCCAGGATGTCTTTGTTTGTAAGCACTATGGAAGGGCAGGGAAGTGTGTGTACTCTCAGTCTCATTATAATGTTACTAATTATAATAAACTATTAAAATTTGTTCATATTGCAAAGAATATATATTTCATTCAAAAGACATAAAACAATTATCTGTTGATGCATGCCTTCTTTCAAGTCAGTTTTGAATTACTTAGCTAACAGAATAAGAAACCTGAACTTGCTAAATTTTGTTTTGCAAAACTAACCGAAATTTTGACTATTTACTTAATTTTTAATGGGAAGTAGAACTTTTTGTTTTTAACCCCTAATCTAACTATATTTTACTTACAATAAACTTAAATGGTCTTATCTTTTCAATAAGAAAACCAGAATTCACGCTTTTATCCTGGCAAATAAGATGCACCGTTAGAATTTGAACCATGAAAGCACAGTGAATTATTTCTTTCCAAATGAGGCAGCTGCTAAGTTAGTTTTGAATTCAGTATTACATGTAAACCGAGGTGCAATCATGTCCAATATGGATTTTCAGCAAAGTAAATGTTCACCACTGAATCAAGATTCTGAATCATTTTAGAAATGACGTTGGGGAGTGAAAAGAAAATTGTCTGCAAATGAGCCTATTCTTGATAACTCTTCTAATGAAAGGACTAGAGATACGTCTTCCTACCTGAGATGAATATAATATATGACTATCAAGCCAATTATTGCTGCTGGAGGATTTTGTCAACAAAATAGCTGAGCAGGAAGCAGTGTGATGATTTCTCCTGTAAGCTCGGGGAAATGATGAGTAATTTAAGGCACAGAATTATTTCATCTAAGAGGCTCTATGACTTTGCTCTCCTTGGCTAAAAGTGCTGAAAGGGAATTCAGAAATGATTAATGCCATCCACTACTGCTAAAGAGATGGATGGTAAGAAGCCAATTTGCGAAGATGAAAATTCAGTTGATTACCTTTTCGTTAGGAAGGGATGCTGACTATAGTATTCCGTATTTCAGACACTTGAAGTAATTCTCCTTAAAGCAAAGCAAAGTTTTACATATATATATACATATATATATATATATATATATATATTATACACACATATACATATATGTATATAATATACCAATTTAGAACTTCTCTCTCTCTCTCTCTCTCTCTCTCTCTCTCTCTCTCTCTCTCTCTCTCTCTCCAAAACAGTGTTTTTTAGTGTTATAATATTTTTTTTCCATGAGTATCTGGGTCCAGAGAAATACAGCTTGGAGAAATTACGGAATCACTACAATACACTCATAAATTCCGGAACACAGAAGGCGAGGATCACACTTCGTAAATCTGGAAGCTTGGATTTTCATGATGAAACTTAAAACTGCTTTTGTGTTTGTTAGTACGTTTATTATACTGGCCTTTATGTCTTTATTTCACAACGAGTATACTAACCCTCGTTCAATACTGAAGATGTGAAAAACATGTAAAACATGATGTAAAGCAGTCACCAGCATGACCATAACACAATGAATTCTACCTAGCACATTGTTTTTTCTCCAAGTACTGGTTTGTTTGGCTGCTATACAGATGACGTATATAATAATGTCAATTCTGTCTGTCAAACAATGCATATGGTTACTTAACTGGTGTCATAGTACAGGTTGTAATTAGTTAACTAAAGATAATACATTTGACACAGATGCTGATTAGTAGGGTGTCATAGATTGTCACTGTAGCTAGACCGTAATGTGTGATAGAAGGTTCTGAAGGTTGTGTCATGGAGTAGAACAAGTTTGATAAAAACAAATGGGCATGCCTTTCCTTAGGTTCTGCTAATATTCTCCTTTAATGAGAGAGAGTAGGATTAGAGTAGAAGCCTTGTGACTGGCTTTTCCAATCACTGACATGCTAAAAACACCATCATAATTGCCTGCTCTTTAGTGAGATATACAGTAACCTTGGAACACTGTCCTATTTACTAGCAAAAGACTCACACCTTTATTACTGTGGGCATGCCAGTTGATGCCCGTGAAACATAACTAGAGTGCTGATTAATTTCCACCCTGTTACCTTCCGGAAGAAATATCTGCCACCAAATGTGTAAAACAGACCCACTGCATTGCAGATGTTAGAAAAACGAGAGGCAGATAAAGTCTGAAAGCAATTTTTATAACTTTGTAAGGTGCTTTATACCCAACCCCCATGCCTAACAATTCTTCAGAAATGAATATTCTGGACTGAGGAAGTAGCATCAAACACAACAGGTGTCCTATCAGTGCTTCTAGGGAGCTGATATTTGAAGCTACCTGAAGCATGTCATGACCTATTACATGTGCTACACCTCCGTGTGTGCTTTTCATCCCTCTTGGTGCATCCAATTAAAGATGAGGAATTACAACAACTCAGCGGTACTGAAGAGGATGTCACCGCACACAGAGCAGTGGATGGTGTCGAGGTGATCGGGTGAAGGGCAGAGAAAGACAAAGGTGTGCATACAGGGCACACTCAGACTTCCATATGAAGCATGGAGTGACTGGTAAAACCTCTATCTCGAGTGATAACTAAACATTGGTGTTTCTTCTTGCTTCATAAAACCATGTTCCAGACCTGCCCACCCTTAGGGGATTTAAGAATGCCCACCATTGCAGATGTTGCTGTCTGTCCAAGAAAACTTCTGAAAATAGGAACCTATGACCTCTCCTTCTTAGAACATATCTGACCTAATATCACCTCTCTCCCCTCAGGTAAATATATCTGATACAACCTCAGAAGTACCTATATTCAATTGCTCTGGGTAGGCAAACCCCTAACTTTGATAGTTGCAAACTGAAAAAGAACAGAAAGAAACTACTTAGTGTGGTGAAATTAGCATTGACTTACCTTTTGTGATTTTTTTTTCCTCATTTGTATCTCAATATTTTCCACTTCCAACTCCCTCCTCTGCCTTTTAAATGCCTGTCCTCCTAGAATCGCTGTCTCCTTTACTGTGGTTAATTACCGGATAAAATTTATTTTCATTGACTACTCCATTGGTCCTTGATAAACTCGCCCTCTATTTTATTTCTTTTCTATCCAGCGTAGGTACTACTAAGGTATGGTTTTTAGCTTTTAGCTATCTAAGTCATGCATTTGCCTCCAAATCCTCAAGGAGACATTACTGAATCACATGTCATCATGCAACATGTAGAGTGTAAAAAGTTCTGGCCAATGAAGGACTCCTGTCTAGTCTAAAGTCTGCTGGATCTGTAATTGTGTTTCAGTGAACAGAAATGGAGAATAAAATTAAAATTTCAATACCTATCATTTGACAATAAGACTAGAAATCTACCTTTTCTAACACAAATGCTTCAAGAAACAGATTTGAATAAGGCACATGTTATATAACATAAAAGATTAAAAAAACATTACATTAAACAAACAAACAAAAAACACTGTCAAGAATATTTGATAACAAAAAATAGTATTTTAGTGTTTGTCTAAAAAAATGTAGATATACAAAGCAAACTACTTTGTAAATATTTCCTGATCACTTAAGAAGGAACATACTCACTTTAAGATTAAAGAATCATACACACATGGGATTTAAATTCTAGTACATTTGTATGATCCTATAATCTATAACTAAAAACACAAATCAAACACATATTCATGCATTGTCTCAAAAGTATTATTTACTATTTCTATTTCAATTGAAAAACATTTCTCATATGATTGCAGGGTATTTACCAGAGAAGATTGCTTAGACACGCATTTAAGCCAATAAGAAGTCTTTATCACCCGGCTGACCTGACTATACTGGGTGTTTGGGATCCCAGTGTAGTGCTGATCCTTTCTTAGGGTGCATTTTTAAGCAAAAAACAGCCATTTCTATGTACACATTCTTCTGTTAACAAGAATAGTTAGCCAGAAGCAGAACTACAGAAGCTAAAATGCAAGGTTAGTACATTTTGAGACTTTCTCACAACTGTATGGACTTTGATGGACTGTGCATTCATTTTCGTTTTGGTGGGTGGTGCTGTCTATTTGCCCAGCTTTACAGCCTGAATGGCACTTCCTTCTTGGAGTCAGTTATGCTAAGGTCTCAGGGCCTACTAAGCTCTGGCACCCCATTATAATACAGTATATTTTAATCACACTCAAACTCCTCTTATTATAGAATTTTTAAATCTACTAAGTCATTTCTTCTGAATTGTGAGCCCCTGAATAGTTTTCTTTCTTTTCTCACACTTTTTTGTTGTGTTCTTTCCATATGCATAATTTCTTTCAAACAACATACTACTTCCATCCCTAGGGAGGAAATCTCAGAAACTGAAAGAGTATCTGTATGTTGTATCACAGACAGATATAAGCACTATTTAAAATGTGCAAAACACTTTGAAGTGAGGCATAATTCTCAGAGAAGAGGAACCATGCGCATGCAAAACTACTTTCCCATAGTGAACTTTTCGGGAATACAGTGTCTTATTTGCTTTTCCTGGCCCTTCAAAAAGATTTCCAGTTGCCTCATAAATAATCAGGTTTTTAATCAATTTTCTAGAAAAATTTCATTTTCAATATTCCCTGAAAAGAAGAGCTTATAAATTTCACCAATATTAAATAAAAGTACAATTTCAAGCTGGAGTTCATTTTTTAGGACAATGTTCTGCTTTTGTTAGAGAACCTGAGTTTTGTCCCTGGTACTCATGTATGATGACTCAAAACCTTCTGCGAGTTCAGGCATAGATTCAGGGCAAAAAAGGAAGTTTATTCTTTGGCTAATTCAATCCATGGTCGTTAGAGGGTTTCAGCCTCCATACAAACTAATCTTAAGGATGCTAGCTTGGAGCTAGAACATTTCAACATCTGAGACTTACTGCTGACTCACTCACTCTGATTAGCTCCTTCTGAACTCAGAGATTAATGAACTCAATAGACTCTTCTAGTTTGCTGATACAACTCACCGTTCTGGCTCAAACTCTTCTCCAATCTGCTGGTTCAGACTGATCTTCTGAGCCAGCTGACTGCTTCTGACTGAAATATTCTGACTCTGGATGACTCTGGCTAACTCCACAAGTTTTCTGACTGAAGTGTTCTCTTCAGCTTCAAACAGACTCTCCCAGTTAGCTGACTCTTTCTTTCAAACTCATTCACCTTCTGCTAAACTACTTCTGTGTCTCTGCCAGACTCTGCTGATAGCCAGGCTTATCCACACTCTCACACTCTGGTAATTCTTTCTCTGATTCATAAATTAGCCTGCTCTTCGCTTTGATTCATCTCTGATTCATTTCCTGTCTGACACTGATTCTTTCTGAGATCTGATTCCTTTCTCTGCTTCCTCCTCTGCCTCTACTTGCTTCTGTTTTAGGGATGAAGGATGTTTGTTACCCCTGCCTTCTGAATACTGGAATTAAAGGTGTGTACTAACATTCTACCCTAAAACAGTCATGCTGCCCTATATAAAGGATTAAATATTCCTCTACAGATCTGACACCTTCTTCTGACCTAAATACATGTCAACATTCACCCTGCACATTCCTACACACAGACACACATATACATCTGATTAAAAATAAATCTTTAATAAAATTGTCCATTTTTTGCTGGGTTGTGGTGGTGCATGCCTTTAATCTCAGCATTTTGGAGGCAGAGGCAGGTGAATCACTATGAGTTCAAGGCCAGTCTGGTCTATAGAATGAGTTCCTGGATAGCCAGAGTTATAACAGAGAAATCCTCCCGAGGGGAAGGGGGAAACCTATCCATTATAATCATCTCTAATTTGCAAAAGAAGTGAAAAAGATGACATTAATTACTCCAAGTTCAAATCCAATAATGTTTTTGTTCTTGTAACATGTTTTCCCTAATTAATAAACATTAACTGAGAATGTACTACATGGAAATACTATTTGAGGCGCAGTATTTTGTTGAGATGAGCAAAGTGTGTCTTAAACTTCAAAGCTAAGCTTGGCCAAAGAACCAGAGTGTGTGGAAAGAAAGAGCTAGGTCATGAAAGATCAAGAGAGACAACTTGCACAATCTTCAAGCTAAACCAATGATTTTTTAAATGGTGAAAGTGAAAAAGTTAGTAAGACAGCATCTCCATCATCTCTTTCCATGTTGCTTAAAAGCCAACCATTAGTAGCTGTATTTAAGAAAAGGGTTTGTGCTACCTGATTTCTCAACCATTTAGTTGTGAAATAAACTTTTCCTGTTCATTCTCAAAGCACCGTCGATGGAAGTGAGAGGGTATGAAATGAAAGTCTTGCTTCGTGAAGGTCACAGTAAAAGCAGAAACCCTGGGCCTCTGGGCTCTCCATTCATTACAGAGGAATGTAAAACCTCATCTCTTTGCACAAGACAAAACTCTCACAAATGCGTCAATAGTAAAATAATTTCCCCAAGGATTGTTGTATAACTACAGGCCACCAAATGTGTCTTAAGTATTCTTTGCTTGAGACAGTTAATTTAATCACCTGTAACCTGTCCTATGGGGACATAACAATTTCACAGCATCCTGTGGAGACAAGAATGTAGGTAAGAAATACTAAAGACGCTTTCTTTAGAAAGCACCACTCAAATAAACTAACTTTTAGAGCTCCTCAATTGGTTTTTACATAGTTTGAGTAGATCTAGATTCATTGCTTTGTTCTTGTTTGTTTGTTTAATAGATATCTCTTCCCCCACTTCCACACCCCCCCCCACCCCGCCCAGCAATGCTACCAGGAACACAAATGACTCAACAGCAAGAAATATTTCAAAGCTACGAATAAGAAGAAGCCATAAAGAATTCAGCTTAATTGTCTTCACAAATCTAATCTGACTGTTCTCATAATGCTTTCTTCCCTGGGTGCCTCTGCTTCAGACCTTTTGTGTCATGAGAAGAACAATTAACACAGACTTTAGAGTGCAGGTTATATATTGGAAATGAGACTTTCCCATTCTTGCAGGAGCTCAGAGCAAACAAAATTAGATGTTGATGTAGAGATTTTCTGCAATAACCAGGTATCATCACCTGTTACGAGCCAATTTGAAAAGTTGATGTTTTTCTCTTGAGGTTTTATCACTAAAAATTGAGCCAAGATCATGACACTGAGGGGAAAAAAGGAAGTGATTTTTTCACTACTTGACTTTCAGCAATGGCTCAAATGACTGTTTTAATGAGCGTTTAAGGGAGGGACGGAGAGTAGCTGGGGGAAAGTAGACTAGGCAGATTTTCCCCAAGGGACTTAGAAAATAGCTTTGACTAAAGTGCATGCTGCAGAATAATAAGTCCTTGAAATGTTACTAAATTGAAAACAGAAAATGATTAGCTGTGTTTGGGAAAATGGACATTTAAGTAAAACAGAAATCTTATTCTGCTTTATATTTCTTATAATACTAAACAAAAAAGGAGAACTTGTTATTGATCTTCATGAAAGAAAAAAATAAATAAAATGGACCATTCTTCAAAATGTAATTGCTTCTATACTCAACTTTTCGCTGAACCTTTAGTAGGTGAAGGGGTTTCACAGTCAACATGGCATCAGGGAATCATTCTGTTCTCAGCATTTTCTCACTGTGTGGACAACTTCTAAATATTTTTTTTTAATTTAAAATATTATTATCATCATTTTCCCATTCATTTCGTATCTCCAGCCTTTCCAATGCAGTCCCTTATGATTTCTCTCTGAAATTCATGTCATCTATTTCTTTGTTATTACATATAGGCATATATATCCCTATATAAATACATATATATTTATCCCTATATATAAATACAACCTCAGTATCTTTAGTATTGTTTGCATGTATATGATTTCAAGGCTGATCACTTGATATTGCATAATTAGTTTGGGGGCTTTATCTTGGGACAGACTATTTACTTTCCTTTCAGCATCTCTTAGTTGCCTGTCGTTCTTTATCTAGGTTGAGGCCCCATGAGATTTCCCCCTTTCATGTTAGCATGTATTTGGGTGCTATCTTCATTCAGGTCTTGTTTAAGTAGCCATGTTGGTGAGACTTTATAAGTTTTGACTTCTGATTTACAGGGAAGTACAAATTGGTGAGCAAATTTTCTTGGAAGTCAAGATTGTTTAGATTATAGCAACTTAATTTTAATAATCTGTGTGATAGAAATCAATCCCTCTCATTGTATGTGTGTGCCTGTGTGTGTTCATGAGAATCTATGTGTATAGGAAGTAACATATTTATCTGTTTCTAAGAATGCATTCATTTTTCTCCAGGAAGAAATATATAGCTCAAACATTCAAGTATATCAAATCTGGGAACTGAGCCTAACTATCCTATCTACTTCTCCCACACTCCAGTAGTTAATATACCCTTAGTGCCCCCAGAACTTCTTTCAGAGCAAATCCAGGATCAGTTCTACAGGAGTACCACCACCATTTTACTAAAAAGTATAATGTCTACTGCCTGTGTGTTCTAAGAAAAGGCAAAACAAAACTATTTCTAATTCTTTGCTTTCCTAATATGATTACCTGTGTGCCACAGTTAAAATAAAATCATTGCAAAGAATGTAAATACTTTTCATAATCAATAATCTAGAAAATAAGAACACCTTCCCAAAGTACGTGCTTGAATAATTGCACAGCACAGCCTGTTGGACACTCCAGGGAAGGAGTCAAAAGTAAGACTGCAGTGGGTCTCATGACTTCTATCAAAAAGTTATATACTGAATTATTTTTATTTTAAGGATGGATCAGGTTCAAAGAGACACAGTCTGCAAATGTTTCCAACTTAAGGTCCCATCCTTTCCCTTACCTGTTCTACCTTCCACATTCATGTTCACCTATGAGTATTACAAATACTTGTGTGTTGTGAGATGGTGTCATTGAAAAGTACCCAAGAAAATCAGATAGAGACTCTACATTCTGTCTTCTTGCTGATCACTGAAAACAGTTGGGGGTTGTGTGTAACTTACTCATAGTAATCATTTTTTCAGAATAGCAGGTGCATTTGTTTGTTTCTTGAGTGTTTTCTTTGCTTTTTCTATGTTCCATATTTCAAGAAACAAACAGTAAAGGCAGTATATATACCAAATTTTGGGGTCTTATCACTTTTAAAAAGAAGAGGACATTCTATCTTATAACAATTCTAATGAGCCCAGATATTTTAGAATTTGTAATCTCCACATTAACAAGGATCTGAAATAACAAAATAAGAAAGAAAAAAGAAAAGCCTGTTTAAGTATCCCAAAGGTGCATGTCCTACTGTAGGTAATAATATCTAACAAATATAGACTTTCAAATTGTGAAAGTATCAGCTTTTTATTTTTCCATTAATTTATACTTCTGGTGCTTTGATTGCTGTCTTATTCAACTAACCCCTGTCCTGCCAACTGAACAAGTAAACAGTAACAGAAAGTCACTAGCGGTAAGTAAGTCATTATTGAATAATCCAAGGAGGAGATCTGTTCCAGGGATAAAGTAGTACTTTTCTGTGCGTGCCATCCTGACAGTTCTCTTATTTGGTATCTTGCAGAGAGCACATAATATCACAGCTTGCCATGGAGGCAGAGAACTAAAAGGCCAAAACAGAGCCAGCCCTCAGAAAGGAGCTGAGCTATTGATTGTTTTTTTTTCTTAAATCCCATTTCTCTGAAAATGGTGAAGTTGAGTTTCTAAGAGGAAAGATGCCTTCAGTTTTATGCCTCCATGACTTATAAACTCTATGAAAGAAGTAGGTAATGGGATAGCATATCAAAGAAAGAATATGCAGATTCATAGTCTAGTAGGGTCCATAGGACTAGAACCTACTTTTCCCAATTTCATGTTTGTATGCTGGTGGGGCTGGAAAGATGGCCCAATCGATAAAATGCATGTCAGGCAAGTATAAGGACCTAAGTTTGAGTCCATAGCATCCAAGTAAAAATCTGGGCATGGTAATTTTCTTTATAGTTCCAGTTCTGGGGAGGAGTACATGAGATGATCCTTGATGCTTGTTGGCCAGATAATATAGTTTAATTGGTGAGCCCCAGTTTCAATAGGTAAACCATTTGACATGTTCTTTATATCAACCAACATACTTGTAAGAAGGAAGCAAGAAGATATGGACAAACTGTAAAATTGTATACAACAGAGTAAAATCAGACCTTTATTTTACACTATATAAAATGAATCTCAAAATGATTGGTCTCTAGGAATTCATGTGGTTGAAAGAGAAAACTAAGTCTCACAAGTTGACTTTTGCTTTCCAATGTGTGTCATGGCTCATACACAAACACTAAACACAAATACATAAGTAAATAACTAAAAAGCTTCCATACAGCAAAAGATCATGAATAAAGTGAAAAATGGTGTGACAGATTTGGGCAAAAATTTTACAAACATATATCTGAAAGGAGGGTTATTTCTGTAGTATTACAAATCCCACATAACTGTATACAAGCATAAGCTTATCTATCATTACCAAGGAACATAACTAACAATGGATAAAGCCCATTCTTTTTCTAAGAAAACACACCAAACAAACAAAAAAGTAAGCCAAGAGTTACCTAAAGAGATATTTAGCATGATTAATTATTAGAGAATGCAAATCAAACACGCTGTGATATATTACCTCGCAGGAGATGACAGAAACAGGATGGGAGTAATTGAGAGAGAATATAGGGTGGCTGAAGATGAAGCTCAGGGATAGAGGGTCTGCAGGGTATGTACAAGATCTTGGATTTAATCCTCAACAGTGCAATAAGTAAATGAAATGTAAATGAATATAAAAGAAAGGAAACAAGTGTCGATGAAGGTATGCAGAATGGAAAACCTTTCACATTTGCGGTGGGGATGTAAGTTAATATAATTGCAGCCACCTGGAAAAGAGCATGGACATTCCTCAAAACTTCTATGATCCACTGTCACATTCTTTGATGTGTATCCACAGTAAAGGAATTTAGGATTTCAGAAAAAAATCTACCCTCCATGTTAATTGTCACAGAGTTCAATGTAGTGAAGATATGAATACAAATAATTGGAGAGTCAATGAATTGATGAAAGGGAAAGAAAACATACATAGATATATATACTCATACACTATATAGTATAAAGTAGAATATTATTCAAGTGTAAAAATAAGGAAAGTCTTCATTACAAAACTATGAATGAGCATGAAACACACGATCATAAGTATAATAAGCCAAGTACATAAATATAAATGCTTTCTGTCTTGATTTACATGTGAAGAATTTAAAATATAAAAGCAGAATGGAACAATTATTTCCAAAGGATGTGGGTGGTGGTAGAAGGAATAACGATTTATTAGTCAGAAAGTAGTGCTTTTATTTTTGGAATAAGATCTTGGGGGTTCATATACAGCCTGAGAGATAATGGTTATACTAATTTGATAGTTATAATCAATTTAATATATTTGCATATTGCATGAAATCATTTTATATATAGACTATATAATACTTTTATCTTCAATTAAATATTTCAAAATAAATCAAATTAATATTCGGGGCAAGGCTGAGGAGTGGAAGGAAAGGAGACATAAGGGGAGAGGATTGAAGAAGTGAGAGGCGTGAAGCAAAGTTGCGCAGCTGGCTTCAAATACTTGCTATCATTTGATGAGTCAAGGGGCATGGGATGCCTCCAGAAACAACATAAATCACCCCCACAAACTGCACATAATTGCAGACCTCTAGACCCATTTTAGATATTTGACCTCAAGAAGAATAAGATAATAAATGTATCTTGGCGTTAAGTCACCGAAGTTGTAATTTGTTGCTACCACCATCAAAGCTAATACATGGATTTCTTTATCAGGATTATTACCCTCACTACTTAAAATTATCACAGTCCTCCCACAACCTAGAGGATCTCACTGGGGACCAACAGAGCTACTATGCTGATATAAAATTGGATATTTACATCATTGTGCTTGTTAGTAAAACAATCCGAAGGGGGCATAGCTGAATAAATTGGTGCCTCTCCTGATTGGCAGTGGCTTGGAAAATGTAATTGTCTTGGTAAAAATAGAAGAAACTCTCAATCTGTCTGGGTTGCTATTAAATGCAGGGACCGAAGAGGTTGCACAAACATTAATTTGTCACACCTTTGGAATCTAAGGAGTCTAAAAGCCAACTGTCTAACAATTTGATTGAATAATATTTCCCAACAACGTATGAACAAATGTCTGGTCATGCCAAATAAGGCACTAATGATAGAGGCCAGGAGCAGTGCCACTCTAGTGTTGCTCTGTAAACTGCTGATTTTATTGGATTTGCTTACAGAAACATGGGTGACTGAAGGAAGGCAACTTTACCTGTGAATGGATTACTTTAGCTTAGGTGTCAAATCACAAAACATTCCTGTAGCTCTTTCATCAATTTGAAGATAGTTCCACTGAAGAGAGTCACCTGTTCCCCCACAACTGTTACTGCTTAGCTAGCCTGAGGGAGGGGCTTGTAAGCCTTGTAATTCCAATTCTGTCCAATCTTACGACTTTCCTGTGTGAGGGCTTTAAAAATCTTGGAACTTTCTGTGCCTGTCCAGTCTTAAAATTAGTTTCTTGCTGTCTTCAGCTGCTGAGATTTCTTAATCACTTCCTGAGTCTTGTGAGTTGAGAATCTCTCCTCTCTCCAATGTTTCAGTTAGTGGAAATGGCAACAAAATATTCTTCCTGGTTATCATATGGATCTCTCCTTACTGCTTGTTCACATGGTGGAGAAAGAGCTTCTGTCTGTGAGTGTTTGTATCTGTGTGTTTCCACATGTATGTGTAGATACACCTGCCTATGCATGTGAATGTAGACACCAGAGTCCTTTTGTATATCTTCTTCAACACCTCTTTATTTATTATGACAAAGTCTCTCACTGAACCTGAGTCTCACTAATTGGCTACCCTGGCTGGTCAGTGAGCCCTCAGGTTTCTCCTATTTCTGCCTCCAGCATTGGGATTACAGGCATGCATTGCCTATCCTAGAACTCTTTAATCAGGTCTTTAAAATCATGTTAACCACTGAGGCAGTTCCCCAGCCCACTTGACTGTTTTCATAAGATTATTATAATGACTGTATGCGTTATGATGCTTCCAAATTCATGACCTACTTGTCTCTTTAAAGCCCCATTTGGATCTAAGCCTCTATTGCTCTTTTCTTTCAGATAATTTGTAGAAAGGAGTAAAGATGGGTTATTTATTTTTATTGTAAATTAAATCTTGGAAATCTTTTTAAATTATTGTATCCATGTGTTTATTCATTGATTTAGATCAGGAGTAAACAGATTATTGATATGAATTGCCTTTGTTGGGTTTCTACATTTACAGACCTCAGATCCTTTAAAAATAATTACGTGATTCAATCTTTTGTCTAGGTATAATTAACTCTAATGTGTAGCTTCTGAATAACTAACACCACTGTACATAGAAGAGGATATAAAAGCTGTTCATCAGAAATAGTTTGTCTCATCAATATTATTATTGCTGTCACTAATCATATTTTTTACTCAAGAGACACACTCATTAAGGAAACGATGACATCACTGATTGCATCTCTCCTTGAGGGGGTTTCAGTATGGATAACTGGTCCAACATGGGTTGGCTAGGCAAATGGCTCTACCCTGTAGTGATCTCATGTGAGTCTTGGCTTTCAGTAGGGCTTTCAAGCTATCCATGTACTTACTTTGGTGAACAAGCCTGAGGAAAGAGAAGTTGCCTTAGCTGTGGCCGTTTCCTAAGGATAAAATCCAATGTAGGACACATAGGAACTATTTAGCCAATTTAGCTAGAACAGTTTCTTAGACATTTGTGAATAATCACTTGAAGTGCTATCCAAATAGGAGTCGTTGTGATCATCTTTTTTGAGTAATGAGTACAGTTGGAATGCGACAATAAATGAAGAAACATTGAATGCTTGCAATCAACTTCCCTGTGTAACTTGACAAGTGTCTAGAGGGCAGTTACTGTGACGCTTGATGATGCCTGGGCCTGTGATTTATCACAGACTAAGCAGGACTTCGCAGTGCTTCAACATCCGTAATTATCTAAGAGCACACACATATTAGGGGCGAAAATCATGTTTTCCTTAATTTAGCTTAAAACATAGATAAGTATATCATGTTCCATAAAGTACTGAACAGCATTTCTATATAGTATATGTTAAATTCTGTCAGTTGACATATGTCTTAGCACGCAGACAATATGATACACCACACTTCAAATGTTTACAAATGTAATAATACCATGGCCATTGTTCTTGCTTGGTTTTTTATCCCATGTAAATTTCAGGTTACCTGAATTAATACATCTTTATCTTAGAAAAATTGGGGGATGTGAAATACAATTTTTAAGAAATGTATTTTATTTTAGACTAGTTAATTATCTGGAGTCTATTCTATAAATTTTCACACAGTGTGCCCAGATCCAAATAAATTTACCTCCCTTCTAAGATATGAACAAATACTGTATTACTTATGTGTACATAAATGTCTTCCCTTTCCCACTGCACTACTGAAAGTTAAAGGGGAAAATGTGTTTTCTAGAAAGATAGGAATTGTATCAGTAAGAAAAAGAAAAAGCAAATCAATGTATGTTAATAATTTTAATCATTGTACTTTATGATAGATTTTGTTTAAATTTTTCTTATATTTTGTTATTTAAAGGCTTGGTGATAATGAGATAGTAACAGCTTCCAAATGGTATTTAGGAACCTAAGATGACAGTGGAGGTGCATATTCACACAAGCCAGAGAAAACACAAACCCGCAGATATACCAACATAGTTTCCTGGAAACACCACAGTTATAATTTCAGAAAAGCAGTCACCTGTAAATTCCAAGGCTGTGTTATATTTAGAACTGCGGGCATAACCAAGTAATTCAGTCGAACAGAGAGAGACCATGGCCATCCTCGTTCCAGTATGAGTGATGGGAAAGGAAGAGAGTCTTGGAATTAAACAGAACCTGGAGGGACCTGGAATGTCTCACCCATGCTCTTGTTGGTTGATTTTTATAATGGTGAATGTTGCAACCTAGGAGAACTGCAGGACTTGATAATTTTCTTTTATACCATCCCATTTTATCAATTCTTCCTTCCACTACCCTATGAACTTCCAATGGATTCCATTACTGGGTTAAATGCTCGATTGTTGAACAAAATGACAAAACTAGGATAGTTAGGGGGCTCCATGTCTCCACGCATCCTCTTCTCTCCTTTCGTTCAAGCCATAGTCTCAGCAAAGGAAATTATAGGTTAATATTACATTTCTCACTCGCTGAAAGTCTACTTGGTGAGAACTTGTGGAAAATAAAAGTGAATCTGGAGACAAGATTCCCACAGGAAATTTGCCCTAAATGTGAAGTCTTTGCAACTGATTTTCATGGAACAAAAGCACTGAGACCACAGGAATGAATCTGAGAACTCAAGGTAATTACAAACTGCAAATATCCCAGTGCCGTGTATCCGTAGAGAGTTTTCCATCCCAGATTAAGCACAGCACAACTGATTAGCTTAGCAACTCTGAAAAGAACAGTTATCCACTACACTTTAATTGGGGAAACACCAGATTAATAGAACATACAAGCCTAAAAAAAAAGTCCCCGTGATAAATACCATAAGCGTAATAACTGAACAAGGGTTAAATTCAAATGACTGTACTAATATAAGCATTGCGTGACCAACCAGACCGTTCTCTTCTCGTTTCACTAGGCTAGGTGGTAAAATACTAAGGTCAAAAGAAGTTGGTAATCCTTCCCTTATAGGTACACTCATGACCCATAAAAGGCCTATTTTAGAAAGAGGTCTTTTCCCAGTGAATTCATAGTCAATAAATACAATTCAATAGTCACTTTAAAATCTGTATATGATTCAAAGGATGGATGGCCTAGTTTAGGGTTAGCTTGATTCACTTTCCCTCTTACTACTAAACCAATAATACAATTAATAGTAAAAATAATCCCTGAATAAAGTCTAGGTTTCCAAAAGTTTGCAGAGCATTTTCTAACAGAACAGAGAGCGCATAAACACATAGGTGCTCACTGCTACTATATTTTAATGTTTATGAATAATGGTTTGTAAATGGCCTACTCAAATCCCATGACCAGCTGAGATGGAAAAATTAATAAGAGGTACATTTCGGTCTCTACTATCCATGTAGGCATAGTGATCTTTCTGTAGTCATTTGTACGGTTCTGCTGAATTCAAAGTAATTTGAGGAAACCCTAAAGAATTTTAACATCACAGAACCTTAGCTTAGGGAGAAAGGCAGAGTAAAGAAGCGATAAATGAGAAAGGCGATAAAGAATATGTTATCTGAGGGGAGGTACTTCAAGAACAAAGCACAGAACACACAGCAAGCCTCAGTCATGGAAGTAGCGCTCAAGTGAAGGCTCTGTAGTTC
This sequence comes from Cricetomys ansorgei, assembly GCA_026225945.1. Taxonomy (NCBI): domain Eukaryota; kingdom Metazoa; phylum Chordata; class Mammalia; order Rodentia; family Nesomyidae; genus Cricetomys; species Cricetomys ansorgei. The sequence goes on from JAMJFZ010003163.1 coordinate 28,949,051, forward strand.
ACACTCTAGTAAAGTGGTTGGGAAACTCTGTGATAGATTGGCTTGTTGGTTTGGTTGCTTTAAACTTTAAATGTGATTGATAGCTGCCTTAAAATTCACATGGCCTAGCCCCAGTCTTTTAATATATTCCTCAAATGTTTAAGACCACAGATAATTTCCACATGGAAATATCAGCCCCTCTACAAAGAAATACACAAATCTCATTAGCAACAAATGACTAAACTTAGGTCTAGGATTGGACTGGGCTTTATTTCACAGCTATATCTTAGTGCAAACAATTACTTTCACAGAAATGGGCTCTGATCTTAACTCATAGCTGTAAATTTAAGACAAACAACCTTGTAGGTAGGCTTGCAGAGGTAAGATTGTAAATTCACTTGGCTAAATCTTGAAGCCAGTAACCTAATTTAAAGGTTGTTTATCATGTTACTGTGCATGATCACTAGAGGAATGTGTATGTTTTCCAGTGTTAAGAAACCAAAATGGCCCAGTGGAATCACATTCACAGTACAAATGAAGGAATAGAACACTCTCACAAACCAGTTAAAATGTAGATTGTACCAAGTTTCTTTTCTGCTCTGAACCTTCCATCCTTATTTATTCCAATGAGCCGAAGTATAGCTACTCTTCAATGGCTATGAATCCTATATCAGAAAAATGTATCAACTTTCCCAAAATTTTTAACCCTTATTTGATAATCCCATGTGTGTTCTCTGTTCTTTAAACATATTCACCATGTTTTTAAAGTTATGACTCTCTTGATTTCCATGTCCATGTTTAAGGTTAAGAAAAATGTCATTCAATTCTTTTTCTTTTCATATATCATACTCTAAATTATAATATGTAGTGGCCTATTTAGAAGCACATTTTAGTATCTCTAAATGTTTATCTTGAGAATTTCAATATTTAGATTGGCTCCCAAGAAGTGCTTTCTCCCAGAATATAGGAAGGCTATATGACAAAGGAAATATATACTAGAAGATATTCAGTCAGTCACAAGTCATGGTACTAGTGACTATTAGGTCAGATAAGTCAGTTGAAAATATAGGTATCCTTATACAGAATTCTTCACAACCCACTATATAATGCCAAATGAGGAAGCGCTAAACTATCTATAATATATTTATATTATGTAAAAGATGAAAATGGGTGCATTTTTGAGTTTATGACAGGTAAGTAGTGTCTAGTGGGCAGCATTGTGATATTCAAGGTCAAAGCAAACCATAATCATGCTATCAAGAGTAACAAGTATGTTTACCCTTTCTCTATTGGTGATGGCTTGTTGTAAACTCAAACGTGATGATAAGGCATAGATAATGTTAAACCTATAGGTAGGATCAGCTCTTATTGTGTTGTAATCTGTCAGAGAAAAACATCTATCTTGATTGGAAGTTGGTAAAGACACAGTACATTCTAAAAGGGAGTGAAAGTTTCTATCCTGAAGGGAAGCTCAGGAAGTAAACAGCATAAAAGCTTCAGGAAACCCCCAAAGCTGACTAGATATAGTAGGGCCTTTTCTTCCCAAGCTTGCATAAGCAGGAAAGATTGCTGAGAGACATGCCCAAAAGAGCTAAAGTATCTACAAGAGGAAGAGATCATCCAAGCTTCTTGAAAGACATTCTCCAACTTGTTGAGCCATTGTACACTAGTTTTTCAGTTTTTATGAGCCATTCCCCATACGAGCGTTGAGTTTTAATGATATAGTCATCTTTGACTCATCTTCTGTCTGTAAGTAAACCCTCTTGCATATTCCTGTAAGCAATAGCAGTAAACGCATTGGCTTACTAAGCCAGACTTTTTTTTACGCCTTCTTAGGACCTGTTGCCTTTCTCCAACTAGGGTAAGTAGACATTTTTTCACATCTTCTCAGAAGGAGTGTCACAAGGCAGCACTTCAGATCAGAAGGCTTTGGAAGAAGGGGAAATTTAAACTTCCCAAATGTTATACAGAAAAAAAAAAGTCCAAAACCAGTTGTTACACAGAGTACATGTTACATGGAAAAATAGCACTCAATGCTGATAAGTAAAATGCCTCACTAATGGACAGATTGTTGACAAATGAACTCATACAATGCATAATAATGAATTAATCAACACACCTTTTATGGCTTGAGTTCATTTCTATTTCCTCCAAGAGCAACAGCACAATATTAAATAATGTACTGGTTTTGGCAATATTATCAAATATGATACCTATCTATCATGAATGTACTGTGCTTTCTATATACATGTCTTTCCATAATCTGTCTTCTGCTAGTTCTCAATCCTTTGTGTCCTCCTTTCTCTGGACTGCCATAGCTTCTATAACCTCTTTGAAAACACATTGACCATATTTTATATATAACTAAATGTGTTCTTGACTATCTGGAATGCTGATCTCATCAATATCTTTATTATAGCTGTCTTTTATGTTTTTATTATAGCCTAACATACTATGATATTTATTTATGTAGATATTGTTTATTGTTTGATTCATTCATGTCTAAATACTCATTCTTCATCTGAGTGGGATGAGTAAAAAAATTTAAAAAGCAATGAACTAAAATCATTCTAATTGCTGACTTCAATGCTGGCAATGCCAACAAGTTATATATAAGCATACATTAACTATTTTATTTCCTAAAATTCTCAGTTCTCTTATTTTGGAAATGGAAATTCAATTTCTCTCTTACATAATTGTACTTTATATAATGAGATCTAAAATCTCACAATGTAATCAGGATTGTAACACACATTTCACTTATTTTCTCCTTCAATCTACTGTTCCTCTTTTATAATGTCTATTTCCACTCCCATAGTTACTTCATCCTGTTAATATTGTCTTTGTCTGGAAAATGAGTTTGTTCTCACATTCTGAAAGGAAAGTAGAGAAACAAACAAGAAACAAATACAGTTTTACATATAAATATTCTTGAGTATTATACTGGGTGGAGCTGATGATATTTTTGTAGAACTGTTTCAGCTTTCATCCTGTATGCTTATTTAAATTTATTATATTAAGCATACACAACAGTGACTCCAATATCATCATCTTTGTCATAACCACCACGAACAGCATCAGTAGCAGCAGCAGCAACAAATGTGAATGGCATATTTGCAGTTTTGCAGTAGTCATTAGCAGTAGTAACCCTCTGGTCATCTATAAATTTTTTACTATCGTCATTCTGAATTTTAAGCAAAGGCAATTACTTAATTTATGAAAAAATGGGGGAAAGAATAATGTTGAAGTAGAGAGGGAGGAAGAAGAGGAGGAGAGAGAGACAGAGTAAGGGTCAGAGAGAAAGAGAGAGAAAGATTATGATTTTTGTGAGTCTTATAGAAATATTGATTTAAGATTGTAAATAAATCTTGTTTATCAAATGGCAAGGTCATTAGATGAGTGTAATCTCTAAGAAATATGAAAATAGCCCAAACTGGTATGTTCAAGATTGTTGCTCAATGATACTGGAATGTAAGTTAGAAGATGAAGGGTTAAGTATGTGTAGATATTAACAGACTCATTCTGGAAATCATAATTCTACAATTTCGTATATTTTACTGCTGATATAAGTACCAAAGAAAATCTAAAGACATGTATGTTGATATGAAAATTGGCATATTTAAGGTACCTTTCCATCACTATAATAAATACTTAAGATACCTTATGTAGAAAGAGAAAAGTTTTATTTTGACTAGAGTTTCACGAATGACCCTGTTGATGTTAAACATGAGGCAGAGCAGCAGATGAATTGTGTGACAGATAACAATCACCCACCCATGGCCAAACATTGAGATAAAGTGAAAAACAAGGGGCCAGAAAATCCTTTGAAGAAGCATGACCTCAGTGATTCAAACCTTCCACTAGACTCCATCTCTTCAAAGTTCTACAAGCTCCCAACAGGATGGCATTGGGGTTAAGCCTTTCATATGCTAGTCTCCATGGGAGACATCTCCAGTTCCAACTGTCCACATGCTCTAGTGGCACTGTGCTTAGTAACTCAACCTATCTGAGTGTTGAATCATTCACAAAGAAAGAAAGAAAAAAGAGAAAGAAAAAATGAGAGAAAGAAAGATAGAAAAGTATAAAATAAGGAAGGAAGGAAGCAAGGGAAAGGAAAGTAAATGAAAGGGGAAAGTAAATGAAAGGCAAAAGTAAAGTAAAGTAAGGGAAGGGAAGGAAAGGGAAAGGAGAGAGAGGGAGAGAGAGAGGAGAGAGAGAGAGAGAGAGAGAGAGAGAGAGAGAGAGAGAGAGAGAGAGAGAGAAAATTGTCTTAGTGAAAAATGAGTATAAAAATCAAGATCTGAAGCCCAAATTGCAATTTCTAAACTGTGTAACACAGATCGTCATTCTACTAACTACCCCAAGTCAAAGCCATTTAGGAGCCTTCAGCTGAACTAGACAAAGTGGCTATGCTTATGCCATATTTTGGTTGTAAATGAATAGGATATCATAATTGAACTTGAAGTTGGAAAATGGCTAAACCTAGAGAATTTTAGCAAACTGACACTGTTGTTTTCCATTTGAAGATACGCCATAGCAGTCTGGATAGAGATAGCAAGTAGGCAAAAGCCTACAAGAGACAAACCCACAGAGCTGTGGCACACAAAACTTCTACAGATTTGTGTATAATCTGTAGAAGAGAGATTTGTCTTACTCTTTTATTGCTAGGAGGAGACATCATGGACCAAGGTAATTTATAAAATTCAGCAGGTAATTGGTGGCTAGCTTTTCAGTTTTAGGTTAGTCAATGTCTATCTATGCTAGGAACATGGTGCCTGGTAGGCAAGCATGGCACTGAAACACTGAAACTTACATCTTGATCCACCAGCAGAAAGAGAGCATGGTGACTTGGAAACCTTAAAGCCCAATCCCAAGGACAGAACTTCTTCAACAAGGTCACATCTCCTAACCCTTCCTACACTGTCCACTAACTTGGAACCAAAACTGCAAATGTATGCAGCTATGGGAGCCATTCTCATTCAAAGCATCACAGATTTCTATTGTTAATGCTGCCTCAAAACCTCTAGCCTTTGACCTACATATACCTCTTTATATGGCTTTGCTAAACACCCAAGGTATTACTCCTTGTTTTTATTTACTAGTTGGTTTTAATACATTAACAGAGAGCCTGTAAGTTCTGCAATGGCTGGTTCTAAGTCCTATGTGTTCACTTTTATAGAGTTCTTATGTAGTCTAATTCTTATTACTTACTGGATGAATACATAAACTATTAATCTAAATATTTTAATATAAATGCAGCATTCATGTACAACAACTGTTTTATATCTATGGTGGAAAGAGGAGACAAGATATTTCACCATTTTTGTATCAGCAATATCTCAGTAGTATTAAAATTAGTAGTATTTCTGTTAAACCATTATAAAAGTAAAATATCTTGGATCATAGAACCTAGGCATTTTGTCTTATTTTACAATAAACATTAATGTGTAAATCATCACAGTGTTGACTATAAAGCAAGTATGTTCTATGAGAATAGCATTATTATTAAATACTTCAGATTTACTGATGTTGTCACTAAATTAACTTTTATTGACATGCAATGACATAATTGTGAAGATAATCTAAAGAAAAAATTAAGAACAAATTATGAAAGTAATATGACTTGGCAAAAATAGAATATTAAGTGTAATTTTTATACCACTAATTATGCAAGTCAAAGAAACAGATGTAGAAAAGAACTTATATTGAGAAATATGTTAATAAATTCATATGAGTTCCTTCAAATCAGATCACTGGCATATCTCAGTTTTATATCTCTTAAAGTACTTTATTCTATGGAACAGTAAACTAATGACCAGATAACGCATTTTCTGCAAGCTTTATCTTAGCTTAGAAAATCAAATCAAATGCAATAAAATTATATTGCATCTTAGACTACTGTTATTTGTACTATTCTCTCTCTTTGAGTCATTTCACTTTTTATGTTCTGAGGCAGGATACAAAAGAAATGTGTCATAACAGGTAACTTTTTATGGCAATTACACAAAATAAAAAATGAACAGGTGAGAAAATAAATATTGTACTAAACAGGGTTCAGAAAGCTCTCCCAAACGAACGTGTATTTTGTCTAATCCAACCTCCTCATTCTGAGACTCAGCTGCTTGACACTCACTCTGAGAATGTGCATGCAGGTAGAGATTTTTATAAGAATGGAACTCAAGCTGATAGACTCTAAGATTTCTGGGAAATGGTGACAAACTTAAGAGTGCCTTCCCTGCTTACTAATTTTCCAGCACCTTATGGATGCTCATGAAAGAGGGAGGGATATTAAGCACTTGTCTTCCATTTTCTCTCAACTTCAGGAGGCCAGTACACTTCAACACTCCAAAAATATAAATTAAAATTCCCATTAATAGAAATCTTACTACTATGTTGTCGCAAGCATTCGTTCCTGCTCTAGGGAAGATGGGGTCATTCACCAATTAAACCTCAAAATGCATTTAGAGTTTATTGAGAGTATTTATTGTGTTTAAGGCATTTTGTTAAGATTTTCTCACAAAAAAATTAACTGAGGCACAAAATAATTTTGCTCACTCTTGCATTTCAACATTTTATATGTAGGAAAATTGGAAATTAACTCTTCATACTAAAGGGGTAAAATACTCAACAAAAATATACAGGCTTCTAGACTGATTGAAGCAAGGACATATGGAACAGCGCAGACAGTATGGGGAACATCTCATAGAAGCTGTAAGGATTAGAAGGTACTATGGTTACCAGTGTTGTATTAAGAATACACAAAGTATACCTTATATGTATCAAATTTTCCATCCAGGCAATTCTAGAAGTTAAATATTATGGTCATTGGTATAGGACTCACCCTCAAAGTGAAAAGAAGAAAATAGTGTAAGAGGTGATGATTAGAATATTCAGGTAGATAATTTTATTTTAAAATTTATAATGGTTGTAATCTATGTCAGAAAAATATAAACAAAAAATAAAAATACATTTTATGTCCAATATCTATTACTATACTTCACAAGCTATAACTGGATGATAAAAATGCCAGGAAACAGAATAGAGAACATATTTTAAGGAGCATGTTATTAAGAAACTCAGTTAATGATAAATAAGCAATTTATTTGATATTGTCTTCAGGAAATTGTAAATTGAAACGACCATGAGGTAGAAAAATACACCAATGAAAATGACTTAAGTTGTCACCTTATATTCCCTAATACAGTAAATCTTGGTGATATCTATAAATTCTGCTATACTATAATATATATATATATATGTATGTATATAGTTTGAAGTTATAGCTTCTTTTTTTAGACACTCATTATTTAATAACAAATGTGCCTTGTAGCCAAGTATTAAACATAAAGCTTTCTTCTTATATAGAAATTATAATTTTTTCACAATCCTTTGATAATATTGAAAGATGGCCCCAAAAGTCTTAGCTTATGCTCCATATTTTAAATAGCATATAAAAACTTGCAGTACGAAAGTAATCTCTAATACTAATCATAATTGAAGCCAAGATCTAATTCTGAGTGTGCCCCTGCAAAAGGCAAGGAACCAATACATTGACACGAAATGAAGTCTTATCGGTGAGCATGAGAAGTCTGAGTGGTTCCCACTTTGTCAAGGAGTTCCCTTAGCAGTGAAGTACAATAAGAGTACAATCAGTGACAGATGATAAGAACCAATGACAATGATGCATTCTGAAATTCGAATAAAAATTAATGGTTATCTCTGGCTTCATGGAATTCACACACAGAATATGCTTTATGTGTTTTTGTCTGACTCTTGAGTAATGTTCAACATTTGGGAAATTTCATGAATCTGTGCTAGCTTTCATCAATAAAACTTGTGGCTTTTGTGACAACATTGTACCATCTAAGTACAGGCAGGGTATATGCTTACATTTCTGTGCACAGTAGCTATGTAAAGCAAGGAGTCATGGTGGAACAGTATAGGCAGCAAGCAGACAAGTGGGTAAAAGTGAGTTTCTTGATATCAATTTACATGCTCCACTTGACAATCCCTGACTTTGTCTTTGAGCTAACATATAGATTTTAGAGACACTCACTGGGAACAAAGGGATGTTAAAGGACAACTCTTCTCTGGAGTAGATAACGTCTTATTCAAGCAGTTAATTATGATTATGTATCCCACTCTGGTTTGTTTTGCTTTGCTCTTTCTGTCAAAGAAAGGTGTCATACCATGATCTTTATGTTCAGACACTCTTACAAGTCTTCCCACTGTGAAGTGTTTAGCTCTTCATCTCATATTGAAACCTATCCTGTGTGAAGCTAAGATATTATTAGTTCACTATTATGCAAAATAAAATTTACAATTTGTTTGTCTATGAATAATTACTGCTTTCCCCAAGAGCTGCATTACTGAATGTTTTCATATGCTAATATATGCCATGCTGCCACTGTTAACACAACTGTCTAATTCTAAAACTCACCTTTAGTGAGAGTATCAGTGTTTGTCATCAAAGTTGTCATTTGCCAAGAAAACTGACATAAATATATAAGAAGCATTTCAGTGACAGAACTGCTTTCCCAATGAGAGATCATTTCTTGTTATCAAAAGGCAAATGTATATCATATTTGCATTCTTTAAGACTTATGAGATAATTGTTTCAATTTATCTGACAATCTGATAATGCCATTTGCACAATTGTGAATGGTGTCAACACTGAATGCTCTTGGATAACAGAAAAGGTGTGAAGCAAAATTGGGGGCGGGGAGGAGATAGCTTTTCTGAAGCTCTGACTGCTAGATGAAACCTGAGATATTTGCTTATTGGAAGTCTGTCTCTGCAACTCAAATTGCATCCTTGATTTATTACAGAGGCTAAACAAAGCAAACAGATATGCATACAAATCACCTCTACTCAGAAACAAAACAAAAGGGAGCAAAAAAAAAAAAAAACCCAAAAAACAATAAAATGGAGAAAGACTCCAGGTACTTCAAGAAATATACAAGTCTCAAAACACTCCTTTAAATTTACAAACATGTTGATGTTTTTGAAAAAGTTCATAGATGGAACAAGTATAACAAGTTGTGTGATCAGTGGAGATGAACTATTTATTTCAGAATTGGAATTTTCCTACTTCCGACACCCAGTAAGTTCAATGATCTTGAACACCTTTCATGATTGTGTTTTAATTTAGCAAATTACTGTTTTCAGGGATAGTGAGATAGCTCCTTTGGAAAGAGTATTAGGGTGTAGGCATGAGCATCTTAGTTCAGATCCCAGTATACATCTCAAAGCTGGGCATAGTTGTACACAGGCCTGTAATACAGCACTGTAGATATAAGAGACAGGAGGATTGAAGGGTCTGATGGCTGCCAGCCTAGCTATAGGCTAAGCAACATCCTGTTCTAAGGGACTAAGGTAAAGAGAGATAGAGCATGACAACATACCCCTTCATCCTTCTCTGGCCTCAGTATGGGCATGGTCATGTAAATCTATATACACATGTGTACATATACCATGCACATACATTCATGTTATACTTTTCCAATTTACTGAATTGGATATAGTCCTATATCTTACTAAGGACTATGGTGGAGATTAAACATGTTCATCAAAGCAAAACAATTATTACTAGTTTAGGATAAAAACTCAAGGGAGTCTAATAATCATTGTGAACACAACTGCAAACCCAGATCCTTCAATCAGAGTACTACATCCTTTTCTATTTAATCAGTCGAAGAATAAGCTGCCTGCCATGCTGATATCCTTAAATTTTTATTGTGACAGTCACAAACGAAATAAATATTTTACCATGGCACATAACACAAATATGCCTTTGAAAAGAAATGTTTATTTTCACTAATCAAATTTAAGTTGTTTTTTTTTTCATGTGAAGGCATCGACAGACTTCAAAAATTAACTGAATTATATTTCTGTTTTATTATTCACCTGAGCTTGTGCAAGCAGCAGATTCTGCCTGGAGTAATTGTTCAGATCAGTGGTCTATGGCCAAGGACAGAAGAAATTAGGCTTTTAAGACTTTTAATTAATATAAAGTTGAAGGCAGAGAGATGTAACTGTTGGGGGCATCTACTAAAACATAAATCTCTGAACAGAAATGATTCTTTGTTTGATTGCAATTCAATATTTAGAAATTATAAGACACAACATGAAGCTCATCTCAGAAATGCTTTTTTTTTTTTAACTTAGAGTGTAAACCTACAGTGCATCAATCTATGGCAAGTTGAATTTTATTACCACAGAATGAAAGGAGACTAAACATATCTTATTAAATGCATGCTATTTATTGCCCAAATTTCTGCTCAAGTTATAATAGTTTTGACATTTCTTGAAAATATATTAAGTCTTACCCATATTAAAAGAACGAGAAAAGGCATTTGCTCATGAGAACATATTTGCAATGTATATAAGTGTCATATCATGCCAGGCCAGGTGGTGATGTCTCAGAATCTCACTGGTGGGTAGGTTGTGGCAAGAGGAAAATAGACTCAAGTTTGTGTTTGGCCACAGAGCAAGTTTAAGCCTAACCCAGAAAATTCAGTAAGTTCCAATCTTAAAAAATAAACATTAAAACATTAATTAAACATTAAAACAATGAAAGCAGGGCAGAGAGTTGGAATGTAGCTCAGAGGTAGAGCATGCCAGGCCCCTGTTCTGATTCCCAGAGTCTGAAAAGGAATCAAAACAAAGACCATGACATATTGTGGTTAATTTTCTTGACAAAAGATACAGAATGTAAGCCTGAACAGTATTATTAAGGGAAAACACAGTGGGTTCATTCAGGATTGTTTCTTCAAAGCACAATAATAAAAGGCAGCGGTAGACAATGGCTGAAGGACAGCTGGTCTGACCTCCCTTATTTCTCATGACCTATATAGGTTACTTTTCTTTCCAAGAATAAATTAAGTTGTGCCAATAAGATAGGTAAATGGATAAAATACTTGCCATGCAAGCCTGGAGACCTTGATCCCTAGATATTCCATAAAGATAAAAGAGAGATTCCGCATGGCTGAATCTTGACATTCTTATTGTTATTTTGCCCTCCTCTCTCCTACTTCTGTATTCCCCTCTCTCATTTTCACTAAAGATCCCCTTTCTCCCATTTCTCTAATCAGATGACTTGTAGTATCCTGCAGCGCCCCTTCTCTATTGCTTCCCAAACCTTACTCTGGCAATGGTTTCGTTTTACTTTCCTGGTTTCTGCAGGTCTTCCACACTTTGCACCTATGTGGGCAGATTTGACCTACCAGCCTCCAATGACAAAGAACATGGCAACGTTTGTCTTTTTGGGTCTGTGCTACCTTACTCAATGTGATCTTTTCTAGTTCCTCACATTGAGTTGCAAAATTCATGATTTAATTTTCTTTACCAGTATATAGTATTCCATAGCATATATGTACCATATTTTGTTATCTATTCATAGATTGAAGGACCCTTTTCAGCGATGAAAACAGCTGAGCAAGTGTCTATGGAGTAGGATGTGAAGTCCTTTGGGAATTTGCCAAAGTGTGGTTTAGCTGGGTCACATAGATTTATTTTTACCTTTTTGAGAACTGTTCACACTCATTTCCATAGACGTTCACCAGTTTGCAATCACAGCACCAGTGAATGAGCATTCTGTGTTCCCACATCCCCTCTATCATTTGCCATCAGTTGTTCTGTTGATCTTTGCCATTCTGATTGGGGTTGAAATCTCAAAGTTGTTGTGTTTTTTTTTTTTTTTGAGTTATGTTTCCCTAATAGGAAGGTACAGTGAACATATTTTGAAATATTACTTAGCTATGACATTCATTTTTTGAAAACTCTCTGTTTATATTCCTGAACTATCTGTTTACAATGGGTCATTTTTTGACTATTTATTTTTGAGTTCTTTATATATTTTGGATATTAATCCTCTCCTCTGTCAGATGTTCATCTGGAAAAGATTCACTACCATTCTTTGGCCTTCCTCTTTACCAAGTTGATTGCTCATTTAGCTGTGAAGAAGTTTAAAAACTGAAAACAGAAAACAACTTCATAGCATATGTAATTTTCTGTATAAAAATACACATTTATCTTTAATGAGGTTTCTCATTTGGGCTGATAATGCTCCCTCTAGGAGTCAAATACCACCTAACAAGAGAAGTGATACCAGCCATAAGAAGCCTTCTTTTGAGCTGTTGGACAAGGCTATCTACAAGCTTCCCCAAAGATACATGGTATTGCTGTTGCTTTTGGTAGCTCCTCAAAGGTGGAAAGTAAGTCCCTATTGCTGAAGACGTCACATTCTTCAGAGACAGGCCTCAGATACTCCAGAGGTTTGTTTTTTTCAAGAAATTATAAAATTGTAGAGAAACGACATTTTTGTTATTCTTCCTTTTTCTTCAAGAAATTTCACAGTTAGATAAGTATCAATCACTAAATCAGTTCTCCAGAAAATAATCAATGGTATTTCAACTATAAACACAATTTTTGGTTCCTTCGTTCAGTTAAAGAGTGGAAACACATTGGAAACACATAAGAGGTCAAAGTGGTCCTGGAAGAAAGGACACAGATGTGGAAAAATAGTTAAATATTAAGAGTAGTTTCTCCCAGAATTTTAGATTATGTGGCAACAAATGATAATATTTTTAACTCCTCTTCATTTTCTAAATTATAAATAATTGATTAATTTACATTTGCATAGACTAATTTAACATATACAGTAACAGAAAAATATCCTTTATTTAGCTTCAGGCTATTCATACTCAGATGTATTCCGATTTTTATCTTCCTAAGAAGACAGTTAAAAATGTCAGCTATTTATTTGAAATATATTTATTGAACACTCTTTATGTCTGAGTTGTACTTAGCACTGAGAGTCCAAAGTGGAAGTCACCCTTTGGTATGTTTTACTCACTGAAATGTGAAGTGGCCACCAGAGAAATCTGCCTTTGCTATCATAAAACATAAGTTCTAGAAGGGAAGACAGCAAAGGAAAAAAAAATCACACACAGAAGAAAAAGTTATGACTTGAAACACGTTCCTTGAAGGAAGCAGAACTTAATAATAAAGAATAACTGTTGGAAAGTCAAGGAAGTCCTGAAGGGAAAAGTTGACATTTTATTTAAGAAATTACATTGCAAATTCATATACAAGAAGTTCTGGGAAAGAGGAAGGGAGGGGAGGGGGAGTAGAGGAGATGGGAAGGAAAGTAGAGGAGAGGAAGCAGTTATTAACTTCCAAAATTCACAGAAACTTCTCAATATATTCCAGACACCAACAGAAGGCAAAAGCATAATTGCAAAGGAAAGAGATGCATGTGGTAATTTGAGTGAAATTGGAGCCCCGGTGCAGGAAGGATTTTGAACTTTGATCCTGATTAATCAGGCTTTGATTTTTTAAGCTGGGATGAATATGGTTCCTTACAGGAGATCAAGATGTTTGTCTGGGATGAATGCGTAAGTGGAAAGTACTGGGAATTTACTGTGTGACCTATGTGACATTATCAAATCCAACTGTCCTTCATGGGTCAGTAGTTTGTTTTACTCCTGAAAAGATGGCGCCACTGGGGGAAAAATATATATATATATATATAGTAAGAAAGAAAAATAGAAAAATAGAAAAACATCTGCCCTAGAATGTGCCTCACCAAGAAAGGAGAACACAGAATACTATGGGGGAAATTCCAGGTCACATGCTGCTTTTAACTGAAAATACCAGTCAACCTTTTCTTATTCATAACTCATCCCTGTAGCCATGTTAAACAGCCTGAGCATGTTGAATCAAAGAACACTGAACAGGCATCATTGCCTTCAGTGTGATGTTTATATTATAATGACCGACTTGGTAATAGTATCAGTCGGAATCACTATTTTTATTGTTGCTATTGTTACTTGAGACTGTAGAGAAGCAATTCTACCAGCACCAGAGTCATTCTGACTGTCTAATGACATAGAGACCAGAAGCTGCTTTGCTCAGACCTTCTGAATCATACTGCTAAAGCTAAGACTCTGCAGGCTGCATTTTAACGTCCTTACCGCAAATGCTCCCCACATGGCTTGCTGTGGAGGCAGAGGTGGGAACTCCTCTCTCTTCCTAGCCACATAGCAAGCTGTCCTGAAACACCTGCTCATGTACCTTCAATTTTGTGTATGTGTATGTTTGTGTGTATCGGGAGGAGGGGCATTCAGAATGAATGTCTCATCAGGCAATGCCACATTAAAAGTATCACATGATTTTAGATTCCAAAGATTCTGTTCCTTACTCATACTTTCTGATTCAAGTTTATTCAGAATTGATTTTGATAATGATCTATAGCACTAAACAGGTGAGTCCATTCTTGTCCAAGCTGTGATTCAAAATTTCAAGAACAAATGTAATTTCCTTTGAAATTTGCCTATCTGATTCTTAAGGAAAAAAGTCAGAAACTTAATTAAAGCAAATGTTTTATTAAAAGTACACGAAGTATAAGTAACAAATGCAGCAGTCTGAAAGTCAACGTAATCTAGGTCATGGCACACTCAAGAAATCAAATTATTTCCTGTTTGATATATTGTGCATTTTTTTCCATCTAAGTAGTTGGGTTTTGAATAGATGTTCAGCTGTTCAAGTAGATAAAGCATTGCTTTAATGCAGGGCATTAGAGACTACAGAGAGCCATGATTCCTGGAATGAGCCATCAAGGGAAACAGTATATGATGATCAAAGGTTGTTCTTACCTTGAGATTCTCTGATACTAACACCGTTGCATGTCCTTAGTGAATCACAGGCACCTTCTCAGTCATTTTAACATGTGAGAGGGAAAGGGACGAACACAGACATTCATTTAATGTCATCTGTATACAAGCCTTGCTGAAGGCTTTCTACGAGATAGATCACTAAACCTCTGCAAAAATGCATAGAGAGAGCTCACAGTATTCTAACACTCTTTCAAATAAGGAAATTGAGTTTTAGTGTCATTAAGTGATTTAGCCAAGGTCATGTGGACCATGGAAAAAAAAAACTCTACTTGATTCTAATTGCCTGGCTTATATTTTTCTCAGCTATGTCGTGTTATCTCGCACAATGAATTCTCAATTTCTATTTCTGGAGAATTAACTAAAATCCTTCTTATTAAGTTCAAATGCTGCTCAGGTCACAGAAAGGACAAAGTCATGCACTGTTTTTGACTTCTGCTTAGCTGTGGACCCGCAGTATAGAAGTATAACAACCCAAGGAAAGAAAGCATATGACTTCTGGAAGGAAAGTAAAGAATCCTCAAGGCTGTGCTTGGGTATTATGCACAGGACAGAAAACTGTTTTTATCTCTGTAGTAGCTCTAATCCATAGGTTAATGCATCCCAGCAAAATGGATTATGAAATTACTGGTGGCAACTAGCAGACAGGGACACTAACATGAAGTAGCAAGGTCTAACTGTGGTCTGGTGGATGGGATGAAGGCATTTGTTCTGAAAAATTTCAGATCTTTCTGCAGTGGCAATACGTGTTTTCTCAGTTAATTCATCCTCATTACAGCACCCGAAACAGGTGTGTCAGTAACTTCTTCTCAAGGTCTAGTGAAACGTTAAGTTAATTCTAGAGCTGACATAGATGACTTAACTTAGTCCAATTATTGTACATGATGTTTAGGATGTCGAATACTACAACTAGCACTAGCAGAGAATGTGTACGTCTCTTTGAGTCTTAAGAGACTTTCACAGGGGTAGCTGCAGATTGTAGGACTGCCATCATCTGGGTTCTTCTTCATCCCAACAGCCGTGAAGGTTAATACTAGTTTTCAATGTCCTTTACCTCTTTGAGCCTGTTTCTTCACATAGCAAATATGGTTTGTCATGAAATAGCACACGATTTTCAGGGTGTTTAGACAACCAATTGATTTACTTTCGACTGTGTTGTGCCAAGTATTTAAAACAAAAAGTGATGAAACATTGAAGTGATGCAAGTGAATTGCATAGTGATTTCTGTGTTTTTAATATGTGATTATAATAGTTTCTCTGTTTATTCTTACTACCAGGCAACAGGTCTCCAAAATATAGCCCACTAAAATATTTTTCCAATCTTGAATTGTTTTATTTCCTGTAATGAAATAGAACCCACGTCACCTTGCAGAAGAGTATGTTAGTGGGTCTGTTTATTACATACAGCATGTCAAACACTAGTCTGTTTTATTGTATTCTCCTGCCTGGTATATAAGAATATCAATTCAATTTTCGTGTGCTAATGAATTAACTGGAAGTAATATTTTATCCCGTAAGGTTTATAAATTTTAGTTCTCGCCTCCCATGCTCCAGAAGTCTCATCCTTGTTGACTCTGCCTCAGCACTCCATCAATACACCTGCAAGGCACTCCATTTTAACTGCATCTGTTTACACTGCCTGGTTTCATATAACTTAGTCATTTTGCAGTGAACCACATGCTCATTTGATTTCTTGTTTATTTATTTTTTCATTCAAAAGATAGGATTTCTAAAGAGAGCCAGCCTCTTGGTTATTCTTCTTATTGAATCTTGTTTCAAACACTGAGCCTGTCAGCTTCCTTGGCTGAGTTTTTTTTTTTCTTTTGTGTGCCTTATGTATGTGTCCCATTGTATTTAGCAATAGTCTAAGATGTAAGTAACCAAGACCATAACAAAAATTCAGAGCTTAGTTTTCTCCAGTGAGAGAGACCCTGGTATGGTGACTATGATCAAGTAAATGATGTTTATTGAGTGCTTTTATTTGAGTGCTTGCTGAGCCATTTCATTGACACTAAAAATGGTTTTTAAAAGAAAATACAGAATATTCTTTCCTCATGAAGCCTCTACCCATTTACTGATAGCTATGTTGTCTGATAGACAAACTGTTCTTCCTCAAACCAAGAAAAATCACTGCTTTTGCTGCCATCTCTATAAATGTGTCATTTTGAGAATGTTACATGTTAATCATATTTTACATATACTTTGAAGATTGGTTACTTTCACTTAGCATAATTCCCTTGAAATTTATCCAGAGATTGTAGACCAATAGTCTATTCCTCTGAATTGTTCAGTAGTGTTTCATAATTTATTAAGTGTGTCACTACATAAATCTCAGTTTCCAAGATTTATGCCACATCTCTCAAAAATGTGTAGAAATATTTGTGTTGTTATCACTTTAACATATTAAACTGTCACTTATGTTGACAAGAGCACTCTATATTGTTATTAAATTTAAAGTGTCACAGTTTTTCTGTTGCCCTGATATCCCCCCAAGCATGAATTGAACATTCTCTCTAAGCATAGGTTTGCCCTATGATCATCCCACAGTTTTCTATTTTACATTTCTCATACTGCTGTAACCTAGACTCCTAGGGATCACTCTTTCCTCTGTACATCCCTCCCTTCTTATTCTCCTCTTCCTTCCCTTACCCACCTGTCAGATGCTCATGTTCTGGATTGAGTCTAGTCCCTGAAAGCTCATTCCATGCAGCTTCTTGAATAGCATGTTGTAGCTCCCTTTCGAGGACCTGAGGATAATAAATGCTTTAATTTCATAGGTTCTTCTAAGTAGTTTTTTTCTATAGCCATAATGGAAATGTCTTCAAACACATCACAAGGAGAACCTGCCCCTAACTACAATGCAGTACTTTCACAAGTTATAAAGGTCCTCCCAAAGTTGATGTACTCTTGTCTCTGCTCATTGATAGCCAAAGAACCTGAGACTTTAGGCACACTGTAGGTCAGTAGACACAGATGATACACACTGGTCTAAAACACATCGCGACAGTTTTTCTATGTACATCCATCTGGATTCCTTTTTCTTTTTCCTGGATTTTCTTTTCTGTTTCCAGATTGTGATGATGCAATAATCTGAAAATATATATTCCAAGAGACTGTAACTTTTGTTGGACATCACAGCCAAAGTTAGCAATACACCTTGAGGTCACATAAGACTTCAAACTCCATGAAGCAGAGAATTCAAATCTGGTCTCATTCTTAGTTAAATTACTCCGAGGAGAATCTTTTATTTTTTTCTTAATGCAATACAGATGAATTATTGGTGACTCAGAGTTCATCACTAATGCACATAACCTGCACACCAGAATATGCTACTGTCTCATTTGGTTCCTTGCTTCTTGTGCCTTCCATCTCCCGTGTGTTGCATGAGTCTGAATCTATGACTGTATTGGTATCTGTTTCTGTCCCAGTGTGTCTATCTGTCTGTTTTGTTCATGTGTGCGAGTGATGTCTGTCTCTGTGCTTTATATGTCTGGCCCTAACAACGGGCTTATGATCAACTACTGTATTTTGTCTTCAGAAAAATCTTCTCAAAAGTTTTATTAAAAATAATAACAAAAGAAAACCCTTATGAGTTCAAATGTAGGAGATATTGCGTAAGAGCTGGGATTATGTATTTTAACGTATTGTCTCAATAGACCATGACACGCTTGGAAAAACTTTGGGATAATTAACTGACAAAAACCTAATAAAGATTAAACCAATACCTCATTGTTGGGATGGTGTATTTAAATCATGAAGATGAAATAAATTTGACTTCATGACTTTTAGATTTCTACAAATGAGGTATTAAAGGGTCCCTTCTTATCAAACAACTTGATTGCTTCACATACCACTTTATGCTGCTATCAGGTGACCTTAAGTCCTTACTGCAGATACTACACAGTACTTACTTCAAAGACATGCTAACGTTAAAAAACAAACAAAAACCAAAAAACTTAAACTTGAAGATTGTTGATGATTCTGTATTATGTCATGGACTTAAACCTGTGGTCTTTGAGTTAGCCATTTCTCTCTCCAACAGACACAGTGTATGTAATATACTAAATGTCTGTCAATGTTCCCTCAAATTCACGTTTGCCCCTAAGTGTGACAAGATTCAGAAGTGGAGCCTCTGAGTGATGAGAAGCTTGTCACAGATGCTTTGGGATTTTAGTGCCAGAGAGGGAAATAGAGGAATTCAAAGATTTCCTTCACAATAATATTTACGCACATTCTACATTCCTTGCTTGAATGTGGAGGAGTCTGTGAGGCAGAAAATGTGGGCAAACAGGGCTGACAGTACCCACCGTTTGGTGGTCAGTAGGAAAACAAAAGTTTTACAAGTAAAAGTAACTGTATTTCCCAAAAACCAAAAAATTGAAAGAAATTCTCAGCCCTGTAGTGCAGGAAGGTCTGAAAATATATATGAATAAATTCTGTATTTGTTTCCTACTTCAACATAACTAACAACTTGGAAATGTAGCAGATTATAAATATTGCATCCCAGTCTGTGAGTCAGGAGTTCACACAGTGTCTCTCTATTCTCTGTTCAGCATGCCATGTATTGTATTCATGTGTTCCCGTCTTTGTGGGTAAAATGTCTACTATAAAAGTATTGGATACCTCAATTACCTATGTATTAGAATGGCAATTGTCAAGACTAAAGCAATATAAACAATAAGTTGCCAAAGTATTCTATGTAAGACATGAACATCTGTCCACTCTTCATTTCCTAGTGCTTAGTACAGTGACTTATTACAATGGATAAAGAAAGAGGGAGAGGGAGAGCGAGATTGAGAGGGAGAGGGAAAGAGAGATGGGGAGGCAGAGAGAGAGGGAGAGAAGCATCAGGAGACAGGAAAATGTTTCCTCTCCTTCAGAAAACATTACATTTATCAAACTATAAATGACAATTATTTATTATAAAACTATATATTGACTTATAACAAGAAATAGTGGTATCAATAAATTGAACCCAGGAGAGAAAATTATATAAAAATTTAACGTAGAGTGAAGAAAAATCTGAGAGCAAGAAATAGAGAATAGCAAAGAAGAATCAAGCAAGGAAGAGCAAAAGAAGAAAAAGAATACTACAGATGAAGCATTTATTCTGTCATTCTTATTTAACATGGTTAGTCAGTCAACTGCAGAAACTCTGAACTCTGAAGGATGGAAAAAGAAGAGAAAATGATTACTTTTCAAGCACTGGGCCTAACTATGCCTGGCCTTTAATAGACAGTCCCTCCACATTCCCCTGAAAGACACGAGCAGGGTGCCTACAGAACACTGAAGGGGTGGTAGGAAAATATGACATGTGGCACCAGGGTAAGATCTGATCGTGGACAAATGAAATCTGTCAGCCATCTCCTCCAAGACTGCCACCTTTCATATTCCTGCTTGGCTGAGCCAGCTTTATAGAGAGACTTATTGTATTATTCAGCTGGTTTGATTTTCCTTTTTATGACAACCCTCCCCTGGAGACCATCCATCTCTTTACAGTCTTGGAGAATGACTCTAACTGAATGATATTTCATTGTAATTTATAACCCGCAACTGCAAACATAAACAGGGCTTGTTTCTTAGCACTGGGAAGAATGCTAATGACCAATGTTGGGCCTCTGGTCCACTGGATGAAATTAGTACCAAAGCATTTAAGAGATTTAGTTGCATAGATTTTACGGATCTGGGGGGAAAAAAGGAGCAAAACAAAAAGAAATATAAACAAGTATGCATATGCACATCACAGAAGAAAATAAAAAAGTTTCAGATCTCTACGGCTACTTGTTAATTTTGCATTCACAAGCAGCTCTGGCAAAAGTATAAGGAGTTTTACAGTTCAGACTTATTAAGGGAGATCATGGAAATAATAAAGCTCAAACCTTCGTCACTCTAAAGATACAGAAATCCATAATATGTAGAGACCCAAATCATTAAGATTTTAACTCTCTTCAGATGTTTCTGTATAATTACAATAGATCCAGTCAAAATCATGGTAAGATTTTTGTTGGTTAGATAATAGAAACTAACAGAAAGATTTTAAGTTTCTATTGAGATGCAAAATTACTGAAACAATCTTAAAGCAAAGTATTTAAGAGGCTTAATGTAAACCTTCAGTAATCAAGAAAGTCTCTGTTAGCTAATGAACTATCAGATAGACGTCAGAAGTTCAAGAACTCCTCAGAAATACAATCCTAATTTACAAAATGTTACCAAATCAATAAAAAGGAAATATAAACGAAACTCTTCAGTAAGTGACATGGGAAAACTGTGTAGTGTGAAACTAAGAGGGGGGTTATTAGGTCTTGAAGAAGGATAAAACTTTACAAATTGTGAACAGAGTTGTATTTAGAAGGTGCTTGTCTATGTTCTTGAATTATTTATATACGTATAAACAATTGTTGTTCCCACAGTTTCAAAGCTTCAGGTCTTCTACTAAGATCTTAGATGCATTTGGAATTGATCGCTGTTCCAGGACAGCCATGGCTACAAAGAGTAACTCTGTCTGGAAAATAAAAGAAAAAAGTCATTGAAAAAAGTTTTGATATTAGATGATTGTAATATTTTTAAAAATTTAAAAGGTCTTTCAATACTGAATGATTTTCCATTCTTTTTCTGACAATGATCATTCAATTTTATTTCTATTTTAAAGGATATTACTGATGGTTTTATTAATGTCACTCTACTAATTAGAACTATACTTCAAATGTATGATCTAATTGGAAAATTATTTCACATCACCAAGACACATTCAAAGTGTGTCTTAAGTAGTTAGTAATGTTATAAAAAGCGTAACAATACTAACCCAAATTATTTTAAATGCTGAAGGCTTTGACAACATAATAAGCGTTACTTGTACAGAGTTTATAAAAATTACGATTTAATTTATAGTAAAGTTATATAGAGAAAATGAAACACATTAAAATAAATCATTGTTTCAATATAAAATTTGAGAATATTTTAAAAGGAAACCAACTTAAATAGAAAAAAATTGTTGTAAATTTTCTCTTAAACATTCTAATATATTTCCCTTTTATTAGATATATTTTATTAGAATTATATAAATAGTTTTTTTTGAGACAGTATCTTGGTATGGAGTCCAGGTTGGCCTTCCTACCTCAGTCTCTCAAGTGCTGGCATTGCAGAGCTGTGCCATGATTTCTAGAAAAAAAATACATATATACATATATATGTACACACATATATATATATATATCAATATGTAAATTGTGCAAAAATTACAATATTTGCCACTACTCTCATTTATATTTAAATGTATATTGTCAATTTCAATATATGAAAATGAATGAGGGTTTTTTAAAATATTTTGATTTAGTGATATGAAACTCAAAGTATTTGGAAACAACTGTATAAGCATATGGATGTAGCCGTGCAGACACAGTTACTATGAGGATAAACACAGATCGTGCTCTCTCAGCCCTTTCAGAGCTCACCTGTGATGAAGTTCACAGAAGAGAGACAGCCTTTCCTGCTGAGGCCACTTTCCATGCTAGCATTGACTCCCAAACAAGAGTAAATCAGACTTCTGAAATTACCCTGTATATTTCCTGGAGAAAGCAATGATTCTGTGTTGTGTCACTCTCCAGGATCAACTGGCTAGACTCTCCTACTTCTTCAATCTCAGCTCAGTACGAATATCGGCTCAATACATCCAGCAGTACTCCTATGTGGTCTTATGAAAACATGTGCATTTTTTCAGAATTAGAACCTGTACGGAGGTTAATGATTGTCCTCACAAAAATAGAATTTCATTTACTTTTTCAGAAAAGTAATTCCCACCTCGAAAATCCAATATTTTTAAACACCATGTACTATAGAATACATGAATGAATGAAGAATGAATCTAAAAATAAACAAATATTGAGTCATTTTCTTTTTCAATAGCACAATCTCATTTGTTTGAAGTAAATGAGACTACATTACAGTTTTCTGAAAATACTTAACTTCATAATTATAGAAAACTGAAATTTAATTTTTCAATATTGGAGTGAACTACAGAATTTTAATCCCTAAAATACCAGAGAGAATTATGTTAAGCCAATAATGCAGTAAATAATTGATTTTTCCAGTAAATAAATCTCTTTTAAAAACAGTTAGCATTTTGAGAAGGTTTTTGTACGTACTGTCATTTTGTGAACACTGTACAGGACAATGTATTTTATATTAATCAGAATTCACAATGTGCTTCTTTAAATGTCCTCTGGAGTTCGAAAATCTAAAATAGATTGATCTGGTTTGTTAATAAGAACTGGAAAGGGTTATGCTAACATGATATTAAACCTTGCAATTATTAATAAGAAAAATCCTTCCTGGGCACTCTCTCTCTTCTAGTGACTGTCAAAATGGATGATTGATTGGCAAACAACCTGTGTGCCTGATCACTGACCTGGTGGCTAAGAGTTATTCATTTGGCCAATACCTCCCAGAAAAAAAGAGTTGACTATCTGCTTACTCACTGGCTTAACTAACTAGTTTCCCAGTTGACTAACTGCATGCATGGCTATTTTCCATCCTAAGTTTGGGGATAAGAAGTTTTCCACATGCCTAGTGCACTGCCTGACATGGCTGGTTAATGATCTGATTGACAGTTGGTCTGACTGAATTATTAACTAATATGCAAGATCACACCAAGTCTAAGATGTTTTGCAAAGCAGTCTCATGCTCACCCAGATTCCATCGTATTATGCAGAAATAGGGGCTGTATCTGTGTTGTCCAGGAGTGCATTATATTCATATCTCCACTTCAGCGTATTTACCATACCCATGGAACTCCAACTTTTAATGTATAACAGTTCACAACCAGGAACTAATGGGGAAAAATTAACAGCTAAACATGCATAGCTCAGTTTACTAAAGCAAGTGTACAAGCAAGCACTCTGTAATTGGTTGCAATCTGGAGAAGCCCTTTCTTGGCAAGTCATTGTATACCTGATCTTCAGTTAGATATTCTGCAGGTGTCAGTAACTCCCTTTTTCATATCTCACATTAAAAACGAGTAATTAATTTCTTATGATGACACATATTCATTAATAAAACTCTCTTATACCTCGCAAGAAGAAACCATAAAAATTAAATAATAAATAACAATAAACACAACACTTATTTTTCCATTAGGGAACATCCTTTTCTCATGTGCTTATCAATAGTTGGTTTTATGTGTGCTCACTTCTAATGAAACAATTCTAAGTAAAATAAGGAGATAATGTCAGTTCTGTTAATTGATGTTTATACACCAACAAGCTAAAGATGAAGAGAAATATCAATAGAGAAAGCATTACAAAATCTAACAAGCATGCTTTATTAACAGTTCTCAGCTAACTCAGAATCAGAAAGAGATTTCTCAACAAGACTGAGAATATCTGCAAGTGGAAGAAATTAGATACTATGCCTTATCACACAGGCAAAATCTCCTTTGAAGTCCTAAATAATAAAATAGGACAAGGGAAATAGAAATAATGTGCAAAGATTGACTGAAAGAAATATATTCATTTGCTTATGACACACTTACCAGCGATTCAGAAACCATCTGGCAGAAATCCCAATGTCTAAATCTGGGGAAAAAAGGAGAAAGAAACTAAATAAGACAGAGGCTGGAGAAATTGCTCTACCAGAGGACCGATGTTCAATTCCCAGCATCCACAAGGCAGCTCACAACCTCTGTAACTCAATTTTAAGGAGATCAATGCACTCTGATGGTCTCTACATGCTCCAGGCACATACATGGTACACAGACATATATTTCGCAGAAGCATTCATATACATAAAAAATAAAAGAAATAAAGAAATTGGTATTACATAATATAAAATAAGATTGACAAAGTTGTAGATAGTTACATAAATGTGTAACAAGGGAGCACAGATGTAATTGCTTTATGAAACAGTAAATAATTTCTAAAGTCAGTGCCCAATGTCAGTGTAGACAGGCAATAGTACTCATTTATAAGGATTCTATGTCTTTTCTATGCAGCTATGTAAACTATATTCTTTTATCTCTATGGTCCTCCTTCCCCAAACCCAAGCCAACCCAAGAAAACATGACATAAAGATGTCAACTGAAAGACATTCAGCAAAATGACGCCCCAGCAGCCCTAACTGCCCCTACTTTTGAAACCAGAAAAGTGAAAGAAACTTTTGAAGCAGAGTAACCAGAGTAACTAGAATGTGCCTCCGGTGCAGTTGTCTTCTAAATTGGTATTTGAAATGTAAATGATCATTTGGCAAAATAGAAAATCTGAATAAGGGGTAGATTTCTGCTGGTAAGAATGTATCAATATCAGCCCATTCTTGTGACTAATGTAACAAGACAAGATAAGGTTTTAAAAACAGAAGACAATGGGTGTGACATACGGTATTTCAGTACTATCTGCACAGTAATTTAACCAATCTATAACAGTTGTAGATTCTATCAATCTTTTTATCTATCATCTCTCTAGTGTTCTATGGATCCATTAACAGAGATGAATGTGAGTGAGGAACAAGATGAATGCAGAAGGCAGGACTGGGGAATGGAGATGGATTCATTAAGGGAAGTGTGAAGATACATCTTAATGCAAAAGCGTGTCATAAGAACTCACACACTTGTTAAGTTTTTATTGGGATGGTTGAGAAACTGTGACTAAATAAACACCTGTTGATGCAGGGAGGGGCTATTTCAAACTAAGAGTTTCTAATCCCCTTTTTAGGGGCATAGGCTTTATCTTAGGATAGTAGAATATTTTCAGAATTGGAAGCAGATAAGGAACCCAATCAGACTGCTATAGTAGAAGAGTTCCAACTTAAGGGATTTGAAACAGGTAAGACTAGGTTCCATGGTAGTTCCAGCTAAATGTGACAGACTCCAAGATACACAAATGGCAGTAGGCATGGAAAAGATTAGATGCAGATGCAAAAACATAAGTGATATTATTTTAAACATTGTAGAAGAAAGGTAGAAAACTTGGATTACTCAAAGATGATGTCCTTCTCTCATAGGCGACTAAATTCAAGCCAGTTTTGTTATTCTTCCTGCTCTCAATTTTGATGACTAAATCTAATCTATGTGGCTCATTATAACCAGTCTGCCATAAGGTTTATGTGTGTGGTGGGGTTGATAATGGGAAGTCAGTGGTGGACTGTGTTTATTTCTGGATTCCCAGAACACATCATTTCTCTGTTTCATAGTACTGAGGAGATTTAAAAGTAAACTGCCTTAGATACAGAGTTTTTCCCCAAAGGAAGTCAGCTACCATCAGGGCAACGAGTACTGACTGAGAGGAAAGGCATTAGGAAATATGCCAGCCTTTAATTTTGTAAGTGGCATTAGAAAACAAATATTAAACTTTCCTCCTTAAAGAAAAGTACAGGAACGGATAAACCGAGTACAGAGAACTGAAGTTGTTAAATGTCATGAAATTTTGGTATAAAAGTAGACATTCTTACCTCTGACTCCTGGTCTTTTATAAAATATCACATTAATTTTCTGAAATAAGATTACTTTTGTTATAAAATCAGTAAATTCAAAGAAAAGGAATTGATCCATAGTAATAAAAATAAAGTTGGGGCTTTTTTTTTTAAACAGTTGTGTGTATTTGTGAAGAAAGTTGAATCAGGATCAGTGAACACAGTCTCCTTTCCCTGTCCTTAATGATAGTGTCTCCAGGCTGCTCCTGCAAAGTGCCAGAGTCGTTTCTATCTGAGTGGTTCTTGGCGGAAAGACGCATAAAGCTTCCTGAGGACACCGCTCAAGAAATGCTGAATAAATCAGCCAGCTTGAATGATCCCATTTTCTGGTCATGGATCCCTGGCTCTGAGGGATTTGGCTAAAAGTAAATTTACAAATGCATCGGCATGTGTTTGTGTGTGGGTGTCTTCTAAAAGTCCATGCCCTTTCTCAGTCTAAGATGATAGGGTGTGTGCAGTGTCATGGGACTGATTGCAGTCCTCGGTGGTTCAAATTTATCTCTTCAGATATGACTCCCCATGCTCTGAGATAAAGATGACAAGAAAATGTCTCACAGCAGGTAGGAGCAAAACCTCCAAGCAGTATAATGTAGAATATGCAGATATCTAATAGGCTGCAAACATGTCAGCTCTAGTAACGGGTCCATAGGGTAAGGCAGAACATCACATCATTAAATATTGAGATCCAAGGGATGGATTCTGGTATCTTGCTAGACCACAGATTAAATCACTTTCAAGATTTTATTTATTTATTTATTTATTTATTTATTTATTTATTTATTATCTATTTATTTATTTATTTATTTATTTTTGTGTGTGCATGTGTGTGTGATGTACTACATAAATGTGAATGCAAGAAAGCAGTCTTGGATCATTTAGAACTGGAGAGACAGAGAGGTGTAAACTGTTGACTTCATGTAGAAACCAAACCCAGGTCCTCTACAAGGGCAGTAACTGTGTTTAAAAATGCAAATACAAGACAGAAGGAAGCAGCATAAACACATTCAAGTGTCCAGTAGGAAACTGCCATTTTCTTATATACTATCACACGGCACCCTGGGCATAGACTTCAAAATATTAATAATAAATAGTTTTCTACGAGGTAAGTGTGCCACATCATTATGTGAATTATTCAATGTAAGTATCACCCACTAGTCTGTAAACATAGGGTCTATTCTAACTGGGACAAAAGTTTGGGAGATCTTTCAATTACTCCAAGACACAAGATTTATTTCTTAGGGTAGGGCGTAAAGGGCATAAATGGGTGTGGTCTTCAAGGTTACCTGTAACTCCAGTTCAAGAGCAGTAACCTCTGCAGCAGTGGCACTAACGTGTATACAAACCCAAACATACAATCATTTAAACACAAATAAAGATCAATGCCTTTTTTTTTTGTTTGTTTTAATACGGGATGGGGGGGAAAGGTCTGGCCAGGGAAACAGGTACGCTGACTATAGATCTTGACTTCTTCCTCAGCTCCTTCAAATCCATTCCTCCAGTCTCATTCCCAGCTCTGTCGCAGACCACCTGTGGTGGACTCTCCTCCATCCATAACCCCATCTCCAGTGGATCCCACAGATATTCCTCTCAACCTCTCTTCCCCAAATTTGCTTTATCTGAGCCTCCAGCTTCATCAGGCATTCCCTGGAAGACAGCAGGCCACAACTCAAGAGAAGCAGGCAACTTTTCCTGCTTCTCCCCCAAATCTGGCAACCTAGTCTTACTCCCAGCTCCATAGACTACCTGCTGTGCCTCTCTCTTCTCCCTCCCCCAGTCCCAGCTGATCACACACATCCTCTCTTCCAAGCTTTCTCCAGACTCATCCAGTTATCCCAGCTCCAATCTCCAGCCAACATTCCCTGGGAACCTGGCAGCCAACCCTGCCAGAGAAGGAACTAGGCCACTAAGGCAGATAGGCAAGCTTTAGGATTGTTCCCCTCCTTGCTCTCCTCCATATTCATCGCAGTCTCTTCCCCAGCTCTGTAGCAGACTACCTCTTGTGGCCTCTCCTCGCTCTCTGCACTAATTTTGAAGGATCAAAGTATATCCAGGTGGGACACCTTTTTTTCCTCCCTCTTGTGGACCCCATAACCCCAGCCCTAAACCATTCACTTTCCTAAGTGCCAGCACCCAACACCTATATATATTTACCCAGAACTCCATTTAGCCACACGTATCAGTATCCTAGAAGAGTCTCCTACCAAGCAACACACAGTCACCACACTCTCCTAGGAACAAATCACCTATCCAACAAAGAGGAAAACAGATATCAGCACCTAGAACAACAATCTTCCCAAACCCAGATGTCTAGATAACTAGCATAATCAAACTCAATAAAAACCAGGACAGTGTCTCCACTAGAGACATTGTGTCTGTAGAATGAAGTTATTGGAGACAGAAGACTTAAGCTAAAAGTGTATGCCATAAATTGACCAAGGCTTAAATTCGTAATCTTGGTTTAGTTGAGAAGAGTCATGTGAAAGTATTTTGGGTTCATTTTACTGTATGTGTAGTTTTTAGATAGTTGATATTGATCCTGAATTTTTTGTTTGTTTGTTTAAGATCATTCTAACACATCCAATTTCTGGTTAATGAGTTAATTTGGAGAGAGATCTTACTGTAATGATAACTTTCATTTTATGGGATTACAATGTTTGATATTAAATTTGGGGAGTTTCAAAAATATTCAAAACTCCTTTTGTTAAAGTGGAAGTGGGAATGAGCCAAGGGCATAATTAGTAGTAAGCTAGCACAACCACAGATCTTAAACCTCAGAGTTTACTAAATATTTAATAGAAGATAAATAGATAATTTAAAAAAAAACTGTACATGTACAACACATGCAGGTTCGCTTCTTAGAAAATATTTTCTTTATTAGGAAATAGTGACAGCTGTGGGGTCTCAGATAGCAGTGGTAGATTGTGATCCTAAGAATATTCATCTCTGGGATTGGATTTCTTTTATCTGCTGAAATGTTGGACATGTTAGCTATGGCCTCTGTAAATCAACTTCCTTCGTTGTAAAACAGATTTGACTACAGCATCTAACCCAAAGGACAAATTTGATACTACATATAAAGTATCTAAAATAGTGCCTATTTCGGAGTAAGAACTCAATAAATTTTAGATGTCTCACTAGCCCCAATGAAAACAAGCAACAATTCTAAAACTTAGATCACACTAATCTAGTATGATCAAATTTTACCTTTCCTAATATTTAGTACATATTTAGATTTATAACGTCTGTACTAAGCTCAAATAATGAGTTTTATTCCAGCCTTTTTTTTGGAGTTGTGTAAGAATAGATTAATTACATTCTTTAGTCTACAGTTGATCACAGCAGTATGAATATGTGTATTCTTATTTATCTTTTCCCTCTGAGTCAGCTCTTCCTTGAAATAGATTTATGGCAAATAGCATTTAAAAATGAAAAGTATTTATTTGACACAGGGTCTTGGATCATAGGCCTGACTTGCCTACCTAACACTTGAACTTGTAGAAGTCCTCAAACCTTGACCTCTTGAGTGATGGGAAACAGAGATGAGATTTGTAACACTTTTATTTTCACAGAAAAGCATTAAAATCTAGAGAATTCCTGCTTGTAGTTTGGCTTGCTACTCTTCTTTGTTGTTGCAGATGCTGCTTGCTGCAGCTGGGCTTTGAACCCAGTTCTGACACTTTTGTGCAAATTCCTTCCACTAAGTACTGCCCAACCTCCGTAGAGTTAATGTTAATCTCAGAATAACCATATGAGAACTGTCAATGGAGTATACAAACCAAGAGCAGCTTTGATAAGTAATTAGAGATCCAACAGATTTTCCACAGGCATCCATTATTTATTTTGGAGTACAATCATGCCTCTTTTGTTTCTTTTACTAGAAGAAGTTAATTAGAAAACAATTATGGATACTGGAAGTGCCTATTGACACTGTGTTGAGTAAAATCGAGATCCTCTCATACATACATGTGTAAAATACACCCATACACGTTCTGTGTAATTGATAATAAACACATCCCTCAAACTTGGAAAGTAGCCCATTGTACTCATATTATCTCTGTGTATAAAACCTTATACATGAAAATACTGGATTCAGCATTTTTTCTAAGCATTTTAGAGTAATTTTCGAATCTCTCTCTTTTCTTTTAATTTAACATCCGATTTTAACTCCATAAGTGAGAATATGCAAATAAAACTGATCGATACAATTTTTACTGTTTTTGTTGTTACAATTACACCAAAAAGGATATTTCATAACTGCAAGTATTGTAATTTATTGGCCTTGATAAATGGCAGCACCAAAATATCACCTCAATCTCATTTGTACAGATCCAGTGTGATACTTCAACATACTTCTGTTTAGTATTTAAGTGAATATATAATCTATAATTTGTTCCAGGTTCTAATGATAGAAATCATATTTTCAATTATTCCTTGTCAAAAATATTCAATTTAATATAGAAAACAACCATGAATACATCAAAAAGCAGTAGGAGATAATGAAAAAACTTTTATTTTTTATCAGTAAATATCTAAAGTAGAAGTGTACCTTATATAATTTGTATAAAATACCCTTTCAGACCATCCTGATGTCTAAGTCATTACGGGCATTCATGATAATATTTTGGAGGATGATACATCATAGAGTATCATTTTTTTTTCCTTTTCTTTTTGAAATATTTACTCATTGCATTTTGTGTGAGTATATATACACCATATGTGGGCCTGATGCATGCAAAGTTCAGATCCCCCAAAATGGATATTTCAGATTGTTAGATTGTGAGCTACCACGTGGTGCTGGGAATTGAACCTAGGTCCTCTGCAAGAGTAACAAGTGCTCTAAACCACTGGGCATCTCCAGCTCCAAGGTATCGTGTTCTTTGCCCAGTGAATATGTACTGGTTCCTAGTGCTTTTTCTAATAGCTACCATCTTGCAGGCCCAGCAGCACCGAGGCTTCCACTCTGGTTCCCTTTTGAAGAGTAAATGGGGCTGTGCCCTAGCAACATGGCTGCTAACAGAGTCTTCGTGTGCTCGGAGATTTCAAATTTATTTCCTTGTACTTATGCTTCATTTCCTTGTCACACACTTGTATTCCCTCATGTAACTCGTCTATTCATGTAATGTACCTATTTTTCTTGATTTCCTGTCATTTTCGTGATGTGCAGCTCACTCTTGAAAACTTCAAGTTATTAATCATTTGGAATTTTAAATTTTTCAAATATCATGTCTCAATGTGTCACTTTTCTGTTACATTTGCGGATGTTTTTCGTCTTTTGAATATAAATCCTTAATTCAACGGAGCCCAAGCCATCAATTATTTTTCCTTGTGTACTTTTAAAGCTTTTTCTTTTATTTTTGTGATTATAATGTACCTTTATCATCATGTAATTTTATTTTCAAGGGATCTTTGCCCAAGTTCTGTCTCACTGAACAGTGATGTTTTATTACTTCCTTTATTATTTAAAACTTGGTATTTAAATATAAATGCATTAAAATTTATTTTGCCCTTTGAGAATTATTTATGCTCTTTTTCTTTCAAGTGATGAGTGGTCCCAATTTATCCATCTGTTTTACAGTTATTTCCCATGTGAGTTTTGATCACCTTATTTATTAGATAGTTATTTTATCATTTAACAGATATTTATTTTATCAAATTCACATGTAAAGATGCCTTTCTGGATGTCAAATGTCCTTTCTTTTTCATTAAAAGCAAAAGAACTATTTTTAGTGCCTTAAAACATTTTAAATATAGTAGATTTACTCTGTTTTCTACAGTTTTTATGAGTTATTTGAGTCTTTGTGAGATACAAATTTTTTCTAAAGTCCTGTCACTAATATTAGATTTGAAAAAACGTTTTATCTTTAATGCATTATTGGTTAACTTTATATTAGACAATTTTATTCAAAATGTTATGTTTTATATAACTGTATTCTTTTTTTCTAATTTATTATTGGGATTGTTCTAGTTCTCCCTGTCCCATGCGTTTCTTGACTCTATCATAACTTATCTGTTCTGTATTTCTTATGTACTTTACCTCATAGATATAAAATTATGAATCATATTCCAATAGTCATGTTCAAATATTATTGTTTTTCTATAGAATTAAAGTTTATAATTTTTCATTATCTAGTTGTATAAGTTTTGAAAGTGGCATTATATGTGTATCTATATTAAAGTTCTTTCTTGGATAATAGATGAACAGTATATCTAAGAATTTTCTTAGACTTTAATTGAACTATATTCATAAGCAAAATGTGGTAAACTCTTCCAAGCACATGGGGGTAATTATATTGTTTTTGTTATTTTTCAAGACAGGATTTCTCTGTTAGAACTCTGGCTCTTCTGGAACTCACTCTGTAGACCAAGCTGCCTCTGTGTTAGAAGTACTGGGGTTAAAGGTGTGTGCCACCACTGCCTGACTACATACCCAGTTTCACAAAGCTTGATCTGAGATTTAAACCTTGTTCTGCCTAAATCTAAAGCATTCATTCCTTGGTGCAATACAGATCCACTACACAAGATTAAGCAAAATCACTTCTTTCTTCTACAATTATGGTGGAATGAAAGGGCACTCATACAAAATTTTCAACAATGAATGTGAAAGAAGACATGTTCATAGATTAATCTTAGGCAACAGAACATTATGAAGAAAACTGATTTCAGGAACAAGGATTCTATTTAATTGAGGAGTTTTGTTGCATGTTGCTCTGTTTCAGAATCCTAGCCTGCCACTTCAGTTATCTTTCAAACAAGGGGTTAGAGGAAGCAGTCTGTAGAATGAAACTTGTTTATAGAAAGACATTCTAAGCTGTTGCAGGCTTGGCTGCCTGAGTTGAAGAAGGAACTATGTGAGTGGGAATTTGATGCTAACACTCTGGGACTCATTTCTGAACTTTGGTTTTTGTCAGGCAAACATATGCGACCTCAGGGAAAATGCATGTACTTTAGCAAGAACTTTTTAGAGTCATAGTTTGAAACTTTCATGGGTCGAAAGTGTCTTATGACTTTCTCCTGCACAGGCTGACAGCAGACATAATTCATTCATACACACCGCGGCACTTACTCATGATTTGTGGTACATTTGGCCATAAACTTCCCGACATACTTTTTATTAGATTTAATATAAATTACTCACTAGACATGGATGCAAAATGGTAAACATATTTTGGTCAAAATGCTTATTTATCCTTTCTGCTTCCGTTTCTTGTTTTTAGTATATTGTTTTCATTTGCAGACCCAGATCAGTTAGCCAATGAATTAGATATAATGTCATGTGACTTTACCTGTCTTAAAGATGGTAACTAAGTCAGCATTATACAAGATCAATATTAGGAGGGAAATAATTTTTAAAAAAATTGAAAAGGTGGAAAGAATCAGTTTTGTCTTCAGGTAGCCTAAGTTTTAAATTTGACTCAGCTAGCAAGTTAATGTCCTAGGAAATAATTTTTACTTCTCCTTATATAGTTGTTACTTCTTCCTACTCCTTCCCCACAAGTGTAAAGGGGATGCCAATTGACAGAATACCCTCCTTAATATGTCAACAAAAATGTGTTCCTAGATGCCACTTACTGTGCCTAAGATTCCTGTGAGTTTTTAAGTAGCCTTTTGGTTTCCTAAAAGACTTCCTTGCTTTCTAATTGAACTGAATTCTTATTTATTTCTTCGCATCCTTTGACTATCACTTTATCTCCTTTGGAATTCAACCAAAGATGTCATTTCCCTAATTTGCTCTATTAAAAAAAATGTGTTAAAACACAAACAAGCAACAAGTTTTTGTAGGGCAAAACCTTCCTAATCATACATCCCTAGTAAATAACACTTAATTTAGGATAAAATGTTAGGTACTTTTGTTCTTAATAGTCTGTCAAAAACAAAATGTCAGGAGTATCAATCGGTCTAGGTTGTTGTTTTTACACTATAGCTTCTCTTCTAACATTTCTTTCTTTTTTTCATCTCTTTCTCTTTTCATTTCTTCACTTGAAGAGCTCCGTTGTTTGTCTCCCTAACACCATAGTATTAAATAATTCTAAGATAATACACTAATTATTCATAAATTATTAGGCATATAGTGAGTTGATCTTCCAGTAACATCAGGTACATGAAGACAACAGTCTTTGTTTTGTATTTTGCTATTTTCCTTATGCATGAGTTCATTTGTTTTTTGTTTGTTTGTTTTTGTTTCTGTTTTTGTTTCTTCCCAGATGCCATTCCATACATGAGTATTTGCTGTCTAGTGTGTAGTCTTACTTTATTCAGCACTGTGATACAATACTAGGAAGAAAGAACATAAGGGAGAAAAGATTTACTTCGTGTGACTGTTTGGAAGGTCTTTTATGTAGGGAAATGTAGCTAGCATGATTGGAGACTAGGGCACTAAGGACATGAGATACTTCTTTGGCTATCAGTAGGCAAACAGCTCCTGTGTAATAGAGTTGGGCTTTAGTTCATAAGACTCGCCTCTATGGCCCTAAGGATGCAGTAAAGTGCCATTGTGATCAAAGTTCTATGACCAGCTTGGTGTATAGACAAATAAGCTTTTGGGTGAAATTTTATACTCAAATGAAAATATCAACACTCTTGTAAGAACAGGCTCCCCGACTCTGATTTGCTTTCGCTTTTTTTTCGCATCTGAGATCAAAAGACTCATTGAAGTTAAGTGTAGCATTGTTGGATCCATGATGTCAAGGAAACTCCAGATATATGGATCACCTGCGCTGAAAATCTGACCTCCAAATAGTATTTCATACACCTAAAAAGACAACACTGGGTAGTCGATCTGTTGTCCATTAATCTTTAATTATATTTCCAGGACATTTCTAAAATCATCTTCCCTGACCTACATACAGCAGTTGACATTAACAGCATTCCTTATCTTGAACCTTTAGTCTACCTTCTTTGTTAAAGATTTAAAATTAGGAAAAATATTGTTTCTGGAATCATATTGTGAATCATGTATAGGGGTAATATAGATTGTGCATATAATCTATCTACTTACCAATTCATTAAAATGTAGCATAGAGCTAATGATACTCATTGATTATGGAGATTTGTCAGAAGTGAGGAAGAGCTGACATATGAAATGTTTTTAGCAATAAGCCTGATACAGTAAAATTTCACTAAATGAAGCAACTACTTTTATAAATATGCAATAAGTACTTTGCATGCTCATTTGCATATTTGAGAGGTATGAGTTTTACTTTTAGTTTTATCACTCACACAAAGTAAGAAAAGGTCTCCTCTGCAACAAATGTCTATTTCTGCATTTAAATCATACATGAAATAAACAACATCATCTTAATATCTTAATAATGAAATTTCATATAAAAAAGTCAGAAGACTAAAATTTTGACATTTTTTGATAGAATTTAAAATCTTACACAATACATTTGTAACAAAAGGATGCAAAATAATTTTTTCAGTTATTATGATGGCCAGTTATTATGATGAAGTCAAAGAATAAACAGAAGACATATTATTAAGGACTCTAATGAATGTTGCTGGATTCATGTCAACTTAGAGATATGAATTTCACTTTCAACAGTACCAGGTATACACTGATACATTATGTATTGTGTGTCGGGGAAGTTTGTTTTTAGTTATGTATGAAATTGTTTTATGCACTGTTGGGTGAGGGACTCCTGGGTCTGGGGCATTTTGTATTGTCTGCAGGTGTTGCATTGCTGTGAAGGATGTTTAATTATTAATGATCTGCACGTGCTATCAGTAGAACATCTGAGGAGTTCTGCAAGAATAAAAAACACCTGAGCTCAGAGCTTGGGCTTCCACTGTGAGTATGGCACTATCCATGACCGTGGTTCCTTCTGCTGAGGTCTGGCAGGGTTTGAATCTGTGGATAAGCCTCCATGTTTTCCTTCCTGAGCCAGCCCAGCAGCAGTATACTACTGCATATTAGTTTTTTCTTCCTTCCTTCCTTCCTTCCTTCCTTCCTTCCTTCCTTCCTTCCTTCCTTCCTTCCTTCCTTCCTTCCTTCCTTCCTCTTTCTTCCTTTTTTTATTAAGTTAGCTCTTTAGAATTTTACATGTGTGTTTAGAGTGTTTATTGCAGTCTCCTTAGTCTACTCAACTCTTCTTATTTGCCTCTCACCCCACTGAAACCTTACTTCTCTGTACCTATCCCTTCCCAAATTCATGGCTTCATTTTGCTTTATGACTCATTTTTGTTTAACCAGGTCCATTTGTGTTACCATTGGTAAGCCACTGTCTATGGGAGCTTACTAGGGTCACACATGAGTATACAACCTAACATAATCACAATCTGTTCCCTAAATGTGTCAAGAGAAATACTTCAGCAGTGAGTGGGGGCTCCTCTGTCCTCTCCTTCATCTAAGCCTGCCTGTTGATGGGTTCTATTCTTATGCAGACCCAGTATAGTCATCCACAACTCTTAAAAGTTCATAATTCCAATGTCTGTGTATTACCCACAAGATGAGGTTCTGCTGCACCTGCCCGTATCTTCTGGTTCTTGTATTCTTTTTACCCTCTGTTTTCCAATGATCCCTTGACCTTATAGTGGATAATGCAAAAATCTTGTTTAGGACTGATCACTCAACAATTACTTATCCTCAGTACCTTGTCTAGCCCTAAGTTCTTGCACTGACTTCAATTCACTGGAAAGAGGTATTTCTTACTAAGTCAGAATGATCATTGTCTTTGCAATAAACATATTTAGACGGCAGTTCAATATTATGTCGACTTAACTACATAACAAACTTAAGTTTCCCTAAGGTCAATGTCCTAACTCTCTGTGGGATTTTGAACAGATTTATAGTACCAGATAAGGATTATTTCCTATAGATTCTCAAATTCAGTCATAAAGTACTTGTTCATTCCAATAATAGTCATTCCATTATTGACAAATGGGCATATATTGCTTGGCAAGTTAGTAACATAGCGCATAGGGTGCATAGCTGAGTGAAATGGTTGAAACTTTTCGCATTCAACAGCCTGCATAATACCTTCTGATGCTATAAAACCTTGCAGTGAGCAAGGTTCCAGCTCAATTCCATTTTTATTTTGCTATGTTGTACATTCATGGTATGTCATATCTTTTCCAGCAATAGGGTCTTATCATCTCGTTCTGGTTTGGAAACCAAGAGGATTAACAAGAATTTGTATTGTTTCAGTAGTCCTTGGATCCTTCCTGGACAGCAAACATAAATATGTATCCCACATCTGATACTGTGATTTTTGTTTAATTTTATCCATATCTTCTAGAAGGGATCTTTTCCAGCCATGCAAGGATTCTTCTCTATAATTTCTCTAAAGAAAATTTGTTTTTCTTTAAAAAATAAATTTTCTATTTGTTTGGCTATGAATTTCCACTAGGCTTTTTAATAGACCTTCATTTTGGTTA
Source organism: Cricetomys ansorgei (assembly GCA_026225945.1). Lineage (NCBI taxonomy): Eukaryota > Metazoa > Chordata > Mammalia > Rodentia > Nesomyidae > Cricetomys > Cricetomys ansorgei. The sequence goes on from JAMJFZ010003163.1 coordinate 28,986,535, forward strand.
ACCTTCATCCCTACCTCTTAATCTCCCTTATACCATACCTACTCCTTGCTTAAACATTTTCTACCCCAATAATTCCTCTGTCTACTTTCATATTACCCCTTTTTACTATGCCTCTTTCTCTAAGGTGTTGTATTCTCAATGGCTTCTTCTAGATAAATGTCTGGCTATATAGGAACTCTTTTGTCATTATCATATGCTCCGTGGGCTGGCTTCCTCGTTCGAACTCAACTATGTTTTACTATAATTTGAAATAGAGTGAAGAGAAGACCCACAAGGAATATGATATAAACCATAATGTGTTATATGGCAGAATAATGTGTCCTGTGTTTTTAGTTCTGATCTTTAGTGAATCATTTGATATTTATTTATATTAGGGAATATTATTTATTCTGCTTCTTTCTTTAGTTTCCTTGTTCACAAGATTCCCCATGCTCTCAGATATGTACAAAGAATAAAATGACTTGACATTCATAGAACTCTTCGAAAATGACCACCTATAAGCAGGTAATGAATGGCATTTGGTATGGATATAGTTTATTTGGTAGCCGTCACACCAAACTTTATTTTCCTACTGACACACTATTTCAAACAATATTGAGCTTTCAATTTTATTCCTATTCTAACATGAAATGTCAACTATTTATTCAAGTTGCTTCTAAATCTCATTAACACTACTCTGATTTTAATTGGAATTATATTAAATCCATAAATCAATTTGTGAAGAATCAACTTTTATTCCTATTAATTACTCCCAGAATCGAAGAACTCACATAGCACATCTCTCAATTTATTAAAATCTTTTTTAAGATCTCTAAGCAAATTTCATATGTCCTTTATGTGCTCTCCATGCTTCTCATCATTTTAATGTGTGCTTTATTTCTGCAAAAAAAAAGTCCTTTATATGATTTCTGAACTGGTTCTTGTGAATGTATAGAGAAACAATTGTTTACCTTGAGGCACTTTACATCCTCATACTTCTTCATTTCACTTGATAAATAGAATTAATTATTAATTCGCTCAGTTACATCATTCAAGGAGATTATCATATTATCTAAAAATACAGAAATTTAGTTTCTTCCCATATCTTTGCAACTTGCATCATTTTGTTAGACAGCTAGAATAACATACATTATATATTACCCATCATTCATTGTAACCATCTTGCCATACAATTATTCTCCATTGATTTTCCCCAATAAGATACAATGTAGAATTTCTTTATTTAATATACCTTGGAAATAATTATTCTAAGACTCTATGTCATAGAGAAAAGGGAAAATATCACAATGTGGAACAGATTGCTCAAAGCTCTTTATGAAGGGAAAGACATTGACTGTGCATTACCCAGTTTTTCTACATTGAAGAATTCTTCATTTGGCAAGTTATCCTAAGTAAACTTTTAAAACATCAAATAATAGTTCCTTGATTAGTTTCTTGCTTCTGTAAATTTTAGCATTTTTGTATATCAATGATGATTCTAATTAAATGTTTTCAGAAAAAGAGGTAGAACTGGTTCTGATTTGTGGTCTAGGAACAAACATTACAGAGTTTCGTAAGTAGGAAAATGAATGAAATATGAGTGTGTGTGTGTATGTTTGTGTGTGTATGTATGTGTGTCCATGTGTGTATATGTGTATGTGTGACTATTAATGTGTATTATGGGGTATAGGTATGTGTCTGTCTATGTGTCTGTGTGTGTACACGTGTGTGTAGCTGTGTATTTGTATGTAGGTATTTATGTAAGAATGTGCATATGTGTGCATAGATATGCAAATATACAAATTTGTCAGTTGTTAATGGAGGACAAACTTGTTTGTTGTAGCTCAGATGCATCTACATTTCTGTTTTTTTAAGGCAAGGTCTGTTTTGGAATTTGCCAGACATTCAAAGATTGCAGACAAGTTAGTCTTAGAAATCTGTAATTCTCTACCTGCACAGTGCTAGGATTCAAATTTTTGTCACAATACCAGCCTTTATATATTTTTGATCATGGGCTCTGGGGTTCAACTTAGGTCCTCATGTCTACAAAACAGACACGTTAGTGATGAGTCAACCTTCCAGTCCCATGAATGATGTTTCTACAATTATTACAAAAGAAAACCAATATAGGAAATCTTTAAAAAAAAATCATGATCTTAGTTGGGAAATTGTCAGAATTCAAAATCCAATAATTGTTTTATATAGCAAAAAATAATTTGGTCTCATACTTATTTAGATGAATTTACTAAGTGGTCTTCCTGGACAGCATACTATGGTAGTTATCTTATGACACTCAGTGGAGGAAGACAAAGCTTTCTAGAGTTTCTATATATTATCAACCATGTCAGAGGATGTTCCTTAGAAATGTAAAGTGAGTTCCCACTCATAATGACTATTGAGAACATAAGGAGGTTTCTATCAAGGACACTTTTGTTTAAGAAACCTGAGTGCAGTCTTAAGATAAAATGGGTATGGAGTTTTAGTTCATTTTGTAAAGTACCTACCTAGCATTCATAAAGCCTCAAAGTAGGTTCCCTTACACCAACCTTTTAATCCTAGCACTCAAGAGCTGGAGGCAGAAAAATCAGATGTTCAAAGTTTTGTCATCCTCAGGGACAAAGTAAAGTCCAACCTAGAATGCATGAGGCTCTGCAGAAAGAGGAAGAAGAGGAGAGGAGAGGAGAGAGAGAGAAGAGAAAGAGAGAGACAGAGACAGACAGAGAGAGAGAGAAATAGATTGTTACAGACCCTTTTAGAACATATTGAGACATCAGGTTATATTGTATGCCTGCTAGTTAGCATTGAAAATGTATGCATATGTATTTGCTAGAATTCTAACTCAACAGTAAAGTATGTTCCTTGCTTTGGGTCACTTGATATTCTTACTCTCTGTGGATGTGGCACTTGAAGTAAGGGAAGGCTTAGATAAGTGTTCCTGTAACTTATTGAAGGGATTCAGAAACTAAGTTTTAGAGGTGGCAGGAGTTATTTGCCCTCTGTAAAAAACAAAACAAAACAAAACAAAACAAAAAAAACAGTAAATATCTAGTCTCTATGATGTTCTTCAGAATAGCAGAATTTACTTTGACATTTTGGGAGACTTCTTATACAGTAGCATGACCATGATGAGAGCAAACTCTCTTATCATTTACATTCATTTTTTATATTTTTTAAATATCTATTTTATTACCTATTCATGTGTATGTGTGTGGCTGTGCCTATTTAGACCAGAAGAAGGTGTTAGATATCCTGGATCTAGGGTTACAGGCAGTGGTCATCTACCTAAATATGGATGCTGGAAACTGAACTCTAGTTTTCTGTAAGAACAAGAAGTATTTCAACTGCTAAGCCATCTCTTCATCCTCAACAAGATCAAACATTTATTCTTCTCAATTAATATGTATTTGTTATACAACATGACTTTTCACTAAGATATTTTTACATCTTACAAATTTTATTATTAAAAAATGCAAATAAAAAATATGGCCGGACCCAAAGTCTACACATTTCAGTAAACTATTACGTTGTATGTAAGTTTTTTAAAAAATAGAATCTGCCTGGGGAATGGTGATACATGACTTTAATCCCAGCACTTGGAAGGCAGAGGCAGGCAGATCTCTGTGAGTTCAAGGCCAGCCTGGTCTACAGAGTGAGTTCCAGGACAGCCATAGCTGTATACTAGAGTGACTCTGTCTTGAAAATCCAAAATCAAAATAATAATAATAATCTGGGTGATGGGTCAGTGGCTATATAGTGCATTCTACATGAGTGTATAGTCCCAAAGTTAGATTCTCAGAATCTTCCAGGAGGTCATGATGGTTTTTCTGTAATTCCAGTCCCTAAAAGATCATCAGAGCAATCTGACTAGTAAAACTAGCCATACTGTAGAGCATTGAGATTCACTGAGAGACACTCAAGGGTATAAGAGTGACCAAAGTGGTGTGGTCCTGAGCATCAAGCATAGCATTCATGTATATGCATACCCACATACATATGCTCATATGCACACATGTACCATACACACACACACACACACACACACACACACACACACACACACACAAGAAAAATGGAAACAAAGAAAATAAAACTACTCTGTGATCCAGCCTTTCTACTAAGGTCACACAGATGAAAGGATCTAAGTGAGCCTACAACAGATTGATCTATACATCCATTCTCCTTCTATCATTTCACATAATAGCTTTAAGTATTCTGTCATAATACACAACAAAAGGTAAATAGATCCAGAAACTGTGATATAAAGAGTGTATGAAGCCACAAAGGAGGATAAAATTTGTAATATTTTTCGGCAAAATAGATGGACCTGGAGATCATCATATTAAGGGAAATAAGTCATACTCATCAAGACAGTATTTCCTGTTTTCTCTCAGATGAAGGACCTAGATTTCATAAAGTTATTGTCAAAGTACTCATTCTCTGAAAAGATTGTTTCATAGTAACATTATTTTGTTCAGATTAAAAGTATGTGTTTGCATAAGAAGCCAAGTCCAGGGTTGGGACATGGGGAAGTGTGGAGGCAGAAGAAAAGGAGATGTCAGACACACATGAACACAGTATAAAATTTCCTATCTGTGCATATGCTGTGCATGACATAGTGCTTCACACTGTGTATTTCAAACTATCTTTCTGATATCAGTCACTATCAATGATTACTTCAAATGTGAACTCTAGAAAAGGAGATAAAATACAGTTTTAAAGGGGGTGCTTTATTTTTATTAATTCAGAATAGTTTTTAATAAAGAAAAATGTCCAAATTTCCTGATACCTTTTAAGAAAATTCAAGTCAACTTTATAATGTGGTATCCACAGTTGAAGTTTGAGGAGGAAGAAGTGATTTTGAAATCCATATACTGACTCCCACAATGAACTTGAAAGAAATACAAATGTCAATGTGAAATAGAGGGTTCCAGACATAATGATCTTCAACTCTTTCCAGCACATGTGCCTTCTTCTTCATCTAGTTGAAATTGTGTGCACTTAACATTCATTTGCATATTATATAGACATTCCCCTCGATATTTTTAATCTTTGACATCTCTTATCATTATTAAACCAATCACCGTAACACCAACTTCAAAAAATGATACATTACATCCCTTGAGTTTATCAATCATAGAACAATCTCAGACCATCATCACATGAATTATTACAAAACTGTTTGATATGTGTACCAAAAAGGGGAAAGTAGTCTCTTGTCTTTGAACTTTTTAAGACAATCACATTAGGGCTGAACTGCACAGCACTCTCGTGTCAATTATAAAGACATTATTCAATGGTTCTACTCAATCCTTTTGACATACAGTTAACCCCACAACTTTTACTACTAACTTTCCTTTTTGCTTCTCTTTTATATTTGACACGTGCACATCTAAAAAGATTGGTAAGATCTTTGAAATGGAATTTGTAATCAACGAGTGCTGGGTTTGCCTGTGTGGGGGATAGGAACCCGGGATGTAAATTGGAGTGGTTTCTATTGGAACATGAGATGGTTACAGACAGTATCCTGGAAAGGCAATAATTAACCTTGAATCTTACAGCAAGGAAGTTTTTCTCATCTCAACTTTCTTTCATTCCCTCAGGAAACTTCAAAGAGAATGAATCAGTATGTTGTTAATGTGTCTTTACCACATTTTCAACACTTGCCATTTTAACCAAGGTCTAGGCGATTTCAGGATTAAAGCCTGCACTGCAGAAAGATAAAATACATTTTTTTATTTTGATATCTTACAGTTTTATATTTAGTGAATATAACTTCTTTCCATGTACTGGGAGGATAAATTGTCTAAATATCTCTATGCATTAAAAACCTGAAATAAAATAAAGATTTGAAATAAAGAGATAAACAAATAAGAAAAATATTATACAAAATACTCCAATTTTGATTGTATTAGAATCATTAAATTTACCAGAATTTGAACCTTTCAGTCTACTATTAGACAACTGAAAATTCAATTTACCTAAGTTGTTTTGGACCCAAATATATCTCTTCTCCCCAAATTTTCATATACTGAAGATTTATCCCTCCTACTTGAGAATGTGGTGCTATTTGGATATTGGTCCTTTGAAGAGATAATTAAAATGCAGAATGTCTAATAGGCAGGCCCTAATCGAGATTCTCTGAGAACTTTAAAAGAAAAGGACATTTAACAAAGAAAAAGACTCACCAGAGATGCTTGCACAGATGCTTTGAGCCGACAGTCAGAAGGGGCAACTACAAGACAAGAATGAAAATCAGATTTACATGCCTTTGCAGAGAACGTCCTGAGTTCAGAATTGTGTGAACCAAACTTCTCTCATTTAAACTCTTGAAATCTGTGAAGTTCTGTCCTGTATTTCTTAGCAGTTTAACATAGTGGTCACAGGTGTGGGCAGAGTAGGGCCCTCCAAATTCTAGTACATGTCTGCTGAAACTTTTGTAAGTTGTCGGTGTGCATCGTGTGTCTTTTTCTGTGCATCTCAAGTTTCTTGGGGAAGTTAATGAAAAGAAGGCAATCTCTGATCCTGATGCTGTTGAAATATCTTAGTGTAAATTAATAAGACATATATGCACTAGAAATGAACTTCTGAAATGTGAATATAATTATGAATAGGTATGAATAGGAAATAATAAACTCTATCACTAATGTAGGAGGGTGACTTTCAAAAGGAAACAATTTTGTCCTTCAAAGTTAATTTGACAATTTCTGGTGACATTTTTTGGTTGTCACAACTTTAGTAAGGGGAGGGCACTAGTAGGACTTAGAGAGTAGAGACCATGAAGGAGTGGGAAACATCTTTGAATACGCAAAGTCAGATTCTCCTAACTTTCCCTCTTCCCCATAAACCAAATCATCATATTGACGTGATTACTGATCAGAATATTAATGGTGCTGAGATTAAAAGAAACTGATGTTCAAAAAAAAAATGAACAAACAAAAATATGAACTTGAGTCAAATCCATAAAATTAATAACTACATTGTGTATTACATTGTAAATTATCAATAGGGAACCAAACACACTATATAGCCACACAAGCGACAGCCCTTTCCTTTCTGTGTTCACATAGACAATGTGATATAAGCAAGTTAATTTTAATGTATTTCATTATTTAGTATTGAGCTTCAAATTCATAACAACAATCTGCTGAAATACAGTGAATGTTGACACTGTGTATGAATACTCTGAGGTTGTTATCATTTGGGTGAAGAAAGTTGATAATATTGTGTAACACCCCATTTGAAAGAGAGATTAATAATACTATTTGTGAGAATAACAGAGGAGTCATGTCTACAACTTTTATAATTAGCTCCATTTGTCTTACTCTTACTTCATTATGTTAAAGTTGTTATTTAGAATACTTATTTTTAAAAATAGACTACAAACAAATTTTGGGTACCCTTTACCTTCTTAATTCATGTGGTTTCACAATGTTTTATTTAACTTGTGGTCCATTCCTTTTTTATTTATCCATTATTCTTTCTGAACTGAGCAGATGGTGGATTTGTTATCCCATTGGTTCCCCAATAATGCATACTAAATTCTCTTCTCTTACATTCTGGGGACCTCTATGTCTCCTATAAATCTCTTGAGTAAAAGTAAGTCACTTCTAATAATTAATTCTCCAGAAAAAAACCTCTACAGAATATGATTCAATGATAGATATATCTAACAATCAATTATAAATCCCCCTGCAATTCGCTATGTTAGTAATTTTATAATTAGTAACATAATTTAAGTTAATACACTACCAATGTGGATTGTGAAAACATGTACATAAGCATACATACATATGCATGAGTATTTATCTACCTCTCTACTTATATATCTGTATCCTTGCAAAATCTTAGCGTCTATTGAATATTTGTCTAAACCTGTTGCAAAGCATATTGTATACAATATTTCTCTTAAATGTACAGTTGTCTATGTGGTTAAAAGATTGATATTACTTTAAAATTTAAAAGACTGAAATAATAATTATTATCTTTCAAAGAGTAAACCTCATATTAGGTAATAAAATACTTTCAAATTCAGAATGGGTAATTTTTCCATCAATACAATGAGAGAAGCTATTATTTTATACATTACTGGTTAGTAGGAAATACATAATACAAAAAAGATAACAAGGGGAATCTCTGAAACACATAGAGAAACATCAAAACCTCTTGTCAGGATTTTAAAGTGATACCATACAGTTAGATGTTGTCTACTTTCTGCTTTCAGTGATGGAATTTCTCTTTCTCTGTGTGCTCATTGACATGCTATTGTGCCATTCTCTCCATAAAGAGCTCTTACACATCATGCAGATAATGAATGTGCTATTCTTCAGTTCTAGAGTGAAAACACAGTAAATAATCAGCAGAGAATATGGATGGCTTGCAATATTTTTGAATACTGAGTTTCCAGGCTAAAGTCATCATTTCTGTGTCTTGGCAGAACAATTTTCGGATTTCTCATGTTGAAATTCTTGAAATAATTTGCAAAGATAAATTTACAAGATAAGAACTTAGCGTTTGCTATGTTTAAAAGCAAAACAAAATTTCACCAAACTACAGTGGTGTCTGTATAAACATATTCAGAAGTACAAAAAGCTCCTCCTGTTTCCATCATTATTTGAATATGAATTCAAATAATTCATATTCAATTCAATATCAATTCATTAGATTTTCAAAGGAATTATTTTATAATAATAGTTATTTCAAATATTTCAAATAATCTTTTGAAAAAATAGTTATTTCAATATATTAATACTTAAATTGAGCTTATGTATTTGGCAATATTGTTCCTTAATGTAGAAGTACTGCCAACATGAAAGTAACAAATCTAAAGATACAATGTACCTTAAAACAAAAATCACCTCTATTTTATGGGGTTTGTTTGATGATGCTTTTGTATAATTTTTTAGAAATATTATTGTCTTCTGGGACAGTAAACATTTAAAATGCTTACCAAAATTTCCGAGCAATATACTTTTGTTTGTATCTATATATTTTTTTCCTCATAAAGCAAGTTAGTGTTTTTTAAATCCTCCATAAATTTAAAGTTAAATGATATATAAATGAATGAAGAGACAGAATTATATCAGTTGGTTAACTGTTGCTGCCAGAGGATTATATAGGATTTCTTTTTTATTTTTAAGACAGGTTTCTCTGTTGTATTTGAGACTGTCCTTGAACTCTCTCTGAAGAGCAGGCTGGCCTGGAACTCACAGAGTTCTGCCTGCCTCTGCCTCAGGAGTGCTGTAATTAAAGGCATGTGCCACCACCACCGAGCTCTAGAATCCTTTCACCCTTAAAGTGAGAACTTCATTTCATTAAACACAACAGTAATGTTGATGCTGCTCTACTTAAAGATACATAAGAGAGAAGAAGGGAAATAGTGTAGGCAAGAAACACTTCAATTAGTGAAAGAATGAAAAGGAAAATAGAATTCTATATGGTCTTTAAGAGCATAAGGTTCTGAGGTTAGACTGCCTAAGTAAAATAAGACATCTTATTTTTCTCAGCTCTTGATAAAATTCCTTAATATTTCTGAGTTCAGTGTCCCCATCTACAAATGATCCCATATTATCTTTCTCATCATTTGTGAGTAGAAAACAATCATAGATGGAAAAACTTAGAGACACTCCCAAAACAATAGGGTCACTCCATTTTTAACTCTTAAATACTAGTCATAGTTGTAATCATGATGTGTGATTATATTTCTCTTTAGTATTTTTCATGTGCATAAGTGTGCTTCTATTTTCTTCTCTCAGCAAACAGAATAGCTTACTCCGTGGTCATAAGGCATTAAGCAGAATAAAATGCAAGAGATGGAAAGCTGATAAAAAAAAAAAAAAAAAGCAAAGCATCCCATGCTAACTAAGCATGGCAGGGTGACAGTCAGCCATTCCTGGCATCTGGATATTCTATGTTTCTAAATAGAATCATCATTCCTCTGCAGAGTGTGTGTCTTTGTCTAGCAGCTACAAATGAACCCAAGCGTTGCCAGAATTTCTGTCTTCTGATCTCATTATACAAAACACTAAAATGAGCAAAAGAAAAAGTCCCAGAAGCTTTCATGTAGTTAATGGCAGCCAAGGAAAGTCTGCCTTTGATATTCACCTGCTCAGCATACACAACTCTTTTCTCTCTCTGAGAATTTCTTCCAAAAGCAATATTACAGAAGAGTTATTTATGCGTACTCTCTCTCTCCCTCTCTCTCTTTTGTGTACTCCCTCTCCTTTCTCTTGCTGTACATCTCTCTGTGTCTCTTCCTTTCCCCCTATTCCCCCTCCCCCAATACACACACACACACACACACACACACACACATACACACACACACACATATGCAGGAATATTAGAAAATTGTAAATTATTTCTAATTTTTAGAATACTTGTGTGATGGCACAATTGATCTTAAAATTCAACCATAAAAGACAAAAATACATCTAGTCTATATTGCTATATATGTGATTATCTACCTGCAGATACATGTGTGTGTTCAAAGACATTATCCAGTTCTTAGTTTTGTCGTGTGGTGCTAGCCTTGAGCGTGAGACATTACTCTTAGTTTGCCATTTCATATTCATTTATTTAACAAATGTTTCCTGTGCAGTTGGACTACACCGTGCCCTGCTGAAGAATGAGCCCAGAGTAAATCAAGAACCGCACAAAGATATAAAACAAAAATGCCATCTCTAATATCAAAGAACTTACGACTGAATAGGGAGAACCATTCTGCCTGTAGCTCTGACAGATTCTGGGGTGCATTCCTACTACATCTAGTCAATGAGGAGGGTGAACTATTTCCAACAGAAGTAGAAGCCAAAAGCGAAAGAAGTTGTTCCTCCTCCTCCTCCCCTTCCTCCTGCTCCTCCTCCTCCTCCTCCTCCTCCTCCTCCTCCTCCTCCTCCTCCTCCTCCTCCTTTTTATTGCTCTTTTCTCTTACACTGAATGTTCACTAAATAGTCAGGCATCAGTATCCTGGAATGAACTTTCTTTTTGTTTTATTGAAATGCTTTAAATACTAGAGATGTAACATTGCAACTGTCAATTTGTGAGGGTTAAAAGAGTGAGCGATGTTTAAGAAAATCAAAGTAGAGAGAGGGGGCATTCGAAAAAGGTGAAATACTAATTTAGAAAGGACTAATACAGTAGGGGAAATACCATTAGTTTGACTCACGTCTTTCATCTGTGAAGGGAATAAATTTAAACTGTTTGCAGCTGGATCCCAGAGATCTGCAATAGGAAAAGTACAGAATTACATTCACTTCCTGGATTCAGGTCGTTGTGACTGAACTGCTAAGCAGAAGTCGGTATGCTGAGGTTCATCTCTTGTACTTCAGTATCAGGATAATGTGTCCCCAAAATTTTACTTTCATTAATTTACTGCTGTAATGCTTCCATTGATAGGTTAGTTTAGGTGAGTCTATGTTAATTAAATATATATTCCCTCATATGTGTACAAAATAGACTGTTTGAGCCATGTGTGGGATACTGTTAATTACTGAGAACAAAAACTCAAAAACAGGCAGCTGCAATTTCTTTCGGTTGTTCTTAACATTTGCCAGAAGTCAAATACCATTAAAAATTCTTGTGAGTATTTCTTGGTATTTTTATTATTCAACAACCATCTCAATTGTTAATAATTCCTAAGAGCAGTGGAGTGATATATGAAAGGGATGGAAAAACATCTCAAATTCTCAACAGGAAACCAAGCCCCAGAATATTTAGTGAGGAACTTGTTTAATGAAAAGAAAGTTTATAGTATAAAAGTCAGTAAAAATTTGATTAGTATTAATTTTTATTAGGAAAGTTTACAAAACTATCATCATCCATAGCATGAATACACATATATGTACATATACACTCATATATAGATTATTTATGTATACATATGTTTGTATGTACATATGTATGTGTGTCTTTGTCTGTGTATATGTGTAAATCTATCTATATGTTCATTCAGGTCAGAGATCTTCATAATTGTTTCAACTGATTAATACATTAAAAACCCAAAATGGAAAATGATGATGATACTCATGATGATGATGATGATGATGATGACAGAATATTTGTGAAAGCATTATTTCATCAGAACATAAAAAAATGTTCTATGCAGAGGGAATGATTCCTCTGGGTGTTGAGTAAAGACAATTGCTAAAATCAAGTTACTTGAGCTGCATCAAAAGTCATTGTTTACCATGGGCTCCTTCCTGTGGGCTGGGTCTTCAGTTAGACCAGTTATTGATTGGCCACTCCACAGGTTCTTAGCCTCCATTGCCCAGCACATCTTGCAGGCAGGACAGATTGTATGTTGGAGGTTTTGTGGCTGGGTTGGTTTCCAAGTCCACTACTGGAAAATTTGCTTGATTACAGAAGATGGCTGGTTCAGGCTCCTTATCCCCATTACTAGAAGTCCCCATTAAGGTCACCTTCTTGGATTCCAGGGAGTGTCTAGTACACTAGATTTCCAGATCATCCCTTAAATAGACTCCTCTTCTGTTTCTGGTTATCTCTCCTTGTATTCTTTTCCTCTATGCCTCTTCCCAAACCTGAAGGAACCAAAGACTGGATAGCCCAGAGACCTAGGGTAAAACCAAACACCACAGGCAAAAAAAAGAAAGAACGAAAAGAAAAGAAATGAAGAAAAAATCAATATCATTCCTAATGATATTCTGCTATGCCCAGCACAACTGTTACTGGAGAAATCTCCTTCCATAGTTGATGGGAATACATGCAGAGGCCCATAGCCAAGTATTGTGCAGAGCACAGGGAACCCCATGAAGAGGGAAGGAGGGATTTTGGGAACCAGAGGGGTCCAGGACGCAAGGATTACAAGGCCCCTGAAGTCAACTGAGCTCATAGGAGCTCACAGAGACTGACACAGCAGACATGGAGCTTACATGGGTCCTGAACTAGGTCCTCTACATATATGTAATAGATTTTTGGCTTGGTGTTCTTGTGGAACTCAAAAATGTTTGAGAGGGGGGTGGTTCTGATTCTTTTACCTGTCCTTGATACCCGTTTCCTCCTGCTGGGGTGCCTGGTTCAGTCTTGATTCGGTGCTCAATGCCCTTGGTCTTATTGCATCTTGTTATGAGATGTTCAATTGGTAATACTGGGAGGCCTGCTATTTCCTAAGGGGAAACAGAGAGGGGTTGGGTATGGGAGAGAGGGGATGTGGGGGTGAGAAGGAAGGAGTGGAGGGACAGGAGGTTGTGGTCGGGATATATTATATAAGAGAGGAAAAATTATAAAAAATAACTTACAAAAATTATTAAAAATGACACTATTTTTCTTTCTAAAAGAAACAGAACAATAACATAATCCTTGACACTTTCAGTATCTTGTCTTACTAGTCTCAGGATTGTTTGCCACTATAATCAAATTATTCTTTTTCTTATCATCTGCTCAGGATGTCTTCTTTCTTACAATACTGTCATAGTCAGATTTATTTTTCAATCTGACCCACATTGTCAACATTCCCTCAGAAGAGGGAGTCTCAGTTTAGAGATTGCTTCCATTGGGTTCTTGTATTCCCCTGCATGTGGGAAATCTTTGTAATTGCTAATTGATATAGGAGGAGTTAATTTATGGTGAGATGTGTCATCACTCTTCGGGTATGTACAGGCTGTATAAGAAAAGCAGCTGAAAAAGCCAGAGAAAGCAAGCTAAGAGAAATTCCTCCAAAATCTCTACATCAGTTTTCCCTCCAGGTTCCAAACTTGTGTTCCTGCCTTGGCTTTCCTTGATCATAGATTGTAACCAGTAAATCAAATAAACCCTTTCCTATTCGAGTTGCATCTGGTCTCAGTTTTATTCTAGCAGCAGAGACCTACTAAGACAAATATAAGCTTGAGAAGGTAGGGAATGACTCCATATGTTTTCTGTCTAACACAGGCTATGCCATATGGTAATCATTCAATATTGGATGGTTACTGGATTAATAATGATGCTCAAATTAAACCAGTTATTGGTTGGCCACTCCCACAAGTTCTGTGTTACCAGTGCCCTTGCAGGCAGGTCAGATTGTAGGGCAAAGGTTTTGTGGGTGGGTGGGTGTCCCAGTCCCACCACAGGGAGCCTTGCCTGATTACAGAAGATGTCCAGTTCAGGATCTGAATCCTCCATTACCATGAGTCCTCACTAGGGTCAGCCCCTAGATTCTGGGGAGTTTCACTGCACTAGATTTTCACATCACCCACCAGAAGCATCCAATCCCATTCATCTCTCCTTGCTCCCTCTCCCTCTCTCTCTCTTCATTACCCTCCTCCATTCTTTCTTCTCCCACTTAGTCCCTCTTGCTCCTATGGCCATTCTCCCTCAATACATAAGCAAAATATATTTCCTCCTCCCCAGGGAGAGGAAGCTCATACTTAACACTGTCTGTCAAGGAACGAGATACTGGATAGCCCAAAGATCTAGGCTAGAACAAAACTAGACTGAACAACAACAACAAAATTAATTAATTAATAGAATTATTCCTAATGAAATTCTGCTATACTCATAGATCATTGCTGAGCCCAATTATCATCAGATATAGTTACTCCAGCAGCAGATGGAAGCAGGTGCAGATACCCCCAGCTAGATATTCTATGGAGAGAAAGTCTAAATTGGAGGTCTCCATTTGTTTCCTCCCCTGAGAGCTCTGGGTGTGTGCAGAAGAGGATGCGGAAAGACTGTAGGAGTCAGGACAGGTCAGGAAAGCAGGAGAACACAGTTCACTGAATCAACTGAGTCTGGCTCAAGTGGGCGCACAGAGATTCAAGCAGCAAGCTAGAAGCCTGCATGAGCCTGCAAAGATCCTCTGCATATATGTTATATATGTGTTATGGTTGTTAGCTTGGAGTTGTGTGGACCCCTAACAGTTGGCTTCTGGTGTCTTGTGCTGTTTTGTCTGCTTTTGGGATCCTTTTCTTTTCTATTCCTTTCTTTCTTTTTTCTTCTGCCCTCCCTTCCTCCCTCCCTTCCTTCTTTCCTTCCTTTCTTCTTTTCTCTTTCCCTCTCTCCCTCCCCCTCCCCCTCTCACTCTTTCTTTCTTTGCCTGCCTTCCTTCCTCCCTCCCTCCCTCTCTCTCTCTCTCTCTCTCTCTCTCTCTCTCTCTCTCTCTCTCTCTTTCTTTCTTTCTTTCTTTCGTCTTTTTGCCTCATCCAGCCTCAAAATATCTTTGTGTCTTATCTTATTATATCTTCTTATGTCATATTTTTTTACTTCTTTTGGAGGCCTGCTTTTTCTGAAAAGAAACAGAGGGAAGTGGATCTGGAGGACAGGGATGGTGGGGGGAGTTGGGAGAAGTGGAGGGAGGGGAAACTGGTCAGAATGTATTGTATGAGAGAAGAGGTTCTTTCCTTCTTTTTACATTTCTTTAAATTTAATTAAAATTTTCTTGAGTTTCATACAATACCTCCAGAAGGCAGTTTGGCTTCTCTCCACTCCTTCCAGTCCTCCCCCACCTCCTGTCTTCCCCTAGATCCACTCCCTCTCCAGTTCCCTTCAGAAAAGAACAGGCCTCCCAGGGACAGCAACCAAACACTGCACAACAAGATCCAGTAATACTAGGCACACACCCTCACACCAAGGCTGGATGAGGCAACTCAGAAGGAAGACAAGGATCCTAAGAAAAGAGGGAAGAGTCAGAGACACACCCACTCACCCTGCTAGGAGTCCCACAAAAAAAGGAGCAGAGAAAAAGATATAGACATTGGTAGAGGCTTTCTGAAAAGATCTTTGATAATTCAAGAAACATTTTCCTAAATTTGACAACTAAATTTGAATATATGAAACTGACAACTTTCTACATAGGTAATGAAACAATTAATAGAGTAAATACCACCTCACATAATGGCAGAAAATGCTTGCTAGCTGTATATCTAATGGAATTCTTATTTGGAACATATTTTAAAAAATCCCCCAAATTAAGCATTATTAAAATAAATGATGAAAATCAACAAATGGGGGAAAAAACATTTAATAATGATGGGGACCCACAGTTTCTCAGTGACAGAATTCCTTTCACATATTGATTATTTTCATGTTTTATCTAATCTTACTTTCAATAATATAGCAACACGTTGGCTTGGTTTCTAGTAAAATTGTTACATATAATTATTTTTTTGATTATTCATTGAATGCTTTAACCTAACTACTCACAGAGTTTGGTATTAACTGATGTAATTGTTGATGATGTACAAATTTGATTAATGATGTTGTCCAGTTTCAAATCATGATGGTGAATAAAGGTCAAACTAACCATGCTTTTAAAAAAGCATCCAGTCAAGCTGAGTGTGGAGGCACAGGACTTTAATCAGAGCACGGGGGAGGCAGTGGCAGGTGGGTCACTGAGTTCTAGGACAGCCGGGTCTACAGAGTGAGTTCCAGGACAGCCATGGCTACACAGAGAAACCCTGTCTCGAAAAACCTAAATAAACACAAAAGAAATCAGCCTTACGACTGCCAATCTTATGATCTGATTGTTTGGATACCCTTGAAATAAAAGAATACAAAAAAAAAATTCTCAAAAGGTTTTGACATACAGTAATGTATTGAAGTAACTCTAGCCTCCCCGATGCATATTTTTGGAAAATGAAATTAACTTTCATCTTGATTTATGAAGAACCAATAGTAGTCTACCATTTAACAATTAATGGTACACTGTTAACTCATAAACTGCACCTTGACGTATTCGTACTCAAAATCAATGTCTGCATAGAGAAAAGTATACGGGTCTCTCTCTCTTTAAGGACTGCTTTGAGGCATGGGATATGCTCTTCACTTTTTAAGGGTTTAAAGGGTAACATGATGTTTCATATGATGAAAAGTAACAAGATCTTTCTGATCGAAAATTTTATGACTTAAAAAAAAGAAAAATAACAACATGTATCTGGTTAAAGTATTTTGGAAGGGGTTGTTTCCTGGGGGAATCTAAGTCTCCTGAGACTATAAAGTAGTAATTTCTCTTGAATTATTTGCAGATACTAAGTAACATTTAAGCAAATTAGGCTATTACCTAAACTTCCAAATTAGAGAACAGCTCTTCAAATCAATGGAAAGTTCTAGCTGTTTGAAGTAATCTGGTTAATCAGTGCTATTAGGGTCTTTTTAGCCCTCCTCCATAGTAAAACCTAGTCATACCAATGCTTTTGTTTTATAGCAAATACTTCTTGTGTAATCAATTAGATTGGCACTCAGATAAGTTTTTCTCCCCCATGTCATTAGTTTTGCTTTTACTTTTATTTTTGAGGGAGTGTTATCATAGAGAATGCCCGAGTTCCCTCCCACCAAACCCACTGAATGCTTAAAATTTTCAGCAAATTAAATTTGAGCTTGCAAATAGATAAACCAAATGAATGGCTTAAAAACAACACAATCGAGTATAATAACAGCAAAGTGTTACACTTTTAATAAATGATTAGCAATAGTTGTAATGCCAAGATTTATTTCACAGAACAAAAGCACTTAAGCAGGAGTTTATATTACTGCTATGCTTCAGTGGTGATAACATTGGGACTTCAACCTGCATAGCTACAATGATTAATTAACAGCCTTGTTCAGGATGAGTGAGTGCCATTATTGTCCTTAAATAGGAAAAGGCAGATAACCATTACTGATTATTCCTTAATTCCCAATCTTACTTATTTGAACTGAAATGCTAAAGTAGGTTGTGCAGTTTTCAACTGCTATGAGGATCCAAAAATCTAAGTTTCTATTCAAGATCCACATATAAATATAGACAGACATATTCATATATGAATTGGATTAGATAAAATATTCAAGTTGGCAGATACATTATCCATGATGCCTTGAGGAAAAACATAATCACATCAGGCAGTACTAACAAATTTAAATTTATATTCCTAATGTAAGCTTCAAGCCAGATTGTCTACATACTATGCATCCATGAGAAGATTCCAAATAAGCATACCTATGTATATGAATATATGATTCACATATGTGTATGTCTCCTTGCATTTTATATCTACACACGTGAACATGTATATTAATTGTATACATGAACAAATAACAAGCATTGCTTTAGAATAGCTAATTTAACATACTAGAGGTTTTCCATAATCAGAGCTTATATAGTTCTTATTTTGTGTTGTCACTTTCTAAGGAGCAATTGAATATCAAACATAGAACAAACTTTTTACCAAATTATTCTGACCCCAATCTTGTAGGATAAATTTTATGGTGCTTAAAGTATATAATTTTCTTATCTAAGAAAAACCACCACCAAGTCTGTCACCAATATCTTACCAACATGAAAATATTAAGCAAAGGCTTTCAAAAGCCTTGTGGGCAGTATAAAATCATTGAACCAGCCTAATTCTTCCAGTGCACCTTGGAATGCTTCTGTGATGATTGTCCCCATTATTCTGTTTCCTAAGAGAATAGAGCAAATGATATGCATTTTGCTTCTGAGTATCAGGTAATATCAATGTCTCCTGCATATGAGAAGTATTAAACTCTGTACAACCTCCTGGATTCTACCAAGACTGCTTTGTTCAGTGCTCTCTTCCTCACTACTTAAATGAATAGATGTCAATGGAAGAAATCTGACTGCCTTTTTGTAAGGATAATAATGCTTTCATCACACTTTGGCTATATTAAGAGAGCCTATTTACATATTCCTTTGTTATTTAATGCTTAGAAATTTATCAAACTATATTGCAGATGAAGGACTACATGCTAAAAGAAAGTAATTCTCCAATCTTGTACAATAGTCAAAGAACCCAGAATCAGTCAGAGGTCACCTTGAAGTCTAAGATTAAGAATATATGTGGTTTTTTTTTTTCTATTGCTTCCCAGATGTCTAGTAAGGCTAGGATAACATTTATTTGTTCAAATGCATTCCTTGTCTTGAAGTGAAATCATCATCATATGTTTTAATCTGTGAATATTAAATAGGAATGATGATTATAGAAATAACTACCACTTCAAAACCATTTAAGTAAATTTAAGAAGTATTGTTCATTCAAGAGCACTCATAGGATGCAATTTTATATATTGGGATAAGAAGATGACAGAAAGAGATTTCTCAACATGTATAATATTGCAGTTAGAGAGGATGAATACATTCTGATCTTCTATGATAAGACAGGGTAAATATAATTAACAATGATATACTACATATCCAAAACGGAACTGAAATTTGATTATAATCATCAAAAACAAATAATTATTTTATGGTAATTATCACTAATATAATAATAATATATCAATAATATCACCAATATAATACTAATATTACTGTCACTAATATAATTATCACTAATATAATTAGTTTTCTTGAGAGATCCTTACCTCATGTGTTCATTAACCAAAACACCACACTGTATCTGATACTTATGTATAAATTTTACATTTATCAATAAATTGAGCACAATAATAAAAATGTATAAAATAAAATCTGATATATTTATATACTTGCTGTGAAGACCTCATAGAACTAAGAGAAAATTATCTATTGAGACTGAATGCACTTTCCTTCTCTGCTAGTTATGTATTTTTGCATGTATTGTGTGCATCTTTCTATCATCATATTTATATTAAGTATTAAAATATATTTCTTTTTTGGTTTGTGAATGGGCTACATCAGATCCTGTTTAAAAAAGATACTTGTACATGTGTAGAGGTCAGAATGGAGCGTCCCAGAGTGCATTTTCTCCTACCATATGTGTTCCAGGGATCAAACCCAGATGGACTGGCTAGGTGGCAGCAAATTCCATCACCTGCTGAGCCATTCCTTTTCCCCAAAGTCATTTTTTTTAATGTATTTGGAGCCCTGCAATTGAAGTGGGTTGTCCAGCACAGCACAGACTGAAGGAAATCTCCCAGAAGTCTGGTCTTGGTCTGCTTGGTCTGACTCCTAATCCATGGTATTTCCAAGATCCCAAGGGGTGAAGGGGTTGTGTGTGGATTAACAGTATGTACATCTCTCCACACATCAGAATTCTCTGAAAAGACTTTGGAGAAACCCGGACACTCCTGAGAAGTGTTACAGTAATTTAATTTTCTGGTTGGAAAGACATTGTGAACTGAAGATATTTTGTTGAACACTTCCTAAAAAGTCATTGACTTTCAGTTTTTCAAAGAAGCACACATTATCCCTTTCAGTCATTTTATTTGATAAATATTAAAGCTGAAGTTCAGAGTAGTTAAGCAAATTTTCCAAGGTCACAGAGCAAGTTATTAGAAATCATTGTTACTCAATCAGGACATTTCCCTGCCTAGTTATCAGCAGAGTAATGAGTAGAATTTAATCTTCTCATGATCCTTAGGTCTTTTGCCAGGGTTGAAGTCATTATGATAAATACCAGTGATTAGTGTACAAAGAAAGTTATCTGGAAGATAGGCTAACTTATGGAATTATTTTTTTTATATCTTTGAATATGGAAAGAAAGATGTCTTTTTATTTTCATAGCCACTTCTGCTTCCATTTTACACTTTTATCTTAAATAAGCAAAAGTACAATTCTTGTATTAATAAAAATGTGCAGTGAGCCTGATCTGGTCACTAACATCTTATTTTTCTTTGTTTTTTAAGAGTCATTTGTTTTACTCTATGTGTATGAATGTTTGATTGTATGCATGTACTGCATGAACGCTGGTGTCTACAGAAGCCAGAAGAGGGAGTCTCATCCCCTAAGACTGAAAGTGCAACAGGTTTTGTGCAGTCATATGGGTACTAGGTACTGAACCCATGTCCTTGACAAATAACAGTAAATTCTCTTACATGCTGAACCATTTCTACTGCCTAGTCATTCCACAGGCACCAGGACTTCTTGCAGGCACCAGGGCATCCTCCAGGCTCCAGGGAATCCCACAGATACCTGGGTATCATGGGGTCACTGAGCCAACCCACAGACACCAAGACATGTCACAGGCACCGGAATATACCAGAGGTACTCAGACATCCTGAAGGCACCACACAGGCATCCCTCAGATACCCAGATATCCCATAGGCCCCAGGACCTCCTGAAGGTTTCTGGATCTCTCATAATCACCCTGCGCTCCTGAATGCATCTAGCCTTCCCACTGGACCTGGGCATCCCACTGGTATCTGATCCTCCTGCAGGGGCCTAGGCATCTCACAGGAACCCAGGTATCATGTAGGCACCCAAACTTCATGCAGGCCTCCAGGTTCCAGGCAGGCACTAAACAGCCTGCCAGAACAAGTATGCTCTATGGATCCATACATGCTATGTATGATCCCTCTCAATAAGAGGAGACCCAACCACTAGTCTGGGATATTTTTCAGCTGGGACATCTTGCTGTTGCTCAGGATCAGGATGATCCTGAGGTTTGGCAAAGCATTCTGGGTCAGAACTTGCTTGAGCTCCGATTGTTACACACACACCCTTGTCAACCTTACCACCATCCATCCTGCCACCTTGGCCTTTGTTCCTGCAGCACTTGAGTAGTACCACATTCCATGCTCTCCCCCACACCCTTATCAGGGAGAGCAGTAAGTGTGGAGACCATGTCCATGTGAGTTGCAGAATTGGCCTGTCAGGAGATGAAGAGTCCAGGTGGGTCTGTTGGTCACCAGAGGACAGGTCGTTTGTGTGGATACTCAGTCCAGGAGATGAGATACTCATCATCTGGGCTATCCTGGTTCTCGCTCAGTAGCAAGGAGATCCTGTGCTTTGGCAGCAAGTTTGGGGGCAGGACCTGCTCTAACTGCTGATTGCAGCATCCTGCCCTGCCCTGGCCATTTGGCCTTTGTGCCTGCATCCTGTGGAGGTTCCTTAGTGCATTCTCTTCCCCAACTGTCAGGGAGAGTAATCTGAGTCATTGCTGTGGCCATGGGAGCAGCAGAACTGGACTGGCAGGTAATGGAGAGCCCAGGATGGTCTGGTGGTAGTCCATGGACCCATCCTTTGTCAGTCCTGGGTGCACATCCATGATTATACCCACCTTCAGCCATATGCCCCTAGCAGAACTTGCTGTCCTGTCTGCCCTGTCTCTGGGTCAGCCTCTCTTCGAAGTGTAAGTGCTTCATTCTTGGAGTGGCAGATCCAGCCTTGTGGGTCACAATAGGATGGCCAGCGTGTGGCCTTAGCCTCATGGCATCCCAAGCACTATTCCCTCTTGATGGTGCCTATGTCTCTTATCCTCTGTCCTATTCTTGACTCGAGTGTCTCGAGTTCACTGTCCTCCATTCAGATGGCTGTCATTCCTCTCAACTCATAGCCAGCTGACCTTTTAGGTACGTTGCTGATCTGCATCTTTCCAACCACTTTTAACTCACAAACTTCTACCTACCTGACAAGGCACTAGTGTAGTTCTCCAGGTCCACAAACATGTGAGGGACCTAGCAGGGTCTACCTGAGTGGAGGCAATAGGCCACAAGAGCCCTGTCAGATTTTGCTTACTCTCCTGCCACCACTGAGCTCTGTCTATGGCTCTGATCCTCCTCCACACCCTGCCTCTGCCATGTCCTGGGCAGCACTCATGGGCTGAATGGAGTTCCTGGCCTGTCAGGTAGCTATGATGCCTGGCAGGCCCACCCCTGGGTCTCTCTGCTGTGGTTTCCACCCATCTCCCTAATCCTGAACTCATGCCTAGATGCTGCAGGCAGGACTCCGTGGGCAAAATACATTGTCAGAACCCTTGGGCCAAGTGGGAGACATAAATCCCCACCCCCTGCAGTGGTGCTGCTCCACCAAACTGTGCTCCTTGCTTGCCTCTTCCTCCCTGCAGGCCAAAACGTATGCCACCCCATTCCACCATGCAGATCTGTTACTGTGGTGTCTCTCCAACTACTCCAGTTCTATGAGAAGAACTCATTGTTCTCTCTGGACCAGGATCCAGTATAGCACCAATGTAGCATCTCCTGCTCCACAAATACAAACATGCAAGTGGCTGTGGGCATCTTTAGTGGGGGAAGACAGCTTGCTGGAGCCCTGATGGACGCTGCTCCCTGCTCCATTGTCCTCTTGAATACTGAGATAATTATTTTTACAAAAATGTTTCATGATTTACCTCATTTCAGAAAATCATCTCAAGCAGTTTGATTAAAAATTATCTGCAGTTCCTGCATGGCTTGGTTCTGAAAACCTGAATAGAGCACTGAGGGTATAAAGAAAGGGCAGGCACACAGACATGTTTGCAGAAATGCTGAGATCAGGTGGGCTGTGTAGATTCTGATGGGGAGCAGCCACTGCACAGCAGACTGGAACCTCAGTGAGTTTACTGAATACAGCCCAGCAAAAGCAATCGACTTTTGTGTCATCTACCACACTTTGGAACATGGTGTTTGGGCTGTTGTCTATTATGAGGGGGTGCTCACATAAGTCAATGATTAAAGATACTCTTAATTCTGAAAACTTGTTCAGATATATAATGAAATGTTTAGTACTTCCATGGCTAAACTGCTATCCATAAGAAGATAATGGACAAGGGCTGTCATCGCCACTTTAGCAGAGACAATCTTGATATATTAATAGACACACTTCTACTTAGGCCTCTTAGATTGTCATTTAGAATCTTCATTCTAGCATTAGTGGTTTCACCTAAAAGATAATATTGTGATGAGTTAGATACTTTTACTGTCATGGAAAAAGTAATATTTAAGGCACCTTTAGAACTGGACATTCATGAGGTTTGCTACAATTGCCAGGAGAGAATGTCACTTTAAAAAAAAATCCCAACAGCAAGTGGGTTGGAAGTAGTCCACTGAAGATTGATTATCCTAGAGTGTAGGCGCTAGAGAATCCACCTACAAGTAATGGCCTTGGTCTATTTTTCTTTTGCATCATCCATTTATAAACCGCAGTGTTCTAATCAGTGGAGAACAATGAGCAATTGTGCCCGGTGTATAGTGGTGATGGGATGAGCAGGTCTGTGAATGAATAATCAGTGATGTTACTGAAACCACAGGGCATGACATAGATGGAGTGGCGAGATGTGAGCGGACTGATTGCATTGGTGTCCCATCAGTCTGCAGATGCTCGGGCTGGGTTTTCTCTTGTTTATGTGCTTTAGCATGCAAAGGCATTTAAATCTACTGGTAATCAGTCTCTACATTTCATTCTTTAGCACAGAACTTAAGGAAGGACAGAAGAAGATAGTTATGTAAGATATTTTTGGATCAAAGAATTTGACTTGTCTGCCCTTTTGCAGTTAAGATCTCTGGGATTTGTAATTGGATAGGCCTGAGTCTTCTCTTAACTCCCAGACTTAATCAATCTGAGCAAGACAGCATGTTTATCCACAAGGAACAACCTCTCACTAACTCGTGTACTCATGTGCCCACATTTGATCTTCTCAAGAATCCATCTCTTCCTAAGCCTCAAAATGTTTCCAGTTTCAAGAAATCAAATCACTTGATGCTCCATGTTAGACGAACTATTTGGTTGTGGCTTCAATATTTACTACCTTGGATTATTATTTCCATTAGCAAACCTATGTATATTTTAGCCTAATAAATCCCAATGGCTACAAAAGTGTAATATTTGCTTTTGGTGCTCATTATGTATTTTCTTTGGATGGATTTGCAATACTTACATTTAACATTTGCGTGGTAAGCAAAGTTTTAAGTGTCACACTCAATGTAAATAAGAAGTTTAAATTATGTTAAGAGAGACTTTAGACTTGATTCTGGAAACCTTAGGAAGGTCCCAAACTTCTACATACAATCCTTAAGTTGCTAACTTTTCATCCCCAAGTTGAGTCTTCCGTGGTGGAGATGAGTTCACATGTCTTTTTCACAGAGAACTATAGAAAGAAGCTAAATGAAGCCAACTGTTCACATTCTGTCTACCTGCAGAAGTAAAGTACTCACCAACTGAGACCACTCTGTTGCAAAAATGTGAAGTGATTTTTCCAACATTATGAAAGCAATTTAAAGTGATAATTTTAAGAGGCTTCAGTGTTTTCTATCCTGGGCCACATGTGTCTGGATCTCCTAGAGTAGGTTTACAAATGGAGTGAGAATCAAATAAGACCTGCATCACTTGGGATTAACCAATTCAAATATAGTGATGTTATTATTTTTTGTGCACTTCTGCTTAATTTTGTTTGTGTAATAACATCTTGTGTAATCAGATTAGCCTCTGACTCATTATGTGGCTGAAAATGATCCAGGGCTTATGATTCTCCAGTCCCCACCTTCTGAGTGCTGGGGTTATAGCTCTGTCTCACTATGCCTGCCTGTTTTCATATTTTTAAACAGTAAGTATAAGTTTTCGTCTACCTCCGGTCATTCTGGTACCATGATACCCACTATTAGAAGACATCATTACTTTCAGTTTTGGTGAAACAAGCTTAATTTCTGCCTTTGTTCCCTCAAGATAGCATTACTTACACTATTAATTCTCACTCATATTTTTTTCTGTATTTCTGTACCTGATCAACTTCTCAGTAAGACATATACATTCCTAGTAACAGTAGTCTACCTGGCTATTGCCTTCTGCTAACTAGAATTCTAAAAGAAGTGGTTAAAGACCTTGAATGGATAGTTCCCTAAAGACTTAATTTCCAACTCTGTGGAAACTAAATTAACCTGTGTCTCAAAGGTCCCATCACCTTCTTACAGGGCTCCAGTGAAAGCCAGCATTCCAACACAGGGACCTCTAATACAGGCTAGCTGTATCTAAGAACATTATTAGATCAGTGGATAGGTTCACATGTATGCAGGTGATTACTTTCCTTTGTGACTATTCTAGGATGATTTTCATTCCATTTTTGCTAACTATCAAAGACTGCTATGAATGAATACGATTGTCTTCCCTGGGAATGAGAGGGTACCAGTGTACATATAACATACAGTTTTCACTTTTGCATGATCCTATTTCAGTTATGCTTCCTAGCATTAAGCTGCCACAGACATGTCAGTTTTAAGTTCTTCACATATATTCATATAGAATGTTCTAGGTGGAAAAAGCATTAATTACCTGACATTATTTCCAACTTTCCACAGTGTGTATCATAAAGAAAAAAGTGCATGAAAATAATTAGAAATGCTATTAAGAATATCTTAAAACAGATTCCTCAGTTTGGAAACAATGATAATAAGAGGAAAGACATGAGAAGGGTGATTAAAATCCTCCAAACGGACTCATTTTAAAACGCATTTCCTGTGACTTGGCAGGAGGCTAAAACACAGGTATGGCCTTGGCTCAGAGGTCAGAAAGCCTCACCCTTCTTGTGAGAGCTTGTGGGTGCTTTGAAGTGAGCCAGCAGCACCATCTAGAGGCAGATGGCAATCCTACACCTAGGAGGAACAGAAAGAAGTCTACCTATTTCACTTGAGCATTGGTAAAAACACAGCCGCTCTTCAGTATATGCCCTTACAGAGTGCATCTGAAGGCATTGCTCCCCACTGCCATTAACCTACCACTGCAGAGTTCGTTACCTGGAGAACCCAAGGCTTACTTCAGAAGCAGAAACTGCCCTCCCTCCTCTACTTCCCCACTGAGACGAGAGCTGCTGATTTTTCAAGTGAGTTAATTCATTCAGCATGTTATACTGGAATCCTGCCATGCCCCAGCTTTTGTGCCACGTTCTAGGGGACACAATCAAAAATATGTTTCCCCCTACCCCCAGCCGACATACCCACCACGAACCACACACAGGACGTTTCTTCTGTCATATACTTTGATACATTTTCTAGGTGGTGAGAGCAGAAATATTTTAAAGCAATCACTACATTTCAAAACGCTTTTTCCATAGAGAACCACCAGTGTGTGTTAACGGAAATCTTGGATTTAAATAAGATTATATCCTCAAGGGGTCTTACAGTCATAGAACACTTACCAAACTGTGGTGTGGAGAAGTTCCTTGGTATACCTTTTACTCCAGTGCAGAGTCCGGGGCCCAAGCATGAAGATGTATGTGTATATGGCCCACGGTGATGCATTATGTTCTATTATAGTTACCTAGTTTTCCTGATGGAAATATACCATTCATTGGGCTTTGAAAAGGAAAAGCCCTGATTTTGATGCATTGTAGGATGTAATTCTGAAATCCTAATTTAGATTTCCCTCTTTTCGAAAAGTCACTTGTTAGATTGCTCACTGACCTCTCTTTAGTTTATAGAGAAGGTCATATTTAAGAGCCGTGCTGGTACTAGATATGTCATTGTCCTGATGTTTAAAAACATCTGTCCCTTAAACTCACATGAAATGAGTTAGATCTAATTGTCACAACTTTATTGAAGATATTTATTTTAATTAAAATATCTGAGTTGCCTAGTCCTCCCTCGATGTAGGGAATAGTGCCTGGCCTTGCCCCATTTGTTTTACCCTGTTTAAGCAGTAACCCTGGGAGGACTGTGCTCTTCTATGGGTATATGAGTGGGTGGGGATGGGGAGGATATATAATAAGAGGAGAGGGAAGCTAGGGGGAGTTGGGAGAAAAGGAGGGAGGGTAGGAGGGGTGTTGATATGTATTATATGAAAGAAGAAAGATAAAACTAAAATAAAAAAATAAAAACAGTAAAATAGCTTTATACATAATTCTGTTAATACATAAGTTCCTGCTGTGAAAGTTTACCTTTAATTATGTGCAAAATAATTTTTTTTTTCGGGTACTGTGGGTATGGAACTCTCTAGGCCTTGGCATTTTGTGTTGTTTGCAGGTGTTGATTTCTGTGGGGGACGTTTGATTGCTTAAGATCTGCACCTGAGGAGTTCTGAATCAATAAAAAACACCTGAGTTCAGATGCTCAGGGTTCCAATGGCCAGGATGGGTATTCCCTCTGCTGAGGTCTGGCAGAGTTTGCCTCCTTGTCTTCTTTGGTGAGCAACAGCGACATACTGCTACAGTCTCCAAATTTGCTAATAACCATGTTTCAGCATAGCTTTTTGTTTCTATTTACATGTAAAATACCATATGAGAATGATTACTGAGTGTGCATCTGGTTAACTAACTGGGAATCCATCTTATTAAAATAGTAACATCTACACAGTTTTGTTGGTTCAGGAAAGATAAAAACCATGAAATTGAGTGTATTTCAATGCCCTATTCCATACCAGGCAGATCAGAGCTGAAAATACATTTTTTCATACATTGAAATCAATGTAACTTTCATTCTTTCTCATTTCTGCAATTCCTGCCTTATAAGATGCCCAGTTGTTTATGAGGAGTGAGAGACAGACAGAGCCGGGGGGGAGGGGGGAACACTGATACTTCTGAAGGAAAACCCTGTAAATTATATTTAACAATAATTCTCTTTCATAAGATCCTTTGTTCTTCCTTAATTCTTGTAGAAAACATCTACTTCATATCTCAGCCGGCCTCAAGCCTGTGTAGTTGTGAGTAACCCTAACATTCTTAGCTTCCAAAATCTTCTAATTTGTTTACAATTCTCTACCAAAATTATGATTATGAACATTTAAATGTTATCCTTTATACCAAAGCTTCCAGGACCCCTGACCTAAGAGCAGCCAAAATGCACAGACATCATGAGTGGTTAAGCCTCACGCATTGCTATGGTCCATGAGATTCCTTAATACTAATACATAGGTGGTACACTACTTTGGGGGACTTTTTTGTTTGTTTGTTTGTTTGTTTCCTGATGAATGAAGTAAGTCAACTAAGATGATTCCTGTCCTATGGAACATGTTTCTTAACTTTCTGGGTTGTGGTAGATGTCCATTCTCAGGAATTTTGCTGAGCTCTGTGTGTTCTGCCATTACAGTAACAGAACATACAAGAAGAAAATAAGACATTGATTTTAATCTAAGTAGTTTTGAAACCCAGAGAATTTATGATGCTAACCTGTTACTACAGTTGAGAGAATTGCCTAAAAAGCACAGACTACATTAAACGCTGCATTTCCTCATTATAATCTGAGTAGCTACTTGCTAAGTGGGGACATAATCAGTCACCCGATTACCTACCTCTGTTCGCTTGGGCAGTTATAGTCCTCAAAGAGCTTAATGAATTTTGTTGTATTTTTTTGCATCACTAGGACTTAAATTGAGTCTTCTATGCACTATGCAGACATTCTACCACTGAACTTTATCTTCAGCTCCAAGATATTTTCTTTTTATACTCATACTTGTTAGAAAGATAATTTGACATCCCATCAACAAGTGCTTTTCCTAACAAAATGAGTTTCAACAACAAAAATGTAGAAATGAACATGAAAAAAATTAGGAAGAAATTGAATTGAAAATATGTGGATGAAAATTTAGTCGCTCCCCCCCCAAATAATTATAAAAGTGTCATATAATTAGTACTCTATTATTTAACAATTTGCCTCATTTTTTTTTAATCTGAAAAGTAAATGTTAATAGAGAGAACTCAACTTTTGCTTTATTGACATGATTCGAGACTGTAGGGAAGACAATGTCTTTTGTATCAAATTCACTGTAGCCAACAACATTGACTTCTTTTTTCTATGCATCTTGTGAGAGAGGTGATGTTTCATTAGTAATTGCTCCTCTTTAAAATGTCACTCTCTGAAACATACCAGGAAGCGTTTGTACATAAAGCCAATATGCTCTCTGTCTCCCAACCAATAGGAGCTTGGTAATGAAGGCCTGTGCCTTCTTCTGTCCTTCACAGGAACGAGATAGTAATGTGAAATCCCATCCACAGTGGGTGAATATGCCGGGAGAAAACTCACCACAAACCTGGCAAAGCTATCCTTAGGTATGAGACTCTTATGGTAATTACACATAAAATGATGAAAAACGAAGCCAGAAACAAACTAACTAACACACACCTCCTCAAAACAAAGTTGTATCTGAAATTCCAAAGCACAAAACTAGAAAAAGACCAAATACAACAGGAAAATAATCCATAAATCCGTGCAATGGTTACAGATAGGTTTTTTTTTTGTTGTTGTTTTTTGAAAGCTAATTACATTTTCTGGTATCTTGTTATTGCAGTTTCGGGACACAAGTCAGTGCTGTATTTTTTGCCATAGAACCTAGATTACTCCTAGTATTATAACTACTTGGGTACCTATATAGCTTGATAAATCTATCTTCAGCAATCTTTCTCATATGTCTCTTTCTTATCACCCACTAGCTATCAAAGACAATGACTCTTCAGTCTTAATTTTTTTCTTGGACTGATAAAGGAACTTCTTCATTTGGTGTTCCTGAATTTTGCCATATCCTACTGAAGAGTTCCTCTACTATATAACTAGGAATCAAATCTAAACCTCATAATACATTAAGATATTTCCATACAGCTTAATTGATGCTTCTAACTGGGGAATTTGTCAACAAAACATTAGTTTTTTGTTGCAACAAAACATGCATATTATCTCAAAATTAAAAAGAGCATGGGTAAAAAGCAAAGAATAAAAATAAGCAAACCACAGGAGTGATGGCAGATGTAAGTATCCAGAATAGAGGTGTTGTGTTGGGGAAAGAATGTAAGTTTTTCTTCTCTGTTCACTGGGTCTAGTGTAAAGTTCTTTGCACATTTGAATGATCAGGAGAGTTAAGTCAACCATTCCATCGTATTCCACACTGTGACTCATAAACAGTCAACATCTCTGCTCTGCTTTCTATTTATTTAATGTAGTGCTATTCTGGCACCCCAATGTCTGAAACCCAAGGCTGAGATAAGGGGAAGATCTCCGCCCCTGAGTTGGAAATAATATTGAAATTTAAACAGGTAGCCTTTAGAGCCACTCAGAAGAAGAAAAGAGGTATATGTCAATGGAAGCAGAAAATGCGGATAAATGGTTACAAGTACTTTGGCATGAGCAGAATCAGAGAATTATAAACACAACTGTCATTTGCATTTCCATAAAAATCTCATCAGGATAGGAAAGAAATAGCTGACACAGCCTGAAATCGTCAGGAAAGGATTCCCAGTGAAAGTCTGTCTGCGTCAGATTGACCTGCAGTCCTGTTGTTGGGGGATTCAATTAACTGATGTGGGAAGCCTCAGCTCACTA
The DNA here is from genome assembly GCA_026225945.1 of Cricetomys ansorgei. Taxonomy (NCBI): domain Eukaryota; kingdom Metazoa; phylum Chordata; class Mammalia; order Rodentia; family Nesomyidae; genus Cricetomys; species Cricetomys ansorgei. Next base: position 29,017,366 of record JAMJFZ010003163.1, read on the forward strand.
GAGGCAGTACTTGTCCATAGCCAGGATTTATATAAGCATGTGCTGTCCTATATAAGTGTGGAAAAATTGAAATGAGCACAGTAAGAAAGGGAACATTCTTGCATTTGTCTCTCTCTACTCTTAAGTGAATATGATGTCAATATTCCTGGCTTAACTTCCCTTCGTCAAAGGACTATGGACTGTAAGCAGAATAAAACCCTTATTTCATAAATACTTTCTATCAAGACATTTTTTAATCAGAGGCACAGAAATGAAACCAGGACAGGATTCAGAAGCCAATTTAACTATGAGAAAGCTGACCCTAATAGAATTGCAGAATACTCACAAGTATATTGTCATGGCTGTAACAGCATTGCTACAAGTAGCAAAATTATTAGCTCCTCATGGTGGCTCATCTCTGCAGGCCCAGAAACTGGTTGGCTGTGGCACGAGATTTGCTGTGAATTAGAGGAAAACAATTTCCAGGATAACCTGTTCTACTTAGGAAGGTCCTGTCTCAAGGGGAAAAAGTAATTAACAACACTAGGAGTGATAGTGATGGTGACGATTGAAAATAATAAATAAATAAATGCTATTTTAAAGTAATACTCCAATATTGTAACAACTATTCATTTAATGCTACAAATTTACACATTATTTGCTACTATTATCCTCATTGTGTTCATAAACTGAAATACTGGAGGCTTGAGATAGGCTGCCTGACTGACAAGTAGTGTTGTCAGAATTGGCAGGATTTTTGGTCCTAGATAATCCACGTTTCCTTTCTCTGGAAATAATAGTGTTTGATCCCACTGATCTGTCCCTCATGGCATGGGTTCCAGAACTCAGTTAGTGGTGACTAGGGAATGGAGAAAAGACTAGAAACTGAACACACTCAGAGAAAAGCTGGTGTCTATTGGCCTGGCCTCTTGGATAGAGAAGCCTCAGCACACTGCAAATGCTACATGTTTATTGTATATAGTTGAACAGAAAGACAGGACTATTGCATACAGTTGAACAACAAATCGAGGTTTATGTTATACAGCTGAATCTAAAGGGCAGGGTTGTTACAAATTAACAACGAGGCAGGGCTATTGTATTCAGCTGAGCAAGGAGGCAGGTGTAGGATATTGGTAGGAGCTGTCTCTGCAGGGTAGCAGTCCACAGGCTGTGGACATGATAAGGGTTGCAGGGAAGTAAACATTTTCTGCAAAAATTGTCAAAATTTACACATGAACCAGAGGGATGTTTCGTCATCTCTCTGAGCCTCACCTGGGGAAGGTTTTGCTATGCCTATAGAACCGAGGCCTTGGGGTCCTTGACATGATTGTGCCTGTGTTAAATTAAACACTTTGATAATTTCCCTTGTTTGCTTTGGAGCACAAATTTCCTCTCAAGTACAACAGATGCCAAAGATTAATACAACTACCCATAAGAGAGCTTAATGTTAATGATTGCCAGCATATCACCTGCTGTCAGACCATACAGATTTGAAGTCAGGGGGTTGAATCCTTCAACCTCATTAAGAAATATTTGAAATGCATATATTTAAAGTGTACAATGTGATCTAACATAGACATATATTAAAAATGATGAAATCGATCTAGTGAATGTATACAAAAATTCATATAGTTATTATTTTTTAATGGAATGATTAATGGTATATATTTCAGTGTTAGGGGGACTTGCTGTAAAGGGTTACAGTGGGAGAATGAGGGAGATGATCGAGGAGAATCCAGGTGAAAATTATTTAAATTCATTATACACATATACAAAACTGCCAAACAGTATTTAAAGAATGGGTCCTATTCATCTTTATTTCATGTATTTCAGAGTTTGCCGGAATGTAAGTGTTTGTACCATGTGTAGAGACTGCCTGTAGAAATCGGGAGAGGGCACCAGATGGTTAGGAACCACCACGTGAGTGTTGGGAATCCGACCCAGGTCATCTGAAGAGGAACCAGTGCTCTTAACTGCTTAGCCATCTCTCTCGCCCCTGGAAGGATTTTTAAAAAGAATTACACTCTTAGCAATTTATAAATTTACAAATCATTATTACTTAAAGGCAACATCCTAGAGAACAGATCTCCAGAACTCACTCATTCTCTGATAACAATCTGTGTAGCCTTTAACCAGCATCATCCCAACCCATCTGCACTGCCCCCCACAGCCTCTAATTGCGGTTTTGTGTTCTGCTTCAGGGACGGTGACTTTCTTAGATCTATGACTCATATGTTTATGGTCAAATTATTTTATTTATAGGAATTTATGTTTACTCATCCCAGAAATGGGTGTAACACTTACTGTACAACGACACTATAAAGATAAGGTGCTATTATCTGCGTAAAAGCTGACATAAATTAAATGATTTGCATCTTTAAGAAGATAATTACTATAACCAGTGTAATTAGCCTGAAGGCTGAGAGCAAGCACTTCTTTCTTTCCCCCCAATCTCAGTCAAAATACAAATACTCCAGTGAACGGATTTGATCCATATACATTGTATAAAACTAAGGAATATTAATGAATAAAAATATTTGAAGGATTTTTTTAAAGGACACAAAGCTGGGTTGGTAGGGAAACTGGGTGGGTCTTTGAAGAGTTGGGATTGGTTATGATCAAAACATATATGAAACTTCCAAAGAACTAATAAAAAAAATATTTAAAAAAATAAATGTGTACTAACAGTTCTGAAACTGGGGAGGGGCTCCTCTAGAAATGGCTGCAGACTTACTGAGACTGGAGGAACGCTGACCAGAGGCACTGGTCTAGTACACAATGGAAGAAGCCTTTTCTTAATAAGAATTTTCCAGAGAGGCAAGAATCATATGCAAATAGATTAGCCGGCCCCCTTTTATGAAGTGTTCTTGCAGCCTTCCATAGAAAACATTGTATCAGGAGCTACAGAAGCACATGGGAAAGCTGCTCTCATAGCTCCTGGTTTACTCATTAGGAGCTTTCCTTTTAAAGTGACTCTGTGCTGGGCGGTGGTGGTGCACACCTTTAATCCCAGTACTTGGGAGGCAGAGGCAGGTAGATCTTTGTGAGGTCGAGGCCAACCTGGTCTTCAGAGTGAGTTCCAGGACAGCCAGAGTTACAACAGAGAAACCCTGTCTCAAAAAAAAACAAACAACAGCAATGTGATTCTGAAGTTAGATTTTGAAAAGAAGGTGACGTCATGCAGTAGAAGAAAGTAAGAGGGACTTGTAAGAAATTGCATGCAATAAATAAAAATGTGACTTCAGGAAAAATGTACAATCATCCATCTGGTTTCAGTGTAGCTAAAACAGGAGTCCTGCAGTGGCAGCTAAGGAGACTCACATGCCAGATTGTACCGAGTGTCAATCATACCTTCTCTTCAGATTTTTTAATTTAGTCATTCCTTACATGACTATCAGATACACATACCCAGTACATTCTGGTTACATTCATTCCTCTGCCCATTTTTATCTTCCTACTTCCATTAATCACCTACATCTTTATTCCACCATGTCACCATAATTTTTATTTCTTCATGTTTGGGTTTTGGACTTTGCTTTCTGACCACTGGTTTTAACCAAGGCTACTCACCTAAAAATGAATATGAAGCTATTCAATTCAGAATGAGTAACTGGCCAGTGACAACATCACTGAAGAAGATGAATTCTGTCTTAGAGCATCCCTCAACTGCCACTCCCTCCCCTGGGCAGGGTGGGGCCACGTGAATCCCTCCACCATCCGTGACTGAATGTTTTGCATGTGTGTGGCAAGAAAAAAAAAAAAAAAGACACAGTTCATGCCAGTGGAAAACCACTTGAAACACCTGACTGCAGTGCCAGACCCAGCCAGATCTGCAATAGCTAAGGAAGAAATAGTGTCTGGGACATTGCATTGATTTGCATGTTTACCAGACAATGTTCATTCTCATTGTTTACTGATTGTAGTTTGTTCATGCTATATCATAAGAGCTTTTAAACACACTAGTACTAGCTACTTGTTTGTTTTTTGGTTTTTTTGGAAGGGATTCCACAAATATCTCACACAATCAACAATGAGTTATTTTGTTCATCTAATATAATCAGGTGACTATGACTATGCGTTTGCTTGCTTTAAAAAAAAAATCCCTTTCCATAGATATAATTCCTTTAATATAGTTGATTCTTTTTTCCTACAGGTTTTCCATAAGGAGAAGCTTGACTTTTTCTTTATTCATTGTCCTCTCTCACTGCCCTTTGACATATCTAAGCTTTCAAGTTGCTATTAAACTGAGCTCAAATGCTATCTCTACGAATAGACTGACCTTGCCAATCACTCTTCCTTCCCTTGGATAATATGTGGCCCTTCCTCACACCTCCTTACAGTCTGCTTTTGACAGTCCCACCAGGGGTTTCCTTTGGCCTTCATTCCTCAACCAAGAAGGTTCCTGGTTCTGTACCTCTCACATTTCCCATGGTGAAAAGCACTCTAGGCAACCTGACTATATTAAGAATGAAATGATCTCTACTTGAAGAGACATATCGATGGCATGACATTAAAATAAATATAGATGGCAGAGGTGAGGCTTCAAAGAAAGAATTTGTCCGATATACTTCCTTGACAGTGTAATCGACCAAATCCAAACATGGTTAAACACACATTTTTATTCTGGGAGCTGTGACTGTCTTTAACATCTGTGTAAATGGTTGTCTCTCATTTAAGCACTGGGTTTTCATTTTGGTGCTTACATCGATGCAGTTTGCTTATTCCTCTTTCCATAGTAAATCATTTTTGTGTAGTCCTCAGGAAGGGAAGAAAATATAAAAGAATTGAATACTGAACAGCAACTCTGCAAAATAGGTATTATGCCTTGTTGAAATGAAGCTAACTGAAAATAGAATGTTGATTCTTTATGTGTCTCACTGCACTCCATCTTCCTGGACCAATGTCTGAGAGTGGCTGTTACTGAATAAACATATTTTGAATAACTGAATAACTAAGTTATATGCATTACTTATTAATGAATATGCTTATTGCATATAAAATCCTTGAATTATAGGTATTGCAAGACTATACTTATGATATAGATATCGATATAGATATACCTCTGTATAACCAAAAATACATATTCAAGTATTTGAACTGTTTCTAATTAATGGTGACATTTTTGAGGTACATGAATGGAGAGCAGTGAAGAATAATTTGAAAACATTGGAATGTCGTAAAAAGAGAGATGATGAGCAGGGAACTTTAGATCAAAATTCTGAAAGACAACTTAAATCAAGATAATACTATTAGGATTTATATTGTAAGCCAAGAAATACACTTACTGTCCATGCAAGTATTGAATATTGAGAGAAATAAAGAGGAAAAAAATCACTATTTAAATAATCTGCCTGAAGTATATAAGTGGAATGGAATAATAAAATAAAATGAGGAGAGACTGTGATAGGCAAATGAGAGGCAATGAAGACAGAGGGAGATACTCTTATTTTGGACTTAAGTTTCTAGATTTTAATGTAGTAATAAAAAGAATTCTTACTCACTATATTTGCATATTCACTAACAGAAAAGAAATGCACATATTTCTTCGATTGAAGCTTGCTTACAACTTTATTTAGGCTCCATTCTTGGCTGTTTGTCAGTTTCAGGCAACATACTAAACTAAACTGAAGTGGCTGAGACATTTGAATACAGAAACCCATAAAATTCTGAAGGTAAATTCACCCTTGACAAATCATCTAAATTAAAGGCAGCAACAAATTATATGACTTAATCTTCAATAATATATTGTTATTTGCCATCCAAATATGTAAAAAAATAAAGAGTCTTGGGGTTCAATATAACTTTGAAAGGAGAAAACTGGTTCCAAATTCCATTCCCTATATGGAATAAACTTTATAATAACTAGAAAGTAGAAATCTGTAATATCTCCTTGAATTTAGTCAGTGATTTCTGGAGTCTTTATAAACCATCTTTGTTTGCTTTGCCTTACATAGCCTGACACCTGTGATTTTTCTGTCTCAGCCTCACAAGTCCTGGTATTACAGACAGGTACAAATGTGCCCATGCCTGCAAAAGACTGTCTCATAATCATATGAACCATAACATAATAATTTCCTCTTAATCTTGAGACTAGAGCATAGCACTTTGGGGATGAAGGACTGAAGTTTTCCTTAGTCTGAAAGGACTCAAATGTTCTTGTCACCTTGTCCACTTTAGCTCTGCCCAGCTTTTCCACACCACATTGTAGTGTGTAGTATTCCTTGCTCCATTGTATCTTACAGCCCTTGACACTTGTTCCAATGTGCTCATCTACAGCATCTCCCTGATATGTGTTAAGCCTTTCCAGCCCATCACTCTGTATCCACTGATCCTTCATTCTCAGTCTTCTTTGCTAAGGGAGGATAAAAGAACCCACACGTCCAACTTACAGTTTGAATGTGTCTCCTTCAAAATTTAAAGTTAAATTAAATCCCATTATGTTGATCCTAAAAGATTCAACTTTTTCCCAAATGATCAAATCAAAAGTGTTCTGCTGTCGTAAACTGATTATTGTCTTAAAGATCTGGAAGGAAGTAGATGAGCCTCTTCTTTTCCTTCGTTTATGCCCTTGCAAAACATAAAGTAACATAGGAGGACGTAACAACAAGGTGTTGGAAGTGGGAAATCAAACCACAGGTTTGGTCTTGTACTTTATTTCTATTACTATGAGAAATACAGCTCTTTTCTTTATATATCATATAGTCTCGTCCATTTAGTTACAGTCTCAAAAATAGACTAGAGCTTGCTATCAGTTCTCTCTTTTACCTTGACAACGTCGCTGGAGCATTGACCTATTAGCTGCTGAACTGCTGTGCTGTGTTCTAATGCCATCCATTAATCCTTAGGACCTAATTGTACCTCAAGTGCAATTAAAAGTTATCTTAGTACTTAAATGGGCTATAATAAGTATTTAGTTCTCTCGGTCAATCTAAATAACGATCGGAGAGAGATTCTTCAAAGAATAATGGTGCCTGCTTGATAATGATAGTGTGTTACATGGGAATGCATGTTCTAGAAGGTAGAGGCAAATAATAAATTTTAAAGGCAAAAGAGGAGAACTTCATGTGTGCCTCTTGGATGCAGCATTCATTTGCCTCAAACATCCTCTATAGATCGTAGTACCACTTCACTGTGGATGTGTCCTCATTAATGGAAGTTTTACCCAGAATATTGTATTTCTGTTACTACCATCTTTAAAATATTGGCGACAAGTTTTGTTAAAGAATTATTTATATATTGGGAGGATAGTTCTAGCTCAATATCTAACCAAAAGAAATCTGAGTAGGAAAGAGTTTACTTCATATTACAGGTTATGGTCTGCTATGACCCATCTCTGAGGGAAGCAAGGTCAAGAACTCAGGAACCTGGCAGGAATTCTGCTTGCTCTCCAGCTCCTGTTCCAATACCTTTCTTACAACAGCTCAGGCCTGCCAGCCGAGGGGTTGCTGCACCAATGTATCTTTGTCCCTCCTTTGTCAATTAGCATGTATCTAGAAAATAACTAACAGGCGTGCCTACATGACAACCTAATGGAGGCAATACCTCAATTAAGGTTCCCTCTTTACAGCTGCGTTACATTGACAACCAAGAATGTACAAATCATAGTGCGTGTGTAAAAGGAGAAATCTCACTTGAGCCTTTAGAAAGTCCTTGAGGAAGGACACAGAACAGCAAGTCTGAGAATTCCGGCTTCAGAGCTTCTGCTTCTAAGTTCGTCTGGATCCGACAGGAACAATTTCATCTTGGTGCCCACAAAGCTCCCATCACCTAGTGGAATATAAGCTCCACAAATTCAGAAATACTGTATATCCTTTCTTTGGTGACATTTTTTATATGATATCCAATCCCAAATGTGTAGTAGAAATGTGTGAATATTTATTACATTCAATATGTCAGCTAATATTTTCCGTTATGGTGAAATACAGAATAATATATAAGTCATTGAGTTGTGGATAAAATTCTACTTAAGGAGTAGTTGTGCAATTTTGAACAAAGATATATTAACATTAAATCTTGACTCCCTTCTGTTGTAGAAGTTTATTTTTAATTATATTTAAAATGTTTTCATGCATTGTTAGGTGAGGGGCTACCCTAGGTCTTGGTGTTTTGTATTGTCTGCAGGTGTTGGATTTCTGTGGGGGTTGTTTAATTGCTAATGATCTGCATGTGCTATCAGTAGAACACCTACAGAGTTCTGAATCATTCAAACACCTGAGCACAGACACTCAGGGTTCCACTATAGATTGAGTATGGTACTGGCCATGATAGTGGTTCCCTCTGATGAGGTCTGGTAGGGCTTCCACCTCTGAAAACAGCCTCATTGTCCTGTTTGGTTAGCTACCACCATAGATTTCTTAAATAGAAAGGAATTAATAATGAAATATCCTTCCTAGTATAACAATTATAAGAATTGCATGTAGGTTGCTGAGCACAACCCCTAGTATAGAATAAGTTGTAGCTAGGAATGATTAAGTGGGTTGTGGCCATTCTCCAAGGATGAAGAACTATTAAGTACTTGTTAATGAATTGTAATGAAATGATACTAATCACAGTGTTCTGATGTAGAGAGAAAGCTTAAAGAGCAATAAAGATAGGTGTATGCAGTAACACTTCCATGAAAATTGTGATGCCTTGTGGTAACACTAATGACTGAGAAGCCTCAGTTTCCCAAGAATAAGAAGTTATTATGGAGTTGTTCACTATCTCCTTCAGCAATGAAATGTTCCGGGTCAAATATGCTTTGTAGACAAGACCTTAAATTCTGTAATATTATTTGAGGCACGTTTGGAGTACTGGTCCAGCTCACAGATGCCCTCGGGCTCTGTTTATGCAGGCAAACTGAAGAGGAATATGAAGCTATTATACAGTAGAAGCTGGGGAAAAGGGGACTCATTTGACCTGCACTGTCTCTGTCTATACACCTCCGAAGGTGATCGTTCAACTCTGTTTGACAATGTAGACAGAGCCTGAGGAAGGTTTCAGGGCAAATATAGATTGAGATAGTGAAACTTGCAAAATACATGCTTACTGCAGACTGTTTGAAGACAGGTATTGCATGCTGGCTGAGACTATCACATTTTGATATAATGTGGTTTAATTTGCTCAACTAGACTTACTTGGCTGTAGACGCTGATGGTTTTGATCACACAATCAAAATGCGAGCTTGCAAGAAAAGCAGGAGACTGGCATGTGAAGAGCATGGATATGGAAAGTGGCTCCGGAATCCGTATCTCCTTTGTCATTCTGAATGAGGGAAAGAAAATAGGCTCATGAATTCCCAAACCCTACCTGACAAATGGGAATTCAGTGCTCTAGCCGAGAAAATGAACTGGTCAACATATTCTGGTGTGATTCTCTCCTCTACATACTGTGAAGCAGTGATTGTATCCTTACGATTCTTCTACGCTACCTCCCCTTGGCACCCCGAAGTTTCTCTCTTCCTCTTCTCTGAGACTGATCTAAATTTATGTTGCTATTGTTTTGTTTATTCTTTCTTTTTGGAGAAACAGTGTCACCAAAGCAGGCCTTGAATCTGCCATTTTCTCGCCTCTGTCTCTAGAGTCCCAGGATCACCAGAATGTACCACCCAGTCAGGGATAGTCAAACTGCTCATGATTTTCAAGTCTGCTTCAGAAAGCCCCTTATCTCCATTTCAAGCTGTAATGATTCTTCCCACAAAAAGAAAACAAACTAAGCTTAAAACTTATTATATCTTTAATTAGATATTTACTTGTAAAATTATCTTTAGACATTCTCTCTTCCTGCTGCATGAGAACTGATTCCAGTACTAAGATAAATTTCAGCTTTGTCAGAGCTTAGTGTAGTAAGGCCCAGAACAGTCCCAAAGACTTCTCATTTTAAAAGTATAAGATCATATATCATATGCAAGGGGAAGCCTTGCTAATTTACAAAGAACATCTGTAAAAGCATTACCTGGTCAAGTCACTAGGCCAAGAAGAAAAAGTAAAATGTTCTTTTGTGTGTGTGTATTTATACACACACACACACACACACACACACACACACATACACACACACATATATTATAATAACATATATAACGTGTATATATAAAATGTGTATTATAAACGTGGAGAGGATGTAGAGCAGAAAGATTAATCATACTCTGTCATTACAGAGGCTGAGAGGCATGAATTAATTGAGAATAATAGTTTGCATGTGAAATAGTTTGCATGTATCCTCTTCCTTCCTTAATGCCCATATATATCCTATTCAGGTTTCAAATATGCTACCGAAGATCATCTTCCAAATTTCAAAAATGTAGAATGATGCATGAGAAGACATTCTAAACTGAAAATTAGGAAATGCTCTATCTAAACTCATTTCTGTCCTCAAATGACTATTTAATTCTGGGGCATTACTTTGCATCTTCAGAGCTTAGGTAAAAATGCTTCTGTCACACATAAAATAAGGAGAGGCGATAAAGAAACTGCTCCTGCTTGTAAAGTTCCTAGGTTTCAAATTGCTTTGCAACTGGAGCAATCAGGCAGGAGGGCAAGAGCACAGGCAGCCAGTTCTTGCTGATGGTGACAGGGCCTTGGGGGGGGGGTGTCAGAAGTAAAGACCTATTGCTAGTGAGAGGTTGCTTCTGGCAGGGCCAGGCCACTGGGGAGGAGGGCCAATGCCAGTCTCATCATGGACAGTGTTTGAATTGCTGCACTGGAGGGTGGTAGGGGCACCTGTTCTCTTGGTTAAAATGTACAACTGCTCTGTCAAGTTTCTGTCCCCTTAATCAGGGCCTCACTTAAAAATCTTAGAAAAGGTTGAGATATTGCTTAGCATATGTAACTCGACAATAGATACAAATCATACGACGTTGAATATGCAAAGTCACTTTGGAAGGGTGAAGCAACAAAGGACATGTAAATTTCCCCCTTCTTGGAGAAATTTTTAAAAGTATGTTTAATGCAAATTGAGTGAATGACGTTTCCAAATATAAAACCAAAGATATTTATAATTCTAAATACACTTTATCAACAGAATGAACCCTTTTACCCGAAACCGTCAGTCAGCTGAAATGAATGTATGGAGACGTTTGTCATTATGTACTGACTTGTGTGCTAATTTTGGCATGGTAGTGTAAGTCGCTGTCTAAGAAGTAAACAGAGTGAGTGAGTGTTAATACAACTTCTGTCACTGCAGTTTTATCCAGGAATTCAAGAACGAAACGTAGGGAAATGAGATACTCTAAAAGACATACCGAGAAGCCTGTCTTATTTATAGAAGCATTGTTTTAATAAATAAGAACATTCTCTTCTTATCTCAAACTGTGTTAAAACACTCCCAGTGGAAGGCAACACAAACCGTAAGAAAGAAATGAGTTTACTCATTAATATAGAAAATACTTACAGATTTGAAAAACTGTATGGTTTTATGCCATTACAATGTCTGACAAACCCAACTGGGACTTAAATTCAATTCTCAGTGAGTAAATTAGAACGGTCCACCAATGAGACGGAAGAGAGATGTTCACCACACAAGTGCCTGAGAGGTACAGGAAATATGACGACGATTATTGTGCTAATGCTTGCCAGAGGTGTCCTGCAAGCCCGAGCAAAGTGAATTTCTTCTCTTGAAGTTAGTTCGTTAATTGACACAAAATGCAGCTCCTGGAATGCGATCTGGCTGCTACCTTAAGGGCCGTGAGTACTTCGTCTTCATGTTTTATTGATGGGATACGGCTGTGCCCAACCTTAGGACAGCGTTAGGAGACTCATTAGTGCAACTTGCTCTTAGATCCAAAGATCTTTTACGGATCATGTTGGCTGGTTTAAAATGCAGTGACAGGAAGAGGAGCATGTGAAGAGTGGCTAAAGGGCTGTTTACTTCAGGAAGACACGCACTGCTCGGGGGTTTTCCTTTTGGAAATTCATTTTTAATTTTTTTAAGCTTTTACCTGTAGTTCTCTTAGAAGTAATTCTACAAATTGAATGAACTGTGTTGACAAGATTTGGAGCTTCTTTTTTTTTTCTTTTAAACTGTGCTCAATGCACATTTGGATTCAAATGCGCTCAAATGATATATACATATAATCTGAATATTCTACTTGGCTATGTTGGAGCATCCAGTCCTAAGAGCACACATACCACACACTCTTTAGGAACATATCCTTCATGTCTTTGGGCTGTCTTCACTCCACAAACATGGATACTTTTTAGTAAAAGTAAATTATTGTTTAAATCCCTTGAACACCTTCTTTTTTAACTAGTCTAAATTTGGGAATTAAAATCATTTTATCAGTACATTGTATAGTTTTACTTCTAAAAATGTCAGGGGATGCAATTTTTTGTAAGCCTCTAGATGTTCTAAGGTGGAAATAAACAAGCACACACACAATATTTAAAGACAGATGCAACACACACACACACATACACAAAGAAAGAAAGACGGAGGGGGGAGGGAGGTAGGGAAAGAGAGAGATTAAGTGTATAGTCAACATTGCAAAGTGCTACTTTCCATGTAAACATGGATTGTTACACATTCACTATTTTTTAGTACTCAGGTATTTATTAGGGAAAAACAAATATATGTATATATATATAATATATATATATAATATATAATCCATATATATTGTAAAATATCTATGGATAATATATTAAAAGTAAACAGGCTGCACAGCTCAGTCTGTGTAACTGTGATGGGGTGACCTCACATAAGACTTCTCACGGGATGAAAGTACACAATTCAGGACATAATTTGTTGGAATTTTCAGAGAATAGGCTCATTTATGGTGGTAATGACTATAAGGTATGATACCATGTATTTATAATTGGAAAAACTTTTTTTTCTCTTTAAATATAGAATCTATTATTTCAATTTAAGTTCATACCTCAAATACTTAGAAATCTCCATTTCCATGAGTCTTGATTTTAAGCAAATAACTTGCACTGGGACTGCTTGGGAGAGGCCAGCACCTTTTTGGCAGCAGAGGTTATAAATTCAGAGGGTATTAGCTAACTGAGTTCGTGTTTCAAAAATATTTCAAGCACAAAGTATATCTCGCAATATTTAAGCTTTCCTTTATGTTTCTTTTTTAAATCATAAGAATAGCAATGCAAACTTTAAAATATGATGATGCATTTTTCACACACACACACAGACACGCACACACAAATGTACATGTGTGCTGTCCTCTGACTTCTACAAGCAAAATCTGTTGGCACTAATCACCTACATGCATATTAATGTAATAAAAATTGCTGTGTGTGTGTGTGTGTGTGTGTGTGTGTGTGTGTGTGTGTTTGTGGTGTGTTCGAGGACCCTTGCTGAAGTTAGTTCAATTAGCTCAGTAGCCCTAGTCATTTGCTTTTGTGTACACCAGTTCACTGGCCTGAGAACTTCCAGGCGCTCCTTCTCTCTCCTCTTCCCAACTCAAAGGAGCGCTAAGATCACAGACCCTTGCACTAGCATGCTGTACTTTATATGGGTGCTGAGGATTTGAATCTGCACTCTTTGGGTACATACTCTTGCTCCTCAATCACTTTATACACTGAGTCATCTCCCCAGGCCTTTGTTTTTCTATAGAGGTATAATCTCATTCTATTCAAATGATTCATTGTAATGCTACATATATGTTCAATTATTTACATACATACATAGGTGTTTTGCTTGCATGTTTATATGTGTACCCTGTGCATGAATATATACGTATGTATTTATATGTATTATGTATATAAACTTACATACAAAGACATATTATATAATATATCTATTTATTATGCACATTTTGAATTTAAAGAGAAGTGTCAAAATGAGAACTTAAATGAGTTACAATATATTTCAGACATTGCTCTGTCAGGAAGTTGCTCTCCTAACCTGAAAAATGTCTGTTCATCTCCCATGCCCCCCAATTTGCTCATCTGTGACATTTATAGTTGCAATTCCAGTAGACTAGAAGCAAAATTTTGGAAATCAGTTAGACAAGAGACACTGCCCTGAGGAAGTTTGATCCACATGAAAACAGTATTGAAATAATGGCAAAAGAATTATGGATTGGTGATAGAACCAGTAATGTCCTTTGTAGTAGCCGTATCCAACCACAGGTGTAAAATATTGAATGTGATATTTTGGAATTTAAAACAATGCATCAACTGTCGGTCATCACTGCCTTCTACTTCATAATCTAGATTTGTTTTTAATTTATTTCCTAATTTTCAGCTCTTACAATTATGTATTAGTCCACATTCAGAGATGACAATATTGACTCAGACAGGCTAATTAACTGCACAAAGCCTGTAATGGCTACAGTGCAATTTTACCCACTAATCTTTTTGACTGAAAATTCTATATTTCTTTCATTATTACTGTAATCTTGTAAGTTAATGAGTCTATATGAAGGATCAAATATGAGCAGTCCCGATTCCATTGCAAGGAATGAGGTAACAGAGAATGAAATGGCAACCTGAGAGTTTATTTTTCCACCTGAAATATTTCTGACACACGTAAGAAAAACTGCAATTCTGTACTATCACAGAGAAAGGAATCCTTTTTTTTTTAATATATTCCCCCTTGACCTTTTTATACTGCAAGATAAGTGTCATTAAAAAACAAACAAGAAGAAAAATATGTGAGTTCTCATAAGCAAATATCCATCATCCTGAGGTTTTGGGAGTAAACAAGTCATTATTTTGTGTTACAGTATTAAATTGCCACATATAAAAACCTTGAAATAAAGTATTTTGAAATAATTTAGTTTAAGATTCAGGAAGAAAGCATTCACTTTTGAAGAGGAAAGTTACACTAACTGACTACTATACGCTGCACATTTAACATTCTTTTATGTAATACAATGTCTTGCAGCTGTGGTGGCCTATTCCTATAATCTTGGTAACAGAAGGTGGTGGCAATAGGATCATGAGTCTAAGGTCAGCTTCTAGAAACAATAATTTCTGCCAGTCTGGGCTATGTTGCAAATCTCTCTCAAAACAAATTACCACAAATGTTCTTTCAGTCACACTGTTTAAAAGGCGATTTTTGGTACATTCATAATTATAAGGCATTATGAAGTTCAAATTCAAGTGTCTCCTGCCTTTGTGGAATATTTCCAGGTGTCATAACTAGCTGTATCCCAACTGAATTTCTCTTCAAAGTTTTGTTAGAATGGATACAGTTTGGGGAGTTGTACTTAACACAGGCCTGTTCTGTCTAGGACAACGTGTTATGGAATAACACATGTTATAGAATATAGAATAAAGGTTCTCCAATGGTTTCTATGTGAATTTATTTAGTATCACATGATAATTAGCTGCTAGAAGTGTTATGGTTAGTCAGAAAACATGGCTTTACCTTCAATTCAAAGAGGAAACAAAACGTGAAAGCATTGTCAAATAAAACACAGAGCAGCGCTGAGTATTTCTTTAAGACGGAATCTGTGTGCCAAAGTGACACTGAGATTAAATCTCTATATCATATTTAGATGGGGCCCTGCTGTTGTACAAATTAATTTGAATTAATCATGATCTCTCCATCCTTTGTTAGGACTTTTTTTTTTTTTTTTTTTTTAACCGTAGCTGAATTAGTCCATCACAGCAGCCTTACAAACTTGGAGTCCTGATTTTCAAGTTTGGCCTGGGGATAGGAAGTTGAAGCTGGCAGAAGATGGATGCTGTGCACGAGTGACAAATTTAGTTTCCTGGAGAAAGTTGCTGACTGTGGTGTTCCAACTGCAGCAGCTTATCTTCTCTTCCAGATGTTGAAATAATGACAGATGCTTAGAGAAGGTTGACAAGAGGAAGAAAAGAGCCTGCTAAGGAGCACAGCCTGCTCATATTGAGGAAAATAAAAGCCACATTCACCAGATCCATATTCTGATGAAGTGTGTTGTGCGTGTGTGTGTATGCACATCTACTATTGTACCATGGAAGATATAGCGTACAGCTATGACTCCTTTCTTCATAAGATAAATAAATTATTATATGACTTGATTGAATATTGAAATGGTCTCTGAGCTGAATGTGAGGACATCATTTTCTTTTAAAACAATGTATCTACTGAATCTATTTTCCACACTTGAGGTAGATGGATATTTCCTGTTGTGTAAAACAATTTTTAATAATTTACATGAAAGATATTTTTAAAGCATTAATTTGTTTCAGGATATGTATAGGAAGTTTACAAGGCAATTCTTACTTATGAAATAAGATCAAATAACAAGTTCCTTTTAAGCACTTTGAAATTTTCTGCCACATCATAGAAGAAATTAATGCATCACACAAAGTGACAGAAGCAGATTAAGTACAATAAGCTGCTTGACTTATTTATTGAACGTGACCAGAATGTGGACAATTGTAGAGACAGAAACTGGATAAACAGCTATCTAAGGTGGTAAATGGGAATGAGGATGCTATGTAGATAATTATTAGGAGCCTCTGATGTCTTAAGGATGCTCTTAGAACTCTTTCAAATATTGATTTAAACAGATATGATGGTTTAAGATAAGACTTTTGGTATGCATATTTCAATTAAATACAACTATTCAAAGATAAATGAAAATCAGTCATGTATGGATAAGCTCAACTTTCAAATTATGTTATTCTAGTAATTTATACATAATATTCATGAAATTTATTCTGAGGATTTTGTGTTTTGTGCTCGTTAACTTGCGAATTGAATGGAAATAGCCTTTATTTTTTTTAAGATCCTGGCCCTTGTCACTGGTCCACTAGATAGGACAAGCCTTTGCATGTCTTGCTTTATTGATCTTGTCTCCAGCTTACTCCTATTCTCCTGGACTCCATAAAGCTCATCCCATTTATCCAAAGAGATACCTTTAGTGGCACAGATTTGACAGTAATCTGTCTTGATCCATTATCAGTGTGACATTTTATTGAGATTTTACCAGGCTGGTAGCTCTACAATAGTTTGTAGGCATCCATATTTTAATGAAGACAGCTTATATAAGTACTATTGTTAGTTTCTTCTGAAGGGAAGAGAATTCGACTCTGCTTTTTAATCATCTGCTAGCTATAGTGGACAAAGAGTAAACAATACGAATCATATTGTCCATAACAAAAGAAACTTTGCTTGTTAAAAATGAATATATAAGCCAGGGATGGTGGAACATATTTCCTCGATAGCAGTCAGGAGAAGGAAACAGGTCACTAAGGAGTTTACAGTCATCTGAAGCTACATAATTATTCTGGGGACTGTTTGGATTGCATATGATATTTCAGAAATCCAAAGGAAAACAAATAAACAAATGTAGAGTTGTGGAGCCCAGTCTCAATGGACAATATATTTTTGCGTCTGTGGCTCAGGGAACACTGTAGAACACTGTAAGAGCCAGAGGGTCAGGAAATTTGCTGTGAGATTGTGTCTTCTGGTAATGTCAGAAACTACACACATAAAGTCTCACCAACTTAATCACCCAAACATGAACTGAAAAGGGATGATAACCATGAACATAGCAAAATGGATGTGAGAAAGCCTACACTAGGGACTATAAGCAACTGAGGAATATGGGGGTGGGTGAGATCTTGCTCAAGGATGAGCTCACCATTCATGGCCCAGAGACAAACATTTAGGCCTAAAAACATATATACACGTGACAATATATGTTATATTATATATATTCATATATAATACGTCTTGTGCATAATAACAAATAATTTAATAGAAGGGCATGAATTTGAAGGAGAGCAAGTAGGGGTATATGAGAAGTTTGGAGGTAGGTAAGGGAGACTGTCATAAATAAATATTAATCTCAAAACTATACAAAAATGAACATCTTCCTTAACATTATTCTCTTAATCAGAATATTGTTACTTCTTGTCAGATTTGCCTCAGAGCAAAGGAAAAAATTTAATGTAGCAAGCAAATTTCTGCAGTAAGTTCTGCATAAGAGATTTTGATACTCAAAATGCCTCTTGCATTTATTGAACTCTGCTTGAAATCCCCCACACCTATAATTAGAATTAGGACATAAAAGTGAACTTAATCTTGGCCGAGAAGATTCGGACTTCATGTTTCTTCCTTTCTGAGTCTTTGCTTCATTTCTCTTTTTTGAAATAGAGCAACAACTGAGGAGGGGTGAAGGTGAGGTGAGGTTTGGTTGTTCATTCTAGTCCCCACGTTGGTCACCCAGCTTTGGTTACCAGGAATGGGTGAATGAGGCAATATGCAAATTACCTTATCTGCTCACTCTGCACTAATCATCAAGGGATCTTGGGAAATAAATATCTGAATAAGGCAGATCTGGTCTTCTAACAGAGTGAGCAACTAAGGAGAGATTATTAAACAACTCCTTAAGCAGTTGGAGTTCTCAAAAGAGTAAACATATCATGTGTTTGTTCTCCAGAGTGACCTCAGTCATCACCGTGCACCTTACCAGTTAGAAATGCTGAAGTATTTCTAAAGAAAGTTACAAATTTGTAGACAAATTAAGGGAAAATGAGAAAGCACTCACATGGGTTCAGGGCCTTACGATGTGGTAGAGGTGATGAGGACTGTTGTTTGCTTACTGGTTTTGTTGTTTGTGATTTTAATTTCAGGTAAGTCTAATACATAGGTAGTTTGATGTATAAGCTCATGAAAGTTCAGTCAATATATGAGTGCAGGTGTCTTGATTTTTCTCATTAGCCCTCAAGGAAAACAAATCTAGCTTTCTCTAGTCAAGCAGGATTCTGGGTCTTTGCATCTAAAACTTCACTTCCCTTCATAGAGATAAACCATAGATTTCCTATGGAGAATTTAATGGATTTTCATATTTAACAAGCAATGCTTTTGCCTACGTACACAGCAAAGATATAAAACTGCCCCTGCTATCTTTCAATACTAAATCACATACCAATAACTTTTTATTATGTTTATTCGTTTGTGTGTGTGAGTGTACACATAATGCATATGCCTGAGTATGTGTATAATGCACATGTGGAGGTCATAGGTCAATTTCCGTTGGGTTCCTTCTTCAATGCTTCTGGCTGCATTGCCTCACCACAGACCCAGATTCACTGGAGCCATAGGACAATAGGCTGAAGTCTCTGGAACTCTGAGCCTGAGTGCCATTTTCTCCTTTAAGATGATTATTTTCATGTATACTGCCAGAGCAACTGGAAGCTAACCTGCAGAGCTAACAAATGGTTAACTCTGCCATAGACTATAAGAAGAAAGTGGATATTTATTCAGTGTAAATTATAAGAAGACAGCTCAAAGCTGTGGATCTTGCAGAATTATTCTTATGAGAGATTACTGCCCGTCAAATATTTATGCCATTCTCTCTTCTTAGCATGCTATCCTTCAAGTTTCCAATAATTGCACCTGGAGAAAATATATATTATGCAATTAATATAGAACAATTTAATGCTGTAGCTAGAGTAGGAGTGTTTTGGCATCTGACTTATAACTTCAGGAACCTGTGAAACTTTTAATAACCAGGAAGTCCGCATATCACAAGCAGTAGTATCTGGGGAAAATCTGGGATATGTAGCAGAAGTCTATATGCACACATAATAAGCAGATTATTAGGTTCCCTAAAATAAGCAATCCCAGAAGAATGGCCATATATTACTAACTTTATGAGTCACCATGAAGACTCACTTCTATTTAGAGAGTGAATCTCTGGATTAGAAGATTTGCATTTAAATGGTCTATTCCCTCTTGCAGTTACAGGTTTCTGCATAGGGTAAATCCGCCCTTTCTTTGTGGAGCACATACATAAAAGGTCCTAATAAATCCCACCATTGTGATGAACCCGGAGTTTATCAAAGGACTTTTAAGCTGTTCTGACAGACTCAACTGAAATAGGGTTTCCTCTGTTTCCTTTTGGGAGTTTTTAAATAAATTTAGGATAATTAGTAATTTCCCTACAGGCTATCTTTTTAAGTTTGAGAAAATTACCATTCATCTTAGTAAATTAAGCAAAAACACATACTTTGAAACATAAGCACTGACTTCAATAGCAAAATAGGCAGCAGTTTCACATTTATGTAAGTTATTATCCCATGATTGTATGCCTGACAGTCTGTGGTCTAAGAAATTAAGCAAATGGAAAAACAAAGAGAATACGACTTGATATCTTTACGTTGAAGGATTCCTATTTAGATCTGATAGCCAGCCACCTCTCCACTGGGGCCTTTAAATCATTCCTCAGATGACCTGGTATAATATCTTAATCTTAAAAATAATTTATGTAATGACAAAAGGTAGAAATACAGCTGTAATAAATCAAAAGGCATAGCAATCTATTAGCATTTTTTAATCACTCTCAAAAACTGTGAGGACCCTCCTGATATTAACTCTAATGGGCCTTCCACTAGAACACAATACATAGTACATGACATAAAGTTCTTTGTAAGTTGTGACAGAGGGGAGGGAATGTGCATAACTCTTATTTCTAGCCTCTCTCTCTCTCTTCCCTCTCTCTCCCTCTCAATCTCTTTCTCTCCG
The DNA here is from genome assembly GCA_026225945.1 of Cricetomys ansorgei. Classification (NCBI taxonomy): domain Eukaryota; kingdom Metazoa; phylum Chordata; class Mammalia; order Rodentia; family Nesomyidae; genus Cricetomys; species Cricetomys ansorgei. The sequence goes on from JAMJFZ010003163.1 coordinate 29,037,751, forward strand.
TCTCTCTCTCTTTCCCCTCTCTCTCTGTCTCTTTCTCTTTTTCTCTCTGTGTGTATGTGTAAAAATAAACTCAAGGAAATTGAATGTTTTCCATACTCTTAGCTGCAACATCCAAATCACCATTTTATTTCTCCCTAATTTAACTTAAAATTGTATTTTTATTACAGTAAAAATTTAAACAAGTACCTGAAAGATAGTTCAGCAGCATGGTTTCTTTTCACCAAGTTCAATTCTTGGAACCCACTTGAAAATGGAAGGAAAGACCCTACTCTATAAAGTCATTATCTAACTTTTGCGTGCATATGCAGCACACACTATGCCATCAAACACACAGAACACACAAAAGGGAAATAAATTCTAACAAGATTTTCCATTTGGCATACACAAGTTAATACGAAAAGTCATGTAGAAAAAAACATAAACATGCAAAAACCGAAAAAAAATGGCATAGTGATACTATTATGTAGGTGGACTATTCTGTCAAATATTAAATGTGTCTCATAAGTTTTTAAAGCACAGGAAAAATTAACAGAATATTATCATATAAGAAAATAATTGTTTGCTAGTTTGAATGAGAATGACCCTTCACCACCACCACCACCACCACCACCACCACACACAAAGACTCATATGTCTGAATGCTTGGTTCCTATTTGGTGGAACTATTTGGAAAGACATAGGAGGTGACCTTGCTGAGATAGGTATGTCACTGGGGAGTAGGTTTTGAGTATTTGGATGTAAAGCTCTCAGCTTTTGCTCCACTGCCAGGTCTGTTGGCCTGCTGCCACACTTCCCACCACGATGGACTAATCTTCTGGAGTCCTTTAGCAAGCCCCTATTGAATGCTTGACTTTAAAATATGCTTGATGCATCTTCACAGCAACAGAAGAGTAACAAAGACAGAATTTGGGACCAGGGACTAGATTATTGCCATGGCAGGATGTTTTCCCTAATTTTTCTTAAAAGTTTTAAAAGTCTATGCAGATTTTAAAGGAAAGCATTCAACTGGGATCTTTCTTACAGTTGCAGTTACACTCCACACCATCAGTGTTGGGATTAGGGGAGCAGGCAGGCATGGCCCTGGAGCTATAACTAAGGGCTTATTTACATTCTGATCCACAGTCAGAGAGAGACTGGGCTGGGCTTGGGCTATTGAAGTCTCATAGACCAGCCCCAACGATATACTTCTTACAATATAATCCATCAAGTGTACCTCTAATTTTTGCCACAAACAGTTCTATTAATTGTGGACCAATCTTCAAACATATTAGCCTGTAGATGCCATTCTAATTTAAACCACTAGGGTAATTAACCTAAAGCTCTTGAAATTGGTGGATTTCTGAAATAGCATTTTTTAATGGGATGGTCAACAAGAAAGAAGCTATTCTACAACAGCATTCCCACAATCCCCAGCAGTAATGCTGGGAACAGCCCAAAACATGTCTACTGGATCAGAACATCCTGTTAATCTTAAAATAAATATTGTGTACTAAGAATATAGGGTGTTTCCAGTGGACTTATATAAGAAACAAGTGAAGAGAGATTCCATGGAATAAAAGTCAGTACAGCCTAGAAGAGGGTATATACAGAGTAACACTTGTCCACACTCAAACTGAGAGCCATAAAATCATCAATATCAGTACCTTATACTGTGTTATGGGAATGAAATAACAGTCCGCATGTGCTGTGGATCCCACAGCCAGACAGTGGGAAGTGTGGACACAGTTGCTACTCACCAAAGGGACAGTGTCTCTACTATAGTACTTTACCACTCTTATTTTACATGAATTTTTGAGGAAACACAGAAATTAAATTGCAATCATTGCTCAGAAGAGATAATTCTCAGGTTGCAGTATGCAGTTTCTTCTAAAACAGATTACTTTAGATACTTAAAAGTATTTTAGTTTGTATGATTCAAGAAATGACTGTCTCCTGATAAATGTTAAAACCCTATTGTGATTATGTGGTTTATAAGTTGCTCATGATATTTTATTTAGCCCCTTTATAATTACCTTTGTTATATAACCTGCTGATGTTAGATTTTATGTCAATATACACAGAAAAATAAACAGACTCTGCTCTATTTAAATGTACATCAACCGAATAAGAAATTTCTGGACCTCTTAAAGGGAGAATCTGAGCACATGAGAAAATTTGTGGACATTTAGTAAAACATGTCTACAAAGACAAAAGACAAAAAAGGGTCTTGATAATTTATATTAGTGACAGGGTTTCTAAGCTATAAGTTTCAAATATGAAAGATGTGTGACTTCATTTGATTAGAAAAATAAATGCCTATCAGATTTGGAAAATTGAGTGTATTAAAATCATCTGAACATTTAGAGAGATTTAAAAATAGATTTGGCTCAAAATAAAATTTCTAGTTTGAAAGGTAAAATAATTTCAGTTTATAGAGTTTAACTTCATTTTAAAGTTTGAACTCATTCCTTTGACTTTGCTGCCAACCTCTAGGTAAAATGTTTCTAAAGTTTGCATAGAGATTTTTCTCATTAAAATGCAAATCAGTTTTCCTCAGTGACAAATATTAATTTAAAACCCTAATATAAAGTAGAGACATGCCTTAATGGTTGCAAATTTAAATCCATACCCATGTTAAGATCTGAGTAATAGGGTTATATCAAGTAAGGTTTGTGAAAGAAATTTTCATTATTTCATGCTTGATGATGTTATGTTAACTTTCAAAGAAGAACTAATAAGGAACAGATTTTAATTGTTAACACTCCCAAATTATTAATAAACAGACACTTGAACTAATTATTTGCTTACATTTAAAACCATATGTATTTGCTTAAAACATTGACAAAGCAAAAATTCTTTGGCATTGAAATCTCACTGTTTGTAACTTCAAGGATGTTGGCCTCTTGGAAAAAGTAGGAATAATAAAAATATGACTGATGTGTCCATATAATATTGATGCTTTGGTTTGTTTATTTTAAATGAAACAAAATAATATTCAGTGATATTAAATAAAAAACTGTCAAATTAGAGTTGGGCAAGACAAACAGGCAACAACAGTAAAACAGCCCAAGAAAAGAGTCACGAGAACCAGAGAACACCCCCCCCCCCACCGCCCTGTTCATACATCCATTGATCTCACAAAACATAATATCCATGCAGAGGATGCGGTGCACACCTGTGCTGGACCTGTGAATGCTGCTTCAGTTTCTGTGAGTTCAGAAAAACTCTGCTCCTGTCAATTCTGAGGGCCTGTTTTCTTGGTAGCCTCTTTCTGTTTCCTCTTCCACAGGGTTTGCTCAGCCCTGATAGGAGGGATTTCTTGGAGATATCCCCAATGGGGCTGAATGTTCCAAGGTCTCTTACTCTCTAAATCATGTCTGGCTGTGGTTCTCTGCATTTGTTCCTAACTGCTACAGGAAGAAGCTACACTGATGATGGCTAAAAAAGGCACTCATCTGCGAGTAGAGCAGAATGTCATTAGGAGTGATTTTATCACTATGTTTTGTTGTTGTTGTTGTTGTTTTGTTTGTTTCCAATGGTGCTTGCATTTTATGGTAGGTCCCTGGAGTACCTATTCTCTGATTCTTGTTCATTCAAGCAGTATCAAGTATGGGTTCCATCAATTTAGTTGGCTTTATGACAAATCACTCATTAGTTGGCTAAACCCATAATCTATCACTATTTCACTAACATATCATGTAGGCAGGATATCATTGTAGATCAAATGGATTTTGTGCCTGGCTTGATGTTTATTTTTCTCTTTTGGTAGCATTTCCAGTATCGTCCTATAACAAAGACACTGGAACTTAGGGGTAAAGACTTTATGTAAACACCAGTTGGGCTTTTCCATGTTCAATGAGTTGTGTAGGTACTGTTTGCAGCAATGTGGCCTTGATGTCAATTTGTAGAGAGGAACTTATTGTCCTGGCCACAGACTGGATTACTTGTGGGTTCCCATGGGACTCTTTTGGCCAGGAACAGACTTACTCCAAACCAGTACTGGAAGCTTCATTTGGTGACAAAAAATGACTCAATTTCCCCAATTATTTACAGTTTTATTTAGATCATCACACATACACACACACACACACACACACACACACACATTTGGAAGTTTTTACTGTATTTGGTTCCCATACTACCCCCAAATGCCTTGTCTCTCCTTGTATTCCATTCCTCATCACCTCTTACTGTCCTTTCCCCACATATCCTCCAGTTCGAGCACTCCATCAAGCATAACTATATATTTTATTTCTCTTTCCTAATGACATTTGTTTGTACCCTCTACTTCCTTATACTATTCTTACCTTTTGTGGTTCTAAAGATTATAACTTGGTTTTCAATGACTTAACAACAAATATATATGTGTAAGTGAATATGTACCATATTTGCCTTTCTGTGTTTGGTTTACCTCTCTCAGGATTATTTTTCCTAATCCATCCACTTGCCTGACAAATTCATGATGTCTTTGTTTTAACAGCTGAGTAAATGAATTTCAGCTTCTTTAACCCTTGTTTTGTTGAAAGACATATAGATAGGTTCTTTCCAGTTTCTGACTATCATGAATTGGGCATCAATGAACATGGTTGATCAAGTGTCTGTGTGATAAGATGAAGTGCATTGTGGGTATATTACAATGAGTAGAATAGATAGACCTTGAGATAGACCTACTTCCATCTTTCTGAGGAACAGATTTCCATAGCAGCTATATACATTTGCCTGTCCACTAGCAATGTGTGAGTGTTACTCTTGCCAGTATGAGATGCTACATTCTTACTGATCTTTGCCATTTTCATGGGTGTAGGATTAAATCTCAAAGTAGTTTTGATTTGCATTTCCATGATGGCTAAGAATATTGAACCTTTCTTTAACTGTTTCTAAACCATTTGAGTTTCCTCTTCTGGGAAGTCTCTGTTTAGATCTATACCTCACTTTTCAATTGGGTTGTTTAAATTTTTTTGATATATTGTTTTCTGAGTTCTTTATATATTTCAGATATTAGCTCTTTATTGGGTGTAGAGATGGTAAAACTGTTTTCCCATTTTGTAGGTTTTTGTCTGGATGGGATTGTTCTTTGCCATGCAGCAGCTTCTTAGTTTCATGAGGGCTCATTCATTCATTCCTAATCTCAGTGCCTCTGCTAACAGTGTTCTGCTCTAAAAGATTTTTTTTCTATGCCAATGAGTTTAAGGCTATTCCCCACTCCTCATACCTACGTCTGTCTCTTTAAGTGTATCTAGTCTTATGTTGATGTTTTTGGACCATTTCCAGTTGAGTTTTGTGCAGGTTTTAAGTATGGATCTACTTGGATTCTTCTGTATGCAAACATCCAACTAGACTCACACCATTTGTTGAATATGCTGTCTTTTTCCCAGTGTATCTGGCTTCTTTATAAAAATACTCAGGTGTTTATCCTTTTGTGTACTTATGTCTGGGACTTCAATTCTACTCAATTGATCAGCGAGTCTGCTATTATGCCAATATCATGCTGTATTTACTGGTACAGCTCTTTAGTACAACTTGAATCAGGACAGTTACACCTCCCACATTTCTTTTATTTTTAGGATTATTTTAGCTAGTCTGTTTTCTTTTTTCTGTTTCCATAATAAGCTGAAAATTTTCCTTTCAAGATCTTTGAAGCATTCTGCTAAAAGTTTGATGGGGATTTCATTGAATCTGTAATTGCTTTTGGTGGGATTGCCGTTTTTACTGTGTTAATCCTACTGATTCAAGGGTATGTGAAATCTTCCCATCTTCTAATAACTTCTTCAATTTCTTTCTTCAATGACTTGAAGATATTATCATACAATCCTTTCCCTTTCTTAGTTAGATGTACCCCAAGATATTTTATATTATTGAGGACATTCTTGGAGGTGTTGTTTCCCTGATTTCTTTCTCAGTCCATTTAGCATTTATTTATAGGAAGATAGGAAGGGTGCTGGTTTTTTATTTTTATTTTTTTGGATTCTTAATAGCTCAATAAACTATTGTGCTCTGCATTGGATCTTGGATTAGAAAAAGAAGACACTGTTAGAAAATTTGTGATACCTAAAAATGTCCATTATGTTTTAGTAATGCACAGTATCAAAGCTGTATCAATTGGAAGTGATTAGGATTGGAAATATCTAAGACAATCCATTGTATCAGAAAATGAAAGAATTGTGAGTGTCAATGGGAAAACTATGTATTTCATAACACAAGATTGTAAACCATATATATATATATGATATATATATATATATCATATATATTTTATGGCTGTATTTTATGAACAGTTATTTTGTGAGTATGTATATATGCATAGGAATCTTAGCATGTTTATGGAGGTAAAAGGAAAGCTTCTAAGGCTTGTTTCCCTCCTACCAGCATGTGGGATCTAGGTGTTATACTCTCAGCATTCAGCTTGGCAGCAAGCACCTTAACTGCTTAGCTATTCCACAGGCCCTGTTTCTGTAATATTTATACTCTGCAAATTTTTTTATTAGAGTAATTTTTATTAGGGTAAATTAACCCAACTTCAGCGCTTTTCAGCTTAACATTTTAAAGGAAAAAGACATTACTCCCATTTACCCATTTAAATATCTAAGTATATCCACTCAGAGGTATTAAACCCCTTTCGATTTACATGTCCTTGAAGTAATTGCTAGCAGTATAAATTTGTTATCAACTGCTTTCATGATCCTGTCAGTCACTTTCAGAAAATCTCATCACACAAACATATCACTAGCATATTTGACTCCAAATATTACCTTTACTACATGTTCTTGAAGGATGCTTTGTATTCCTTAAACACATTATACTGAATCAACAGTCTGACTTCAATACCTGATTATTAATGAAGCAATTCACAAAATAATACATTACCTAGTTTTCAGTTTCTAAGTTTACCTGATATTACTAACATGAAATATTTCATAGCAAAAAAAAATCACTCTGAAGAAGAATTTTCGTGGTATCTATATGTTACAGTGATGCTTGTTTTCTTATACAACATGTTATGCTTATTTTTTCACTATTTAAAAAAAAAAAGGAGGCCTTCTCTTTTTTATAGGGAAATGCAAGTGGGAAAAAGGGACATGTTGGGGGGGCACTGGGAGGGGTGAAGGGGGGAAACTGCAGTCAGGATGTATTGTATGAGACAAGAATACAAAAATAAAATAATAGCACAAAATTCTTAAATAAACATCAAATATAAACATTTTTCTTTACCAACATTATTATAAAACTATTCACAGCATCTAAGTTATGGAATCATCTAGATATGCAACAAGAAATAAATGGATTAACAGAATTGAGATACATATACACTTGCAATATTCAGTAATTCAGTAATTCAGCAATTCAGTAATAAAAATAATGTAATTCTGTCATTCACAAAGCAATAGAAATGGCTGAATAATAATTGCTAAGGTGAAATACACACAGACAGAAAATTAAGTGGCATATAGTCTCTTTCGTATCAAAACTAAAAATGTTTATCTAAACATTTAATAGTGATCTTTGGAGATTGGGAAGAAACACATGATAAATGGAAGATATTTAATGGGTGACAAACTGCATACAGTTAGAAGAAATAAGTTATGCTGTTTGAAAGTACAGCATTAAGTCACAACAGCTTTCTCACTTTGTGTTGACTTAGAAGGAAAGACCAGAAAATTTCACATGTTGGCATATACTTGCTATTCTAGGACTCAAAAGCAGCCCCAAGTAGGAGGATAAGGGGATAAATGTGAATTTTATTTTTTTAAGGTTTATTCTATTTTATTGATTGATTGATTGATTTGGTGTGTGTGTGTGTGAGTGTATGCATGTGCAGATAGCCTGTATCCATGGAGTTCAGCAGAGGGCAATTGTCTCCTGTAGATGGAGTTATGAGCCACTTGATATGGGCCCTGATATCCCAACTATAATCTGTTGAAAAAGCAATATGCCTTTTTAACTGATGAATCATTTCTCAGACCATATGGATGGTGCCTTTAAGTCCAATTTGGGTTACACAGTGAGATCTTTTAGCCAAAACAAGAATAACAAGGAAAATGGAGGAAGAGAAAGAGGAAGGGAAAAATACAAAGAAAAGAAAAAAACAAAAGTAATCAAAACTTGAAGATTACGAGCAATAAAAAAGTTCAGAGAGACTGAAGTTTTAATAAAAACAAGGTCAATGTTTACTAGGCATGCATTTGAGTGTCACTGTACCATAGCCCATTATTGCTGCAGTTTCATATGAATAAAATCCATAGGTTAGAAGGCAGCTTGGCTTTCTGGTCATTTCTAGTGGAAAACTGGAGAAAGATTGTCCCTTTACCACTTTGAACACATGCAGTCTGTCCCCTACAAATAACATTTTCCACTGGTAGTCACTTGAATGAGGAGTCAGATGGATTCGGCTATTTGGATAAAGGATACCTTGGTCTTGACTCTTACTGTCTTGCTTTGTTTTGTTTTCTTGAAAGTAACTAGTTTTCATCTTGGCTGTCACTTCCTCTATATTTCTTCATGGCTTCCTTTTTCAAGACGATCTAGTATGACTCACAAGCTGGTTTGTTTAGATGAATTACTAAATTAGGCTAAGCAAAGCACACAATACTGGGGAAAATTATGTAACTTCTCATTTGCTATAATCAGTACTCAAAATACTGGTAGTGATTTAATGTGTCATCCAATCATTCCATTAATTTTTTGGTGATATATATACAAGAAGTTTGCTCACTAGTCTCATCTCCTGAGAGATATTTTTAGAGGTAGTTTCTTAGAGTACACAATACTCTCTGTGTGTGGTTCTCAGATTATGAATTCAATTCAACTGATTATGTTTTATAATATTACCAAAGCAGAAATAAATATTTCAGGTATACAAATTAGTAGGCTACTATGTGACCTATACACATAATCAGATTAATAAAATATAGCAGTAGATTGCTAAAGAGTGGCATAACAGTTAAGATCACTTTCTGCTCTTGTAGAGATCACAGGTTCAACTCCTGCCACCAACATGTTGAGAATAATCATCTATAATTCCAGTTACAGGGGATATGGTGCTTCTTCTGGTCTCTGTGGGCACCAGGTACATATGCGCTGCACATTCCTACATACAGGCAACCATGCACATATACATAAACTAAAAATATTTTAAGAGATTATTAATAAATTACAAATTTATTAAAAATATTTCTTCTTAAACAGTACTATATGTTCGAGATATAGGAAGGAAATTTACAGGCAATATAAAGACAATGATGTAAGGTAAATAAAATGCAAATGAATTCACAAAATAGTAATATCTTAAAAATTAACATTACCGTATAAACATGTTGTACCCACTGAATTAATAATTTTAGAGTAGCCTACCGGTCACTTAGGACTCAAATTATCTCTCGGTATCGTTAGTAAAAATTGAGTAATATCTTTTATTGTACAGATTTAGACAATGATAGAGATAGGGTTTGAAATGTTTTTCTCATCTAGAATTTAAATTCTTAATATTCTCTCTGCTAGATCTATGTGTAGCTGATGCTCCTCGGGAGGCTTTGTAGAATCCTAAGTTAGATCTACAATGAATAAAGTTCTAGCTCTCTCATGACTCCCTGCCCCACATCCTAGATGCATTATTGACAGGCCAAATCCCCAGGGGTTGTACTCATAGCCACAGGTCCTGTAAGTTCTTGAGTGCACTGTTCATGCCATATTTAGGAGACAAATTTCAACTGAAGAGGTCCTCCTAATATACTGGCAGCTAGAGGTTGTTCCATGATGGTTATTAGTTTCTCCCATGGTGTATCTCCTGATAAATTGCACATTCCATGGTAAAGAACTCCAATGTTCATATGCAACCCTAAATAAAACTTGATGGGAAGAACTCCATGAAGATAACTATTTGAGCACTTCTCTGTGTGCTTCCACTCTGTTCATGCCATATTATGTGAGGTCCTCACTGCAGCCAAGAGTTTCTCACTTGTTGATATTCACAACTATAAAATTAATAAGCCTCCTTCATTTACCAATTCCCAGTCTCGGTATTTCATTATAGCAGTAGAAAATGGTCTGGTACCATTCCCATGAGAATATATTCTGTTTATTCTCCAAATTATTTCCTTACTTCCACTATTGAATACTAGAAAAATCTTGTACATACTGATCACTTCAGTGAATTTTGCTGAATCCTGTAGATACTTTGGTAAATTTAACTCTTCAAGGTAGAGGTCTAACGTGCAAGGTAGTTTTTGTTTGCTTGCTTGTCAGGCTGTGTTCCCTTGACATTTGTGCTGTAAAAACCTTTCAACCCATTTTGTGATTAATTCTGACACAACATTGGACCTGGGGAGGGAGGGATAAGTGAGTGAAAGAAGCCAGAGTCAGCCTTCTTCGAATAATGTCATAGTCACATGTATGGAACATATTCCTCTTTGGTTAAAGCTTGAGATCATTATCCTTTATCAGTGTGCTAATCATGGAATAAATTGATTGGTTTGTTGACTCCTGAGGTACATAAAGGAAGCTTCGTATTAAAAAAAAAATCTATTGAGGAGTGGTGAGAGAGTACCTGCTGATTGTAGGGGATGGTTGATGGGATTTTAAAATTAACCAAAGTAACTGTGTGTCTATTGAATGTTGTCTGCAGAACTTGCGTTTCTATCAAAAATGACAATGTAAAACATAATGAACCTAAAACACATTGAATGACTTTGTTGACAGAGTAGACACTAGATCAGCATACAAAAGACTCAGGGTAACAATTGAATGGGTAATGTGAAATTTTATTGTCATTTGAGAGACCAAAATGTTTCATTTACATCTTTGTGAGGGCTGATCTGTGAAAAGGAAAATATCAAAGGTTGTTACCAGTAATGATTTTTTAAAACAGGATCGTTAAGTAAACAGATTTCTGGAGGAAAAAAAAATGAGGGGAGAACAAGTGCTGTTGCAATGGCACATCAATTTAAAAGAGAGTGCTTAGAATGGAAAGGGAAGAGAGATATTGACCGAGGATTGAGGAGTCCAACCACAAAACATTGACTTGAAACTTTTAAGTGGAGGAACTGCACTGGGCAGACACACAGAGGAACTATTGGCTGCCATCCGGATTCACAGCAGATCTTTTTTCTCTGAGAAGTAAACTGAACTGAGCTCATATTGAATTCAAGGAGCTTCCAGGGAGTTCAGATTAGCCCAGCAGGGGGTAAAGCAAGATCAGATTGTTGCCTTTTAATGCTCTGTGTGTTCAGACCTCAGAAGTCAGTGGGAAGGCTCTTGTGGAGATGCTGAATAGGGGTAGTGAATGAGATGTGCAATCTCTCCCTCTGCCCTGTGTGGCAGACAGAACTCCATATAATGAATGAGCTAATTCATCATTTGGAACTCATTATTAGAAACCATTGTGTAAGCAAATTATTAACAATGGGTACTGTGTAATTTTGTGATAACAAACTGCTCACTTTTCACCCCTATTAAAAGTAATCAGTTGAATTCAAATATAATTCCAAATTGTACATTTTCCACTTCTAAAATAGCATCCAAAGTACTGGCTCTCATCTTAGTAGTAAAAGCTTCATAAAATAGCTACAGTCCCGTCAATTTTATAAGATTGATGTATCAAACACATTCATTGGTATTTGGTGTGAAACCTTGACTGGAAATTAATACTTGTTCTGTTGGTTTGATTATTTCAGACATTTTACTACTAGAAAACCAATGTGAAAATAAATAGCATAAGCATAGTCATTTGAAGACTAATCTGTGCAATTATATTGCCAATTCACTAATATAGAAGCAAAAATCAAATAGCAACCACGTTGCAAATCTTCCCAACAAACTAAAATGTGAATATCTGAGAAATGTAATCAGTTTGAGGTTACTGAAATTCATCAATTTGTCAATAAAATTGTGGATATATTAGAAAAGAAATTAAGATCTGTGAAACATTCTGCGTATAAACATTCCAACAATTCCCTGTATAGTAATAGGTTGAGAATCTGTAAGCATCAGTTCATTCACAGGACTGTGGAGTTTCTGTTCTCTGTGGCAACAAAGAGTGTCTTAACTTGGGTTATCTAGAACTGAGATAAGAGAGATAATAACCATGCTAATGTTGACTCTGTTAGTATGATTCAAAGCCATGACATTATTGGTAATGAAATGATTACCCTGTAAAGTGGATACTTAGAGGATAGCAGGCTTGGAGGACAAGGGGTGGGATTCCTTTTCTATTCTAAAGCTTATAGGAATAAGCATTCAGAGCCTTAAGTATTGGTCAAAGGACAGGGACCTGAGTCTAACCGATGATTCTGGAAAAGGATATACCATTCTGTACTGTTTAGAATGACACCGATAGGTAACTAAGGAGTATAATATTACTAAGTAATAAAAGTCTTTCTGATTAAACAAAAAGACATTCCATTGGCATATGCTGTAGGAGTTTACCACTTGGATAGGACAAATTCCCTTGTGAGGGGAACATTTTGTGTGAATAAAATTTTAAAAATAATTAAAGCATGCCTCAAATATAGATCAAGGCAATAGTCCCTTTAGCCACTGTCCAGCCCTATCCCTTGACACTGTGATGTACTTATACTGTAAAAAATACTACTAATTTTTCACGCTATCAAGATATAATCTTGTGCTTTAGCTGAATTCTTTCTATGGAGATCAGAAGAAAAAGAGAGGAGGGATAATGAGCAAGGCAAATGTCGACTGTGATACTGCTTGTAATAAAAGGAAGGGCCGAGTTTCCAGTGCAAAGTATTTGACTTCTAGCAACATCTTTATAAACTGTTACATGTGGTGTGCTTGCATGACTAGTTGAATGTCATATAATATAATATAATATATATCCTTTTCATTGCCATTTCATGATGATTTTGGTGATCCTGTAGCTGAGATATGATCTAAAGCAATATAACATCTAGCACTTAAACTATTCACTACCTAGGATGTGTGATTCCTAGCCTGGCTGATATATACTGTAGTTGTGATTCAGGCTGTGAAAGTTTCTGCACAAGTGTTAGTTTCAATCAAGTGCCAAGGAACCCTTAATTGGTAAATCATCGGTGTCAATCTGGGTAAAAGAAGCAAGTGGTATCAAAATCAAGGTTGACTCAGGCCATAGAAGGCATAGTAGGTCTAAAAGGGTTATCAAGAGTATTTTATGCAGTTTTTCATCAAATTTCAGAGAAATATCAAGTAATTCATTGTCTAGATAGCAATTGTAAAATGAAATCTAATTTCTGAAGGTTTAATTTTGAGGCATTTCTTCATTGTTTGGTATTGAATATGTCAAAGCCTTGGTTTACTTATGTATAAAATGAGAGTATAGTATTCTCTTTCATATATTTCTAGCCATCATTAAGCCAGATATTTAAGCACTATTCACAGTGCTAATAGTAATTTCTCAATGGTTACTCAACAGTTGCTGTTGATATTGATATTATGAGGACTTGAGGAGTCCAATTCCTTTCACACACCAGACATAGATGTCGTCACTTCTTAGAATCTCCCGTGTGAATTTATATTACACTTACCTCCAAGTAGATAGCAAAGTCCTTGAGATGATAAGATAGGTACACAGATTCAAGGTTAAAAATAAGTTGTTTCTACTCTGAAACAACTTGGTTATATTAATTGAGAATATAACATTTTAAGCTTCCTTGAAAAAGCAAACTATTTCATGTATCCATCATATGGAAAAGTGAATCAGAGCCAGACAATGTCCAAATAACTTCAGGTGTCTAGTCCTCATGTAGTTGAAAGCTACAGAGACTAGAACATCATCATGGTATGTCTGCCATGTTTGAGAAACAAGAGTTTAAAACTCATGCTGTATATTTACATTAGCATTCTTTCTTAGAACATTAACTTGATGCTAATCTTTGTAAGTGTGCATATGTTGAACCATGTCCATTTTAGTACTAAGATTATAAAAGCATTTTTCAGTGAATATAATAATCTTTGTTATTTAATATCATTTTTCAAAGGGACGTTTTATTTGAAAGATATGACATGACAGCAGTTTTTATTAACTAAACACACAGAGTAATCTGTGTGTATAAATAACATGTAATATGATTTCATTGGAAAATCACATGGCCATCAAGTTTCAGTTTATTCCAATAAGCCTGTTGAATTCCCTCATATATACCATGTAACTGGAAATGGGAATGAAAGCTAGTAGTTGAAATTTGTGCGTTATAACTATTGACTAATTGAAATGTGGGTTACTTAGAAAATGTTGCATTAGACAGCTTACCAGTAAGTCAATAATTGTCTCAGCTCACTCTTCTAAAAGCAGCTCACATATCCTAATGTATAATTGTTATATTTCTAATTTATGTGTAAGGAGTTTAGAAATTATCACTCAATCCTAACATCAAGCCAAAAGCAGAACAATCACATTTCTTAGATCTGATCAAAAAACAAAGCCATGAGGGTGAAGAATTATTCCCCTATATTTAGATACCAACTGAGAAAATGATGTCACCTGGATAAAGACCTGTGATCTGATGTTTCCCTCAAAGCCAGTCCTAGAGCAGGGATCTGAGCCTGTAAGTGATGAATTACCAAGTGCTCAGTAAGCCAAGTCTAAGAGTTAAAATATCCAGTGCAATTCCAAAACTTCTGTGAGACTTATCTCTAGGAGCTCAACATGTTATGAAATGAGATGTTGGAAATAGTCCCATCATCAGAGGAAAAGAGGTAAGAAATTGTGTTTAAATAATCTAGATCATTCTACATTTAGGAGAAGCTCTCTACTTGGAGTTTAAAATTTTATGAATTTACCATACCTTAGCTGAACCTGGGAAACTGAATTAAACACCCAGGACTGGGCAGATTCACTTTTGCATGTGAATGAATGAAAATAACTAGCTTCATCACACTCTAGTAAACTTGGCCTTTAGGGGAGGGGAAGGGTTATAGACAAACACAGGTAACAGTCTCAGTTCAAGGACACAGGTCAAGTAATGAATAAGAATGCAGGACACATCTTCATTCTGTAGAACCCATGCAGTCTGTTCTCTGACAGGAAGTCTCCATAGTATCAAGCTTATTCCTATGATATCTATAGAGTCCACGCAAAATATCAGCTATTAATTTGTGGACTTTGAAAAAGTAACTCTAAATTCACATGAAGGGTCCAAAGAAGAAGAGAAAGCGAGACATTGAACGACATTAATAAATTGAAAGACTGACATTATTAGATTTTGAGACTTATTTAAAAGCTACAGTGACCAAGAAACATGATGTTTTAGCTAATTCAATATAGATGTGACAAAAACTTGAATAAAAATCTTTATGAAGATGAATTACATATTTTTGCTCATAATTTTGAGGGACAATTCAGTCTGTGAATATACATGCCTTTAATATCATGGTCTTTTCCCTTTCATGGGCATGCAAAAAGGCAGTTTTTCTAAGGATAGATAGGAGTACCTAAGGATCCTTAAATGCCCAAGTAAAGCTCCACCCTTCCAAAGCACATACCAGCATCCTCTAACTATGACCTGCCTGCCAATCTAATACCAGTATCTTGTGACTACATGTTCAACACATAAGCCTGTGGGAGTCATATTATGTGTAGACCATCACATGCGGCATTGGTGATTATACAGACAAATTGATCATTGAAACAAAATAGGTCAACTAATATTTCTCAAGACAACGTTGACTTAGTGGAATAATGGAAAAAAAGTTAATTTGTAAATGCATTTTACTAGAATACCTAGACAGTCACGTTTAAGAAGTGAATGTAGACATAGAACATATACCCTTTCCAAAATATACTCAGTATGTACTGTAAAACTAAAAATGAAATGGGTGACTGTGAAAGTGCTACAAGATTGCAAAGGGGAAATAAATATAACTGATTTACTGACACAGAAGTAGGAACTCTTAACTGTTGCTAGTGGCAATGAAAACTGATAATGTACTTTGGAGATAACTTGATAGTTTCATACAAAACTAATCATATGTTCTGTTATATACCGAAGAAACTTATGCCCACACAAAACCATCAAAAACAGCAATACACACAGAAACTTTATTTATATTTTTCAAATCATAAAGTAAGACATACTTCAGTAGATTGAAGAACATACTCATCTCCGGTATATCCATTCAATATGTGATGTTATCTTGTATTAAAATAAATGAGTTACTAGCTGTGAAAACATAGAGGGTAAACATTGACTTATACCTCTTAAGTTAAAGAAGTCAACCTAAAAAGGATTTATTCTATGTTATTTAAGTGATATGATATTCTGGAAAAGATAAAATTATGGGGCATGAATAGCAAAGAAGGCTAAGTGGTTGCTAAGATTCAAGGAACTATGTGCAGAAGAATAGAAACTAATTTAGGATATTAGAAGTACTTTATGCGATATACTGCAAGTGGTGAGTACTTGTCATTGTATGTCCACCCAAGCCCATGGAACGCACCACACCAAAAGCAAGTCTTAATATAAATTAGAGAATGTGACTGAAATAGTATATCTGTGTAGGCTCATCAACTATAATAAATATGTTTAATTGGTAAGTTGCATTGATAATGGGAAGGACTAAACATATTGAGCGTGGTATATTGGGGAAATCTTTCTATGTTTCTGTTAACCTAATTGCACACTTAAAACTAGACTAAGATAAATAAATAATAAATCTAACAATATAACATGAAGGTTCCACTGTGTGCTATGTATAAATAAAACAAAGGCTCAAATGGTATAAAAAATAGCAAGAGATGCAGATATCTAAGTGTGTCACTGATCTCTAGTTGAGCTCATTTTAAGTATTTTCTGGTTGGCCTTTTACAATAATTTAAAAGGGAAGTGACACTAACCAGAAGCAACTATGGAGACACTTGCTGTGCTTGAAATCAGGGAATCTTTCTCAGAAATGTATTTCTCAGAAAATATTAAATTTTATTTCCCTATTTAATGTTGGGTTGAAATGTTGACCCCATAAAAGCATTTCCAGTTTTGATTCTGCCAATGCAGTTTTTCCTCCTCTGGACTTGATGTGTTCCCAATAGAGTTATTTCAAGAAGTCTACTCAGGGAAGCAAAATGAGCTGTAAGTAGATTTGTCTTATTTATATGCTAGCTTTATTTCTCCAGAATATTACATATTCTATTCCACTTCAATTATGGTGGCTGATTTATTTGTCTTTTTGTACCAGACTTGTAAGACTCTTTCTGACCATGACCACTATTGCTATTATGATTATTGTTTTTGCTGTCTAAGATACTTCAAGTTTATAAAAAGTATGATTGTATTTATACTTATTTGACGTGTAATTGTTTACAAAATTCTTATATATACATTGTTTGTAATTCTCCAGTTTCTATTATAGCCAATGACATATAATCTATTATTTTCATGTTATTTCTGGTATAACTGTGGCTCATAATAAACGTTTATGAATATAAATGAATGTCTGGGAGATATTGTTTGTTCTAGAATTCAAATTCAGTCTATATTTTCTTACAGTATGATTACCTCATACTCATGATCTAAGCAATGACACATTACATTTGCCCATAAATACTTCAATGTGCACAGATTAAATTAAAAATAACACATGGGTTGTCTGTCTTAGTGGGAAAAAAAGATCTAACATTTTTTCAAGAAGAAACAATGTACCCAGATATGAATTACCAATCATGAAAAAGAATGCACTGATAAGAAGGTGAATGCACCCTAACCTCTCAAATATTCTCATTTTCTGGTTTTAATTACAGAAGAAATATGCAAATTACTACCTTCTGACTGTACAAAGACTCCAGAAGCAAACACAAGTACATTTCAAGAGCAACTTTAATCTTCCTTCTTTTCATCCTAATTGACAACATTCGATGGAGGCTACACAGTTTGAGCAGCAAAAAAATTCAGGAAAATTAAACAGAGAGTCATTCTGAACTATATAGTATGTCCTCCCATTCATTACGAGAATGAAATGTTGTCAATGCCCTTTATACTTTTAATTAAATATGTCAGTATAATATTTAATCGAGAGAAATATGCAAATTATTGTTATATCATGATGTCAATGTTAAATAAACACGGCATTCTGCAAGTATTCGTCTCATTATATAACCATGAAGAAATATTTTGTAGATTAAGGAATGGTAAGAGGTTTTTGGTACCTAAAAATATCTTTTCTGCAACTTTCATATTAAAACAGGTGTCAACACACTAGCTAGTCTGAAGTTTTTATTCTGTATCAAACATGCTGTTCTATCCTTGAAGCAAATTCATATGATGACTCGGTGGTTACCTATCCCATATCTGTTGTTGGGTTTGAGTGGAAGTAGAATAGGTGGAAGAGATCAAAATGTTTCACCATTTATAATGTGACAGGTTGAGATGACCTGAAGATGTCCTGTTTTCTAGACATAAAGAATAAGTAGAGAAGAGATTCTGAGTTGAGGAAAGACAAGCAGGTCTGTGAATAACCCTGTTAACCTCTGTCCTAACGGTTACTTCATATAAGTAACCACAGGAGACACATTTCACACAGTGTGATATCTGTCTTCCTTCACATGTTCTCAAACATCCTAACACCTTAACAGAAACCACGTTATTAACTCCTATTCTATATTGTCTTCAACTTCTGCTTAAAATCCTTAATTAAGATATCCTTTTCCTCTTTCTATTGTTTTGGTCTAGAAAGTCTCCTACAGTCCATGAACTAAAAACTAGTTACTTACTCTCCAGACCAATATGGTCTGAAATGATGATATTATGTATATTTCATGTGGATCAACTGGAAGAGAAATACTTATAAAATAATGTAATTATTTATAACTTCTCCTGATGATGAATCCCCTATGTTAACAGTAAATTTTAGTTATGTATATTATCTATAGGATCTACCTACTTATCTCCCTATAACTGTTTGTCTCTTATTATAATCCCAAACACACCATATAACTGAGGATGACCTTGAACATCTGACTTCCTTAACCCTACCTCCCGAGTCCTAGCGTTACATGCATACACTACCCTGCCTGCTTTATGTGGTACTGGTATTGAACTCAGAGGATTATGATTGTCACGCACTTTTTTATGTGTTATTCAACAGCATCTTTGACAGTTTAGTTTGGCCACAGAAATTCATGAAGTTGGTACATGTAGCCAACCTCCACTCCCATGATGACTGTATCGCATCATTTACTTCTTCTCAGTGCTTCATCCGATACTGTGACATGTTGAACAGTGTGACCTGCAGTACACAGCAGAACTGACATATTAGAGTGCTTCTAAGGCAGCCTGAGTAAGGGTAGATTCTGTCCTGAGTTTTCTCTTACTATCCAGGCTCTTTCCAACCCCTCAGGCCACTCACTCTGGACAAAGCAAAATTTCTGTTCTGTGGGGAAATTGCCTATGGGAAAGCATTTATGGCAAGCAACAAAAATGTATAGCCAAATTTAGAAAGGAATGGAGTCTTCCCAACATTATGTTAGAGAACTTAGCAGTTAACTCTAGCTTATTTCAAAAACCCTACAATGATTATGACACCAGTAAGCAGGTAAATTTTGTGAGAGGCCCTACCTCAGAAAACTGTGAGTCATAGCTGTAAATGTTATAAAATTGTTTCATTTACTTATTTTTTTATCATTACTAGTGAATAAAAATATTGAATGGTAAACTTCCAAGACACATGTAATACAACCACAGCACAAAATTATGTATTCAGGGCCTTATAAATGTATTTTCCTTTCTTTTAAAAATAATAGAATCCCAAACCCAACCTAAATGAAAACCGTTGAAAATAATTTAATGCGAGCACAAATTTGCTTTGTTCATTCTTTACATTGTATTGTTTGCTCTCTTTAAAATCATTACTATTTTTAAGACACCTTAACGATCTTATATTGTGTATAATACATAGCCTACTATGATGGTAATTTATTTTCATTCATATATATTGAATGTTAGGGGCCTACTGAAGTAAAACATAGTTGTAGTTTAATCTAACAGTGATGAATTACTGGAGTGAATTCATGTAAACAGGGAAATTGAAATTAAATTCATCACACCAAGGAAAACACTTCCTACCCATGTAAATTAGCAGCTTTTCCACTAAAATCAATTTGTTTTGGTAAATTATGCAAAAATCCTCAAAGGACTTAGGTAAGTAATTTATTATACTCTTGGCTGTTTCATAATGTTAGGAAATAAAATGTATTCACACAATATTAGAGGCATAAGCTGGGAACTTTAGTGACAAGTTTTGTTTATTACAATTAATCTGACTTGACTATGCTATCAGAACACCCACATTATGTGGGACACAGAACCATTTTCCCTGGTGCTTAGAAGATGCTGAATTGTAAATGAAACACAAAAAGAAACTCAACTCTTTCTACTTAGAGTACTTATTATTTTCTGATTCCCACCCCACTCCCCACCCCATCTCAGTAATTGCCATACAGAATGTCTTGGATTTTGTAGTTCTATGATGGGAAATCCTCTTCCAGAGGGAGCATGAGAATAATGGTTGTCATGGGGTATTTTGTGTATCTTGTGTTGCAATTCAAAGTACCATGCTTGTTTTGAAGGGATTTTATGCTGAGATGTCTGCAAATCAATGGTGCAGTTGGTATTAATTTGTAACCAAAATCGAGCTGCCTTGTATATTTTTTACATGCTCAGTCTGATCCTATGAGATCATAAACATCATTGCTTGCTTAAACTAATGCCACCTACAATGACCTCTTTTTACTTGTGGTGGTTTAAATGAGAAAGCCCCATAGGTTCATGTGACTGAATATTTGGTCCCAAGTTACTGGAACAATTTGGTAAGGATTAGGAGGTATGGCCCAGTTTTATAAAGTGTGCCACTAGAGGCCATTTTGAGATTTAAAAGACTTGCCCTGTTTCCAGTGTATCTGCATCCTACTTGTACATTGAGTTGTAATTTCTAATTGGTTCTTGTTATAGTCCTTTGCTCTGACATCATGAACATTAACTCTCTGAAAATGTAAACCCAAATTAAACACTCTGTTTTATATGTTTTCTTGGTAATGGTGTCTCATTAATGCAACGGAAAAGACATTTTCTTTAAACTAAGACATTATCTGAAGATTTTCTATATTGCTGGGTAAACACGATTGCCATGTACTGAATGTGAAATATCTCTAACAGGTTGTGGTGTTTTTGCACAGGGTCCCTACTTGGGAGGCTGAAGAATGTTACATAGTGGGAATTAACTAGAGGAAGTAGATCCTGAGGTTGGGTCTTCAGGGTAACAACCTGGTCCCACTGCACTATCTGTTTCCTTACCCACTCAGATGTGAGCAGGCACTCTCCCGTACTCCCGGAACCAATAGCTTCTCCAACAGCAGTGCTTTCCTTGAAATCATGGACCATCAAAATGTTAATCCATCCTCTCTTAATTTGGCATCTGCTCACACTAATATGAAAATTACACAATAATATGTAAATAATATGTAAATTAAAAGAATGTGCAAAGAGACCTTGTTATGATAATCCACTGCGTCCACTGCAGGAACACTTACTCTGAACACTAAAGTGAATGATATATATATATATATATATATATATATATATATATATATATATACCATAAGACTTGTATTTTTCACAATATGTGTGTCCCGCCTTATTCATTCCTCTAGGTCCTTCATTCTCAACATGTTTTGCCTATTCCAAAGTACATTATCAATGCTATAAAATATGTAATTGTTACAATTCATTTATCAAAACATGGTCATACTTTACTTAGTGCTTAGCTTTTTAAATCATTAAAATGCAGTCTACTTTAATGTTTTTACTGCCATTTTTGAGCATGTAATGGTTAATACAAATGTTCAAGCAGAAAGGATTAAGAATCACTTAGGACTTCGAGGCATATACATGAGTTTCTTGTTGTGGAAGTTTATTTTTAGTAATGTATAAAATAATCGTTTTGTGCACTACTGTGTGAGGGACTGCCTAGGTCTTGGCATTTTGTATTGTTTGTATATTTTGGATTTATGTGGAGGGATGCCTGATTGCTCATGGTCTGCACGTGCTATCAGTAGCTCACTTGAGTAGTTCTGGAGCAATAAAAACACCTGTGCTCAGGGGCTCAGGGTTAAACTGTCAAGTATGATGCTGGTTAGGCTACTGGTTCCTTCTGCACCAATGAGGATGCCTCTTGTTATCCTTGGTGAGCTGTTCCATAGGCATACAACTACAGTTTCTGGATTAGATTATTTGAGGAAGCATCATTACATGAGCTGGAGTATAAAACTGAATAAATGCAGAAAGAGAGCTGAGAACTAGACCCATCTCTCTCTACTGTTCTCCCTCTCTTCTCCCTCTCTTCTCTTCTTCCTCCTTCTAGCCTTCTTTTCCACTTCCTCTTTCTCCCTCTCCCTCATCCCCTCCTTCTCCTTAGTCTTCTCCTTTTTTCTTATTCTTGTTCTTATTCTTACTGTTTTTCTCCTTCTCTTCCTTCTCTGTCCTTCCATTTTAAAGCATGTTTTATTTTTATTTTATGTCTCTATGTGTGTGTGTGTTTGTGTGTGTGTGTGTGTGCTTGTGTGTGCTAGTGTGAATGTAGTAAGTGTATGCCATGTGTTTTCTGTTCCCATTTGAGGCCAACAAAGCCCTTTGGATCGCATGTTCTTGGAGTTAACTGTGACATAAACAACAAGGATGAAAAGAACTTAACTAAGGTCCTGTAGAAAAGCAACAAGTACTTTTAACCACTGACCCTTCTTTCTAGCCCCCCTCTAACTCTGCCTCCCAAATGTGGATACAATGTGAGCAGTTTCCTCTTCTTCTGGAGTCATGAATTCATCTCTATGATGAGCTGTACTCTTAAACTGTGATGATAAAAAATGTCTTCTTCAAGTTTTTTTCATCAGGTGTTTTGTCATGGTCAGGAGAAAAGTTCCTATAAAGGACTTAGCCCCTATTCTTCAGAAGTATTTATGGTTCATTATTCACAACACCGTCTTTATTTGATTCACCATTAATTACGTTTGGTTAAGTGTGGGTCTTTGGATATGTGTGTACGTTTGAGTATACATAAATATATTTTTTAAAAAATCACTTTCCTTCTAGGTGACCAATTTTGTCATCAGAATTTCTAATTCATTCTGTTTTTCTTCATCAACAAAGCTTCTACACAGTAGTTTCTGACTTTTTTCTATTTGCTCATATGGACTAAAAACTAACATAGAAATGAAGTAATCATGGCTTTATAGTGAAAAGCAATAAACATCTTCAAATTGGCCATTGCAAACATCTTGTCAATTTCTAAATGAATATCCACATTACTCTATTCTTTGATTAATAGATTGGACCCTAATTTCTGGGTATATTAAAGAGAGCAAGTGGTTTTAGAATAAGTGGTAAAAATAAATAACGCAGTGGTTTGAAGCCAGAGTGTCAACAGGCCTCTGTAGAATCCTTATGTGGACATAAGGACAGAAACAGGCCAAGTTTTCTTGCCTCATCAACTCATAAACATCAGTGAACGAAGGTAAAGAAAAGATGACATACAGGTTTTCATCTTGGCTTTACAGCTCAACACTATGGACATGTTATTATGATTTTATTCTATCTGCATCCTCTTAAGAGATTTGAGAAGAAAATGCCCCATGCAACAATAATGCATTGCTTTATTTTAAAGAATGAACTGTTAAATCCTCAAACAGAACTCACATGAGTTATACACACACACACACACACACACATGTGTAAACACACAGGCACATACACACAAGCTCAAGCTCACAGACAGAAGACTAAAATGGTAACACGATATTATATCAAATTTAAATATTCCTGGACTCAAAATAAAACATACAAGGATTTTTGTACCTTCTGTTGCTATTGTTATATGTTTGTAAAATTCATGGTTAAATTGCCTGTGTGGTTCATAATTATGATCTTTTGCAATGTTGACTTTATTATACTTATCTTGAAATATGTTTAAAAATATTAACATTTCATTATCAAGTAATCACTCTCTCTGGCATACAAATATAATAAATTATATGCTTAACACAATGAATAAAAACTTAATTTGATTGCTTTATATAAAATTACATTTTAAAAATTAAAACAGTTTCACATTTGAAGTTTCTTATTAAGCAATATTAATATTACCTTTCAAGCTTGTACAGCTCACTGACAATGAGCGTTGCATCTAAAGGACATAAAAATAAATATAAGTCATATTAGTATCCAAAACCTGCTGGTATTAATAGTTAGGACATTGTTCCATTTAAGTGGCCTGGGAAGTTTTCCAAAGCCCAAACCTATATGTTTCTGCTCCCTTCTGGATGCCTCAGCTTCTCTCATTAATCTTCCAGTAAAAGATGCTAATACAGTAGTTGCAGGGGGCATCAGAGTCTGCTTATTCTCTGTTTGTGATCCCAGTGGGTGTGAGGTGGTAGCAATTAAGACTGTGTGTGTGTGGTGGTTTAAGGCACCACAAAGATAGATTAATTAGGTCACAAATAGTCATATTGATGTTTCCAGCGGTGCTTTTGATGGGCCTGGTCTAAAGCGATGGATTCTCATGCTACGGATGGATACATGATCTCGGAAGAAGGGAACTGATTATAAGAAATTAAGAGAGAACATCTGGTGGTTCTAGGAATGGAAGAGCCATGGTTATAGTTGTTGGTATAAAAAATCTTTCTGATGAAGCATTTTATGAAGAATGCTAAAATGTATATCTCCTTGATGGTTGTCTTGGTAATGTGAAATAATAATTATAACAGAATCTATTTTGACTAAATGTCCTTAAATAAATATATATGTCCATGGCAGTGTGCTGTTCACTTGGAAATAACACAGGCTTAATTTCTGAGTTGTTGTGAGAGCATGTGAATTATCTGCACTTGAATTCTGTTTCCCAGTGTTCAAGGGTTGGGCAGAAATTCTTCATTTTGGCCGATTTCAGTCTCTACATTCTTAAAGTTTTACAGTTACTGGGTGACACTTTACTTTCAAACCACTGAGTTTTTCATACTGCTCATTTAATTTTTTAATTATAATTATTTTTTCTTCTCTTGTACAATGCATCCCAATCCAGCCTCTGCTCCCTTCATTCTTCCCAGCTCTCTCCTACTTCTCCCCTCTCTAGATCCACCCTCCTCCAGCTTCCCCTCAGGAAAAAGCTGGTCTCCCAGGGTTACAACTAGAAATAATAAGATGGAACAAAGCTGGGAAAGAGCCCGTCCATCAAGGTTGGACACAGCAACCCAGCAGGAGGAAAAGGCTCCCAATGGAAGGTAAAAGGGTCAGAGACCCCCTACACTCCCTCCAACCTTTAGGAGGTTCGACAAGAACACCAAGCCTGACAAAACCATATGATATATGTAGGGGGCCATGTAGTCTCCGTGTCTGCTGCTTCACTCTCTGTGAGCCCCTAAGATGGCTGGTCAGTTGACTCCTTGGAGCTTGTTCTTCTAGTATCCTCAACACCTCTGGTCTCCTCAATCCTTCCTCCCTCTCTTCTGCAGTTTTCCTCAGGCTTCTCACATTGTTTAGCCCTGATCCTCTGCATCTCTCCAATCAATTGTCAATGAAAGCCTCTCTGATGACAATTGGTCTGGTCACTGATTTATGAGCATGACAGAATATCTTAGGAATCTATTAGGAATAGTCTCTGGGATCTTCAGTCTCTAGTTAGTCCTGTAGGGTCAGGCATGGATTTCTGCCCTTCTATTGCTTCAGCAAGCTCTGTCAGTGGGATAGGATATAAGTCATAGGTTTTGTGACTCAGATAGTGTCACATCCCAGCTCTTGAAGCCTTGCCTGGTTACAGGAGATGGCCTGTTCAGGCCCCCTATCCACCATTACTATGGGTGCTTGCTAGCGTCTCCCTCCAAGATTCCAGGGAGTTTCCACTGCACTGGATCTACAGACCACCTGCTAAATGTTCTCCAGTTCTGTTCATCTCTCTCTCTATTCTCTCCCTACATCCCTTGCCCCTCATCTGGTACCTCCTATTTCTGTTCCCATCCTCCCCCAGTCCTTCTTTGAAGTCTGCTCTATTTCTCCTTCCCAGAGAGATCCATGTGTCCCCCACTGGGACCCTCTTTTTTGCATAGTCTTTCTGGGTGTGTAGGTTTGCAGTATGATTTTTCTTTACTTAATAACTAATACCCACTTATAAGTGAGTACATGCCATTTTTTGTCTTTCTGGGTTGGGTTACCTCGCTCAGGATAATATTTTTCTATTTCTATCCATTTGCCTACAAATTTCGTGATGTCCTATTTTTTAACAGCTGAGTAGTAATCCATTGTGTACATGTACCACATTTTCTTTATCCATTCTTCAGTTGAGGGCATCTAGGTTGTTTGCAATTCCTGGTTATTAAGAATAAAGTCACTACGAACATCATTGAGCAAATGTCCTTGTGGTAGGACGGAGAATCCTTTGGGTATGTGCCCAAGGATGGTATAGCTGAGTCTTGAGGTAGGCTTATTTCCAATATCCCCAAAATTCACCATACTGCTTTTCTTAGTACGATTTACTATTCCACTGGCAATGAAGAAGTCTTCTCCTTCCTCCACATTATTGCCAGCATGAACTCTTCGTTATGTTATTGAGCTCAGCCATTCTGACAGGTGTCTAAGACAGAATCTCAGAGTAGTTTTGATTTGATTTCCCTGATGGCTAAGGACAGTGAACATTTATTTAAATGTTTCTCAACCATTTGAGATTCCTCTTTTGAGAATTCTCTGTTTAGATCTATACCCCAATTTCAAATTGGATTATTTGTTTTGTTGATGTCTAGTTACTTGAGTTCTTTATACATTTTGGATATTAGGTCTCTATAAGCAGTGGAATTGGTGGGAATCTTTTCCCATTCTCTAGGCTGCCATTTTGTCCTATCGATGTTGTCCTTTGCCTTACAGAAGCTTTTCAGATTCATGAGGTCCCATTTATGAATGTTTGATCCTAGTGCATGTGCTATTGGTGTTCTGTTCAAAAAGCTGTCTCCTGTGCCAATTTTAAAAAAAATGTATATATTGTTCTGTTTGAAACATTCCCTTCAAAAGTCTATGTACTCCATTCAGAAATAAATATGTCATTTAAACTTAGTCTCAAACCAGCTTTGAGATATGAGAATAAAGGAGCAAATGAAGTAGAGAAAGAAGATAAAGTCCACTCACTTAAAACAAAACTTTCAGCAAACTAGAAATGTGATAGAATAAAATAGATTAGGAGGAAATGTTCTCAAAATGTGTAAAGGGAAATACTGAGCACAGGCAGTATTGTTAGTAACAGTGAAACTTAATCACCTTCTCTTTTCAAAGTTTTAATTAATTAATTAATTAATTGTGTGTGTGTGTGTGTGTGTTTGTGAATGTGTGTGTGCATGCACACATGCTTGTGGGGAGGTGCACATGTGAAGGTCATAGGAAGACCTGTGCCAGACATTTCCCTCCTTCTGCTTTGAGGACCCAGGGATAGAACTCTAGTACTCAGACTTGGTAGCAAGCCCCTTAACCTACTGAGGCGTCTTCACGCATGAGCTTCTTGTTTGATGATTCCTAGTGTTCCCTAATTAATACTTAGGATTTTAGTAAAAATTCTTAACATCCCAAAAATGCAAAGGGAAGAAAGATCACGAAGGATAAATGTAAAATATTGATTATGTGCAACAGGTGTGGTTATTAACATGGAATACAAACTGTTAAAACACCATGTTAACAGTATAAACATTCAATGGTGTGAAGACACCAATCCTTCTACAATGCATGTCAGATATTGAACAGGTTCTCACAAGTTTGTTTTGTGAAAATTACCTCAGATGTGAGAAATTTTAAATTTGAGACTTGACTAAATGCTTTAAGATAAAAATCAACTTAGATCAATTAAACTATAGCATAATTTAAAAAATAAAACACTTAATAAATCCATGTTGACTTAAGCAAGAAAACTGATATCTTAGTGTGTTTTATGTAGAAAGCTCCATTGCCAAATTACTGCATCTCAGTTTTAACTATTTCAGTGTATCTAAACACTTTAAGGACATTTATGGCTCAAACCATTGTTCTTCACTATATGGACAATGGTGTTCTAAAGCTTACTCCAGATTTTATTTTAGTATAAACCTCTGAATATTTGTTATCTATTCAGTTTACTATCCACTGGGGCGGGGAGGGGGGGAATGAGATGGATCTAAAGCTCACTGACATTGAAAAGTTCAAGACCGAAGCCGGAAATACAGCTCAGCAATTAAGAACACCTGCTCTTCTTGTAGATGAATAGGTTTCTGTTCCAAGCACAGGAACTGGGTGTCTCACAACTGCCTGTAACTTCAGTTTCAGAGGATGTGGTGCCCTCTTCTGTTCTCTGAGGGTTCTGGCATGCTCATGGGATGCACACACACATACACAAAACACATGCAAAATAAAAATAAATAAATACAAAATAAATATCTAAAATTTTTATTTCATTTAAGCCATACTATCATGTGACTTCCTCAGTTCCTTCTTTAAGTGGTTCAGTTATGAACTTCTGCTAACATATACTTAAGCAGCCCCATAACGTATTCCTTTACAAAACAGAAAACATCTGTGAAATAGTGTTGCTGTGGTTTGACTATGAGGTTCCAATGTTAAATGTTCCATCCCCATCTGATGGCGTTATTTTGAAGGCTTTGGAGTCTTTCAGGTTGATGAGCCTGGTTGATGCATCACTAGTTGCCAGCCCTTCTTCTGCCCATTGACTTTTTCCTACTCTATCTTCTGCTCATGGGAACATGCTTCTAAACCACGCAATCCTGCTACCTGTGGTGATACTCGCACCACCATAGATTCTGTCTTAATGCTGTGATAAAATATTATGCTCAAATCAACTTTGAGGGGGAAATGGTTTATTACATCCTAGAACTTGGAGTACAACATCTAAGGAAGTAAGGGCAGGGACTCAAGGCAGGAATCTGGAGGCAGTAGCTGATGCAAAGCCCCTAGAGAATTGTTGCTTACTGGCTTGTTTCCCATGGCTTGCTCTACCTGCTTTCTTATATCATCCAAGACCACCTGCTAAGGGGAAGAACTATCCTCCAGTTGCTGCACTCTCCAACGTTAACGATTCCACAGAAACTACTCCACAAGCTAATCTACAGGCTCATCTTTTAGAGGCACTTCCTCTGTTGAGATTCCCTCCTCTCATATGGCTCTAGCTCATGTCAAGTTTACATAAGAATTAACCAGGGCACTGCCCAAGCTATGATAGATTGAATTTCCTCTCAACATGTGAGATAAAAATCAGTTTTCCCTCCAGCAAGTTGTTTCTGTTAGACATTGAATCTCAAAGATGCAAACATTATACACAACATGGACCTCAAAGGCAAACACACTTCCCATCTCCCCTTCACGAAATAACTTCTGTATCTTACACTTTTTAATGGTAATACTCCTTCTCTCAGTTTTATTTCTTACATTCTTAATTTTATTGCAACTATTTTCTTCATCTGAGATATCCTTTTGACTTTGTTATATGAGAAATCTAGCGTTCATTCAAATACCAGGGTGTCCAGTGCAGTCATACACGCTGAGTTCCTTCCCTATCTCCCTCCCAAATCTGTACTTTCCCTTCTAAAACAGGACTTGCTTTCTCTTTCATGACTATATTCTGCCCTTGAAGTAATAGCCTCTGTGACACCTGCATGTCTGAGACTTCCTGCTTGTCTCATTCTCTGTGCTGAGCTAGTTTGCAGAGCATAGCTGCTTGTGGTTTGTTTGCAGAGTAATTTTCCATTTTGTATGCCTGTGTATACATTTATTAATTTATAAGATCAATAAGATGCGATGTATTCTTGGGTTATATTTAAAATTCCTCTTTGGAAGTGGAATTGCCTTATCAGCAGTTTGCCATAATTGTAGTAATTGCATGTGACACCATAGATGTATATTGTGTCCTATTTTCTAAATCCCTGGGTGAAAATCGGAGCCATTACATCTTGCACAAACACAATATATATAGACACTTCCTTCTGCTGGCATAACTTCCTGCTATGAGAAAATACAGTATAATTTTTCTGAACCCCAAATCACTGTCCTGATTATTCTGGGAATCCACTGCAAGCATTTTCCTCTTACAGGTTAAAACCTTTAACTTTAATCTGAATTAAAAATCATTCTCCTTTTAAGCTAACATTAGTGATTTTAACTTTAGTATTAGACAAACACAAAAGTAGGTCTCAACGTAAGTTTTGATAAGAAAAGGAGTTTGCACATATAAATAGAGAAAGGAAAATCATAGATGATAAATAGTTACATTCCAAGTTTTCTGTCATTGTTCTAATTAAGAAAGAACTCATTTTTCCTTCACTCCCTTCTCAATGTTTACTCCTTTTGCAAGTCAGCCTACCTGATCAGTGTCCAGATTTTATGACTGTTTTTTGAATAATAGTATATTTTTTCCACCCAGCAAGAACTAATAAGAAGCTAAATAAAAAGCCACACAGCCTTTTGTGATTTCAGTGGATAACGGCAATTCCTCCCAGGCCTGATGAGCTCCTCAACACCCACAGTGTTAGAAGACAGAACCAAGCCCTGCAAGTCAAGTTGTTCTCTGACTTCCACACACATATTCTTGAGCACACAAGTGCACACACACTCTTTCTCGCTCTCTCTCTCTCACACACTCTCTCTGTCCTCACACACACTCTCTCTCTTTCTCTCTCTCACACACACACACACATGCACACACACATGCTCTCGCACACACGCACACAAACACACACACACACGAATGTAAATTAAAAGAACTTTTAAAGAATCTACTACTTTTAAAAAAAAAAAATCAAGGGGTGGAAAATTTTTATAAAAGATGCCTAAAAAAGATGCCTATAAAAGAACTAAAAACAGTTCTCAAATCATGATGTATCCATTGCCAGCTAAAAGTCAAAACACTTGAGGGCAATAAAAAAAAAGTTATAAATAGTTGCATCACTGCAAAGTGTCTGCAGTTCATGATATTAATGTGGATTGTGAAGGTTCTTGCTGAGCGGGTTGTTTTCCACTTCTCCAACTTTGACAAAAAATGTTTACACACACACATACACTCCTCCAACATGCACAAACCGGTTTTACAAATATCAAGTAGCTGGTATCAAAATGCATCTGGGAAAATTCTATTTTAGAAAAAATGAAGGAATTTATGCGTAAATGTCATCACACTAAAAATATTTTCTAATAAAAGTAATAAAAAGTTCAAGAATACAAACCAAATGTAAGAGTGTTATTTAGAAATGGGCACGTGAAGATTTTCAAAATTTTAAAATGCATAGAAGATAAGAGAAAGGTATAACTCAAACAACTAGGAAAATTTGCAGAAAAAAGAACAGAGTAGAACATACTGTAGGTATATCAAGAAGTTCAGGCTTGGTGGGCAATGATTTTCAACCAGGAATGCTCCCTGCTCTTATGACACTGCTGCCTCTCAGAGCATGTGAAATGGCATGGTTGACACCAGTTTGCTTTATTGACAGGGAGCATATAATGAGTGTTTAGTGGGTAGAGGCTGAGGAAGCTCTCAAGTGTCCTCTGCTGCAAAATCAGATCTGTCAGCATCACACAGGCCATGACAAAGCCTATCTTCCTAAACTGTCAATGGTTACATGTTTGAGAAACCTGCTTTGCATTATATAATACCTGTGATTGGTATCCCAGCTGTGAGCTGGTGTTAAGGCAATGTGTAAAATTTTTAAAAACAGGACAATGGGACCATTAGCCAAGGGAAAGCAGGACTTATTTGTCTTCCACCAGGAAGATGTGTTCACTTTCCACTACTGTGACAAAATGCCTGAGATAAACACGTAAAGTGATAACATGTTTACCAGAGACGTGAGTCCATGATGAATTAATCTGGTTGCTCTCAGCCTGTGCTGAGGCAGAACATCCCGTTGCAAAAGCCTGCGAGGAGGAAACTGCTCAGTTAATGGAGGCGAAGAGGCAAAGAAGCAGCAATGAGCAGGAACCAGCTCCCCTCAGACCCTGTGGCAAGGCCATGTGCCTAGGAACCCCTGTCCTTGAGTATAAACTTCCTGACTTGTAGGTATTTTGAAAAAGGATATGAATAAAAAAGTGAGTTGTGGCAAAAGAGAAGGTGGGAGATGGTGAAGCAGTTACAGAATACAAAATCAATATTATTTTAGATCCTAAGACACCTTCATAATCATAAGCAATAATTGGTCATATGATTTCCCAGAATTTTTAAAATAATTGATTGCAACTGATTCACATCATTTTACAACAGAGTACACACAGAGGCTTTGTTTGCCACGCAGGAGAACACGGGTCTCTTTTCCACCTCATAATCAAAAATAATTATTAAATTTGTCACAATCCAGTATGTGGTGTGTGTGTGTGTGTGTGTTTTCATGTGAATCAATTGATGAGACTCTGTGTAACACCTATGCAGATAGCTTGACAGCTTCTTCAGAATGTCTGTTGATTCAGGTTTTTGCTATTCTATCCACCGGACAAGTGCTGCAGGGTCCCATCCTGCCCACAAGATGGCAGTGGAGAGACAGCATTTGATGTAAGGATGAGGTGTCCAGCCTGGGGGAAAAAACACTTTTTCTTGGTAATTCAATTTATGTCTGTCTATCAGAAGAGGATAAAGGGGATTTCAGAGGCAGTGAGCGAAGAGAAAGAGGAAACAGTATTAGTGGGACAATTTCTTTATGAGAAACAAAAGGCAGAGGTGCTTTCCTGTATGCCATGGACCTATTATTTGTCCAGGTGAAAATGTGTTCACATAATCCCAGTGCTATATTAATATGTGTGTGTACTTCAGCAGAGTCAGAGCCTTTAAATAATTCCTGTTACTTTTCTTTCTACATAACTTACTTGACATACTGCCTTTGTTTTCATGTTAATTTACTGCTGAGTACTGTCCCATTTCATTGCTAGGTTTTAAAGCCTTATGGAGTTTTCGTTTACTTACAGTAATGTGTCACTCACGGTGACTTTTTGGACAGTGTATAACTGTGTGTAACGAGATCAAAGACTTTGTTTTTTAAAATTGTACATTGGTTTTATAATAATATTTTGCTTTAGCTCCAAAATAATTTAGCAGTTTGGCTCTTAACCCACTTTCCCCAAAATTTGCTTACAGTAGATGCTACTATTAGGTACAAATTATGATATATGCATTTAAGATGAGTATTTTATAGTAAATTGAATATATACATATATAAGTGTACAGATTCTTATATGTGCATAATGAAGCAATACTATTTTGGAAGTGACTATCATTATTGAAGAAATCAAACCATTGTAAAATGTTAGACCATTAGAAAAACAGTTTAAATCCACTACTTGCTTAAAGACTTGGTTTTACACTCTGGAAATCTGTGAGTGTGGATATTTATACAGACATCCTTTGTCTCTCAAAATATTTTCTGCTCTCAGAATTGACAGATTTGTGGAAATAAAGGGATTTAAAATATTTATTTGTGTTCATTGTGCTTTACAAGACACTATAATGTAGTGCTCTGAAGAAGTAAGCTTTGTTCCATCAATATGGTTTCTCTTTCTTCTTTCTGTCCTTTATCACTCCCCGCCTTTTCTGGTCTCTTTTTTTCTTTCCTTCCAGAAACTTGTAAAACAAAATTTCTTTTCTAGATATTGTGATACTGAGATTGCTATTATATTACATTAGTACATAAAACCCAACAGGAATGCTGTCTTAGTGAGTATTCTGTTGCTGTGAGGAGATACCATGACCATGGAAACTCTTATAAAAGGATTTAATCGAGACTGGCCTACAGTTTCAGAGTTTAGTCCATTATCATATGGTAGGGAACTTGGTGGCATGCTGACAGGAGCTTTGCTGGAGAAGTAGCTGACAGTTCTACATCTGGTTCTACAAGCAGCAGTAAGAGAGAGTCATTGTGCCTGGTTTGAGCTTTTGAAACCTCGTAGCCTACCCCCAGTGACACACTTCCTCCAACAAGGTCATACTTAATCCTTCTCAAGTAGTGCCACTCCCTGATGACTGAACACTCAAATATATGAGCCTCTGAGGGTCATTCTTACTCAAACTATGACAGATAGTCTTGTCTTTTCTATAAAAAGTGTTAAGACCAAGATATATAGATATGTACAGATATAGATATATATTTTTATTAAATATATATATAATATATAATATTTTATTAATTAATTTTGACAGTTTTATATTTGTATGTAATATATATGGTAAGATGTACCCCTGACCACTCTCACCTTCAACTACAGCATCCTCCTAAAACAAATCCCCTTCCTAGTACCCTGTGTTTGTGACTCACTGAAATTAACTGGGGCCATATGTGAAGGCAGGTTTGCTTCTAGCACTTGACAGTAGCTTCATCACTGAAGAAAACGACTTCCTCTCCTCACATAGCCATGCACTGCCAATAGCTTCCATGTGGAGGAGACAAGCACCATGAGCAATTCCCATCCACAACTGAATTTTGATTGCCCACCCATTTTTATTCAAGTCTTGAGTGGTCAACTGATGCTATGAGCTCCTGAGTGCAAGTTAGAGCACTTGGAGGCCATCCTCCCTGTTGCTTCATTTTTCCATTCTTTCCTCCCAATCTTCCATGATGTCTCCTGGGGCACAGAAGGGGCAGGGGTTATGACTGTCCTATTGAGGACAGAACACTCAACAATTCCTTATTTCCAGCACCTTTACCAGTCATGCGTCTCTTCATCGATTACCATTCCTTGCAAAAGAGGCTTCATTGATGAAAGCTGATGGCAGCCCTAGGCTATCACTACAAACATACTTGTTTAGGAGGTGTTTGACAGTGTGTCCCTTTAGAAAAACAGAAGTAATGGATTCATTGCTATGGCCTGTTACCTCTCCATCCATGGGCTTTTAACCCAGTCTACAGTAGCAGACAGTAACAGCTCCTTGCTGAACATGTGTGAGATCTAATCAGAACGCAGTTGTTACCCCTTCCAAAGTAATTCTATTGCTCCAGTAGACATGCCTTGCCTGGTGGGTCAGTATCTCTCACAGCATGCAACAACGTGAGTGTGTGTGTGTGTGTGTGTGTGTGTGTGTGTGTATCAGGAGTTTATATTTAGTCAAGGGCGATAAGCTGATGTGGTTTTTAGAACTGTAGGATTGCATGAGAAAATTCTCCAGAACTAGATGGAGCTTCGCTCCTTCCATAGCCTGAACGAAGATTAAGCAGCTGAAGTTCAAGAGGAAATAGAAAAGAATGATGGTTTAATTTGGGGACAGTAAATCATGTAAGAGACTTTGAACAGTAATAGAAAATAGTATTTTATCCCAAAAATTTAAAATACTTATCTATGATGTCATTATGCGGCACCTTCAGTGCTTATATGAGGAAGCTTAATGGTTAGAGGAACTAGCAGGAATACAATTATCCTGCTGGAACATTTGAAAGGGAATGGATAATGATGTTATGCATCCATCATTGTAATTAGAACCTTCTTTCAGTTCTACCGCATGTGATTGTTTCCTCTGAGGAGAGACTCAACCCTCCACATCTTAAGTAGAATTTGGGGCAGAATTGCCCTCAACAGAAAAAAAAAAAATCAGAGGATATCAACACAGAGCAGAAGTAGGGCAAAAACAGATATTGGAGTTGAGAGTAAATATGCTTTTTTCAAACATAAGATATTTTGTTGACTAATTTCTTATTATGTAGGGAATAAATAACGATGTATTCTTGATGACTAAGAAAAGCAAAAGCACTGAAGAGAGTGTGAGAAAAAAGTGAAAATGAGCAGAAAAAGAGAAACAAAAAGACAAGCCACTGACAGTGTGAAATAGGTAGCCTGATAAACTCATCGACATCACAACTCTCTGCAAACACCAGATCTAACTATTAATGCATCTTCTAAAAAGCATGAATACTTCTCCCTTCCCCTAACTGTGTGTGAGTGTGCATGTGCGTGCGTGTGTGTGTGTGTGTGTGTGTGTGTGTGTCTGTGTTACTTCCTGTAGTCTCTGACACTCGCCTTATTTTGCTTAAATAAGTTTTTACCATTTCTTGCCTCAAGACTTAGTGACTGATTGGACCATTCTGTAGCATGGACATGCCTTTTGGGGCATCTCTCCATCACTGAAGACTATTTCACTGAATGTCTTCAGTTACCAGAATGAAGAGTGTATCCAACTTCACTCTCATGGTTCCAGTCATTCCTTGAAGTCTTCATTTGCATCAATTCACATACATCTTGCCAGCCTAGTGAGTGTTTGAGGAATTGTGGAATATGAAGAAATAAAGGGAATGGATATGTTTTGCCCCATTTTGTCAACAGTTTATCTTAGAAACCAATAACATTTAATTCCCTTTATGTCTAATAAGATGCGGAGAAGTCACCCTCTGCATTAGAAGTCAGCCTGTAGGCTAACTGAAAACAACAGTGCAGACTAAGTCACAGGAGCAGTGCATGTGCCAAAATGTAGACAACTCCCACTTGCCTCCTCTCATATGTTTCTACATGGAGTCTTAACATGCTGGGCACTTGGACATGTGAGATGTGTCATAGTTTTTATTTTATTAGTAGTATAAAAGGACAAATATTTTTTATAGGTGTTTCCTTTTAAACTTTACAGTCAACGAAGAGCGGCTTGATATCACGTGACAGTATTTAGCAGTTTCCTGATGTGGGTTGTATAAGGATAGTGCTAAGACAGCATCAGGATTAAAATATGAGAGAACAGTGGTGTCTGTCCATCTATACTTAGTAATTTCTGTTTTATTTCTATTGTATTTAATCTATTTTATCATAGAAATCACGATCATTTATCAGAATGACGTAATAATTATTTATTTCTTCATTAAATTTACTTAATTTAAAGGCTAGTTCATTTGTGGAAAACACGAAATATTAGCCACACAGAATAGCTCGTGAATATAAGGTTGTCTGTAAACAACTGAACTCTCAATATGAGACCATTTCCCAGCAGTTGTTCTTCATACTGGTTTGGCTTGAGAATCACCTGGGGACTTTAAATATATAGAGGTTAGGTTGCTATCCCATACCAATTAAGTTAGAACCGCTGAGGAGTGGAGTCCTGTCATTGATTTCTTTCAAAGCTCCACGGTGATTTTAATGTGCGGCTGTAGCTGAGAACCAGCAGGTTGCAGCATTGCAGATTTTAAAAAGCAAGGAGCAGATATTCCAACCCAGGTACATATTTATGCACAGAGATGGCCACAGACAAGTAGGTATAATGATATAGATAGTCATATTAAATATTTCATATAGCACGGTTTCTTTTGCAAAGAGTAATGAAATATACTTCAGCATAAAAGGCCCACCCTTGCCCTGAAGATTTGGAAAGTGTTGCTTTCTGAGCAATTCCTACTGGGACCACGCTCAGGTTCAGCCCTTTAGCTTAATTTGTCACCTTCAGCAAGCCGCTTAACTCCTCGATGCAACAATTTCCGTTTTTATAAAATAAAGGAAGAGTGTGTGTTGACATGGATGGCCACTAAAGCCCTGTCCGGCTGCAAATTTTGAGCAATGGCTTGTTCCAGCTTCGTTTCTTTCTAATGATAATAATTGAAAGCAAAATCACTGAGGCCATACAGGAGGTTTCACTTTACTTTTTTGTAGTATATAGATTTTGAAAAACCAATTTTTCTTCCCCTCAGCTGACAGTTCAGTCAGCCAGCAACCTTTTAAAAGCCTTACCCAGAGAGGAAACCAGCTTGAGTATGCACAGGGAAGCCACAGCTGACCTAGTAATGAGGCTGGCACAATTGCATTGATTTTCTTTTTTGACCTCCCTTTCCATTTAACAGTTTGCCAACACTGGAGAGAGGAAACTGTAGAATATAATTTTTCAGCATATATATCCTGTCCGACAAGGAGGTTGGAATGCTATTTTGACGTAAAGTGGGAGCTTCAAGTAAAATGAATATTGTCAAACGTTCAGTGGGCTAAAACAAATATTTTAATCAATTAAAATATTTTAAAATGTATGTGCATGTGTGTGGGGTATGTGTATACACCAGATATGTGTTTATACAAGTGCCACATTATATATGCAGAGAGCAGAGGAGAAATTTCTGAAGACAGTTATCCATTATGTAGGTTCCAGGGATTGAACTCACGTCCCTAGGCTTTGCCTATTGAGATGTCTTCTGGCCTTCAAACTTCTATTTTACACTGTGTTTTTCTTGAGTTCATCACTGGCATTACTCTCTCATTTTTCCTCCATGAGAAGCTTAGACTTTCTTCTCCATTTTTTTTAATTCTAACCCTAATATTACCTTCACACTGGTTTAGGTGCTCATTGCCAGTATAGAGTACCACTTGGTGAGTTTCCAAGGTTGAAGATAAGTTCCATTCATATCCCTTTCTAGAGATATAAACACAGTGTCTGGCATATAGTGGAGGATTAGAAGTAGAAAAAAATAATTAGAAAATATTTGTTTGTAAAATATTTTCCTCTAAGACAAAAATGCTTCCAGAAAACCTTATCCCTTATATGATAGTTTACATTAGAAAGAACCTTGACAGCCAGTTCTCTTATAATATATGATCCTCAATTCCTAAAGGGACGGTTGTCTGAAGTGACACACCTTATGACTGGGCTTTGATAGATTAGTTGCATATAATTATACTGTTGATCTCAGAGGAGTTCTTAAAGTTTATTTATTGGAAAAAAGTTATTTCTTGGTCATTAGTTGTCATTAATGATAGCCTAGGTATTGGTGACAAAATGATCAGTCAATAGATATGAAGTTATTTAAAAATAAACAAATGAATTATGCATGGTTATGTTAGAGCTTAAATAAGCATTTCAGGAGAAGGGCAACTGCAAAGAAAAGTATCCCAATAGTATGCAGAAACACGTGGGCATACTATGGCTTATATGTAAGGTCTGGGTATTGGAACCAATTTATTCTCAAATTCATTTCATTATTGTGTGAGTATATGTGTGTGCATATTGTCCAGAATAAACATGTACCCTAGATAGATGAAGTGTTTGTAGAGTGGCATGATTTTTGAGAAAGCTAATTTGATAAATTTTTTAAAATACATCTGTGGCAATACCCCCTTTCTGCTCTTGAGGATCAATAAATTTCAGATTACGATTCCCTGTGGCATGATCATTATCTATTTATCTATATGACTATCTTTTTAGAGTAAGAGCCTTGCTAGAGCAAAACTATAAATCATTTTATTTTTTATGTTTGTCTCTCTAGTGTATATACAAAATTTCTAATGTGTGTTTGTGTACATGGATAAAATTAGCCAAGCATATTATTATTTCCTAGTGTTATGAAAGGGAGTATGTGATATTATTTTAGTTCTACACAGTGTCCTTTTTACATGTCTACTCTTAGATGGATTTGAATGACGAATGTTTTCAGAGTTTTGGAGATCCACTTCTGATTAGACCCAGAACTTTTAATATCATGCAATTTTTCTCAGTATGATACTGACCTACTTTAGAAAAATAAAAATAAAACATAATGTGCAAGGGGTGATGGTTTGAGTGAGAATACTCCCTATAGCCTCATATATTCACATGCTTACTTCCCAGGTGATGAAATATTGGGAAGGATTAGATGTACGGCCTTACTGGAGTGGGTATAGCCATGTTGGACTACGTGTGTGAGTGCTGGAGAAGATATAGCCATATTGGATTAGCTATGTCCTTGTTGGAGGAGGTACAGCCATGTTGGAGTAGGTGTGTCCTGTTAGAGGAAGTACATCACTGGGGATGGGCTTTGAGTTGCAGAGACCCACACCAGGCCCAGTGTCTTTCTTTCTGCCTGTTGTCTGTGGATAAGGATGAAAGCTCTCAGCTACTTTAGCATCACGCCTTCCTGCCTGCTGCTGCACTCCCTGTCATGATGATAATGAGCTAATCCTCTTAAACTGTAAGCAAGCCCCTAATTGCGTGCTTTCTTCTATAAGGTGCCTTAGTCATGGTGTCTCTTCACAGCAATAGAACAGTAACTAAGGCACATGAGAACCACCCTTGTTTGGCTGCAAATAAGAATGGAAAATATAGACAGACCAGAAAGCACAAAATATAACGTGTCAATTTCAAACCAAAAATAAAGAATATTAGATTTCTTACCTCTAATACATTATGCAAAATAGTAAATGGAGAGTACATTACGTTTGCTGCAATAGTTAATTTCTGTTACTGTGAGTAAATACTATAACCAAAAACAACTTAAAGCAGAAAAGAATTTATTTTGGTTGCCCTTTCATTGGAATAGAGTCCATCATTTTGCAGAGGGAAGAGCAGCTGGAGCCAAAATCCGTATGATTACATTTCTATCCACACACAGG
This sequence comes from Cricetomys ansorgei, assembly GCA_026225945.1. Taxonomy (NCBI): domain Eukaryota; kingdom Metazoa; phylum Chordata; class Mammalia; order Rodentia; family Nesomyidae; genus Cricetomys; species Cricetomys ansorgei. The sequence goes on from JAMJFZ010003163.1 coordinate 29,078,001, forward strand.
AAGCAAAGATTGGAAGTGGGGTGAGGCTATGGAACTTCAAATTTTAAGGCCTAAGTGAGGTATTATTTCCAGCAGGGCTTCACCTCTAAAAGGTTTTATAACTTCCATGAACTGAGGGACAAATGTTGACATCTATTAACCTATAAGGCCATTCCTCAATCAAACCACGACAAGATAGTGAGCTTTTAAAAGGCAGACTATCATATTTCTTTATTGAAAGTTCGTTCACCCTTTCCTGGTAGGTATACAGCTTCACTCAACCTTGGTATACAACTCATCATTTACATAGTGACTGACTATATCTAGGTACTTAATTTTGGGACAAGCAATCTATTTTAAATATTACATTTTGTGGGCAAATCTTCAGCAGTAGTTGCTGTCCTGAACCATAACAACAATTTTTTCTATTTAAATACTTGATATTAATGAAAACATTAAAGAACTCCGTATTTGTACCAGAAACTTAGCCTTCAGAATTCTAGTTATGACTTTCATTCATGTTGTTCCATGTCTGTGACAGTTACTGTGATTTACAACCCACCTTCCCAAACTCGCCAAAGTGAGAACTTACGATTCAGGTTCTTGGAGTATTGTTCTCATCTTTAAACTCCCTTCTGTAATGGAATCAACTGAGAAAATCTATTTCACCAAAGACCATGATCTCTCCAGGTTGGTGAATATTTAATAATAACATTTAATAACTGGTGAACATAGGTGTGAATATAAATAGTTAATTCTTTTTCCTCTCTTCCAAAAATTTCTGATAGATGATCCTCTCTTAAAAATCATTTAAGAGTAGTCAGAAATAGCTGTTTGAAATATTGAATAATGAAAAAAACTGTGGTTTTATAGAACTTTATAGAATCTTATTCAGATAAAATGAAAAATAAAATTATGGAATTTATGGGAAAATGCATGGAACTGGGAAATATTATATTTGCTAAGGTAAGCTCAGGAAAACAAGCACCATATGCTCTCCTTCATGTAGACGCTAGCTTCCAAATGTTAAATATGTGTATTGATATGGAAGTAATCTGATTAAGGTCCAAGAAACTGAAAAGGAGTAGATGAGATAGAAAAAAGATGCTCAGCAGTGGTAGGACACTATAACACATGAGACATTAGGGGGGGGGAAAGATGATCCTGCTGGCCAAGTTGGGTAAGGGAGATGGGGAATTCCAAAAAAAGGAGTATACATGCAATTAGCATCAGGGGAGCTGTTACTATGTTAGAATGCTCAAAAATATTAAATCACTAGTAATGATAATAATACATATAAAAATGTGTTGGAACTGAGTCAAAGCATGGCTTCTCTCTCTTTTAATAGTGTCCTCCCATTTCCATAAGTTCTGATCAAACTAAGTCTTCTAATACTGGCCTCAATGTGTAGTTGGCGTGTCTTCATTTTCACTGTTGTATAGTCTTTTCCCATTTATATGGTACCCTATATAGAAGGATATAAGTGTGTAAGTGTGTATGTGTGTGTGTGTGTGTGTGTGTGTGCGTGTGTGTATATATATATATATACCTTCTGTATAGAAGGTATGTGTGTTCATTCTAATGATGATTGGTTTATATACTGTTTCTGGTTTTGATAATTAGGAAGTCTCTCAGTAGGTAGCAACTGGGCCTGTTAGAATCTCATGCTCTCTCCTTTCAACATAGATGCATGTCTGCCTATCACACTTGACAATAGTGATTAATTGGCACCATTAAGTGACAAGCTATTCTAGGGAAGATCCTCTCATATTTGGTGAAGCACCAATGCCATGACTAATTAATCATGCCTCTCATTTACGCAGTAAAGGAGTAAGAGAAATGCATTTACTCTGACACAAATGACACTGTGTTACATCTCTTTGTAGGGACAAACACATTTACCCAAAGATTTAGATTTGACTAAATTATATTTCATTGAGTTCTGCATTTGCTTTTCCTGATGGGTACAGGTTAATAAAACATTGATTAAATGAGCTAATCATCTTAACTAGAACAAAATTTATAGATTTCACTCTAAGTAAAAACTCAATATTTAGGACCTGGGTTTTCTACCTACAGTACAAGTACAGGAAAATATAGACTATTTAACCTTTGAGAGCTTGAGTTTTCCTGTTAAACATGTTAATCAAAGCATTGTGTCATCAAATAAGTGATCCTTGCAAAGCAATGGGTATTGCATCACTAGAAGACATAAAGAAGGGACAATTTTTTAATATAAAATAAACTTTACTTAGAGAAATGTCATGTGTTTGGTGTATTTAATATGTGTAATGTTAAGCTATGAGGCCCTATCTTTAACATGTTCATGTGAGGAGCCACTATTTGGATGTTATTTGGATTCTAGGCAATAAGTACTAGGTTAGTCAATTCATGTGCTAAATGTACATTTTAATTAATTCTTAATTTCCAAAATTTTATTATTTGTGTAGGATTCACATATAAAAGCAAAACATTTCTATTTCTTCTTATTATCTCATATGTTTTTTATGTCTGGCTGTAAAATTTTTTGCACTTTTGCAGAGGCTTGATTTTTCTTCATTGCTAACCAGGTATGGGTACAAACAGTCCCCCCACCCCAAAACATACATGGACACATATACAGAGACACACAATGCAGTTTTATTTTTTTTCTTCATGAATATGATCTATGTCTTATGTTTCTATGGAAATTAAATACCTAGATAAAAGCTTAGATATTTATTGTTCAACTGAGGGTTGAAATATGTGTCTTCTGTTCTTGAATCTGTGAGAACTTGCTACTGCTTCAGCGAAAAATTACAGCTGGATGAATTACAATTCCAGGATATAAAAAGCCAAGAAGCTTTCACTTTGTGTCCTTTAACACTTGCCCCTGGAGGTCTGACAAAGGGTCCTGCAGAAGTTGGATAGCTCAGAGACTGCTGTGTGGGAGAAACAACAGACAGATGCTGTGGTCCAGAACTCAGCCCGAGTCTGTCCTTCAACTGCTAAAACTCAGGCACAGACATGTGAATGAGGAAACTAGCATGGAAATCGACTCACCTTCTCCAAAGCCCCAGATCCCTAGTTACTGAATCATTGCCAGCAAGTGAGACTTTCTGAAGCAAAGAAATATTGGCCTCTAGCCAAATCTTTAACCCCAGAATAAGTGAGCATAATGAAATTGTTATTTAAATTAATAAAGTTTTGAAGTCATTTGCTGAGACAACAGCATCATGTTTCCATTTTTGTACTTGGAAGTTTAATTTCCAATTCAATGCATGTCTATATTTCTTCTCTTAGTAGTCTCTTTATTCAGATATGTAATGAACTATATTTCCTATCACCCCCACCATACATAACATCATGTATATATCTGGTAACAAATACAGCCAAATGACTGTTATACCATCAATGATTATTCTTTCTGATTTGTAATAATCATCCTTGGTGAAGAAATAGTTCTTCCACGTACAAATACAAATGTAAATACCAATTAGACAGGAGAGTTAGTAAGAGACCTCCGTTAACCAGTCTGCAACTAATAGATTTAGAAGTAAATATCTGAAAAATGCTGTACCGTGGTATAAACTCAAAGCACAAAAACAATGAAACTAAAGCATAATGACATTCATCAGATGGCGCAGCTGAGGAAGAATGCCTTCACATACCCTTCTGTTTCTCAGCAGACACAGTTTCCTGGTTCAGACTTATAGGATACAGTAACGAAATGTTGCACACAACATAGAACAGTTGTGTTCTACAGGATTTGTCATATTTCAACACAATTATATGGTTAATATCACTGTATCGATAAACTTTTTGATTTGATCCCTCCACACATAAGCTTGTGCTTTCAATCTCAGGTTTTATTTCTTACTTCCGTTCATGTGTCATTCCCTGGGCGCATATTCAGAGAGGCCGCAGTGACAATGATGTATTTCATCCTTAGAGGAAATTGCATATCTCAGCACAGGCAAATAAAGGATTTATGAATCATTTTTCCTGGTGGTCTATTATAATGATATCAGTAACTGTCAATAATCCATTAGCATGTGAGCACTCGAATTAAGGCAATAATTACCTGCCACTCTCTCACTAACATTGCATGCAGGTAAAGTCTTTATCTAGAAGCATTTCCATCTGGTAAAGACAGACAAACTATGACATCAAAGAGAGAATAAAGTAAATATTTACCATTTATTGTTGAGTTGTTAACACATTAAAGACCTCAGAAAGTGAATGCAAAAATATTTTACTCTAAAATTTGTTCTCAGGTTAAAAGAATGATTTTTACAAATCATTTATAGGTCAAAAAGGATTCTAGGCTAAGCATATAACACAGTTCCATAAAGAAGGCATTGATAACCTGCTGTTCATGATAATGTCTTTACCAAACTTTTTCAGCAAATAATTCTTCATAAATAAGATAAAGTAGAGAAAACATGCAATTTTAATGTTATCTTTCAATTTTCAATTGGTGACAAAATCTGAGTAATATTTTTGGTAATTTTAATACAAAATTAATTCATTTTATACAAATTCTTTATTCTATCTGTATATCTCATAAAAACCCACCAAGTACTTCTGAATTGACTTTTCTGAATATATATTTCCAAATTTTAAATTAAAGAAGTTGTAAAGGTCATCTATATCATTATTTTAAATATTAACCTGCTAAATATAAAGAATAAATTGTCACTCAAGGGGGCTATTAGTTTATCCTTTCCCCTGAATAAATTAAGAAAATGGATGGAGACTAAAACCTTGGTCATCTGGCAATGATGTGCTTTCCTCAAATTGAATTCCAAGCCAACAGTCTGCGTATCTCCATCTAACACCAAGGGATTACACTAATCTTCTGTCTGCACTTGCACAGGAGACATTTGTTTAAACTTAATCAAAATAAAGTAGCTTTGGAAAAGACTCAAGATGTAAAGCTACACATATGCAAGATACATTTTTGGTAAAATAATACTAAAGTAAAAATCTCAATATAGACACATTTTAGAATAAACTGATATTTCTTCCAGGTTTTCTCTGCTGTATTTTTATAGAGCATCAAGGAAATAGAAGAAGCTCCTAAAAGGAATCGTAACTTCAGGTTAAAGATTCATCAAATGGAGGAACTGTTAAAAGCCTACTTATTTGGAGTCATTTAGTTCTAGAGACAGACTGTGAGTGTGACATTTATATAAATGTATGAATTTGGACAAATTCTCAGTTACTGTGGGCCTTTTTCTTCATTTATACATTAAGAGTCTAATTTTCAGCAAACACACCTGACTCCATTGACTAAACCAGAATCCCCCGTTCTGAGAGAAATGAAAGGCTTCTCCCTCTAACAAGTTATATTTTAAGAAACTGTTCTAAAGTATTCTGGTGATAAAAATATAAAGTTTCTCTTTGTAACTTGATGCATATGCAATGACTTCTTTATTACTTATATTGTACTTTGAAAAAATAATCATAGTCCAGAAAAATTGTGTAGCCCTTGCTTTGAAGTTGAGCATGACCACAATTACCTTGAAATAAAACTACTGTCATCCCCTGCCTCAGACCCTCCTGAGATCAGGCCTGTCACCATTTCTCCCGGAAGGAGAGGAAACTTAAGTGACTCCAGTTATGCTGTGGGTAATGTTACCTAAAAGTGAAGGCCACACAGGTAGAGTGGATACTTCGTGTTGCTTTCTTATTGGTAGGTCCCCAACTTATGTACAGAATAATAGAGCATTACGGGACACTGGCGTTGAATGCACCATAACTGATACCAACTCCCAAAAGAATCAGTGACAATGTTGCAGTGGATAGCTATCAAGATAAACAATGCAGATGAACGAGACCAAGCTGAAGCTAGGGGTGAGGAATCATCACATCCCCCTATAGATATACAAAGTACGCTTATGCAGTTTTTTCATACAGGGAGAAATGTGTAGAGTATACTATTGGAAAAACTGGGTAAGGGTTGAACAAGATCTTTGTCTATTCGAACAGTTGGTAAAATGCTCCTAGAATGGAAAAATTTAATGGTGTTTTTCAAAACATATCATTAGATTTTTTCACATTTTTTGGCTTATGTTATCATTGATTATATAGTATTGTAATAGTTTTCCCTTTATGTATAAAGCATTGCCTCATTTTTTCTGTAAATGTCCATCATTTTTTCTTCCTTAATTTTAGATTTTAGTAGTTTTATCACATGGTATGTTCAAGCATATATTTTTTTAATTTGTTGCTGCCATGGTTATCATTTTCCTGGTACATCTCCAAAAATTCTGCCTGCTTTTATGTTTACCTCTGAATCCTTAGGAAATTATTTTCAAATTTATATATGATTAAAGATACTTTGATCACATCTATTCCACCATTGTTCCAACTCAACCCATGACCCCACACATGCTTCTCTTAAATTTATGTTCTTATACTTCTGTAATTACTTTTTTATTATTCATACACATAAACAGACACATATATGGATGCATGTTTCAAAGCTACTGAGTCCAATTTTGCCTCCTGTATCACAAGAGTATCAGGTTGAACATCAGGTCATAGTCAACCTATCAGGGGCTTCACTCTGAAGAAAATAGACTCTGTTTCAGCAGTCATTGGTATCCTGATAGGGTGTTCCCTTGCATGCCTATCCATATTGTAATGTTGACTGGTATGCTCTGCTGCATAGCTTTTGAAAGTTCATGAGTGTAACATTCCTGTTAAGTCCAGAAATACTGTTTCATGGAAGTTCTCTTGATACTCTTTACAGTCTTTTGAAATTTCATTGGCCTAGTTTAGCAAGTGTCTGTACTTGGCATGAAAACATCTTTTATGGAGAGTTTAATTGTGCTAGATAGTTTTATTTCAACTTGATATAAGGCAAATCATCTGAGAGGAGGGAACCTCAATTAAGAAAATGCCTAAGACTGGGTTGTAGACAAGCCTGTGGGGCATTTTCTTAATTAGTGGTTGATGAAGTAGGGCCCAGGTCATTGTTGGCAGAGCCACACCTGTGCAGATGGTCCTGTACTCTATTAGAAAGCACAAGAAGCAAGCCCATAAGCAGCACTCCTCTCTGGCTCCTACATCAGCTCCCTCCATCAGGTTTCTTCCTTGTCTGAGTTCTTATCCTGACTCCCTTCCATGATGGATTACAGTGTGGAAGTATAAACCAATAAACCCTTTATCCTCCAACTTGCATTCGGTCATGGAGTTTCATCCCAACAATAAAAACACAAAGTAAGGCATTAATGCAATATTTATTCATAGACAAACTTGAATTGCTCTATTTAAGTGTTTGGTATCCCACATGTCAGCACTGGAATACCAGAGATAACCTAAGTATTTACTTATAATAAATATTTATATAAAGTACAAAAGCTACTCTTTTATCTTTACTTCCATATATACATATATAAAATTAGTTATATATACAGGGATATAAAGCTTTTGTAAAATTACATGTATAATATATTCATAATTCCATATGCATGTATATATAAATGTACATAACAGGCCATACTTCTCTGGTCAGAGCATAAATGCATGCTGCTAATTGACTGATTAGTACATACTATGACTCCAATTCTTTTGCAAACTAAAATGCATATTTATCAACAAACTAAAGCTGCGCTTGAGGTTTCTCATTGTCTCTAAATTCACAGGTGTTTTGGGTTACCCAGTCGTCATCTTGCTTCAGCTGCTATACCTTTCCTGCCGCATCTTGCTTTTCTCATGAGTTTGTATATGCTTGAAGCAAGTAATTCATTCTCAGTGAACTTCTTTTTCTTTTGAAGCAGCATATACTTTAAATCAGAATAATGAGGAGCCTCGGTCTCCCAGTGGGAGTGGAAACTGTGTGCTTGCTGTGTTTTATCCGATCTCTTTGGGCCTATTCTCCAACCGGTTTGGATTTGTTGGTGTGGAAGCCGAATTGTTCCTGGGGGAGGGCACAACTGCCATCCTTCCGTGTATCAGGAGATCTGGTTCTCTTTCATTTGAATTACTGCACAAAGGATGAAGTTATTTGTGAGCGATGTTAAGCTGATCTGAAATTGTTTTAAGGTTTTCTGAGAGCTGGTTAGAACAAAGAGGTCAATTGATTCAAAGAAGACCTCAGTTAAGCTATTTTAGTTCTGAGTCCTGAAAAAAAATCCCCGGACTGTCAAGAAGAGCCTATTAGTCTCTTTTTCAGACCTCCCCTAAACTGCTTTTATGGGAGTAGACCTCTCTAACTGCTTCATAGCTGCGCAAAGTGGTGATGTAGAAAGGAGAGCAGTTACCGTGCCTCGGAGGGCGGGACATGTATGTAAGGGAGCAGGATAGTACCTAACAGCTAAGGCCCAGAACAAAGACAGCCGGCTGGTGATAATGTGTTGTCTTGTAGTGCTATTTAACTGAGGTAGTACCTATAATACACAAACACTAAGACTGTAAATACTACTATTTCCAAATGAAAGCATAGGTATGCCAAGAGTTAGGAGAGTATTGTCTTTGAGGCAATTGAGGAAGAGAACATACATATAATTTGTCCTTAAAATCCTTGGCAGGTTTTGCCAAAGCAAGCAGGAAGATTGATGATTTCTCTGCAACCATGGTTCACTACAACATAAACTTTAAAAAAAATTCACTATATTTGAGTTTGCGTGTTATTTGCTTTGCCCACAGCTGGGATCTTACTTACATCACTGCAATTTGAATAGCTCTAAAATATATTTAGTTGTTTTATTACAGGCTGCTTTATCTGTAAAATCTATAGCTTTTCTGTGTAGCTATCATAATCTGTGTTTCTTTTCATTTCTGTAACTATGGTCCATTTATTCATGTACACAATAGATATGCATTCAGTGTCTTTAACTCAGCAAGAATATGACCAGATTTTTGAGAATATTATACATAACACAAAAAAGATGAAGACAACAACATTAAGGAAAACTTCTCTAAATGGGGGTGAATAACATGAGCAAAGGTAAAGTATCACATTAGCTAGTAATGCAAGCAAAAGCTAGATAAGGCAATGGTTTCTTTCCTTGTGGGGCTGTCAGGGAGCTAAGAGGGTTTTGAAGCTTGCTTGGAACCCCACATTCTCACTGTGAGAGCAGAAGGCTTTCTAAACTCTTGCAAAACCCAGCTGAATTCTAAATGCTTCCTGCTTCACAGCAGGTCACTGACAAAGGAATGTGGCCTGGTTGGTGCCTGTGTGAGTGCTATAGCTGGAAGGCCTAGAGCTGAGCCAATTTCCTGATAAGGTGTCTTCCTCTTTTCCCTGTGAGACCACATCTTATGCAAGAGAGTCTTTTCCAGGGACTTTGACTCTTAGACAATAAGCAGTTCCCCACCCCCATGCAAATGGGGCTACTCCAGCATCTCTGTCTTAACCAATGGACCCCATCACTGGGGTGCCAAGGACCCTCCCCTGCCTTTTCCACTATAAATGTAACTCCCTTGCTGCAATAAATTGAGAAGTTCTACTGACAACAGTCTCCCAGGAATGCTACCCTCCCACCCTGCCATGGACCCACTCTGCACTTTCTTCAGGAAGCTGAGCTGATGGCCAGTAGCTCAGCTACCACCTGGGGCAGAGAGCCAAAGAAGAGATCCACTTCTCCTAAAAGATCTCATGATCTTATAGGGGTAGGAGATATTTTTAAATGTAGTAAAGCAATAGACATTTGAAAGTACCTACAACATAATACAGAACATAAAATGAGAAGATATGGACTAGTCATAATGTAATAGGAGTTCTCTAGAATCATAAGAACTACTGAATTATGATCACGTAAAGATTTTGTTAGGAGAAAGTGAGATGGAAGGGCGTACCAGTGTTTCTGAGCATGGGGTAATGAGCAACATGCATAGACCTATCAGTAGAGACACTTTACTGCATTGGCTGTCACTTTTCTGCTTCTTCTAAATATTTGCCTGATTTAATATCATCCTCTGAATCTTGGACCATATATTTTCCTTAGAATTCCATACATGGTCAGGCAATATTTGTTTTAGAATTCCATACATGAGTAGTACACATTTCGGTCATGTCTACCCATCTGCTTACCAGAACTCTTCCCATGACATCCACATTGCTCTCAAATCCATGTCTTCCTCTTCTGTAACTGTTGGTACCACACATGTATCTTCTTAAATACTGACTTCAATATTGGTCTCGTTATTTTACATACACAGCCTTATTTCATTTTGAGGGATATCTACCTCAGTAATGTCATGATAAAATTTTGCTTACCAAAAGAAAATAATAACTGTCCATTACTGTTTACACAGCCCTTTCTAGATATATCTAAATAAGCAAAGAGATTCCATCTCTAATTCAAGCTAATCATGGATGGTTACCACTTAGAATGCATAAAATGTGCATCATTTATTGGTCAGTTGAACCTTATATATCATAATTCAGACATAACTAATGAGTAAAAAGGCACATACAATATAATCATATGCATGGTTATAAGCATAATAGCTACAGTTCTTTGAATGGCTATTTGTTTTTTAATATACGCTATGCTATATTATGCTGTAATTTGACCAGAGTCAGTGAACTTGCCAATAGGAGACTATAGTACCAACTCTAAAGTTTGTTAACTCCAACTATCTCTTTTCTATTTCAAAATGGGCTCCTCATAACAGTGAGAGAAATGAGTCTTAGAAGACATATTGCTTCTCTCATAGTATCAGTGTCCATTTTCATTAGTGCACACTTTAGAGACATTTCTGCATCCAAATAAAACAATAAGATTAAATCTTCAACAGATGAAGCAGAAAGTCTGGGGGAGTAGCTTTCCGTATTGTCATACATCAGTCTTGACAGATTAATCATTTTCTGGATGTTGTAGTCTATTTTCTAGCATCATCTACTAGGCTAAGAAACACTTCCTTCCATGTTCTTTCTGTGCCTTCATTTCTATGTCTCTTCTTACGCTTTCTTTGCATAAGTTGCTGACTTCAACATTCTGTCCAGCGTGTATGTGACATATTAGAGTATATAATAATTATAAAACTTGTCTTGTAGATTGTGGATAGCAGTTCTAAAATCTGGATGGAGGGGAATTTATATGGCTTCTATGCTTACCTCACTCATGAATAGTTTTTAATCTGTATTTCTTTTCTGTCCTTTCTCGTGATAGAAGAAAGCTTTACCTTGGAGAAATCAGCAAGTTTAACAAGTTTTAACTAACTCCAGAATAAAAAATATTGTCTATAGTCAGCAGGCCAGCTTGTAGTCACTGTAATTATTACCAAGGATAATTTCACTCCTCAATTATTTTCATTCCATTTTGTTTACTCTTTTATATCTTGTGAGACTTAAAGTCAATAAATGTTAATCTACCATCCTGCATAAACTCTTCCCTTTGGGCTTCTCTAAGAAAACCACTCCAGATTTTTAACATAATAACTACAATATCTATAAAAAGGCATCCAGTGATAAAAAAGGTGTTTTCATTAGAGGATATAATAAATATTGGTGAAATGGAAATAAAGAGAAAACGGATAAAGGAAAGAGTGCTTTGGTGTCTGAATGAATGGACAGTTCTTGTTGGTGAGACATAGCAAGGAAGTCATTGCTTCTGAATTGAAACTCATTTCCCATATGTATGTACCCCATCAGACCACCCTGGTCATGTCTGTGTGCCAGGAGCATAGCTACAGGTAGTATGGGCTCTCTTGTGAAAAATTTCTAAATACTTATTAATTTGATCCCCACCCCCTCTTGGTTTGAGTAGCCTCAGCCTGTGGTTCTGGTCATTTGTTTCTAGACAGGCTGTTTTTCTGTATGTGGAGTAGACCTATGTTTCTACACTTGCCTAAAATGAGTAATCAGCATTTTAAGAAGCCATTTTTTTTTTTTTTGCTCCTAAAATGAGTTTATTATGGGTTTATTTTTCATTGCCTATCAAACAGATGTTGCCTGCTCTCAGAGGGATTTTCTGTACTTCCCAGTCACTCTGGCTGGCGGGATTACCAGATGTTCCAGCACTCTGCAGAGCTGCTCACGAATGCCAGGGTGGTGAGTGGATCCGCCTCAGTGATAGGAAGGGAAATCAAAGTGTGCTGAGCACAGTGGGACACGGGGTAACTGTGGCCTCGGAACGGAAAACTGCAAACAAGCACAGAACAGATGCAGACAAGTTCCTGGCGCCATGGAAGCAGCTTGCCGCTGTGAAAGAGCATCAGAACTGGAATCAAACAGACCTGCTGAAACCCCATCCCTGCTGCTTACAGCCTCAGTCAATGGAAACCTTGTCTCAACTCTAAACTACAGATGTTTACATTTGCAGAATAAAGTTGCTATATGGATTGAAAATGCCCTCAAATACAGTAGATGATCAATAATATTAGCTAATCTACTCTTCCTTTAACTACTGTTGAGTGAATAGACCAAGAGCATTTTAATCTTCTTTTTTCATCACTAATATATTTCACACATATTAGTTATCTAGCTGTTTATATATATATATATATATATCTACGTGTTTTCCTATCTATCTAGGTATCCATCTGCCCATGTGAAAACATTACCTTGTTACTTAAAATGGCTAAGATTTTGAAATTTAGGTATATAACAGCATGTATGTATACGTATATATGTATATGTATATATATATGTATATATGTATATATACATATATATGTATATGTGTATATATATATACATACACACACACACATATATACGTTTACAGTCCCGATATATATATGTGTGTGTGTGTGTGTGTATGTATATGTATGTATGTGTGTATATATATATATATATATATATATATCACATTGTACTTATCTGGATATTAGAAAAAATACTTTCAACAACTGGTTTGCTAACTCTTATGTGTATTTCATTACATTTTATTTTGTATAAGCATAGCTTTAAGAAGTGATATATGTATATTAATTGGATCTTAAACATTTCTCAAGGGGCTATGTGTTAATGTATTGGTCCCAAACCCCCAGACACTTTTGGGAGTTTGTTAATCCTTTAAGATATAGGCCTATTAAAAGGAATTGGATTACTGGTAGTGTTCCCTTGAAGGTTGCACTAAATTCCCAGTCCCTAGCTTCCTCTCTTTACATCTTGTATACTGTAAGCAAGTCATTTTGATCATGTATGTGTACCCTGCTGTGATGAACAGCTTCACCGCAGTGTCAAAGGCAACAGGCTTTTGATGGAATAATCACAGCAAAAGAAAACCATGTCTACAGATTGTCAATGTTGGGGGTATAGTTCAGTGGTAGATCATTTGACTGAGGAAAGTCAATGTTTTTAAAGAGTCTAACATTTTGTTAACATTCGAATATTCATGCAAATGAATATCCAGAGTCCTGTAAAGATGACATGATATATGGATGTAATAGAGGTATACCTGATTTCTTAGAGGTTTATCCAAATACAAAAAGTTCCTGAACAGTAAAAATCACACCATCTGAGATGATACAGAATTTTGATCGTTACCCTCTTCCTGCTACCATATTAAGCAAAAGCTGTAACATCTGTTCTCCATGTAGGTAGCAAGCACTTCTCAGGTAGGGCAATTGGCTCCCCATGAGCCGAGCAATTCAGTTGCCTGGTATCTCTCCTTAGAAGCATCTTTGTTCAAATCTGTTTGATATGTAGAAATAAATTTCCTTACATTACATTCCCACTGGGTGAAATGTAACTTTTTTTTTTTTTTAATTTCCTGTGTCTTAATCTGGGTTAACACTTGTATAGGACTTTTTTTCAGATCACTGTCTCCTTGATTGTTTCATTAATTAAAAGAGAACACTCTTTTCATTGAATGTTTCTATTCATTGGAATTCCACAAAGTGTACTTAATAGAGTCACTGAATACCTTATGTCACAGTGTATAATTTTACTGACCATGTCTGAAAATGAAAACAAAACCCACAGCTTCATATCTTTAAAGAAATACGATGTTCACAGTTAAAAATATTCCTTGTGGAAGTGCGAGTTTAAGTAGCCTGCTCAGTTAATGCAGGTGATTTGAGACTACCTTTTGTCAGTTTCTGTGTTCAAATTAGCTGCAGTATCAGAAATCATTTTAAGTGCTATTGGTTCCTTTGGTCAGCAAACTATCACATTTTGGTTCAAATGGAATTCAGTGGAAGTCATCCTCACACACAAGCTACATTTGAAAACTTGTACCTGTCAGAATATAAGAGTTCTTTTTTGCTTTTCGTATTTTATTTTTATTATCCTGCTTTTCTTGGCATCTCCATTTCCCTAGACACAAGCCTTGGCAGCAGAGTGCTGTTCTAATTCTATGATCAACACAGTTGGAACTGTTTGTATAGAAGGAAGAAAGTTTTTTCTAAGGTTAAAAAAAAAAAAAAAAAAAGCAAAAACAAAAACAAAACAAAACAGAAACCTCTTCCGGCATTAGCATTTTAAATAGTTAATCCTGAAATTTGTAAGGCTTGACACACCAGCAGAGATTGTAAGTCCCTAGTGTAGTAGATTGGTGTTCTCTCCTATCTTAATTGCCTTCCTACAAGGTATACAATACCAAATCAAATTTGGTGCAGTAGTATCATACGCTATCAATGAAATAATGTTGACTACAATGTATCAACTGCCAAAGGCTTATTTTAGAGAAGTTTATTATCTAAATTTCTATCTTCAGCTCCTTTCACCATTTTCTATAAATTGTGTACCTAGAAATTTTGGCCATAACATCCATCGACATTAAAATTAAAAATTACATTTTATCTAATGATCTTTGATGTTTTGTGACATTTGCCAGTTTATATGCTGCGTTTTCACAAAATTTGATTGTAGCTTGCTTTGTCTTCTTGGCTGTAAGCCTGTGAACAAAAGCTACATGGTTTTGTTTTATCTTTTGATTGCTGTATCTAAAAGGGGAGCAAATACTTGACTTGGCCCATGTGTTCGGTAGCATGCCCAAATCTACTGTGAGCTACAAATGATGTATGATATGGTTTTTATTTCTTTTCTTTCTTTGTGTTGATGAAAAACAGCTCCCAATGTTCACTGAGCCTTAAAATTTGATCGCAAATGACCCCATTATCTGCTCTTTGGAAGGAAACCTACTATATATTTGCTTTAGAAAATGCAGACACGAAAATCTTAATTTTTACACAGAGCCTTACATTTATCTGATCTTCATCTTATTGCATATGCTAGTTGTAATTGGATATTATTGAATAAATAAAACAGAGATTATTAGTACATTGCTTATTTCCTACTAATAATTGTCTCCCGAATTTTAAGCATTGTAAGCACAGAAGTTTCCCTGATATATACTGTACCTGAAGATAGGAAAGAATTTATATCCAGCAATTCATCATTATGTACAGTCGTAACAAAACTATTGAGTCAAACTTGCATATAGAAGGCAAAGGCACATAATAAAATCAGACTGCAGCTGAGGAGACTTCTTTCATAATTGCAAGTGTAAATGTTGCCAGGTGTTCATCTCTAATAAATAAATAATTAGAAAACATGATTAATATGAGCCTTCACTGCCTGGCTGTGAAGAGGGTACTTGGAGAGCAACATGGAGAATTGATTTCAAATGTAGAATGTGTGCTTGATGGGATATTTCAAAGAGATGCTTGCAGAGAGTGCAGCGTATGATGGTGAGTGTTCCATTTAGGACAAGAACAAAATCATGGCCCTGTGAAAAGTGACAAGTTTTCCCTTGGCTGTCAGATGTAGGAGTGAGCACTGCCATCTGAAGTGAACACCATTGGAATGCTTTGACTCTGCTTTGTCTCAAGTCTGTCCATGTTGTATATTCAAGCCTGTCACTTCTAGGATAAGCAGACCTTGACAAGTGAACTAGTTTTTCCTTTCTTTCATTTCGTCAGGTTTCTAATGACTACAGTAACACCTGTCTCAGTTGTAAATATTGAAATCATCTCTCAACATGCAAATTGCTGGAACAAAAAAAAGCTCTCGAAATGATAGTCATTTAGTCTTATTTTCTTTTTCTGCAAAAGGGAAATCATGTTCAGAAAGGAATATGTATTATATTTCCTTCCTGGAAAAAGCAATGCTAATTAGCATATTAAAGTATCTGACAAATGCCAACAGTAATGAACCCTGCATAATCTGAAAACTATAATCCACATATTTATTCAACTACAAAAATTATGCAGTCGCTTTTGTGAATGCATTTTGAGAAATAGAGTCCAATCATAATGGAAGTTACTAGATGGATATGAAATTACTGTCACTATACATAACAACCATCATAGTGTCAAGAACATAGCAGACTTTCCCTTTTGCCAATGCAGAAATTTGGGGAACAAATCAAGACCATCAGAAATGGAATAAATGTTCAATATAGTATTTGGGAACTTCCATTGTACTTGACAACACAGTGAACTCTGAATATTCTATTCACATTTACACAATTTGTGTTTGACTATAATGTCTTTGTGGTATGAGGAGTTACTTTCAAACTGAATTCCGAAGAGCTAAGTGATTATTTTTATCTGCTGAAAAATGAACAGACTTTAAAAAACAACCTAGTACTTTACTTATCCCTCTTGATGTTGCAGTTTTCTGTAATTTGAATGTCACACAATCACTGCAGACTTATTACTTCATCACAGATGATATCATCAGATACCACAAATACCAACCATGGAGCCACAAGAGTTAGTGTTTGTACTGCTGTGTTACAGTCTCTACTTACTCCAATCTTCTTTTTAAATGCTCTTTTATTTTCATGTGTAGTTGAAATATTCTCTCTTTGCCACTGAATATTGGCAAATGCATTTTTTTCATAATGGCTCACATTTAAGAGTGAGTCTTGGAAGAGATCTTTTGATCGTTGTAAAATTATGGGGCATGTGAATTAAGTTGAATTTATTTCCATTGTCTATTGACCATGAAACAATGGGGACCAAAGTTTGAATGTTAAGGTTTGAATGTGACAAATACCCTACAGGCTCATGGATTAGAGCGGTTGGTTCTCAGTTTATCAGACTACATGTGGAGTTGGTGGAAACCTTAGGAGGTAAAGTCTAGGTCTAGGTAAAGATAGTGGTGAACTTAAGAGAGGGAAAAATTTAAAGTGGTGTAACAGCATTGGTTCTGGCCCCAGTATCTACTTCCTGACTGCAGAGAGGATTTGATCAAGAACCTTCATTGTCTTACCATCCCTGTTGCAGGACTTCTCCCGCATGACAGGTGTACACTATAAAACTGAAAGCCCACATAAGCCTCTCTTCTCTTAAATAGCTTCTTAACACATATTTGGCCAAAGAGTTTTTTGGTTTTTTTTCAATGAAAGTAATTAATGCAGTTCTCCTTCCAGACCAAACTGGAATCTGTATCTCTAGCTCTTGAAATTTTCTTTCCAAAGAGTATTTCAATAGCCAATGGGTATTTATACATGGAATGTGAACAAACACTTCCAAAATGTTTGTTCATTGCAATGTCTCTTCTGCTTTTGTGAGTCTATCAACATGTGTACATGCCTAATCTCACTTGTCCTAGAATAAGAAAACACATCACTGTACATTGTAGCTAGGTCCGTCATCCAGTTTTTCCATCTGATGAGTAACAGAATAGATGACCAAGTTAAGTCCCTTCAGAACAAACTCAGATCGGAATCATCCAACTATGCACCCGAGTCATAAGAATAAATGGTGGTCTCATTGTATATATATATATATATATATATATATATATATATATATATATATATATATATATATATAGTGGTTTATTAATATGGTTGTAGGTAACCTCCAAGATATATGACTTCACTAGCCCTAGGTAATTTTCCAGATTTCCAGTTGCAGGCATGATTTTCCTCTTATTAAGAGGGTTACTGCCAAGGTATTAGTGACAAAGTATTAGATAACTCTCAGAGTTATCTTACCATGGTTGCACTACTTTATAGACTTTATACAGACTTCATCGCTGGGTTGGTATGTTGGTTGCTTCCTTTACTGTGGATGGTTGAAAGGCACCTTCTGGTACTATAGAAGAAAGAGTTATATTTTAATATAAACTCAAGGAAGTCATTTATATAGCATATTTAAAACTCACTGTTCACCGGAAACATTTCCATTGTTCCTAGTCCCCCATCCTCAGAACCCAGCACTCACTAAGACATCCTATACTTTGTATTTTAATTTAATTTAATTTTTCTAGTGTAGAATCTTCATTTATACTTAGAACTTGGTACCTTTCTGACTACTTATCTCTAAATATTTCTTTTTCTTCCTTATTCTGACATTATATTTAGTTTATTTACTTTGTAGGGTAGAAGTAATTAGCCTTGCTGTAGTCTCATTTGTCTGTTTTTATTCATAGTTTTTGTATAATTTCAAAACTCATTGACAACATATTTTTACACACTAGTTAGCCATATCTGGAGAGGAAACAATTCCATCTGAAATAAGCATCAAAATTATAAAATGCTGAAGATGTAACTTTAAGTTAATTTACTTAAAGTAAACTTTAGGAAATGAACGTTTTAACACACTGACAGGAACAGAAACAAATGAAAAAGAAACTGTGTTCATAAATGCAAATATTAGAGTCATTAAATGTTCTAGATTGATTCAATCAAGCCACAGAATCATTTCTATCTATTTTAAAATGTGAACATTATTGTTTTTACATCACCACAATAAAATATATCAAAATTGAAATGGAATCACAAATACAGTATAGGAAAAGTGATGTTAAGAACCCAGACCCAGAAAGACAACACAATTTATGTTTTCTCTCATGTTTTGAGCCTACTTTTTTGGGTTTAGATGTTTGAGTTTAAATTGGAGTATTCATAGAAGTCAAGAAAGTATCTCTGGAGAGTCGTTTGAAAACAGGGACCATACTGAAAAATGGCTGGTATGAATTTGAAAATGGAAATAAGAAGACGGGAAAAGTTAAGTTGGATTTGAGGATGAAAGCATAAAACAGAAAAGGGATACAAGTGAAGGATAAGTAATTTTAAATAGCCTTGAAATATCCACATGGAAACCTACTAGTGTATATGCTTCCTAAAATATCTGTATATACACATATGAAAAGAGTCCAAATAGAGTTTCTTTAAATGGGAAATAATGTCTCGAACAGACAGCATGAGCTCAACAAAAAACCCCATCCCAGATGTGATTTATCTCCTTCTTAATTATTGGTCAGTACTATTCCATAAACCTCCAAAACAATACAGACTGTGGCCTTTTTTTCTGAATGCAGGACAAAACCTGGTAGTTAAAGCATACTGTTGAAGATACTATGAACTAATGACATTGGATATGGTAGCTAGTGCTCATTCAGAAGGTTTATCTCCTCAAAACTTGCCTGGACTTGATATGTTTGATATTGGGGTATAAGAATAATCAAAAGTCTTGCCTGTCTGAATCTAGGAAGATGCATGAATGCCTGGCTTGGCAAGATAGGCCCATTGGTAAAATCATGGCACAAATGTTTTGGGAGTAACCAATACCTTTACATTGTAGTCAAATTCCCCTCTGTAAGACTGGACTTCTGGCCGGCACTGTTAAGCAGACTGTATCATAGGTTCTAGGGGAGATCCTACTAACATTATTCTGCTAAATAGGCATAGTGATAATCTGACTCCTAAGTATTATCTTCATACTCCTAGATTAGTGCATGTTCAAACTTTTATCTGAGATGTTTCTTTGTTAAGTAGATGGTGACTAGCAAGATAATGAAAGTATAGAGAAAAATTGAACGTCAAATGCTCATCTTTATGGGGGATATATTACAGCACCTTGTCACAGGCTCAGGGATCATTTGCAAAAGAGGGCTAGAAAGATTGAAAGTGCCAGAGATAGCAGCGGACTGCTGAGAAACTGATTTTTGGACACAGCAGGGCTATTGTACACATGAATTCACAGTAGCTATGACTGCACTTACAGACCTACACAAGATCAGACTTGCCAAAATTACAGCATGGACGGGAAAGGGGCTTTGTTCTCAAAGTTCCACCCCTATCTGAAAAGCTAATGGCAATGATGGCTGCCTGGGGGAGGGAGAGTCAGTTTTCTTGGTATGAGGCCCGTAATAGGCCATCCATGTTTCAGTATATGGTCTTACAACAAGGCACACACTGGAAGCACTAAATTGACTCAGTGGGTTTAAAAAAAGAGTTCAAGAAATTGAAAGGAGACACTAATGGGGGTACCATGGGAGGAAACGGAGAGAATGGAGGGAGGCATAGGTGATCACAACACATTAAATCTTAAAGTAATTATATTTTTATTACAAAAAATTATATCTTTATTACAAAAGGAGTAAAACAAAAAATGATAAAGGTATAAGTACAAGTTTTGATATCTAAATATGTGATAATGCTATAGTAATTTAAAATCATATGCAAGATGGTTAAACTATATGTTCCTGGCTTAGAGAGAGCCGATAATTCCACTCAAACCCAACAAATAAAGTTAAGAATTTTGAAAAGACTATCCCTTTCAGAATATGTTTGAGATATTTAATAAGCAAAGATATAATAGAACTTTCAGTCATCTGACTTTAATGCTATAATCAATTGACACAACTGATACAATCAATTGATAATAAAATTTGCATATTAGTCCATAAATCTATAATACCAAACATTTTATGAAGTAACCATCAATAACTTACTCTTTAACCATCAAATATAAAATATTCTACAACTATATTATCTCATTGCTCTGATTGACTCATATTACCTTATATATTATGCCTAGTTTTTTGTTGTTGCTTTTCTGTTTTTAAATTTTCTTTTTATTTTCTTCTCTCATACAATTTCTACAATACATCCCACGTCCCCCCTCCCCTCCCTCCACCTTACCTCTTCCCCAGACCTACCCCCATCACTACCCACAAACATTTCAGAAAAAATATATTTAACTGATACAGATTTATGAATTTTAATTGAATTTATTTTAAATTATTTAATTATTTATTTTATTATCGGCTTTCCGGTAGTAGAATACTATTTCTTTGTAACACATACTAGTTATAATATAACAGATAAAATTTAGTCTTCATTCATATTCGCTGTTTGCTCATTTTATCAGCTCTAGTAAGAAAAGGGAAAGGCCAAAGACCTGTGAGGAGATTGAAGTCATTCAGACCAACACCTTGCAGCTACAGCCAGACTGACATGAAAGTGCAAAACCCTCATCTCAGTTCACATTACGGTATACATCCACCATGCTTGCTTTTTTAAAAAAAATTTTTCATATAGTCTATACAATACATCCTCACCTCCCTCCTAATCTCCCTCCACCCCAAATCCCCCCATCTCCTCTCTCCCTCTCTTCTAGATCTATCCCCCATTACCACCCACATATGTCTCCTGTCTTCTCCCCAGAAAAGAAACCCCACCCACCAAGATTACAGTACAATCAGGGCATGGCATAGCAGGATGGAAAGGGGCCAGGCACCGATCCTTGCATCAAGGGTGGGCTGCAGGAGTAAAATGGTGTCAAGGGCAGGTGAAATGGTCAGATACCTCTACTCCAGTATATAGGAGTTTTTTCAAGCACACCAATGCAAACAGCTATAAGATGTATTTTGGGGGGTCCTCCAGGTCTTGTGTCTATAACTTCAATCTCTTAGGGCCCCTAAGACTGCTAGTCAGTTCACACTGTGGGACCTGTTCTACAGGTGTCTTTGATCTCTCTGGGCTCTACCATTCCTCCTCTCCCTCTTCAGTGGGGTTCCCGGATCTCTGCATGATATTTGGTCCTCATATGCTCCTCTCAGCTGCTCCAGGGGGCCTCTCTGGTGAGGACTGGCCTAAGTAGCAATGTATGAGTAGAACATGAATATCAAAAACAGACTTAGAAATAACACAGGTTTTGGTTGGAAGAAAAAGATGGTATGTTAAAGATGTTAATGGACTCATAAAACAGATGTTTTTTAGTTTAGATTCAACCACTAGGAAACAAACGACATTTTAGGTACAAAATGTACAGAAAATGTAGAATTATTCTGATGAATTAGACACAGCTGAGAAAAGATTCAGCAAGTTTGAAGATATGGCAAAAGAGATTTCATAAACTTAAATGCAAAGAGAAAAAGTACAGAAGCTGTAAATAATAAGGGAATATCTTGAAAATGTAGAATAATTTAAAGTATTTAACATACGTGCAATTGAGATATTCACATCCAAGTTGTCAAAGACGCAAAACCACAAATAATTTCAAAATAAAATCTTGGAAGATAGCAGAAATCTGCCAAGAGGACTTCTTATTCATAAAGTAACACAGACAGGAACTCCTATCATCAGAAAATAGGTTATTTGGCAAAGAACAACATATTTAATGTACTGAAAGAAAAGCAACAGCCATCCATAAATTCTATGTACAGTGATTATCTTCTTGGAACAACTTGTGGATAGATTTTTAAATGTGCTTTACTTGGCTCTGTGAACGCTATCTCTTTAAATAAAAATGTGTAAAATTCATATGTCTCCCTTTATCTGTTGGCACTCTTTCTTAGAAAATTTCTGGTAGAGTCCTACTACATCATCATTACCACGATTGTAAAGTGTATATCTCTATGAAATCAAATGAAATAAAGCTAATTTTTTGACAGTACTTGTGTTATAGGGGCAGGGAATAATATGTGTATAGGACATTGAATGAATGAATGAGTGAATCATAATTACTATCATATCAGTGCTTTATTGTTGGCAATTTCATTTTTATTCATCATATGGAGTTTTAGTGATCAAAATCTAGGTCCTTCAATTTGATCATGAATGAAAGCCCGAGGAATCTTTTCACTTAAGTAATAACAAATATAGCATTAGGCTCAAAAAATTTGGCAACTTGTCCTAAATTACCGAGTATGCAGTTGCAGAGGGAAATTGTGAACCCGGATTTTCTGGCTCGTCAATACAGACACAGAGAAGAAGCAGATCTGGCATGGTTAAATCAGGTGTTTTAATGTTTCAGAGAATAATGGAGTCAAGGGAGAATACAAGGTGTTCAGTAAGGAGCTCCATTAACTAGGAAAAGATAGCTATCTGTGATAAATGAAACAATGGTTTCCTTGGTTGAAACAATGGTTTGTGGAAAGAAACTGAAACACAGTCAACTAGTTTAGATTTCCAAAAACTGCCAGGAGTCTTGGTGCATACCTATTTTGATTCGTTTTCAAATGTCCACGTTGCTGTTCCTCACTCAGGGAAGTCAGATGAGGAATTCAAGCAAGAGCTTGAAGCAGAGACCATGGAAAAATGATACTTGCTAGATTGCATAGACTCATGCTCAGTTAGGTTCATTATAAAGGCCGTGACCACCTGGGCAAGGAATCGTACCACCCACAATGGGCTGGACCATCAGACACTAATTAAAAAGCAATACAATCACCCACAGGTATGCCCACAGAATGATTTGACCTCAGCAATTCTCCAAATGAAGCTTCTTTCTCAGCTGTGTCGAGTTGACTATTAAAGCTAAGTAGGGCACCTGTAACTCCAGCTCTCTGTAGCTGGAGGCAGGAAAAGTCTAACATCACAATGGATTATGTACTAAGACTCTGTCTCAAAATTAAAAGGAATAAAAAAAGCATAGGTATGCTAAAATAGAGCTCACAATTCTTTATTTTAAAATTTAAAGCAGTACAATAAATTTAACTATTTTAATATGTTTTTGTTTTGCAATACCTCCTTATAAAAAGTTTCAAAAACACTTTGACCATACCCAAAGTAAATCTCAAGTCAATTTAGCGGTCACCCCCAATGCCTCTTTTAGGCCACAGTTCAAGTCAACCACCAATATCCATGGAAGTGTCTGTTATTGCTATTTCAGACTAGAAATAATATAACATTTCATGTCTGATTTATTTCATCTATCATAATGCTTCTGGCAGGGCAGGTTTCCAAGTTGTGATGTGTGTGTGTGTGTAATATATATACATATATATATATATATATATATATATATATATATAAATTCATTTTATTGCTGAATAATCTACTTTATAATGTTTTTATTTCTTCTGACTGCTGTGTAGCTCCTATTTCATTTTTGGAGTTATTCATGTAGTTTCTGTAACCTTTAGTTCTTTCTTAGTTATGTGTTCGTGGAGCCCTATGAGTTTGTCAATTTGTGTTTTCATTTTAAATTTGTCCATAAGGATTTAAAAATACACTTGGAACCTGTTCTTTGACCTATTTTTAAATTACTTACAAGTTGGTCTAATTCCACATAGTTTAAGTTACTGTCATGTATTCCTAGTTCCATTCTATTAGACCAGAAAAGCATGTCTTTTAATCTTTTCAGTCTTTAAATTCACTGAGAATTGCTTAGTAATTTTCAATATGGATTTACTACAAATGATATAGCATGCACTACAACTAACTGCTGAGGTGGTCCCTGTCTACACAAAGCTCACAGAGGCTTTTTTATGCCTGTTTTGTCTGGGTTGTTTATGGTGTTAATTATTCTGTTTTATATATGTGCATTATATATGTATTCATATAATATATATGCTTCTACATATATTGTGTCTTATGAATGGCTTGTATGGTATATTGTTGATGCAATTTTGTAGTCTCAGCTATTCAAGTGGCTGAGACAGAAGAATTGCAGGTTAAAGATTGCATGGTCCATAGAAGGTGGTCAAGTCTATTCTATGCAACAAAATTTCTATCTTGGAATAAGTACAAAAATTAGATAAAGAGTTCTAGGCATATAGGTGGATGTTAGAGGACTTGTCTAGCATGTATGAAGACCTAGCTTCTTCAGTTACCAGGACTGTGAGCCAACCCACATGATAAATCTCCTCAAAAGTTATATAAACGTATGCATTATCAATTCTGTCTCTCTAGAGTCATCAGACTAACATAGGAATCTTTTATTCAATTATGTGTATTTTTGTTTATTTTCATTAAGGACAGTTAAATTAATAGAGATTGTTACTGGGAGTCACAGAGACTCAATTTTTATCCTTTCTTGAGAGATTCATTCCACTTTAGTTCTCAACAAGAACCTTAAGATATAGGCTTTGCCTTTATGAGAAATATCTTTAGCATTCATAAAAGGACTCTTAAAAGTACCAAGCATGTACCTTTTTCTTTTAAATGTCCAGGATTCAAAATCTAAATGGAATTTATATTTAATATCAGTTGAATTCTCCACTGGAATATTTTAGCCTCAAAGTTTTAGCTTTGCATAGTTCTTTTTTAAGTATTTTTTAGGGGGCACTGGGAAACACTGATTTGAATGGATTTTATGTGCAGATCTTAGTATTGCTTTCTTCTTTGTCTTTTTCCTTCTAGGGATGAACTCTGAATTTCCAGCCTTTCTGTTATCTTGAACACTAAGAACTGTTCCACAAGTTTCAATTCTGTAACTCTCTATTTCATCCTAGTTGCCATTTAAGTATACAATTTGCTTCATTTTTTCCAGCTTCCTTTAGTTATTCTATCCTGCTATCACTTGTTAAATTTATCCATTAAAACTTTAAATTATGAGAAGCCTAATCTGAATAAACTTTGTAAAGAAAGGAATTATATATTCTAAAAATATGCACATGTCACACTTGTCAATTTACAAATTATCCAGTGTCCTCATGCCAAAAATAATACTAAGGTGATAGAAATCTCTTTACATTACCCACAGAAACTAAAGAGAATAAGTGTCCAAATCTATACAGGTAATAGGAAACAAAGCTAAGTATAAAATCTTGGTCTATTTGACTAACAAAACAACGGCTCTTTATATGTTATTCTAATTATTTCTTCTGCTCTTCAAATGCTCTTCTAGCTCTCTCTCCCCTCATTCATTACCTTAATCCCATCTCCCCCCCCCCACCTCCGGATTGCATCCCAAGCACCCCTGCTTCACTCCACCTATAAAATCTATTCTTTATCCCCCTCTCAGGGAGATCCATGTGTTCCCTCAAGTTCCTTCCTCTATTCCCAAGCTGTCTAAGGTCTATGGAATGTAGGCTGCTTGTCATTTATTTAATGGCTAATATCCAGACATAAGTGAATGCATGCCATATCTTTCTTTCTGGGTCTGAGTTAGCTCACTCAGTATGATTTTTTTTTTCTAATTCCGTCCATTTGCCTACAAATTTCATGATGTCGTTTATTTAATACTCCATTGGAAAATGTGTTAGTACTTTCATGAAGAGAAATGATAGGATCCTCTTTATCACAGATGCCCTCTATGGAATTTTAAACAACTGAATAAATATAACAATTTGAATTCTGACTGGTAATTTGTCAACTGTGTAAGAAAGATCACATTACTCATCAGAAAACGAGAACTAGACAGTTCTTGTAGAATTCTGCTAACTGAGGTCAAATATGAGATCTACAGTATTTTCAAGCCCCTGGGAAGGACTCAGCAAATAACGTTTTTGGCTCCTTAGCAACATCTTAGTACTTCCTCTTTTGCTATAGTGCATCACACAACTTAACCCTAGAGATAAACTTTCATGAGTACCTTTATAGCTACAAATAAATTTTGACTTTGAGTTGATTACTACAAAAATATTAAAATCTACATTATAATGGAGAAGCAAGCACAATATTAAAATATGAAATGTAATAAAAATAAAAATATACATTTATCTTGAAGTATACATGATATAAACTCATGTTAGTATATTCTGATACACACGGTTGATAAGCATGTGATATAAATACAGTTGAGTTTTTCAGTGGACACATTTAAAATTCAATTGATATATATCATATGACTTCCTGATAAATAACAAATAATTGATTTAATAAAATACAAGTAATTTGGATTTTAATTTAAACATAGTGATAATTTAAATGAAATATTTGTTATGGGAAAATTCATCATTTCATAAATTTTAAATATTAAACAGATGGAATTTGGAATTGTCTATAAACAATCTGAACAAATGAGATTTTTAATATGCAATGAACATTTTCCATTGAGTATATATCATGAAGTAGCACATTTGCTTCTACATTGTAAATTGTTACTTTTACTTCTATTTTCATTAAATGAAAATAACTATAAAATATTTAATGTTGTAAGTGCTTTAATGGCAACTTTAGCATTTATTAATCTTGCCATTTCCTTCTAAATTTGCTAATTTAAAATGTTTTAACTTGAAAATACAACAGTCAAAGGATCAATAAGACACAGAAATTAGAACAGTGGTTACTTGAAAAAATGTTGTAACTGGCTACACATTTTATCCTGAATAAGACAATAAAAATGTTTATTTCTTTTGCTACCAATTTTCTAAAAGAGAAAATTCTAATGGCTTAAGTTTATAAATCTAAATTTTCTTTTCCAAATTAAAATGATAAAGTAATGCCATCAACCACTATAGGATAAACACCAAGAATACTTTGGCTTCATTTTGGGATGTGCAGAGGAAAAAAAATTGTGTGAGGACACTGATAAGCAATATTGACTCCAGATAGGAAAATACTTTCATTATATAAAGTGTGTAAGGAGTTCATGTGGCAGATAAAGTTATGGGTGTTATCAGTGATGTAAAATGTTAATTGTTGTACCCATGAGCTCATTGGAAAATACGAGCTTCTCACTCAGTTATGTATTTGTAGGCCAATTTACCTGGCTCTGTTCCTCACACTTCATTCTCACATTCAGAAGGAAGATGTAGCAGCTATTAATGATATGCTTAAAGAATTAAGTTCCAAGAAAGCCAGCCAAATGCACATCCAACTTTCATATTATTCTTGAGATTCCATTTGCTTAAAGAGGTCACGTGGTAACACCAGGATCCTAGGCATGCTCTTGTTGTGTAGCAATTTCTCCTTAATTGAAATATTTGTTCTTGGAGAGAGGAGAAAGTTCATGAGACTCAGGAAGTAAACAAACTTAACCCAGTCATGGAAAGCTGAAATTGAAGAGAAAAAAATTATTCCCAAGATTATAGAAGCAGTAAACAACTGCTGGGGAGATGAGATTCTCTCTGAGGTCTGATAATACATTTTCATGAGTCATTGACAAAACAGTCTTGGTGTCCTCTATGCTCTCTCTGTAAGTAACCCATTACCCATTTTTGGTGGTTTGGGAGATAATCGCCCCTGTAGACACAGGTTATTAAACACTTTATTCCCAGTTGGTTCTGTTCCGATGTGGTGCAGCCTTCCCGGAGGTAGTATCTAACTAAGGCTGGCTTTGAGATTTCTTAAGGTCACCCCACTCCCAGTTCATTTTCTCCTTTCTGTTTTCAGTAGAAGATGTGATCTCTCCCCTTACCCTTTCTTTCTGTCCTCCACTTAACTATTGCTCACTACAGTGTCTCTCTACCATGACAGACTTGCATACCCGTGAAACCACAGCCCAAACTATGCTCTCCTCTTTATGTTGCCTTTGATTGTGGTTTTTTGTTTTTGTTTTTTGTTTTTGTTTTTTTTTTGTGGTGTGTGTTGTTGTTGTTTTTGACAGTACAGAACAATAAACAATATACCCTAGACCCATAAGTAACCTCTATAAACTTATTGTTTTGACAAGTTGAACTTCTATAGATGAAAATATTAATATCTCAAGGAGTTTTCAATTAAGAGCAAAGACAATTCTCCAAGATGCAAAACTTGAACAGTTAGGCAAAGTGTCTCACTTCTCCTGGACTGACCCCAAGCACGTGGTATCTAGGTAGTTTACTGAGGATAAGCACCACCCACTGATACAAAGGTCTTATTGTATAATTAATAGAAATTCCACAGTGCATCAACCCCCAGTTTCAGCTGGCAGACATGCAGCATTTATATGGGCAACTCAAGAACCCAGGCTAGGCATTCTTTGACTAGTGCTTAGGCTGAGGTAGGACCCTATAAATGTCCTTCATTAGTATTGATACAGTCAGATTCTTTCAACACAAATATCTCAATGGATAGAGTCAATATTAGAAAAAATAAATGCTCCACCCATGGGCCATTGCGTAGATAATCGCTGGTGCTCCAAACTAGCATCCTGTCTCCATTTAAAAGATCCACACCCAGGAAGTTGGTTCCAACAACTAAGAAAAGTGACCTTCTTGCAGTAGCTTTGGCTGCCATATACAGCAGCTGTTCACAATTCACATTACTGCACAAAATTGAATGTAGCTTTATGATAGTTGAGAATAAGTTCAAATATTCCACTACAGGCTTTGGTGGAAAATTTGCTTCCCTCTGTCATTACTATTGTTAAGTCTCACAGCTCTGAAGCAGGGCTATCCCCAAGTGTTACAGCTCTGAAGGGAAAGGTATCCTGGCAGTCAGGAGCCAAGGAATACATCAAAGTCACTCAGCACAACAAATCTCACACAAAAGATTTATTGGGAAAATCACAGAAGGGTGGCTTCATGTGTTCCAGCAAAAAGTAGAAGAGAACTGACCAAGGGGCAGGCTATATTGTTTAAATGTTAATGGATATGAAAGGACCTTTCCTCTTCTCTACTTCTTGAATAGGAAGGTCTCCTCCTTTTTCTTTACACTGATGACAGAACCAGTGTATATTAAAGACTCTAAGAGGCATGGTGAATATAATCAGAATTTAGTGAAGTGTGTGTGTGTGTGTGTGTGTGTGTGTACACTGAACAGCTGAAATATCTATATAATCTCAGGGATTATATGATGCAGTCTTGTGAGCTGTTACTCAGACTGTGTACAGCTGGGGCTGCCTTATATGTCACCCACAGTCCTCTCTGTAACCTCTCAACAATGTTCCTATAAAACTCCCAATAAACTCATTGGCTCATGGATCTCATTTTAGGTGTAATCTTCTCTAATCTGTCGGTTGTGCTCATATGAGATGAATACTCATGTCTTCACATTTTACCAAGAAAAGTCAAATAAGCAGCGCCCTCCACCCCAGGCTCATGTTTTGAACACTTATTCTGAAGCAGTTGCAGCTTTTAGGGGAGATACAGAATCTACGAGAGATGGTGCTTTGCTTCAGAAAGTAGGAAATGGGAGTGAAATTGAAAGCTTTTCCAAGCCCCTAGTTCTCCCCCAATCCATCTTGATGTAAGTAGCCTCTACTATCGGCTCCTGCCAACAAGAACTAAATACTTATAACACATTTACTAGCTACTATGGACTGAAGTCATAAATAAAATATTTTTTCGTGTATCTCAGTTACCATGTTTACAGCAATGTAAACATAATGAATACTCACAAATATATATAATGTATATAATTAATGTACGTAATATAACAATTGTAATATAATGTATGTAGTATATATAATATAATATATATAAAACATATATAAGTGTATATAATATGTAGCATATATGTGCATACATATATTATATAATCATAGATACTTACATAATATTTAGGAACTTTTAGTTTGTCATTTTAGAGTCATGTTGATAAGTGTGTCCGCATATGAAAAACTGCAAATAAACGGTTGCTTTGTAATTAGGGCTCTTCTTGACTAGCAATTGACATCTCTCTATAAATAGTGGTAATGATAATGGTAAGATTATAGCAACAAGTTAACAAGTTAACATAATGTAACAAGCTAAAATAATAGCAAGTTAAATATAATAAATAATAAGTTAAAATAATAACAATTGTTCTTGACAATTAATTTTTTTCCTTTTACATCTTTTTCTTTTACATTTCATCCTACTTGCAATGTAGCCTAGTAAAACTGTTTCCTGACTTTTGTTTAATTTTTGAGCATACCTGCAATATATAACTCTCTTGAAAAACATGTCCCCTGTATAAATCTTCTGTATTAAACGTATTAAAAGGAGTGAGCTAATATATAACTCATGAAAAAATTGTTACCATGGCCCACTGATGCTGATGGCCACAGTCACATAAAATTTCATGTTGTGCCCACGTGATTAATGTCTCATCGCAGATTCTCACAATGTCTCTCAAGGGAAAGTTTTTGTTTTTTTTTTCAGTTATTTTGACTACTGTCATTGCTCTTATTGGTATTGGCATCTTAATAATACCAGATTTGTGGCTCAGAGGGTAAATAAAAGCTATTTTTCAGTCATTCCTGCTGCTGGTTATTGACAATGTTAACATGAAGTTCCTCATTAGCTGTCAGCTCCTGAAGTAGCTTCTGGATCTGCTCTGAGAATGCCAAGTGATTAGCAGCGACTCTCTCTAGCTTTGCTTCGGTTGCTTCTGTTGCCATCTAGCTCTTCTTTTTATTTTCCTGTTTCAAGTACTGTGTTGATGTTACTCGGATGGATAAAAGAGAATCTCCACCAGTACAAGAGCTTTTGTTAAGCCTTCTGATCTTTCATCTCCTCCTGGAGTTTCCCATATTTGCATAATTGTTTTAACTCTGTTGTTTCTATTGAATCACTCTCTGTACCCGAAGTTCAAAATCAGGGGCAGATGCCCATATGCCCACTCCTTTCAGAGGCAGCCCTTAGACATCTTATGCCTCTGTGGCTTTTGTTGTGCTCATCTGCTCAGGAAGCCTGGCTTCACAAAGACTCATTTGGTGGTTAATTGTACTCTTAGATCCTCTAAGAAGGCTGACACACCTGCTCTCTGCTTCACTGTCTCTTTTGATCTCTCTAGCAATACCCACCTTTGATTATGTGAGAATCTTCTGTAACTGTGCTATACGCATGGAAAGCTGCAGAAACTTTCCATTATAATGGTTTTGACCTGAAAAGGAGGCTATTTTGGGGCATGTGTGTAAAGACAACAAGAAACAAAGAAGTGGAATGCTTTGTCTCTGTGTACTCCAAAGACAGGATTTGATTCACTTAAGGTTTAACAGACTGTTAGCAGCTGTGATATTTGTGCTATTAACCTGAAAACACATTTTTTTTTCAAACACTGTTGATACTAACCATTAAAAAAAAAAAGAAAACCCAAATGTATCCGCAGTTCCAAGTACATACTCTTCAGGAGGACAAACAAGAGGAGGAATAATCATGAATTAATTGTCATTGCACTCAGGATGTTACCTGTGAAGCATAACCTATACAGGTCTCTAACTATGCTGAGTGACCACTTCCTTTGGCATCGACTTTAATGTCACTGGCTGTATCCACTTTTGCTCTAATACTTCTCTTCATTAGTTCTCTAATTTTTCTCAGTTTCCGTGTTTTTTCTTACCACTTCTCAAATATTTTACAGATATTCAGTTTAGATTAAAGATTTTATTTCCTTCCATTAAAGTGAGTGAGTGAATGAATGAGTGTGTGTGTGTGTGTGTGTGTCTGTCTGTCTGTGTGTGTCTGTGTGTGTCTGTGTATGTGTGTGTGTGTGTGATGTTCATGGGGTTGAATACATACACACATTCATGTGGAGGCCAGAAGTCAATCATGACTGTCATTCCTCATGTGACTTCACATTCTCCTATGAGACAGTGTCTGTCACTGGCCTGATGCTCACCAAATAGGCTAACCTGTCTTCCCCACCAGTCTTGGGTATCAACCTTTCTTTATCTCACTACTACTGAAATTAAAAGTCAGCTACCACGCTAGGATTATTTTATTTTTAGGTGTGTGTTTGTTTGCTGTGTGTGCGCGCGTGTGCGTGCGCACACACACACAGGCTTGCGCATACAAATGTGTGTGTGTGTGTGTGTGTGTGTATGTATTAAGTAGCTCCTCAGAGCCACAGTTAGTGGCTCATCAGTATGTATACACACACACACATATATCTTGAGTATTTACAACTTTGTTTGTAGAAGTAAAGTCTGTAGCTGAACTCAGAGTTTTCAGTTCCGTTTAGTCTAGCAAGCCATCTTGCCCAAGGGATTCCTTGTCTACATCCCAAGTGCTGGCATTAAATGTGGGCACCAAACATGCCCAGCATTGACATGCATGCTGGGATCCAATCATCCATATTCATGCTTATGTGGTGTAAGCTCTATTTACAAGATATCTTGCCAATCCAACACCAGATTTTTTTTTAATTGTGTACTGTACTCACTAAGATATCACCCAACTCTCTATTATAATACTTTTTAAATTATTAATGAAGATTCTAATATAAAGCAGAGCTCTAGTGATTGAGAGACTCACAAGTAAATATTTCATTACAGGGGGTTCCTTATATGTTCATTCACTTATTCATTGAGACATCTTTAACATGATTATATAAAGTATTAAAGTTTCATGGTAACGTAATAAAAGTAAGCAAAATTCATCACAGCCTGTGTACTACATTGTTTATGACTGTAGTTCCTTATATATTCATGTAAACAATGAAAACAACATACTAACATGTAAATATCCATTGCTTACCCAGTTACGATCAATCGTGGGTGATGATTAACATAAGAGAATGAAATATATATGAGGACAGGCATTTCATTATACATGTATGGCATGAACAATTCCCCTTATCTCATAATTTCCTTGTAGATACATTAGCTCAAGAGTAGGCAAATCTTTCATGTGCTGTTCAGAGACATATTTATTAAATGGTAACATTGTAAACTTCTATGTTCTTTCTATCTATAAAAAAGAAGTTTCAATGCCTTCATCACATCATACAATTTTAGTATTATTGGGCACATTTGATAAGAATTCTCTTTAATATCTGAGTCCTTCTCTCACACACATTTCAATATATGATCAGACAGTCAAAATACACCAAGACTTCCAATTCAGAGTATTCTAGTTAATGTCCATTGACAAAAGAAACTTTTGTTTGGTGTGGTTTTCTTTGTCCTGTGTCACCTGTGTTAATCTTTAAGCAGTTTTATTAACCTATGAAGACAATATGGACATGTCCTGAGACTTTGACAGCATGCTCATTTAGGAGCTCATACGTTATGCTTCTGCCCAACATGACCTTTGAAAAATGTCATCCCTGTTTTAAAAAGAAAGAATTTAAAAACGAGGTGGAGGGGGGCGTGCAATAGAGCTCATGTACCCACTGTTTCTGTTTCTTCACAGCTCAGTGGAATAATGAAAACACCTCCTGTGATTTGCATTTCCATGTTCAGATTAACCAATTTTCTTTAAGGCGACTCTCCAAAGCCATCAAAGCAAAAGTTGTTATTTTTGCAATAGAATCATTTTCTTTCTTTTTTTTTTTTTTTCAACCCAGAGGTAAGGCATCTTATTTCCCTTTTGGCACTTGTTTTCCTCTTGTTCTCTCAGTCTCTAATTAGGCCATCTGTTTCAAAATTAGTCAGCCATTGGGAATGGATTTACTTTGTTTGTATTTGCTTGTCTGTTTGTTTTATTTCCATCAATGACATTTTCAATATGGCTTTTACTTTTGCTAACCTGAGATCCTTTATTTCTTTTCCAAATGAATAGAACATTCTTTTAAAGTTGTTCTTTTCTGAAAAATAAAATTAACTGCAATCAGAGTTTCTATATTTTCTATGCCATTTTCTTTGTGAGGATATTCCAAAATACTATATGAAGGGGAAAAATCAAAAAGTAGAGACTTCATATAGACTACCATGTGAATTTACAGAAAATATCCCCTGTGTTATTTAAAGGGCAGGTTAGAATTCAAAGAAAACCCACATTATTATCCTAATTTTAGTAAAGAATATTTCTTCGACTGTAGATAATCTCTATTCTCATGTCCAGAAGAAACCGCTTCTCTTGTTCACTGGTGCTATGAAGTATAAAATATTTTAAAGAAACAATAGAGAGAGTGAAAATGAAAGGAAACGTGGTGGATATACAACTTAAAACATCTGTGGATGTTGAATAACGATGTGTGAGTCAGTTATGCCGTCTGTCAATTGTACCTTAATATGCTGTAATTAAATAATATACTAAAAACAAAGGAGTAGAGTCCCAAGATAATGAGTCCCCCACAGTGTGCTTTCGGCAAGAAAACTATATATTTCATGATTTATTTGAATGATGTCTGATTGTGTTTACAGCTGACATCCTCTGTGTTGCACTGTTATGCTGAAGCAGACAACATTGTTCTTCTGAATCTTGGTTCAACCAGGACTGTTGCTTCAAGGACTCTTTGAACTGGAGTTTTAGATATATACCCAGAATTCAGCACTTAAGTACTTACTAAATATGAAACACATGATTCTGCAAAAGCTCTAGAGACCCAAAAGAAAAGGATGGAGGAAGCCATTTCGACAACATAAAACTTACATCTAAGAGGAGGATAATTGTGAAGCTTACTATTCACTCTCATCGCTCTTCTGCAGGCTTAAGTGTCTCCAGTCAAAAAAACCATTAAGTAGCTCCTCAGAGCCACAGTTAGTGGCTCATCAGTTCCTGACTCACAATTTCTCATCATTCACTCTCTGTCCTAATATTAGCTTTCCCAAATCAACAATGTTCAAAAAGGCATGGGCTGGTTTAGACTTCTAAGGAACTGGCCAGCCTGCTGCACATATATTGAGAGCTCATATATATAGGACTTCATCTTGTCTTGGAAACTGGCATATATTATTTAACAAATCCTCAGATTATTATGAGATAATTCCATCATTGCTTTTACCAAACTTGGTGTTGAACATTAAGGAGAAATACACTTTGCAGATACCACAAGTACATGTTCAACACTTACTCAAATTCTGAGCTCTTTCACAAGCATGGCTTCAGATGAAAGAAGATCTGACCTCAGTCATGTAATCCCAACACTGGAATGGGGAGGCTGTGAGTCCAGCCTGAATTCCACAGTCAGTTCACCACGGTTGGTCTAGGTAACTTAGTGAGATCCTTTCTAATTTAGACAAAGACATTTAAAAGAAGCTAGAAGTTTTACTCATCTATCTGGTTACAGATATCCTTATAATTTTATTTTTTTTCTTTTAGAGATATATTAAAAATAATAATAATTCATTTAAAAAGTAGATTGTAATGTGTTGGCCTCATCCAAGATAAAACACATCAGGAATAACTGTCTCTAATTCCCTGCTGTTGTGGGTAGAGTTTACATAGGTATGATTACTTGCAAAAACACTGGAAACTTGTCTTTATATATTAGAAGGTATTATCTTTATTGTACATACATATTACTTCTATTATTGAGTACTAATTATAGTATAGATTACCATACATGCTGGTCATAAAATTTACAAATATCAGAGTTCATATTTATACGTTTGTAGCGGGCACAAGGTCCTTGAACTCAAAGATAAACACTAGGGAAAACACCTGGAAAACTGGGAGAGAAGGTAGTTGATAGTCTGGTGCTCTGTACCAGCTGAATAACCCTGAGGCGTCCTCTTTAAACCTTTTTCTTGCACATTGTTTCTCAGTCAATAGAACCTAACTTTAGGGGAGATGTCACATGTAGGTTGTAGCTTAGTGATCTCTACAATGAACTACACTACACCAGATCCCCCATCCCCAGGCCTATAAGCTATAGAATTCACTCTTATAGATAAATTCATATATACTTTGCAAAAAATTTGAATGTAATCACACCTTAAGTTTTATTGTGATAGTTATCACCAGGAAATTTTTCCCCAAAATTGTATTGTATTTAAATAAGCGTAAAATAATATGCCCAGAAGTCAGATTCTAGAAGTTTGAATGAACACCAGCTAGCTGTTGTGTTGGACCAGATTGGATTGCCTTCTTGCCATCTGTGTTACTTTGCTGTCCACTGGAGTTGTAGAGACTCCCCACCACACTGCGTGTATATAATAAATTGTCAAACTCTATTTATTATTCTTTAAAAATTATTTGATACAAAAGCAAGTACGTATTGATATATCAACAAAAATTTTAAAAATGATTACTACCTATTCCAATAGTAGATAAAATACAGCAAGATTGGGGGAAGTTAAATGGTTTTTTAACAGTTTCCATTGCTAATCATTTAAAGCATGAGGAATTAATATCGAATTTATTGCCCTGCATACCTTCTCTCTTTAAAGTTTGAAAACTTAATTTGAATCAGCTATAGTAACATTTAAGGTTGGATATTTGAGAAGATAACCTTAATGCATATAGACACATATAGAAATTTAGAGCATGGAAATCTTAAAAAAAAAAAGAAAGAATTGCAGTAAAATGTTAATGTTCTAACATTTAGGCATATAAAATATATTCAGCCCATAATATTCATCTCAAAATCATGCTGCAACTTGTTTGATCATTAACAATATGAAAAGAAACTATATATGATACTAATAAAGGTTTCATCATATCTAAAAATATCTGTCTAGATACTATAAAGAGAATAATGAGAGACGGGGTTTCTCTTTCCTATTCCACAACTGATCCACTTAATATCTTTTTCAATGTTCTACAGTACTTAAGGGATGTAACAAAATTTCCAATAATAATCTGATCCTCATAAAGGTACTGTGTTAAAGGCAATGAAGGAATTAACAGTCCCATTTCACAGATGTGCAAAGTGACACTCATATGAGCTAAGCAATTTATCAAAGTGTGTAGACACTTTTAGATTATTTTAAACCATGATGGTATAAATCATACTCACATGTTCAAAATTACTGATTCTGTTCATTTCTACTCTGCTAACGATTGACATAGTGGGGTTTAGCTTCCTCTACTTGTGGATCATTATTTCATTTGTGATGAAATTAAGCAAAGGATCAATAGGAGCTTATCATTGCAGCACACAGGAAAAGGGAAAGAGGCAACAATTGTGCATGACCATAAGAAGTATGTTTTTAAGCATAAACAAAACATTCTAAGGAAAATCTTCAATGTGTAAAATTTCCAAGTGTCCAGTTGAAACAGTTAAAAGATTCAGTGACCTTCAAAATCAGACAGACGTAATTGACATATTAATACAGCTAAGTTTAGAACTAGATGGAGTAGAGAAACCATCTGTATTTCTACTGGGAAGAAAAAAAAAGACATTCAGGTTACAAGTCAAGTAGATATGAGTTCAGTTACAGGAGTATTTAATTGAGTACCTATTTTGCCTTTGGTAAATAACTGACCATACCATGTACATCCTCATATATTATGATCTGTGGCTGCTAACACAGAAACTTTTGATATGGTGTATGCTCTGTATTTTTTGTGTCAGGGATTAATCAATATTTGAAACTTTGAATTTGAGTTTCAGATATGGCTTTAGAACATGGAGGAATGGATGCTTTATAGTTATTTACTTATTAAGAGACAAACAAGGATTGAAAAGTTTATTTTTTTTCACCATGTAGGTCATAGTAGTCTTGAATTCATGATCCTTCTGCCCAGCTTCCAAAAAGTTGAATGATAGATATAAATGTTGATGTGAATATTGATTTATTAACCATTCTCATGGGTTCATGGCAGAGGAAAGTTTATTCTTTGCTAATTCAATCCCTGGTCCTAGAGGTTTTCAGCCTCCATACAATCTAATCTTAAGCCTAAAACTAGAAGGCTTCAGTCTCCCTTCAATTTAATCTTCAAACCTAAACCTTGAACATGTCAGACTCTGAGACTTACTGCTGACTGAGGTCACTCTGATTAGCTATCTTCTGATCTCCCAACTGTAAATCATAAATCCTCTGCTTCTGACTCTCGGATTTTTCTCTTAGCTTATACTGGACTGGCTCTGCTCTTCTGGGCTTTTTCTGGAGTGAACTGTTTGTGAGATGACTTCACTCAAACTGCCTGACTGAACTCTCTGCTCTGCTTCTTGACTGCTTCCACCTTTGCTTATACCTTGCTTCTATCTCTGAGCTCTGCTGTCTGCTTCTACCTAGCTTTATGTTCGCCTTCTACTCTCTGAACTCTCACTGCTTCTTGTCCACTTCCACTTTGTTCTGAGCTCTGCTTCCTGTCTCTACTTCCACATTCTCCTTCTACTCCCTGCTTCTCTCTACTGATCTGTAATTAAAAGCATGTGCCACCACTGCCTTCTGAATTGTGTTTAAAGATGTATATTCTATGTATATTCTATGATTAAAGGTGTGTACTAAAATCCTTTCTACCCTAGAGCAGCCATGCTGCCAGATCAGAGATCAAATATTTAACATATGGGCCTTTCAATGTAATCCTTTGCTAGAGGAGCCATGCTGCTGGATTAGAAGATTAAATGCTGCTGTACAGATAGGCTACACTACCCTTTCTGAATAAGGTTCTTAACTATGTGTAATTGCTCTCTTTGGACAAAGGGAACTAGATATTTTAGTGTAGAACAAAAACAGTTGCACCTTAATATTTGAAGGTTATCTCCACAACACCGGTGGACAATAAGTTATATAAAAAACTGTGAAGTTGTGATACTTTGTCTTATATTAGAATACCAGATACTTATATTAGATACCAGATACTATGACAGAGAATAGTTTGACAAGCACCTCTTTTACTCTGACCTATATTAATATGCAAATATGTAGTG
Organism: Cricetomys ansorgei; assembly: GCA_026225945.1. Classification (NCBI taxonomy): domain Eukaryota; kingdom Metazoa; phylum Chordata; class Mammalia; order Rodentia; family Nesomyidae; genus Cricetomys; species Cricetomys ansorgei. The sequence goes on from JAMJFZ010003163.1 coordinate 29,117,105, forward strand.
AACATTGCTAAAGTGTTTCTTACAACTCTCAGGACTTCCTTAGAATATAATATGCTTGAAATTCTATAGCAACAAATTAATATGTACAGTCTGGTGAACCCGAGAGAAGCAATTCCTCTAAATAGTATAGTGAAAGAATTCCTTTGATTATCCATAAACTTCTCAATTGAGTTGGCAAAGTGAGAAATTAAATCCAAGCTATTTAGCCTCTTTTATAGAGTATTCATTAATACTTTAAGTTCCCATGATAGATTTCTTTGTGAGCATTTTTCATTATCTTTTTTCCGTGGCTAGTCTTTATTCAGTTTCCAATCCAAGTGACAATACTTGTAGCTAAGGCAATTTGAATTAAATTTTCAAGCAGAGTCTACTTGAATCAGTGTTTGTGAATTGCTATCAACTGGTTTTATTATGATCAAGATATTTTCTCTCCATTCTATTTCTTTATTCAATAATTTAGTCAATTTATAAGAAAAAACAATCAAATTTGTCTAGCATGACATGCTCTTTATAAATTTATCACAAAGCAATAAATGCAATCTGCTGTTTATTAGTATAGCAGAAAACAGAGACACAAGATTCTTGCTTTTGTTTGTTCACCTTATGTCATCATTTTTTCCCCCTTTATGCTCCTAACCAGGACTGTTTAGAAATAATTTCCCCATATGAAAGAGAAATCCATGTCTACTTTCTTTAGAGGTAGAGTCAATTAGGCATAAGGCAAAACTAAAAATCACATTTTTTTGAAACTGAAGTGATTTACAGAGATTGATATCCCTGTAGTAAAATATATGATTTAAGGTGTCATGCACCTGACATGAAATTATTTCAGCCCAGTTGCTGCTAAACTTTGTTGGAACTCTGGGGGAAAATAAGGCCCTGCCGTTGGATGATTACCTTCATATTAAACTCTTAAATGGGTTTATCACATTTTCACTTAATTGTTATATTTAATTTCCTTAAAAAATCATATTTTATTAAATAAACTTTGATATCATCTTCACCATCTTTGTTTTTTATTAAACTAAGGAGAGACATGAAAATATAACTATGAATGAATAAGACATTCTGAAAACAACTTGTAAATCAAATCAACTTGCATGAACATTAAATTTAATCATTGATAAAGAAATCTTGCAGAATTAAAGTGTCATGTTAGTCTATAAACCCATTATTTATTTAAGATGCTGACTTAGATATATTAATCTCACATAGCAAGTAAAAAATGTAAATTTCATTCAAAAATCATTTCATGAACGAGATAAATGTTACATGATGCCACATTTTTCAGGAAAGAAAACATCTTTAAAGAAAACTGAAAGTAAACTGCTATTGAATTTGGTGACATTTTCATTAATTATTAATCAACTTTAATATCAGAAAATCAAATTATATGTCCTCTATTTTCTTCATGTGTGCTCACACATTTTAATTTGTGCTGTATTAATAATGTAATTATCAGCATTTACAGAGATTCTGAGGAATCACTATGCAAGGCATGGCATGGTAGGAAAATGCTTCACAGTGTTTCTTTCCAGAAATTATCACAAGTCTGATTTAGACAGAGATTAGGAAGTGCTCTTTTTCTCTGAAGTTGCAAGAAAGTAGCTGAGTGATCATCTGAGGCTCTTAATGCAATGGGAGGCGTTAGCTCTGCATCCCCACAGGTAAAACCCAGCTCACTCTCAGTATGGCAGCTGTCTAGAACAAATACAGCATCAAGGAACATTGACTTCGTAATTCTCTTAGGCATCTTCAAAAAGTCAAGGAATTAAAGATGGGGTAATATTCCTCATCTTGATATTTGAGGGTAGAAATTAATTCTGATTTTACCAAAGAGCTCAAAAAACGAAAAAACAATGAAGACATATGCAGATCCTTTAATTAGATTTAGTTATTTTTTTAACTCATGGCATATACAGTTATTCAAAGTATGTAACTTGAAAAAATAAAACCATACATTGTACTTTTATGTGCTTAGATTACCAAGGAAATGGTTATGAGCTTATGCTCATAAGATTGAGGCTTTAATTCTATTAGTTAATTGTAGTTAATTATAGTTTGTAATTTATAAAGGAATATACACATATCAGTGAAGAATTAGGAAAAAGTAAATAACACAGATGACAAATCTATTGTGTATGGAATCTCTAAGTAGAAAAACCAGACTCTATAAGTGGAAAAATACAAAACCTTTATTTATTGATGAGAGAAATGAATTTAAGACATAAGCAAATGGATATATTCCATGTGTACATTTTATGGGAACACATTGGAAAGTTCAGCTCAACAAAAAGTACAATGTCAGAATGATCTGTAGACATTGACCAAATGTTTATTTGACTAAAATGATATCCTAAAATACAAGTTGATACTAATGTTGATACTAATATTTGAAGGTCATATTTAATATTATATTTCACCTTGAAGAAAATAAAAACAATACCTGTTTAATATAGTCTTATTTTTTAAAATTTGAGAATCAGTCTTATCCCAGACTTATGGTAACAACATATCACTAGTCTCCAACAAAAGATGTCAAATGCTGATGTGCCATTAAGTCAAGCATTAATATGTGAATATTTACTTAACTGTAGTGAATCCATTAAAGCTATACGTTACTAAGATGTTGCAGGTATAATAAATGTATTTTAAACTAATGATGCTTTCAAATGAAATTGTCTTTACTTCAAAAAGTAAGATGTCATAACCTCATCACCAAAGTTGAGAATACTTGTACATAGCAAAATGTAAGTGAATGAAGTGATATGTTATGCATTATGCATGCGTGGTACACCTGTAAACAGACATATTCAATTACTGAACAGTAACATAGTGGTAAAAAAAAAAACCCATTAATTTACAGATCAGAGTAGGATGCCTATAAATAGATCCAGACTTATTTACTCAACTGATTTTTAAAAAAGATAGCCATATAATTTTACAAGGAAACAACTTGCTACAAATGTTTCGAACATCAGATACTTATATACAAAAGAAAGAAAAAAAAAGAGAAAGACAAAATAGATGAAAAAGACACAGATTAATTAAAATATAGATCTTGGACTAAAACTACTCAATGCAGAATATGACATTGAATCAAACATTGCAAACTTTGGAACTTCTAACCTAAGAAAAGATAGTGTTCTGCTTTTGAGTCCAGTAATGAATTTCTTCAAACATCAACAAATACAAAATCCACAAAAGAAACAATATTTTGGCCTGTATTAAACTTAAATACACGTGCTTTATAAAAAATGTTAAGAGAAGGAAAAGGCAAATCTCAGAAAAAAGAAAATAACCACAAGCACTTTTGAAACAAAGCATACCTAAAAGACCAAAAAGAAATCTTGGCACTCAATAAAAACAAAAATCTGACAGTTTTAAAATAGACAAATATCTGAAAAATTGCTACACTAAATTAATCTACAAATAGTAAGCAACTTATGAAAATATTCAGCATCGTTTGTCATAAAAAACATGAAAACTAACACAACAAAGCTACTTCATACATACTAGTATGAATGAATCTAAATCATACAATACGGTGACTATACCAATGATTTCTGAAGATGTAAAAACATAAATTGCTCTGAGAAACGAACTATTGAGTGATTTTCTTGGAGTCTCTCAGAGATTCCACTTAAAGACAAACACAAACTAATCATGTGATTATAGCAATGGACTTCCTATAAGTATCAACGTAACTGAGCTGAAATTGTATGCATAAAAAAATTGCTAACTTTTCCATTAATTATCCTAAACTAAAAATAACCAGATGACCTTCTATAAATGAGTGTATTTAAACAAAATAAAGCAAGCCAACCTGTGATATTCACAATGAATACTATTCTTTATAAAAAAGAATGAGCTATTATGTTATGAAGAGTTGAATGACTCTTAAGTTTATATTTCTAATTGAAAGAAACCTATTTTAGAAGTGTTTAAAATGTGTGATTTCAATTTCCTGGCAAGCAAGTTGTCACAAAAGTATGATATGAAATTATATGACTGACAAACAAATGATGATATTAAGTATTTTTGTAAGAATAGGAATCGATGCCTCAAGGTAAAAGAGAATGTACTGTGTATGCTAATGTTGATGATGTTATTTCTCATTGTTATGCAGGCTAAAAATTATAAAATCATTGTATATGCATACTAGACTCGAACAACTTGAAAACATGATTTTCACGGGTAAGAGAATAATTTCTTATAGGTTAGAACAGAAAAAATGTTTAAACAGATGCATATGATAACAAATTAAAGTTGAAGTTATCAATATGGGAACTCATTAGGCTAATGTAGATACAGATAAATGCATCCAAATACATATATATATATATATATATATATATATATGTTCATGAATATATATATATATATATTCATGAAAGAGTCACTCATGCAATATACATGTTAATTGTAGATTATTATGCACATAAGTTTTTCTTTTCTTTCTCAAGTAATGGGGTCTTGACATCTTACTGACAATAAAACCCTCCTATTATGCACATAATGATTTTGATGGAATTCTTTAAGATGAATGATCAGCATTCCTTTGGACACACTAATGATTCTAGTATTAGTGTAGAAAATACATACTCTTAAAGATTTTACATTGAGCCACAAAGGTAGAAACCTGAAAAGCAAGTGAAATAGAAGAGTAGGACTTCCGAAGAAGCTAGCCAGAGTGGCTTAGTCAGCAGTAGGTCTCAGAAGCAAAGGCTGGAAGCTTCTAGGTCCAGGTTCATAGTTTAAATATTCTAGATTGTATGAATGCTTCAGCCTTCCAGTTCAGTGATTAAAACTTGATTGTAAAGAGGTCGAAATGCTGTAGAGTTCTAGGCTAAGGACCAGTGATTTAATTAGACAAAAGAATAAACTGTCCTCTGCCTGAATCAGCATCTATACCTAGTGAATCTACATCCACATCTACATCAACAATGGAGCTCACTGAACATCTTTTAGCCAGAACAGTAGCCTGGGGAGTGTCCTCTTCAGGTGCCTTAGTTGATCTAACACTCTTTCAGAAAGTAAGGATTGTTTCTGCTTCTTCCAGGAAGCTGGTCTGGCCTCAGAGTCTTCCTTTGCAGCATTTCTCCCCTGAGAATCTTCTCAACAGCTCAGAGTGCTTCCATTATGAAGAGTACTTTGCTTTTATTGCTTACTCTGGCAGAAAGGAGCCTACTGTATCTGGTCAGTTTCAGGGACTTCCTGAAGCTATTTTGAGATATTTACCTTCCTCCTTCAGTAGATTTCTATGGGGATATTTTGATCTTGAAAGGAATTTTTATACAATACTCTAACAACAATGCAAATATTTGCCTTCATACACACAGTTAAGTGTGGTCTTCAAACCTCACAGGGAAATTTCACTATATAACAGAAAGAGACCACTAGAGAAAGCCACAACTAATGGAAATGCAGAGTTATGGAACAAAATCCCAATGGATACATTTATAAAACAAACAAAAAAATATCTTTTTTTTTTGCACCAAAGACTCTGGGAACACTGTGGAAGAATATGGCAGAAAGTTCGTAAGATCCAGAGGATCAGGGATTTTGTTGTTAAACTGAGTCTCCCAGTAAAACCAGAAGCTGTATCCAGGAAATCTCACCAACATGACTGCCCAAATGTGAGCTCAACTAGGAAAACAATAGACATGCCAACAACATGGTAGGGGAAACTTCAAAAGGTCTCACCTCTACACAAAAATCAAAGGAATGCCGAGAGAGGAGAAATAGTCTTCCCATTTGGAGGGAACACAGTAAGTAATTCACTACCAAATTATTACCTGGGAAAACAAAAATCCAAGTAATATTATCCTTATTAAGCATATGTATATAACAACAATTAATGAAAGGAGAGATCATGAATTTTAAAGAGAGCCAGGAGAGATATATAGGAAGGTTTGGAGGCAGGAAATGGAAAGGAGAAATTTTGCAAAAGAATTCAGGATTTTTTTTTTCTGATTCCAAGTTGATGTGTATTCCAAGTTGTGATCTGAGTCTGGAATATGGCCCTGAGTTTCATATGTTACTGGGTAGAGCTCCATAGTTAACTATTGAGAAGTGTTGTGGTCTGTTAGGAAGTGAAATCTCATGGGAGCTTCTTATGGGATTGGAATGTGCCTTTGAACTTCATTAAATAACTCTGTTTAGTTCTCTGATGGCCTCAAGACATACACATACATATGTGTGTGTGTATGTATATATATACACACACAATATATATATATGCTTTTGTTAAAATTTACAAACAACCTTGGTTTTTTTCAGAACTGAAGCTATACTTTAACGCTGCCTTTGAACCTACATGACCATGAACTCAAGCACCCCTTTTATTTGTAAAATATTTTCTTCATATGCTTCATAATAATAATGTGAAGCCAATGCTGTCTATTTGATACTACACACCTACACACAGAGATCTTGGTTCTTCTCTGAGGTTTCCTACATGGTCATTTTAAATAGACAAGCCATCGCTAAGCAAACAAGAAAAACGTTATTCGTTTGACAGGTAATAATTTTTTAGAACTCTAATTTTAGGCAAGCTTGTAGGCCATGCTCATGTTTTTATGGTTGTTAGACTTTTGTTAAATGTGGCACTTTTTCTTCCCCTATTTTTTATATAAAAAGTTTCGTCTGACTCGCAGGAGAAAAATATAAGTGTAGTTCATTCTTCAGTTTGTGTGAAAATAACGGCTGAAGCCGTGAGCATGCACTGGAAACAGTTTGCTACCTCTGTCATATTTAGTAATGTAACTTCCTAGTAGAAACATATATGTGTAGTACAATCTGCAGAGTTGGACTTTTTTGTGATTATTACGTATTCCCAGGACTCTTGATAGGTCATTAAATTTTATACATATAGTTTATTTACAGTTGAAGTACTTGCAACCAAGTCTCCAAAAATCTATCAGGAAAAAGCATTGCGCATCCCATTAGTGTTGCTATGTATTGAATTTTTCTATAATATCTATATATTTTGGGACAACATTGTGACTAAAATTAGAAGCTATGGTAGCCACTGTATCATTACTAAGAATTTAAATTCAAAAGGATTCATCTTTCTATGGGCAGCTTTATAGTCTCTGGAAACAGTTACAGTATTTCCTTCTGCGATGTATTTCCTATGTTATAGAAAAGGAAGGCAATGGGTAAAAGATATTTAAACTAACAGCCACTCCCTAAGTTCATCTGAATGCAATTGTCACTCACCACAAGGATGTTTCCCAATCCATAAATATTTGCTCACAATACATCTGGTTTTGATTCAACCTTCAGTTTTATTTTGAGAATGAGATCTTTCATTTGGCATTGTGTGGAAGTTTTCATAACTGTGCACCCAATTTCCCAAACATGTACAAGTAAATCTATCCAAATATTTACAATAATGTCAATGTGATTGCAGAGTACAAATTATGAATTAGAAAATATAACATACTGTTTGACACTGTACAACTTCTTGATTGTATTAATTGACAGTAAAGACAATAATAATTGGATGTAATTCTGCATCTATGTTTGATGTGCATTACAATTGAGAGACTAATGGTCTTATAGCATAACTGAGTCTCTGGGCACTTGAATCTTCATGTGCCAAAACACTATGTCATATACTTAGCTTGTATCAATTTTCAGGTTTTGATAATGCACTACCATTCTGTAAGCTTTACCGTAAGCTTTAATATTATGCAAAATTTCTCTGTAACCAGATTCATAATTTTTCAAGAATTTATATAATTTTCTCAAAATAAAATGTTGAAAACAAAATAAAACGAAAATTGAAAACTCTGAGCTGTACATCCAGTCAATAATAGGATATGGGACACCAAACAGTTCTGTTGAACATTGAAGAAGATGAACAACTATATTTAGCTTCTTTGGGTTGCATTTATAATTGAAATGTTCATTCATATTTCCTCTTCAATTTCCCAGATTTGCCATTTTATTCCTCATAGAACTCAAGTGTATTTTTCTAAATAAATTGATTTAAATCACAAAAAGTTTCTAGGATATTTCTGCAGAAGTACTAATTGCAACCTCTAGAGAAATCAACAGAAAGAATCATGATGTTTGAAGATGTATCAGACTCTTATTTGTGTGCAGAAAAGGGTAAATTAGATGGAGTTGAGAATTCTGTCTAATGTTTTATGAGATCTAACCCCCTCGAATTCTTTCTTCTCTTATATTACACATTTACCAGTTCCTTCAGCTACATTGTCTACTATTACAAGATGTACAAACCGCACATTTTCCAGTGAGCTTGGAAGAACTACGCTGGTCTGACCTAATACATACTATCAAATTTCACTTTTTGTTAAAATTTGAAGTATTATTGTCTTGGTATGAGGTTTCAGTGTATTTTTACAAGCACTGTTCTAATCCAGCTTCACTCCCTCAACTTCCCTTCCCAACTTCCACCAATCCTTCTTCCATATCCAGGACTACTTTTATTTTTTAAGTTCCACACAGAAGAGAGATCATGGAGTATTATTTCTGTGTCTTGCTAATTTTATTCAAAAATCTTCAAATTGCTTCCTTTTTGTTATCGAGGAAAGCTCTTTACTCTCTGAGGTAGAAGTGTCCTTGTGTGTACGTGGCTGCATTTTCCTTAGCTGTCTTTTTCATCCCCACTCCCAGCACTGTGAATACTGCTGTAGTAAATAGAGGTGTGCAGCTCTCCCTTTCCTACATTGATTTTCTTTCTACTGGAAATGGAAATGAAGATGGATCAATAAGTAGGTCTATCTTTAGAGATTTCTTGTTGCTGTTGTGGTCGTTGTTGTTTTGTTTTTTGAGGACCCTCTAGTATTTCACTCATAGTGGTGCTAGCCAAGTTACAATTATTGAGTACGTATAGCCAAATCACGTGTACATCCTTCTAATATATAACCCCGGCTTAGGAAAGTCTATCCATTCTGGTTCAGAGTTCTGATACACATTGACTCAAAAATCATTTATATGAAATGCAAATACTTGCCTTACATATAAGTCGAATAACTGGAATAATTGGACTTATTCCTGTATCCACGGTCATTCCCTCTTCTTTCATCTTTCCCTTCCTTGTATGTGTGTAAATGTGTGTATATGTGTGTGTACGTACATGAGTAGTAATATGTGCATGTGTGTTTGTGTATGTGTGTATTCGTTTGTGTAAACACCACAGTGAATTCCACTGTGGACATCTGGAACTCAGAGGATAGCTCTTCAGACTCAGTTATCTCCTTTCGCACTGTTGAAGCACTGTCGTCTCTCTTTTTTTGTCCATGCTGTGTGCTGCAGGTTAGTTGGACTGAAGCTTCCCAGAGATTTTTCATTTTCTGACTGGCAGTTCTCTCTTGGAATGCTGAGCTTCCAAGATGTGCATAGATGTGCATCACGTCATCTGACATTTTCCTTAGGTCCTTAGAGATCAAGCTCAGGATGTCAGGCTTACACAGCAAGTACATTTGCCTGTTGACATGCTATCTCATTCGTCTTTTCTTCTTTTTGTCCTATTTCCTAATCCCCTTTTTCTCTTCTCCTTTATTATTATTATTATTATTATTATTATTATTATTATCTTTCTATTTCATCTACTTCTGCAACAAGTACTGTTGATACTCTGTTGTCACTTTAATTTAGCTTTTCATGGTAAGCTGTAATCCCTGCTGTTATAATTTGAACACATAGACCATTCATCTTTATGCTTATTAGTAACAATTTGTTTTTTATTATGTTTGATTACACATGTTTGGGTATTTGGCTGCTTATATGTATGTGCACCATTTTGTGCCTCATGCACATAGGGCCCAGGATAAGGTATCTAATCCCCTGGAACAGGAATTACAGATGGTTATGAGTGACTATGTGGATCCTGGGTCCTCTGCAAGTTAAGGAAGTGCTCTTAGATGTTAAGTCATCTCTCCAGAGCAAGGATTTGTAATGATTCTTAAATGTTTAGTTTCAGAAAGTCTTGGGTATGAGGCTTAGGGAGAACACTGAGGTGGATTGCTTAGGGTAATAGATTAACATGAGCTGACTGATAGAAAGACAAGAGCATGGCATGGAATTAATATAGGTTCAAGTGCTAGACAGATAGCATGGGGTGGTGTTCTGAAGAGAATTAGGCTCAGATGGCCAAGTTGAGACTCATGGTAGGCTGTAAGTAGGGTGGTGGCTAGTTTTTGTGCCAGAGTGGAGAGCGAGAACAGCAATTGTAGCATGGTGGTTTGAGCAACACTAAGTAGATTCAGTCACGCTTAAGATAAAACTGTTGTGTTTTCAGGAATTTATCCTTACATGCCTCCATTGAGAATTAGGCTCAGATGGCCAAGTTGAGACTCATGAGAGTAGGCTCTAAGTAGGGTGGTGGCTAGGTTTTGTGCCATAGTGGAGAGCGAGAACAGCAATTGTAGCATGGTGGTTTGAGCAACACTAGATTTAATCAAGCTTAGGATAAAACTGTTGTGCTTTCAGGAATTTATCCTTACATGCCTCCATTTATCCAGTATACTGTGGCATTGATATTTTTATACTTTCAAAATGAAGGATATGAATCAAATAAGTGTTGTAATAGTCTTCAGAGACATGCTACAAGTGAGCGCTTTTAAGACTAGCTGCCACATTCTTATCACCTTTGCACATTCTGAAGCTGTGTCTAATCAGTTTGGACCAAATGAGACGCAGATCCAACACCATTAGAAACATATGTTTTCTTGTAAGAGCCTTTGATTAAAGTAAACAAATAGGACTCCTTTTCTTTCCTTCTCCCCCCCTCCTTCTTGCCTCCCTTCATTCCTTCCTTCCTTTTTTTTTTTATTAAGTTAACGTATTCTTTGAAGAAATTCCTACTGTAATATAAATGCTTTTCTTTTGTATCCCATACACTCTGTGGGAACAATGGCATCAGCCTGACTGCATTACTTATTCTGATTATTATGTCATTCCAATGAATTAAATCCAGTTATTTTATTTTATCCAGATTATTATAATTTGGTGGGTGTCATGTTAAACCATAATGTATTTTTTGCACATAAGTAGAAAGAAATTACATAAGAAAGTGATGAATGATTCATTTATTGATGTTCTCAACATCACAAATGTATTGTTTGTTCTCAAAGGCAGCCAAAGCAACACTGGAATGCAATGTAAAATTTCAGTGTCCTCTGTGGAATTACAGGCACCAGAGTGACACAAATTGCTGGAAGCTTGGGGAAATGAAATCCACACAGTGACATTTATTTGAAAACATTTTTTTCTTTCCAGAGAATGATCTCTCTTTCTCTCTATCCCTCACGCAAAAAAAAAACAACAAAAACAAACAAACAAACAAACAAACAAAAAAAACCTCTACTGTTTGATCTCATAAATCATTGAATTTTCTGAGAAATATCATAGGGGCTGTTATCTTACTGAATTTAAATGCTAACTATTTTACACTGCCTAAATAATAATTTAAAAAAATGAAAAGAAGGAAGTGGAAGAGGGAGAGGAGGAGAAGTGCTCCCAAAGGTAGGTTCATTGGTAACTATCTTAGGATATTGCATGTAACCACCCTGGTGCATACTTTAAGCACGAGTTAATCAAAAATTAAGGAGGGAAATTGTTCACATCATGAAACAAATATGAAAAAGAGCTATAAATTCTTCCACGTCGTCCTGTGGTACCCTGTCTACTTTCTTGTGTCAGGTAGCAGAAAAATTTCAGAAATCTGAAATTACAAAATATTTTTAATCTCCTGGAGGGTTTGGCTTCTTTAAATTCTCAAATTATTTAGTTTTCAATAATAAATCTGTAGGGTATCGCGTTATTTGTATAACTACTGGTTCATACATAATTTTCTGTTATCTGGTCATAAGTCAGCATAAACTCTCTTCATTTTACAACTCCCCTGCATGAGATCTGAGTTATGGTGGTTGGTATTACTCATACCTTTATATATTGAAGCATTTCACCTCCTTGCACGATAAGATGATTCAGGCTCAAGCTGTGGACATTTCACCTCCTTGTACTTTATCAGCAATATTTTCAGGCTTGATACTATTTTCTCTTTCATTGGAAGATGATTTTGGCCCAAGCTTATATATTGCTGTTGGGATGTTACTGCTGCTGAACCCTCAATAAAATGGAGTTAGGAAAACATGCACGCAAAATGACTAAATCTATGTTCTCATTCCTCAACACTTATTTTTAAATATGACTCGCAAAGTTAATATGATCTATCTGGCTAAATACATAACCACAAGCTACAGATTCATGTTTCTCTCACTTGTAATGACTGACTCTGACAATAGAAACAGTGCTCAGTGTCTATATTAAACTACTTTTTAGTATAATTACTAAGCAAATTAATTACTAATCAATTACAATCAATTACAAATCAATACTAATCAAATTCAAAGTGTACTTGAGAATTTATGTGTAGGTCATTTTGTCTTTACCTCCGTGTAGTTTTAAAAAAACATTATCCTCTAAAGTTGCTTAGGCTATGTCTTATCTCCCTCATATCCATTCAAATGAATCTTTTGGTTTTACAATTATATGTGTTTTAGATCATCTACTTTATACATTTTTGGGTTTCTCCAAAAACTTGTTGAGTTTTATTTCCCTTTGTTACTCTGGGGAAATTTCTGGGAGTGGCAGACATATATTTTGTACATAGACCAACGTGACATCTGTAATGTGAGAGTTTTGCTCTTTTTCTATGCTCTGTATACCACCCATGTCCTTTTCTTTTTTTTTTCTGTGGCGTAGTTTGTAGGATTTCCTATGTGGTATCTCTTTCTTACCTAAATTATTATCCTTGAAGTAATTCCTTAAGTAAATTAAGTCATTTTTTGTTGTTTTTCCTTCCTGTACAGGTAAGGAAACAGTAACAGAACTGTTTGTCAACAGTAACTTATCAATAGAATATATTTTACAAACTTGTCTACAATATAGAGCAATTTCTATCATGAAAGCATAGGTTTTCCTAAAAAGTCCTATACCAGTACTGAGGTAAAATCTATACTATTTATATTATGAAGCCACACAGTACTAGAAACATGTGATAACTTTAAGACCAGGAAAAGAATAAAAGAACTTTATTTCTAGTTCAAGAAAGAATATCAGAAAATCTTAAAAATGTGAATATAATTGCTTGTTAACTGAAATTTTCTAATAGTAACTATCTCTTCTTTTTGAAAATAGTTGTGAAGGTTCAGAGATCTATGAGCTGAGTTTAATTTTAAGATGCTTTAAATGCTTTAAAATCAGGTGCAGACCTACTTAAGCCTAAACTCAAATATGGTTGATGGTGATACATGATCGATACCCACTAAAAGTCATAGAATAGGACATTTGCTATGCTGTTATATCATTGTAAGAAACCTCAAGAAAAAGAAAGTTGAACTCTGTTGAGTAGCACATTTTGAAATCTATATCATATACTAGAGCCTTGCCATTGAGAATATATCCCCAGTAGTTACTAAATGGTAAGGTCTAAGCATCTACCATTCACCAGTATAAAGGTATGTGTTGAAGAAGGTTACACAAGGTATCATTTACATTAGCAAATATTGACAGTTTCTAAGAAGGTCCTTGCCAATAGCAGGTGCTAACTTATATGGATGCTTCTGTTGTTCTAAACAATTGACTAAGCAATAAGAATTACAGAAAACCACAATCAATGAAAATGCAGAATTGTGGAGATGACTCGCAACAGATAGGTTCTACAAAACAACTCCTATAGATAAGTCTCAGGGAACAATGTGGAAGAGTGGGTTGGACAAATTGTAACAGCCAGATCAGAGTGTTTGCTGGAAAATTGTGTTGCATGGGAATCTCAAAAGCTATACCCTTAAAGTCTCACAAAGAAGGTGCTGAAGCAGGAGCTTCACAAGGACAACAGTAGACTTGCTAAAGTGGACAGCATAGGGAAGAGGGCTCAAAAAGGACTTAACACTACTCAAAGAACCACTGACAAGAAAAGAATTGGGAGAGCAGGAGAATTAGTCTTCTTCAGGAAAGAGTACATCAATTAGTTACCCAACAACAAATGGTCAGTCATGAAAACATTCATATAAGTAACATTATATAATACAATAATACAAGTATTTATGTACTTAGAAAAACAAATATATACATATAAAAGTATGTGTATAAAAACAGTTAAGGAAAATGATCATGAATTTGAAAGAGCAAAGAGAGAAGAATGTCAACGTAAGTCATTTCTTCCAGAGAGAAGTGAGAAAACCATTCCACTTTTCCCTTGTCACTTGGAAAAGATTCACAGGTAGACACCAAGATTTCAGCACCTGATTTACCAAACATGGAGGAAAAGAGCAATCAGTGGCAATACAATAGATGACACTAAATGCATTACTTTGATTTGCATAAATGGGCGAAATTATTTATTAGTGACAACACCATTATTTATTCCTTTCTTTTCAGAAGCAAACATCATTAGGGACACAAGTTAAAGGGCAAAAAAAATAAAAAAAAATTAAAGTCATTAACTCCTAAATTCACCTGCCCTTAGATATTTGACTTTTGTTATGGAATAAACCCCATTTCTCCCTTAATTTTCTATGCATGTGAAGGTTCAGGCAAATATGACAAAGGAAAATGTTTCGACATTTGCTGACAAGTATATGCTCTGCCTCTCATCTCTCCAATATACTCCATGCATTACAAACAGGAAACCATTTCTCTACTTGGTAAAAAGCATCTTTGGCTCTCATCTTCTCTATATAAGTGTAAGTTTTTATATCCCTATCTCAATCTACATTAGGTGCAACTCTAAATTTTAAGTTTAATTATGAAGCACAAAGGATATCCATGATTTTAGGGAAGTTAACTTTTTTCTTGTTGTTTTGTTTTGTTATCAAGACAGTGTTATTGTGACAGTGTTATTTAACTCTGACTGTCCTGGAACTCACTCTGTAGACCAGGCTAGCCTCGAACTCACAGAGATCTGCATACTTCTGCCACCCAAGTGCTGAGATGAAATGTATGCACCACCACTGCCCAGTTTAGGGAAGTTCTCTTGATCACAGTCTTAAAAGCACTGAAAACTGTGTTAGGTCACCATACATTTGTTTGAAATTCTTAGTGCCAGTGTCTCCTTACCTACTTAGCTGTCTTCCTAAGTTCTACCTATTTTCCAGGAATCTCTACATTTAGCAACATGTAACAAATGTCATGTGGTTTGCAGAAAGACAACGTTACGGGTTAGAATTTTAGTGGCGTCCTTGGAGCAATCAAGACGTTCGAAGTAATGGTGACTGCACTTGATGGGTTTGGTTTTTCAAACACCGTTCTCCATGGCTTACAAGTGTCTAATGTGCCTTAATGAATGAATGGGTGGTCCACTGAGAATACGTTCTTTAGTGGATTTAAGAATTCTTAAATTAGTCAAAGTTCTACTAACTTTTTCAAATAAATCAATAAGATTGCCTAACAATTTGATTCCGGCATTAAAAATTTAATGCACATGAAAAGATGTCTGAGTGAGGTCAAAAATCATATTTGTGAGAGAGAAATTATCATTAGGCATATTTATTAATTAAAGTTATTCAAATGTATCAAACTATCAAAAGAAATCTACAAGTAAAATACAAGGATTAATTGTTCTCTTTCTTGGTTGTGTGCACTGTTCCCGCTTTGAACATGCTAGATGATCCTCATTTTGCATTCTTATTTTCATAGAAATTAACATCTGCCCTTATTTAATTAGGATAGTCTCTATTCTTCACACTAGTGGTTTTTAATAATTTTACCCAGTGCCCTATGTTGATTACACTTTTTTTGCTTCACAAAATTAGATTTTCCAGACTCTAATATTCTTAGAGTGCTGTGCACTTGAAACTACTTCTTTTGATATGAAATTTGAGAAACCTTTGGAAGTGGTTGAGATTGTGCTAGGTGAAGGTAGCACACGTTAAAAAAACATTTTAACTTCATTTCTCCATGTGACGTTGGCATAAAATGAAAAGGAAAGAGGAAAATTAATCACTGTGAATCCACATAACAAAGCTGAAATTCTTTGGGATAAGACAGTGTTTTCAGCATATAGGGAACAATTAAAACACATATATCATATTTATGAATATTTAATAAAATATAGTATGGTCTGTTTAAGAATTAAAATGCTGGAGAAGAGAACCAAAGTTCCTCCAAAGGCCCCAGGTTCAAGCCCCAACTACCATGGATCACAACCTTGTGTAACTCCATTCAAGTAAATCCAACTCCATTTAGTAGTCTCTGAAGACACCGGGCATGCATGTGCAGCAGAGATATACATGCAGACGAAACACCCACACGCATAAAAAAGTAATAAAAATGTTTTAAAAGAATTAAAAAAAAATCTTTCTGTAAAACACATGTTAAAATTGTTTAATTTTACCCTTTCAGGATTTTGATATTTTCCTTATTAGAATGTGGACAGAAGCTTTATCAATAACACTATCAAAACTTGCAGACAAATATGCAACTCTTGTAATGAAGAATAGATAACTATTTATCCCACAAGGCGCAGTTTGTGAATTGTTATATCTTTCCATTCAAGTCTATGGTGACCTGTCTAAAGACAAGTTAATTGATAGGAAATTATCCACACTGTCTTCCAAAATTACCACAGAGCATAGCTTGATCTAGAATATATGCTTTATTTATCCCCCATACAACTGAGTAATAAAATTCATATTGCTATCTGGCTCCAAATAATGACTGCAAATAAAAAACCTGTGCAAATTTTTACCTAAAAAAAAATCAGGCATAATTTGTAAATATACTCTGGCTACATCATTCTCTTTTCATATATTCAAATGAACTCCCATTATCTTCTGGGAAAATCATATGCATTACCATATAGGAAGTGACCAGAATTGCTACGACATTGGCAGTGGTCCTCACAGAAGGGCATTTTCAAGCTTGGTAATTCAACATTCCCCCTTTTGCAGCTTTCTAGCCTGTACTAGTCTGTGCAACTGCAAGGAACGTTAAAGAGTGGCTCGTGCCGAGGTTATAAAACAGATGATATGTTAAAACTCACTCCAATGTAAATATTTCATTTGAAGAGAGAAACAGAAGGGAGGCAGAGGCATAGAAAGATGATGGCCTTGCTGACTTACTCACTTAGTCGTTGCTCATGCCATTCATAATCATTTGAGATTAAAAAAAAAAAAACTTCATCTATCTTTTTCCTATGCGTTACAGTCCTCAAAGTACGGTGATCACTTTGACTGTTTTGAACATGCAGCACTTCACCACACCTCCCTACAGACAATGGATGAAGGTCCATATCCAAGTGTTTCACTTTGTGCCTATCAAATCACGGGAATATTTAGTTCTGGCTGCCTTGATTTTCCTCATCTGTGCAATGGTGTTGTAAGCAAATTGCACTTCTTATAGCTGTTTCGGCTGTTAGAGGATTTAATACATAACAGTCCCTTCAAACTATGCCTGCAAAGTAAAAGTCTTTTATTATCTTTTATTTATGGATTCCACAAAAAAAAAAATCTGACGTACTCATTAGTTTTTCTACTTCATGTCTTTAAAAAAATAACATCATTTTGTTTTGACTTTTCTTTTCCAACTTGTAGTTCACATGCTGCACAGAGAAAATGAGGTCAGTGGATACTATGAAACATGTATCTTGTGTTGTATACAAGGCTGTCTCTCCAAACAGTGCAGTCCAGCAAGTACTGAAATGAAGAGTTGACTCATACACTTGTGGGACTGTCATAGAGCTAAGAGTAGGTCGAAGCTGACTTGGAATCCTGTGTCATCCCAGAAGATGAGCACAGAAGGTGTTTTTCTGCTCCCCATTTTAGCCCTGGCCAGAACCCAGCTAAATATTAAATATTGCCTGCTTCACAGAAGCAAAGGAATGCAGCTTGGTTTGTGCTTATCTGCCCTGTATCTGGAAGCATAGGGATGAGTCCACTTACTGATAAGGTGTCTTCCTCTTTTTCCCTGTGGGACCACACCTTATGCAGAAGGTGCCCTTACAAGACCTTGATGCTTAGGCTAGAGCCCCACATGCAAATAAGGGTACTCCAATATCCTTGTCTTAACCAATGAATCCCAACCCTGGGTACTAAAGACCTTCCCCTGCCTATATCCTATGAATGTAAGTGCCCTCACTTTAATAAATGAGAGAGATGCTCCTCTGAGAGCCTCTCCCAAGAGTCTGATTTGCTCTCCTCTTAGTCCTCTGATCTGGACCCCACCAGGATACATTGACCCATGTCCTGCACTTTCCTTCCTGGGGGCTGAGCTGGTGGCCAATAGCTCAGCCATCCTCCGGGGAGGAGGAGAGGGGAGTGAGAAAAAGAAAACAACATTGAATTGACATTGAATTAAATTAAATTTAATTAAATTTAATTGACATTAAATTGACATTGAATTCACAGCTTTTCATACTCACTGAAATATGGTCAAAAATAAGATCACTTATGAAAGTCTGTCAGCAAGTAGGGTTGGGCTATGACTCAGTGGCTGGAACATTTGCTTAGCAGGTAAAATGCCTCTGGTTTAATCTTCAGTACCACCAACAAAAGAAAATCACAATCTAACATTTACAATATCAGAATGACAGGACTTACTGCTAGAAATGGACATACACCTGTGCTACTTTTTATATAGGTCTAGCCAAAAGGAAACAAGATGCATGGTGTCTATGAAACATTTCTCTCTACACTGGAGCCTATATGAAGCTCTATGCCTTCAGTTCTAGTAACTCAATGTGTGCTAAACTGGCCTGCAGAAGCAAGGTGACTTGGCTCTTGCAGCTCGACACACAGCACCTGGTCCAGACCCCATCAGACCTCTGGGAATGATGTCCCATGTATGACTTGTATCATTAATTGTAGAGCAGTAAGCATTTTGCCATTCCTCAACTTGCATATTCAGATGTCTTATGTGAGATATAGCCACCTGCAATACCAAGCTGCCTAAGACTTTCCCCACTTTTCTGTATTCATCTCCATTTTCCAACCATCCCTTTCTGTTTCCTAGTATGGTTCCCTGCAAACACTAAGGATTCTAAGTACTATAAATGCTTGAGAAACATTAGAAGTTCAACTTAACTAGAGTTAACAGTGGGGATACGATCTTATGAGTTATAATGAGATCCCATTTCATAGATATTATACTATTTTATAAATAGGATAATTTTCCTCCGAAAGAATTAGTTGTCACAGTTCAATCTTGATCAGGCATATATATAAAAAAAAGCTCTTAGTTATTTAAAGGGTCTGCAACAACGTTTGTGCTATATTAAGGTGGAGAAATATTACAATATTTTATTGCCTCCCTCTTAACACAGTGGATGGATTTATATGTACCCATGTGCATGTGCATACATTATGTCACAACGTGAAATATCAAGCTCCCAAGAACAGTGATAAATCCTACATATGAAAAACAAGAGCTGAATCCATCTGTATCCCCAACATACTGCACTGGGGTGTATTGCGGAAGCTTATTTTTAGTTATGTTTAAAATGTTTTTATGCACTGTTGAATAAGGGGCTAGCATAGGTAGCTATGCTACCTTTGGCATTGGCGTTGGCATTCTGCATTGTCTGCAGATGTTGGATTTCTGTGGGGGATGCTTGTTTGCTTACGATCTGCACCTGAGGAGTTCAGAATCAATAAAACACCTGAGCTGAGACGCTTGGTATTCCACTGTGAGAATGACACTGGCCGTGAAGGTGTTTCCCTCTGCTGAGGTCTCTCAGGGTTTGCAGTCATGAAAGATGCCTCCTTGTTGTCCTTGCTGACCCATCACAGCAGCTTACTACTACAGAGGTGTTTTCATAAACAGTGGATGTGAGCTGTATGGAAACTTAAAAGGCCATATGTACACATAACAGTAATCCTCAATGAAGACAAAGGAATGTAAAAGAAAGACAAATAGAGACATGCAGCTCAGCGTTCCTCATTTGGTGAAGGGCATGAATCCACATTTCTAAAATATTCAGTAAAACCCAGGAGAAAGAAATGTTACAATGGAGTATACCACAACACTTACTCAGTCTCTCCAACACATGAACCAAATAAAGCTGAGTCTATGAAGGTCTTCCAGATAAAAGCAGAAGACACATTTCCAGTAACTCAGCACTTTGATCTGTGAATGATGAAAAGAAAAACATCACAGGAATATAATAATAAATAAACAAGAAATGAGAAACGCCAACAACCATTCATGATAAAAAAAAAAAAGAAAATCTACAGAAAATTAAGAGATGGTATGGGATTTCTTCAGCCTCATAAAAGTCATTTATGAAAATAGATGTGTGCGGTCACAGGCAACATCACACTGAATGGAGAAGAAAATGAATTTACTTCTCAAGTCTGGCACAGGATAACAAGGTCATCTCTTCTCATCAACATTGCTCATGAATTTCCAGACAGCTCAAGGGTATTGAAATTAGAATAAAAGAAAATATGACATCAGAATGTAATTAATCAAACTTGTTTGTAATTACTGAAATAAATATTTATGTAAAACAATTAAAATTTCTACAAACAGTGAAAAGAAAAATAAGGTTTCTTTTTTTTAAAGAAAGGTGACATCAGCAACATGTAAATAGAAGGATAATGTTCATGACTGTTATTGTCATTAATATACAACAGGTGTAGTCATAGAAAGAAGAACTGCCAAACAGAACAGGAAGAGGAGGAGGAGGAGGAGGAGGAGGGGGGAGGAGGAGGAGGAAGAGGAGGAGGAGTAATGGGAGGGGAAGGACAAAGAAAAAGATAACAAAGACTCAGGAAGTGACTTGTGAAGGAAGGAGCAGAGAGAGTTGAACAATATGAAAGATGAGGGGAGGGTGATAGATCCCCAGTATATCCTGTACATGTAAGGAATTGCCAAGGAGTAAAAAGGAAAACTAACTTTGAAAACGTAAAGGAGAAAGTCTGTGTATAATTAATGGCAAA
This sequence comes from Cricetomys ansorgei, assembly GCA_026225945.1. Lineage (NCBI taxonomy): Eukaryota > Metazoa > Chordata > Mammalia > Rodentia > Nesomyidae > Cricetomys > Cricetomys ansorgei. The sequence continues at coordinate 29,138,023 of JAMJFZ010003163.1, forward strand.
ATGATAGTACTAAAAATATCTAAAACTCTGAAATAGGAAACACACAGGTATTAAGGCAATTTGACCTGAGCTTCTTCCAAGTTGTATATATACAGATGATTATAGGTAAATTCTCTCAGTAAAGACTTATTAAAGAATCCAGATTTATGACTGGAGAGTTGGCTCAAAAATTACAAAAATTGATGTTTTTCTAGAATACCCAAGTAAGGTTCTCAGCACCCATTCCTAGAGGATCATAATCCCTTGTAACTCCAACTCCAGGGTTTCTGATACCATCCTATGGACTCCATGGGCAACTATACACATGCAGCTTACACATGCAGACACCATACACACCTATAAACAAAATCAAAAATAAATATTTTTTAATTCAAATGTAATATTCACATTCAAACTGTGCACATAGCACAATTGCAAATGTGAGCATACAAATCCTGGCAAAGGAACTCTTCAAGTCTCACAAGATCCCAGTGTGGGAGATGACACTGTAACTACAGAAGACTGTTCTGAACTTACATGGTCAGTGCAGTACAGAGCTGGATTTCTAGGTATTCCATTAGTCACACAATGGAATGACACCATATCTCCATAAGAACACTGGACAGGAAGATAAAATGTGATAATCGATTTGCATAAAATTCAAGAAGATTCAAATTGATGTATATACAGATAAACGAGTGCTTTGGATGACTGTGGATGAAGGGATCAGGAAACCAGGAGGCTCCTAAGACACTTCCAGAGGCAGTGGGTGTGTTTGTTACCTCTCTTGTGATGATAGATTCACAGATACATATTTATGTTAATACATCTAAATAGACATTTTAAATATGTGGAATTAACATATGACAATTATATTTATACAAAGTATCTAGAAACAAAATATTAGTGTTTGTTATGAAGCCAAGGAAGCTATGTTCCATATGAACATGTAGACATTGTAGGTGGAGAACAGTGGGAAGATTTTGAAACATACATGAGAAAGTTCATCGTGTCATTTTCTGAGCTAAGCAGCTCACGACACTCCACTCTGAAATCAAGCACAGACACTCCCACCTGCAACCTCGCCTGTTTCCTTCGGCACAGCAGACATTTGCTTCAACAACAAATAGGAAAAAGCAGGCAGATGTATGGGAAAAACGTGATGGATGGATAGAGTAATTTGTATATGTCTAAACAAAACTGCTGTTAGTGAAAAGGATGAAGTGCTCTAAGAAGGCAAAAGAAGAAGAAAACATAATTCTTTGTGAGGAGACTGGAGAGTCAACATGAAAGAGTTAGAATGAACAGTGAAAATAACAGCCTGCTGCTAGCTGTAATAAGAAAGTGGCAGTCTGGATGTCAAGACAGCAAGAGCAATGCCTTAAGACATTAAATGGCCTGTCAAGATGAGACAGAGATAAAGAGTGAGATTTGGCTGGGCCAGAGGGGCAGAGATAGACATAGGGGAAAGTGTATTTAAAGAGATCTGAGACAAGTAAGCATTGCAGTGCCTGCCAGGACGTGTTGACGTGCTTCATGTGGGTCTATTATGATCCAGGGCTGGAGGTGGGGAGTGAACTCTGTACCTTAGTGGCACACTGTTACCCTGACAGAATAGGGTCAGCAAAAACTGCTGTCAGACAACACTTTAAAAACATGAGAAGTCTTTTGTCATCAGCTATTGACTACTCAGTTAAGGGAATGTGCCACAGAGATCATTTTGAAAACCCTGTTCATTATTACCATAATTTATTAGTTTTATGAGAAATCTATGAGTTTTCCAAAAGCATACATCTTATCTCGAATATTCCGTATGTTTTTTCAAGCTAATTATGACTTCATAATACAGCAGATCTCTGGTGTTAATAAATACTAAATATATGTTAATCTATAGTGAATATTTTGATGTATTTAATATTACATAAACTGAAGCTGTCACAGAGTCTTCCTAAACTGATCAGCTTATTTTGCTACTTTTGAGTTTTAAAATGAAATCACTGAGGGCAAAATAAACAACAGAGTCATTACTAGGTTGTGGAATTTGACATCATTTAAAATATAATTCTGGTATTAATTTGTACATTGATGTGGATTTGACCAAACAAAACATGAGGGTAGAATTGTGTGATTGGAACATCATGAATAGCAATTACTTTGAAAAACAATATGTATTGATTGCTCATGAACTAATTTAGACGTTTATTTTTAGTTATGTTTAACATAATCGTTTTGTGCTCTGTTCAATCAGGGACTGCTCAGGTCTTGGCTTTTTGTATTGTCTGCAGGTGTTGGATATATGTGGGGGATGTTTGATTGGTCATGATCTGCATGTGTCATCAATAGAACACCTGAGGAGTTCTGAATCAGTAAAATACCTGAGCTCAGACACTAAGAGTTCCACTGTCCAGTATGGCTCTGGCCAGGAAGGTGACCCCCTCTGTTGAGATCTGGAAGGGTTTGCACCAATGAATATGCCTCCTTGTTGTTCTTGCTGAGCCACCTCAGTAGCAAACTACCACAAATGGTGTACCAACATGGGGCATTAACATCTTGCCAGCCACATCCAGCATAGGAACAAGGAAGAACGAGAAAGAAACTCACTCCAGACCTCTCAGAGTCCATTCTGTTTCTTTTGTTTCCTGCAAGCCTGTACTGGTGAGATGAGGCAATCCTGGCAAGAAATATCTGCTATGGTGATGAGAACTCCACCCCACAAGAGAACCCTTCCTGCAAACAAGGTTACCAGTTATTTTTCTTGCAAACCAGATTCTATCTTAAAACTTTGGAAGTGTTTCCTCAGGGTGAGCACAAGAAGCTGTGTTACAGAACTTGATGGGGTTATATCTCATGCTAGCAGCTGAACTTGGTACTGTAAAAGTCACCCAGCTGGTGCTGGTTTTGAAGGCATGAATAGATCTTTGGAGAGCACTTGAGGTTTGGCACTGTGAGAGCCCAGAAGAGGCTATTAGCAAAAATGCAGCCCAGTTGTAGCAGAAGACCTCACATTTGCATTCTGAAGATGCCAGTACAATGGGATGACCACCAAGAACAGCAGCAGTAGTGGAGTGGAACCAGTAAGAATCTGGAGGATGAACTCTGTGTGCTGTAGAGCCAGAGAAGTAACCCAATTCCTTTGAAGGAGCCACGAATTTTGTGAGTAAATTCCAGATAATTGGATATCGATAATGTTTTTCTGATGTCCAAAGACATTGTGCAAAGCTTGATAGACACTTGATTTCATTTGGTCTTGTGGGTTAGGAACCCTCGTGATTATTCCTCTTATAAATAGTTCTCCTAGAGTAGTGTTAAATTGTGTTGTAGAGATAAAGCATTTTTTATTGGCTTATACAGAAAAAGGGGAATTGTTGTAGAAGTTTGTTTTCAGTTGTGTTTAAAATATTATTTTGTGCACTGTTGGTTGAGGGGCTGCATAGGTCTTGTCATTTTGTATTGTCTGCAAGTGTTGGATTTATGTGGGGGAGTTTTGATTGGTCATGATTTGCATGTGGTTTCAGAAGAACACCTGAGGTGTTGTGATTCAGTAAAACACTCAATAAAACACCTGAGCTCAGACACTCGAGATTCCACTGTCCAGAATGGTGCTGGCCAGGATGATGGTGGTTCTCTGCGCTGAGGTTTATAAGGGATTATGCCACCTTGTCTCTCATGGTAAGCTCACACAGTGGTGTACTAAAACAAATTGACTTTAGACTGAAACAGTTTTAAATTAGCAAATGAAAAACTGAAAATTTTTAAAATAATAATTAGCCAAATGAACACTTACTATGCTATATGCTGCAACTTGAACACAACAAACATATAATGCTTATAGAATTATAGTCAAGGTACCTTTGAGTTCTTACTAAAACTTTAGTATATAAATATCTCTAGGTATGCTTAACTCATTTAGGAAGAATCCCTGGAAGCAATAATAACAACGGAATCTCATAGAACCTGAAGTCAAAGGGACTCTGGTCCACCCTGAGGATTGTATATGTGATTTCTAAGACTGAAGCCCTTGATTTGCAGTGCTACATAGTATAATCAGTGTTAGAACTAGGTGAGAATCTAATTTAATTTACCTGTTATTATGATAAAAAATAGTCAAAGACACAGGAAGTGGAAGTAAATATAAACATTTGTGTCCTGAATTTCTCATTTTCATTCTTATAAAGTAAGAACTTCGTTATTTGGATCATAATGATGAAACAGGCATCCTTCATCTCTGCTTGTATCCTCTGGTCTGATCAGTCTTTGTAAAATTGCGAGTTTCCACACATTTCAATGTAAATTTTATAAAGTTTCATAACTGTAATAAATGAATTGCATTGTTCCACTGATGTTTCTTGCATAATGCATATAAATGATATTATTATTGTTATGATTATTTATATAACCATAAAACTTATAAAAGTTACTTGATTTCTACTTAGAGTTACCATTCAATAGTCACACCTAATCTTGTATTTGATGATGATTTTATAATCAGAGACTCTTCTAGATTCAACTGTACTTTTCCAATATATTAAGATTCAAAAATAGTAATAGATACACATAACATTTAGTTCTTATAATATTCCATCCTTATGAAATTGATAAATTTAATAATTAAAAAATAGTCTAAAATATGATGAGATGAAACATCTACATGGAGCAATGCAATTGCTAAATTTATTAATCAAATGTCAGTCATAGAAAAACACTGACCTTTTCATTCGTAGTGATACACGGTGTGTAAATTCAGCTGAGGGGGTGACTAAAGATACTGGTTGTCTTCACGCTTATTTGTCCACATAGGAGGGTTGGTTACTCCGTTTCTCCACAGCTCTTCCTATGAGTTGTCAGAAGAGAGAGGCATTTTCTTTATCATTAGGCCAGATGAATGGTAATACTGACACTATTCAGAATAATTGATCCCGTACAACCCATTCCCATCCTGGATTAAGTTTGTAGGGATAAAAGAATTGGGGGGGGGCGGGGTGATTGAAATGAAAGCAGTCAGAATAAGGACTAACCAAAATAATATTTGCAAGATGGAAATAGTGCTTATGTTTCATTTCTTCTATTGCTTTTATATTATTTCATTCTTCTTATAATTAAAGTCAACTGAAAGTTTTTGAAGCAAGATTCCAGCCAAACCCAGGAAACAGTCTAAAACTATCCTTGGCCACTTGAGGGCACTGTGGCATTGCATTTGGTCCAGTGACCGATTAAGACTCAACTGAGGGAAAATAATGAGTGCTTCAGACACCAGGGAGAGCATACACAGGTACTCTGGGGTAATGTCTGGACATGTGGATGGGCATAGCTGTGTGGACATATAAATCAGTTAGTGCCCCACTGAGGCAGCTACCAGACCAGAGATTGCTTTCCATACCCAGCCTTCATGACACGCTTCAGAGATTTTCTTTACTAGTTGCTCAGGCTGAACTATGATATTATGATTTTTCAATTGCAGTGTTAATGGATCATTTTTGGCATTTCCCACTCATTAGAATTTGCAGTAGTATGATGGATTAATTTAGGGGTATTTTCTGTCCTTGGCATAATCACTGGGAAAGGAATGAGAATCGCTGCTGCACTGGGTAAAAACAACACAAGGTCTGTCCTGAGCTTAAATGTAAAAAAAGGAGAGGATATGTGGAATGGCTGGTGCAGGCATGAGACAGTGTGCTCATAAGGCTGAGCTGAGCAAAGGTGAAGGGCTCAGCCTGCTGGCTCAGATTGGAGTCAGCTCGCAATCCATGCATGATTGCAGTGTTTATATTGGAAAATGTTTGAATTCATGCTAACAGTGCTGGCCCTCTCATGCAGCAACTTTCTTCTTTATTAAAAACTAACTGACTGCAATAAAAATCATGAAGCCTTTTACTTTTCATTTGTATCTTTTATGTGTAATTCTTATAACCAATGAAATATCAAAGACTGAATTTCCATCTTGTCTCTCTAATACTGTATTAATGTATTTGTCTGATAAATATGTACTGAACAGCTACCCTGTATTCAGAATTTTTATATGGGTGGAGAGTACAGAGACATTAAGACTTCCATTTGCCTTGAGTTACTACACTTTATTGATGATTTGAAGGACTTTCATTTAAACAAATGGGATAATAGAACAGTATGGATTGGCTTCCGGTGATTGCAAGTTCTCCATTTCCTAAATTTATTTAAAAGCTGCACTATTGTGGTTCATCATTTTGTGTGTGAGCAAAGGAAGCTTGGGACTCAAAGCACAGCTTCCCTCCTAATTCATTTGATTAATTAAAATTGCCAATAACCTTGGAGGTATCCCCAGTGCCTAAAATAAAATAGTGAATGTACTCTCATTTTTCACCATATATATCCTAAAATCAGAAGTGATTTTATTACTTGAGAAAAGGAAATATACAATAGAAGTTATGACAGAGATAAAAATTTGAAAAGATGTAAAAATAAGACTTTCAGTATTAATAAATGATAAGGAACATTTAGTGCTCAGATTCACATAAATGTGGAATCAAGAGACTTTGCTGTGTCAGTGACATGACTCTTTATATCTCAAAATAGGAGGGAAAAAACAAATACTGCTTTAGAGGGTGGTTTCAGAATGCCATTAACTAAGGATAAGAGAGAAAAGAGTAAGGGAGAAGGGGAATCCATCCATTTATAACCACACCTTCTTAAAAGGTGTTTTCTTCTTCATATAGGAAGATTCTATAAATTACTAAGAATAAAGAATATCAAGTCTATGCTGGCTAAGGAAAGTTGTTGTTTGTTTTTTATTTTTTAAAGGCATCTGATAGGTAGCTTAGCTAGAGTTACTTGAGCTTTTAAAAATAAGCCATATAAAAGGGAAAACTTTTTAAAACACAGGTTAACAAAATTATGTATGTGTAAGTACACACACACACACACACACACACACATACACACACACACACACACGTAGGAACCAACCTGTTGATAGGCATATCAAATAGAAAGTACAAACCATTTAATGATACAGTGAAGACGTTTTTTTTTAAGTGAGCAAATAGTTCAACTTATTTTCCTCATCGCAAGATCTACTGATATTTGATATTCATATATTTAATAATTATGTACAATCATAAGTGGTGGCAATTGAAATTTTTATTGTTTGCTGATGCCAGGATAGAAAAGACTCTGGCATGCTATAAGCATTAAATATACATATGTACAAATTTTGTTTCCAGGCTTAATGTAATTAAATGAAAATCTTGAGTTTTAGAATCTGACTGGATATTTCTACTCAGATAGCATAAGCCGCTAGGGATGTAGAAGTGATTTTATGGCATTTACATGAGTTTTGAGAAAATGACCAAAGTGTGAGAATACAGGGTGGGAGTTCCATAAATTAAGTCTTTCAGCACTTCAGTCACTTCCAAACATGAAATTTACCCACAGTAGTGGAATAAGGTATTACACATATATCATAAGCCTAGATGTGCTTACCATAAGCATTATGCATGCACAGCTTCAAGTGGAATGAGGATTAGAATATGTAATCAAACAGTTAATTCTCTCATAAATATATAAAGGAGAAAAATGCACTAACTAAAAGATCAGATGAGGTCGGCTACATAATTCTTGATCAAAACTAAGAGAATTTTCTAAGTATTTGAATATAGTCAAATTAGGAAATAATTTTTATCATAGAACTCTAAGTTCTGGGAGACAGCTCAGCAGACAAAGCTTGCCTTGCAAGCATGGGATTGGTGTTTAAGTTCTAGTATTCAAATCACTAACCCTACAGCTACAGGAAAACCAATGTGTCTCTGTGATTGTAGGGTCCTCAATAGAACCCTCACTACTATCATTATGGGCTGCCATACCTTTGCTCTGCAGTCTTTTGAAGATCTGCATCTTAAGTGTGGTGGCACCAGAGTTGACTGAAGACATGCATTGCTTCCCTGCCAAAGTCCTGAAATCACCATAGGAGGGCTGTCCGTCCTGGGACATCAGACTTTCATGCAAGTCCAAGTGTTGTCTTTTTATGTATCTTCGTAGGCATCTCTCTCATTAAGAGCCTCCAATGTTGCACAGTTGAACAACTACCAATTAAATCCCAGTATATGGCATAGCTAGTCCTAAGTAGGCACAAGATAACAAAACAACAAATAGGTTATATTTTTCAGAGGAAAGAAATATGTCTGTCTTCCAGAACAAGGAGGGAGCTAGAAAATATTATTTGTTTGACTTAAATTTGAGGGAGCTTCTGAAACTTCATTATCTCTTGTTGTAAAATCTAGTTTTAGAAAAGACTTGTACTATGTCAGCTCCCCAAGGATTCCCCACCTTTGGTACCTGTTCAAAATGGTGTAGTAAAAATTTCATACCCCATACATTTGAGAGGTCTGTTCAATCTCTACCTGCAGCAGGAATCTGGTTCATGTAGCTCAGCCAGCAATAACTGTGGTCCTGCATGTCTTATTAGTAACTTTTCATCTACCAGTCCTTGATTGTAAATTTGCATTTGTCTCTTCTGTTTAGAATGGATCACAGTTATTAGGCTAGGCCATCTCTTTGTTGCCATGGGCTACATTAATGTTCTTTTCACCATTTGAAAGTTCATCCAACTTTAACTTTTGACACATTTCAGGAGAACTGCTGATCTCTGCAATTATAGGTTGGATTTCCATGAGGATCAGAAGATAAATTAGATTCATACATGTTATCTCTTTTAAAAATTCTTGATGGAAAAATTAAATTATTTTCTTCATCTAGTATTTTAAATTATTCATAATTATGACATAATATTAATTTAGTTTCTGCCTGTATTAAATATAATTTAAAATATTTAAAATCATTTAAAATATTCTAATAATTTTGTGGTTAAAGAATTGTTACAGCTTATTCCTCACGCTGGCAATATTGCTTTTCAAATGATACTGGATCATCAAAAGCTGTGGACAATGCATTAGTATATTATTTTCTATACATCACCAACACTGGGTGATATTTTGAAAGTATCATCTGCTAAGATATAGTACAATGTATCTTTTTAATTTTTGTTTTTGTTACCACTGTGGCTGCTCATCTGTCTAAGACAGTTCTTTCCATGGAAAAAATGATATGTATATGTACTTAGAAAAGTAGGAATATTTTAAAAGATAAATAACTGTACGAAAGAAACTGCTTAAAACAATTAGATTTTGACAATAATGAGTAGAAAAGCCATGTTTCAGGACTATTTTTAGAGGTCCAGGGTCTGAAATATGACCTTTTCGGCAATAGGGTCTTATTTTCAAGTTTTGGGAAGCAATCAAGAGCTATATCATCCATTGTTTCATGAATCTCTTAGCACACACTGTAGACAGTTTGATTTGTTCTGCCATTATTCTTATGATTGGGTAATATATGACATAATTTTTATCTATCAAAAATTATCATTTTTAACTTCAAATTCTCACAGTATAAATCAAGCTCAAATGTAAATTTCCAATTTACATAGCTTAATAAATTTCCCATCAAGACCTATTAAATTCATGACAATCAAGTCACAGCTTTGTGCAGTAGTGAATATTGCAATGAGATGTGCTTTAATCTGTGTTCTCTGTCCTTTACCGACATAATTTTGGCATGTCTGTTTGGGAAATTTACTATATCAAAATTGTTTTGAGTTGTGTGTTAAGGTATAGATGGCTATTACCTTCTTTTAAGACAGAGACAGACAAATGTAAAGGCATTAGAGTGGGTTCAGTGTGAGTCTGAGCAATGTAATGAGGCATTGCCTCAAAAATAAAGAATAAAGAGAGGTCTGTGATAGAGCAATAAGATAACCAAAGGAGATAATAGGGATACAAATGGAAAAGGAGAAACCAAAGTATCTTTACTTGGCAGGTGATAGGATAGAATACATAAGTGACACAAATATTGCAACAGGAAACTACTACAGCTGATAAACTCAGTAAAGCATCTGCAAATTAACTCAAAAAATTAGTAGCCCTTTTAATACAAATGACAAACCATATGAGAAAGAAATCAGTGAGAAAAAAAACTATCATGATAGCCAAAATAATATAAAATAACTTGGGATCTCTCTATACAAGCAAGTGAAAGACTTCTATGATTAAAAACTTCAAGTCATTAAAGAAAGAAATTAAAGAAGATACCACAATATGGAAAGATAGCCCATGTTCATGGTTTGGTGGGATTAACATAGTAAAAATAGCCATTCTAACAAAATCAGATTCAATGTAATCCCCATCAAAATTTCAACATAAGTCTTCCTAGTTATTAAAAGGATAGTTTTCAGCTTCATACAGAAACACAAGAAACTCAGGATAGCTAAAACAATTCTGAACAATAAAGAGACTACTAGAGATATCAATATTCCAGACATCAAATTGGACTACAGAGCTATAGTAATAAAAACAACATGACATGGCATAAAAACAGACACAGCTTATCAGTGGAATCAAATTGAAGATTCAGACATAAATATGCACACTTGTAGACAGATTATTTTCTTAATAAATAAGCCATAAATACACACTGGGAAAAAGAAAACATCTTCAACAGACAGTGCTGGTCAAACTAGATCACTGCATATAGAAGAATCCAAATGATTCCGTACCTATCACCCTGCACAAAAATTAATTCCAAATGGATCAAAGAACTCGCCATAAAACAAACAAACTGATCCAGATAAAAGAGAAAATGTGAAATAGTCTTATACTAAGGGGATAGTAAAAGACTCTGAATAGAACACCATAAGCATAGCCACTAATATCAAAAATTAATAAATGAGACCTCATGTATCTGAGAAGCTTCTGCAGGCAAAGGACACTATCATTCAGACAAAGCAACAGATTACAGATTGGGAAAAAGGTTTTACCAACCGCACATCAGATATAAGGCTAATTCACAAAACATATAAAGAGCACTAGAAACTAGATATCAATAAACAAAATACCAATTAAAATGGGGGTACAGTTATAAATAGAGAATTCTCAATAGAGGAAACTCAAATGGCTGAGAAACAGTGAAATTTTCAACATCATTAGCTATCAGGAAGAAAAAAATCAAATATATTTTGAGATTCTATCTTACACCCATCAGAAACATTTATCTATTGCTAGTGAAAGTACAAATATACAGCCAGTATGGAAATCAATGTGGCAGTTCCTTGGGGAGATGTGAATAGGTCTACATCGAGGTCAAGCTGTGTCACTCTTGGACATATATCCAAAGGACCTTTCATCTTACCAAAAAGACAATTGCTCAATCATGTTCATTGTTCGTTTATTCATAATAGCTAGGGGTTGGAAACAACCTAGATGTCCGTCAACAGAAGAATGGATAAATAATTGTAGCAAATTTATGGAATGGAGTATCACTTGGTCATTAAAAAATGCATCCTGATATTTTCAAGCAAATGGATGGAAATAGAAAAAAAATTGCATCCTGAATGCAGCAGTATCCCTGACTCAGAAAGTTACCTATGATATGGATTCACTTGTATGTGGATATTAGCTGTTAAGTCAATGATAACCTAACTACATCAATAGAACCACAGAAGATAGGGACTAGAGGGAGCAGGTAGATCTCATTAGGAAGTTGGAAGAGAATAAAAAATTATGGATGGATGTGGGGTCTTGAACAGGAGGATCAAATATGGAGGAGAAAGATGGGATAATGGAGGAAATATGGAGAGAGACAGCTAATATTAAGGGACATTCGAGGGGGGGCAAGGATTGGGCTGTATCTAATAGAGTTGTTGACCAAAGGGGCTGTATGGGAATCCCCAAACAACTCATGCTGTTTCCAAGACTAAATGTTGTTCTCCACAAACTGATAGCAAGGCCTCATTACTGAAGAGAACACCTACACAACTCACTGAAATTGGAGAAGCTGAGCTGGTGCCTCCAGAGTGACTTTACCACACATTCTAGTATCTTTGATACAGGATGAAACTCTTTATGTGACCAAAAGAGAAACAGAAACACCAGGCCAGCCACAAACCTTTTTATCTACAATGGTGTACTGCCTGTAAGATATACTAGAGCAGTGGTAGCACAAATCTGGTGGAAGTGACCAATCAAAACTGATTTGACTTATGGTTCACTCTATGAGATGGAACTGACATCCAACACTACTTGGATGACCTTGAACCAGAGACTAGATATCCCAGAGACCTAGGTTAAAACCAAAGTAGTATTCAAAAAAATTGTAGTGATAAAATGATTTCAAATGATGTTCTGCTATACTCAAGCCTCAATATCCTGTTTAGTCATCATCAGAAAAGCTTCTCCTGGAGCAGATGGGAACAAATATAAAGAACAACAGCCAGACATTACACAGAGCAGAGAGTGAGACATTTTGGAACACTCATCCCTGAATAGGATGTCTCCAGAAAATCCCTCTGCTCAGAGCTCATTTTAGTTCATGAGTGTTTGATATTACTGTTTGGGTTTTGAGTTTTTTGAGAAAGAAGTTAACATTGGTTGGGTAGAGATGGGGAGAGGGTCTGCAAAGACTTGGGAGTGGGGAAGAATATGATCAAAATATACTTAAATTTAAAAATTGTTTTAAATAGTACAGACCTATTAAAGAGATAATGAGGGCTGTGTATGAGTATGGATGGGTTCATGGTATAACACTTGCATATTACTCTATGTTCAACCTCAAGTACCATGACAATTTATCAATTAATTTAAAAAAGAGATCTGGGCTATTATTCAGGTGCCCATGACTAGTTTTACTTTCGAAGTTGAAGGTCATGCCAAGCCTTGTGTGTTGAAGCTGGAGCTTGTGTGGAATGCCCATGACATTAGGAGATAGAATCTTATAGGAATGTCCTTAGGTGATTCATTCCCCTGAAAAGCACTGTGGGGGTTGGGTATCTTACTTTCTCTTTGGATATCTGGCTTCAAGGTAAACTTCTTTTTCTACTATGTGATCACTGCTGTTACCATGGAGAATGCATGCTAGCACCTCAGAGTAATGAGCCAATCCATCATGGACAAGACCTCCTAAAGCTGTGAACCTTGATTAAAATGTTCTCTTTGTAAGACAATAGCCTAGCTTTCATACTAGTGATAGAGAGCTAACTGATTGAATGTTCTGATGCTAGAAAGACAATTTCCTCTCCGATGACCTCTCAGAACATGACACTGCAGGTTTCCTTGCTACTGAGTGGAGATCAGCTGTCTTGCACTTGCTCCTATTCAGTTCCTTGGGAAGTCCAGCTGTGGTGCCACATCTGAAGCTAAAACACTAAACGAACAAACAAAAGTCTTTGTATTTGCATCTCTCTGTTAGGATGGAGCTTCATCTGTTTGTACTGCAAAGAAAGGAAGATTTACCTCATTAATTCAGAGGAAATATATCTTCAGATCAGCAAACACATACTCTAGTCTGATTCTAAGCAAGCATTGCTCCATTAACTGTTGCTCAAAATGCGCTCTCTATCTCATGGATTTGCAATCACACCAGACAAGCATGATCTCAAAAGTCTTGTCATTGTTAATCAAACCTCAGAAATAAATGTGGACTAATGACATTTTGAACAAGAAGAGAAAACATGTCTGTGTATTTTAGCAAGCTCGTGCTCATATATGAATGTGAAATTTGCCACCAGTATTATCAAAGCTCATATGCAATCCCTGCAGTCCTCATTTGATTCCCAATTTGACAGTTTCTCTCGAGATTATATGTGAAAAAATGCATCTGAAATGTATTTAATGTGCTATTCAGAAAATATTGCAGAAGGCAGATTCTTTTTTTCAAAATTGTTTTCCAACTCAGTTGAAGATTTAGTACATGAAGAGCTAGTGATGATCGCAAATGATGGTAAAGTCTGTCATGAGAAATCTGTTATGGAGCTCAGACCTGTCTAACTACTAATTATCTGTCAAGTGCTATGTATACACACACTGTCTATACTTATCCAAACACTCACACAGCCATGTGTATTTATATATGCATGTACATTATATCACCCAAATATTGATCGTTAATAAACTTCTAAGTATTAATTTCCTTTGGGCATCGCTATTTGTTAATTATTACTGTGACACCAGCTTTCCATCATTTGAATTGGCTGGGTTTTTTTATAAGTATGATCCTATACAAATTAAACAGAAACATAATTTTGGAACCAAACTCAATTCTTTAAAACAATAGTAGGCATCTTCAAAGTATATTATATCCATGATGAATTTATTTTATGCTTTCATTCCTATCCTTTTTTTCAAGACAAGTCTTCTGAGTATATTTTTTGGCTTCTAGTTCAATGACTTTATGAAATTCCTGAGTGTGCAGGCAAGTGCATCTTGGATTCTCATGCCTGCCTCTTCTTGGGCTTTTTTCACTCCGTTATTAAGAAACATGTTGACATGGTAGTTATTTTTGTTTTTTAGTATTATCATTTTAATATAAAATAGATTTGAATTTAAAACATATATTTTTATTTACATGTGATGTTTATTTACAAATATATAAGATATTAAATGCAGGACTTGGTACGTTATATGGCAACCTATGATTTTCATTGCTCTATTTAAAAATATTTTAATGTGAATTTAAAAGCTATGATTCTTTAACTGTATTTCAGATGGTTAAAAGATTTCTAGGCCATTAAGTAAATTGGCATTGTATTCAGTACGTTCAATAAAACACAAAGGATCAGATACTGAGAAGAAAATACAACAGCATGATAAAAATAAACATTTAGAATAAATAATGTAAAGATCACTTTCTAAGGCAGATGGTAGGTCTTCTGGTCACTGTCAGTTACAGAAACTTCAAAGAGAACAATTTACATTGATTACAACAATCATTGTGCATCTTTGTCTGTTGAAAATTCTGCTTATGTTACTACTTTTATTGTAAAAACAGTTTAGTCCAGTTGTTAAATGGCTTCATTTCACACTGGTCCTGAGTTTGATCTCTAGTACCCAAATAGCAGCTCACAACAATATGCAACTAAGTTCCAAGAGATCCAAGCCCCTCTCTTGATCTCTTGGGCACCAGGCACAATACATACACATATGTGCAGGCAAAACATACACATAAAATAAAAATGAATAAAAATTATTTTTTTAAAGAAAGCCAAAACTTGACATTCCTTAACTAGATAAAGTTTGCAGTAGCCAGTGACTAATGGACTTACATGTGACTATGGTAAGCTGGGTCTCATTTATCTACTGAATTCATTGTAATAATTCTGCCACACCATGATATTTCTAAATCTTTGTGGCATTCATGACATAGTCCATGGTGAAGCACAGTCCAAGAAAAAGGGGCTCATGTGTTTAAATTAATACACATCTCTCAGTATCTTCAAAGCACTTCATTTATAAAATTAGCTTTTTAGTAATGCCAAGAATTCTAGAACTTGTTGAAGAAAGAAAAATGAGATCTTTCAGAAATGAAGATTTCAGGTGTAATCATTAAAGTACGTTCATTATTAAAATTAAGTAGATTTTAGGAAGTGACTTGATTCTTTAAAAATGTGATTAAATGTGGGATATTAATTACAGTGTGTTGACAGCATTAAAAATTATGTCTTTAGACAGTAAGAAACAAAATATTAAGAAGCTAACTTTCATCTTTTAAAGAAAAAAATATTAAGTGATTATATTGGAAATTTTTGATGGAAAATAATACTTAACCTGGGAGTTAGCTCAAGTTGAAGAGTGCTTACCTAATATGCAGAAGCTAGGTTTCAATTCCAAATACTGCAGAAAAACCAGCTATTGTGGTTCACACCTGTAACCCTATCACTCAGTAGGGTGAGGTAGGAGAAGCAGAAACTCAAAGTCATTGTCTGCAACAAAGCTAGTTCCAAAGTAGTCTGGTACATGAAACTTTGTCTCTTAGGAATTTAACAATAAAAATAAATAAGAAGAACTACCACAGTAACAGTAATAAAATTAAATAAAACTTAGATCCCTCCTTTTATCCTTAAATAGCTATTTTTCAACATGGAAGAATTAGGGAATAATAATCCTAACCCAACCCTCAGGAATGCTTTTAAAAGGAAAGTAATTTTTTTATTAATTATATGTATATTATGTGATCAGTTTCTTGATTGTGGTATTTTAACACACTTTTAAAAGGAGGTATCTGAGAGGTGCATTAATCTATGGGTATAAAAATAAGAACTTAGGGGTTAGTTCAAGTCTAAGTCTCTTTTAGGAGAATAATAGCACTAGATTCTCCCCTAGGGCCTATGGCCTATCTAGCCACAGTTTGCACGCTCTGATTACTAGTAGTGACATGTATGGGCTCTATCTTGTAGACCAAGCCTTAAGTCCAATCAGATAGCAGTTAATTACCTTAATGACATTCATGCCACTATTATGTTAGTGGTCAATATCCTGTCTGGTGGTTGTTATTGTGGTTCACAGGGTCCCAACCTAGATTAAATTTTTGATGCCCTGTCTCCTTTAAGGTTAGGATGCATGATCACCTACCAGCACTCTGAAATCTATCCAGTAAAGATAAAGCCTGAAAGTCTATTTCAGCTTGATTTCACTATGTTCTATGACTCAGCATGTGGTTTCTTCAGCTGTATGTACCACACCTACTCCCAATCTCAGTGTTCATTGTGAAAGGGGGTGAAAATATTCTAAGTGTCAGAGATGATGGATTCCTAACAGGAAACAGTGTTTTCTAGAAAAAAAAGAAAGTGGCAATTAACTATGTGTATTCCGTGTTTGTCAGAGCATGGACAGGAGCTGTGCAAGGCAGACCATATGCCAGCATGGATAAGGGATGTGCTCATCAAGTCCCACCCCTAGAAATGAAACAAAAATATAGTATCAATTCATTTCATACTGCGGTAATCACAAGTCCTTACCTGTAACAACCAATCTAGATTCACATGCCTTGGGTTCACCTACACATATGTCCTTCTTATTGAAACTCTTCCTAATTTTGAGTTCAGAAATGAGGGAGTTATTTGATCTGAATACTAACATAGCATTCCCATTGCAAATATTTTAAACAAACTAATTTACAAATAGGAAGCTATGTGTAGATCCATTATTAAATATGAACATGTAGAACATTAAATGTGCATGGGGTATTGTTACTCTGATTTCAGTTTTGTATTTTTTATAAATTATTAATTAAATATAAAACATGAAATATAAGACATATGAACTAATGTAAATCACATTATTCTGTGATTACTGGTGCGAAAGTCTATTACTGATCGAAAAATCTTGAAATCTGTTCATGGAGCAATACTGAGCAAGCAAATTCTCAGCTCTGTAAGAAGCCTGTTATCTATCACTCAAGGTGATTTTACACACACACAGACACACACACACACTCTCACCTGTGTTCACATGTATGCAAACACTTTGGGTACTTGCTCACACACACCCAGACAATGACATACTTCCCCGGTTTGATGAAGGTTTGTTCTTTTGAACAACACACATTCACTAGAAATCATGCTTCTAGTGCTAACTTTTGACCTCCTTGGATAAGAAGTATGTGATACTACCATCCCTGACAGTGCTGGGAAATTGCAGTTAGCATTAGCTCTCAGTCAGCTCTGAGACAGAGAATGTGTAGGAATGACAGTCTGCGTTCTATGCAGCTGTCAGCAGGCTTTGCATATTTCATACTTGCTCTTCACATCATGTGGACAAAACACTCACATATGTGAGTACTTGGGATATTCAATACATTTTTAGAACATAGGCTTTGTCTCAGATTATCTGAGATAGGGAAATACTGAGTGCCTTTAAGATAGACTCTAGAATACTGTTTAGTAAGTAAGGCACAATAAATGTTTATCGTACAGTTTTTTCAATTTACAATAGGTGTGTTTGAATATAATAGCATCATAAATTAAAGGACACACATATATAATTACATATGTTTTTATTTATAATGTATTATAATTTATAAATATATTTTATGTAAATTATAAATACATTTATGTTATTTAATATATTTATAAATCTAACATATACACACATATATGTATATATAATATATATTTATATATAAATATATTAATATATAAAATATATAACATATACATATATTTATATATAATATATATACATACATTCGTATATATTGTATATGCATATATTATATATGTGTGCGTGTATACATATATATATGTATATATATATATGTATATACATGGAACTTTCAAAATGTCAGCCATGCTGGTCTTGAGCTGCAATGCTTCTGCATCAGCCTTCCAACTTCTGCAATCACAGGTCTATACCCATACATTTGGCCTTAAGTTTTAAAATAGTACTTTATAATGAAAAGTGATAGATTTTACATGAATCTCAGAAACCTCTCAAAATTTCTTACAAGTAGAAAGTAATACAGGATTAAGTTAAGTAGGGTTTCTCTACTGATGTGCTCCAAACTATTTGTTTTATTTTACAGGAAATTTTTTGGATAAGTAGGAGAAGAAAGATTATATTAAAAAAAGAGGTAGGCTCAGAAAAGCTGGGTGACACTTGTTATTGAATTTTGATGCAACCCCTAGATCGTGTGCATTCCTGAACCCTCACCCTCCAGAAGATCATGATGCCTCAACTTCCAGTCTCTTAGGCAATTTTAAGAGACAAAATATTCATATCCATCCAACATGGAACATGGTATGTAATATATTCTCTTAGTTATCCTTTAAACATAGAAGATAACATTGCCACAACTAAAAAATTATTACTAATACACCGTCAGAATATTTATATATTATTTACTTGAAAGAAAATAAATGTCTTATGATAGTAGCTATTTTTATCACGTTTCCTGTGATACACAATGGATTCTATTTATATCAGTAAAACCGGGTTTTATTTTTATCACCAAACTCTGATTTTACCTGCTATGAAAAGATTTCTCTCCCTCAAGTAGTTTCTATTTACCTTTGAAAAGTTTTTTTTTTTTCTTCACAGTCAAAGCCAGAGTACTGAGTATCATTTCCCATTCTGAATTCTGAGGGATTTACTGGCTACTTAATTTGATGATTTGAGTCATATTTTTTATACAATATATGTTAGAACACATTTCTGATACAGTGGTTTAATAACTAGTATGCCTACTAGCCAGAGACATCATTACTATCACTATTATAGAGGATCATGATCTTAAAAATGTTAATAAAAGAGAGAATGTACTGTGTATGGAAATTCTACATATTCATCCCTGATCATTTTTATATCCTAGGATTCATACACTTCATGAATCATGTTTTCATTCTTTTTATTCATGTTCTGGATTAAAAGTAATTTAACAACTATATTATCAAAAAGTACTTGGTTTGAGCTGAAATCAAAGTATTAGCAAGTGTTTATATGGTACTTAAATTTCAGAACTATTTCCCAGGTGGGTGATATTGGCATAACATGATTAAATAATGACCTATAGAATTAATTCTTCTAAATCATATTTATGTTAATAATATTTTCATTTAAAAATGGTCAGTTTTTACAACTTCAAGTAGGCTGCTCTCCCTACCATAGAATCCTTGCACTCTCAAAGTGCCCCCACCCCTGCCTGTCTCCAATCCTTCCTCTCCTCTGCATTGCACCTTGTTACATCAACCAACTTCAGCTGATGTTTCCTGCTTACACCAGAGATCACCCCAGCATCCACAGCTCCAGAAGCCAAGTGAACCTTCAGAACTCCAGGAGAGACTCTCTTCAGAACAGAGCCCACACCCTCCCAATCTCCACCCACCAACTCCAGTGGGAATTGCAAGCCCTACTGGAAGCCACACTGACCAGAAGACCAGAGAAGAACCAGAACTCAAGGAACTTAACTCTCATCCAAGAAAGAAAAACTCAGGAATTGGCACTTTAACCTATAATCTCTCAAGCACAGATGCCTAAAAGCCAGCATACAAACACAATCAATGACAACCAGGGAAATATGATACCACCAGGCCCAACTATCTTCCTACAAAAAGCCCTGAACACTTTGACACGTGAAGTAGAAGAAAATAACCTTACATCCAATTTTATGAAGATAATAGAAGTCCTTATATATGAAATGAATAAATCTCTCAAAGATATCAATTGGGGGAATTGAGTAAACTCATCAAAGAAACACAGGAAAACACAAACAATAATAAGAGATGAATACATCCCTGAAAGAAAGCCAAGAAACAAACAATTGAAGGGAACAAACAAAACTGTCCAAGACAGGAAAGCAGAAATGGAATCCATAAGGAAAACGCAAACCTAAGGGAATCTTGGAAACGTAAAACCTAGAAAAGTGATCAGGAACTACTGAGCCACACTACAGCAACAGAGAACAAGAGAAGGAAGAAAGAATCTCAGGAGTTGAAGACGCTATAGGTGAAATAGATATGTAGGTAAGGGAAAATATTAAATCAAAAAAATCCTGACACAAAACATCCAGGAAATCTGGGGCACTATGATAAGACCAAACTAAGAATAATAGGAATAGAGGAAGGAGAAGATTCTCAGCTAAAAGACCCAGAACATATTTTCAACAAAATCATTGAAGAAAATTTTACAAACCTAAAGATAAACTTACAGAACACCAAATAGATTGAACCAGAAAAGAAAGTACCTCGACACATAATAATCAAAACACTAAACATACAGGAAAAAGAAAGAATACTGAAAGGTCCATGGGGAAAACACAACTAACATATAAAGACAAACCTATTAGGATCACACCCAACTTCTCTCTGAAGACTCTAAAAGCCTGGACAGAAGTACTGCAGATTCTAAGATGCCAGCCCAGACTACTATACACAGAAAAACTTTCAAAAACAAAATATTTCAGAATAAATCCAAATTCAAACAATATCTATTTATAAATCCAGCCCTTCAGAAAGTACTAGAAGGAAAACTCCAATACAAGGAGGTTAATTACACTCAGAGAAACACAAGAAATAGATAATCTGATACGATAGTAATCAACAAAATGGAGACATACACACACAGACATCACAACCAACAATTACAAATAAGAGGACCTAGCAATCATTGGTCACTGATATTCTTCAACATTAATGGTCTCAATTCCCCAATAAAAAGACACAAACTGGTGGCAGAGGGCTGCAGGGCACACACCTTTAATCCCAGCACTAGGAGGCAGAGGCAGGTGGAGCTCTGTGAGTTAATGGCCAGCCTGGTCTACAGAGTGAGATCCAGGATAGCCAGAGTTATAACAGAGAAACCCTGTCTTGGAAACAAACAAACAAACAAAACAGACATAGACTAACAGAATGGATGCAAAAACATAATCCCTCCTTCTGGTAAATACAAGAAACACATAATCAATCTCAGAGATAAACATTATCTCTGAGGAAAGATTTGGTAAATCACATACCAAGCAAATGGACCTAAAAAACAAGCTGGTGTTGCCATTCTAATATCTAACAAAATGGACTTCTAATCTAAATCAATCCAAAGTGATAAGGAAGGACACTTCATACTCATCAAAGGAAAAACCCACCAAGATGATATTTCAATTCTTAACATCTGTGCACCTAACACAAGGGCTCCCTTTTCGGTAAAAGTACTATTGTTAAAGCTAAAAATACACATTGACCCTCACAGAGTGATAGTGGACGATTCCTGTACCCCACTGGAGTGGGGGGTACATGTCTCTGAACTTTTTGTTGACCCTTGGGTCCCTTTTCATCCTGCTGGATTGCCTAGTCCACCCTTGAAGTAGGGATTAGTACCTGACCCTGTTCCATCTTGTGCCATGTTTGAGCAATAACCATTGAAGTACTGCCCTTTTTTGGGGAGCCCATGTCTGACACTGTAGTGAGAGCCAGGAACTGGAGACTGGATAGACTGGATACCTAGGATCGGTGCCAAGCCCAAACTCATCAGAGAGATTCCCTCTGGCAGCTGATGGGTACAGAAAACAGAGGTTCTCAAGGCCAAGCACTGGGCAGAGTTCTGAAAACCCCACGGAGCAGGGAGAAGGATTGTGGGTACCAGAATGGTTGAGGTCACCAGGAGAGCACTCTTCATAGAGTCAACTGACCAGGACTCATAGGGACTCACAGAGACTGAAGCTGCAGATCACGGAACCCACATGGGTCTGTGCTTGTCGGTTCTGTGTGTGTGTGTGTGTGTGTGTGTGTGTGTGTGTGTGTGTGTGTGTGTGTTCTGGGTCCCGCCGGACGGCGGCTGATGTCCCACCATTCTGGGACCTTTTGCGAAGCTGTCCACCCACGGACCTGAGAAATTGAAGAGCCGCGAAGAAAGCTCTGGAGACAGCGTCTGGTGGACACAATACTCCTTTATTAAAAGGGCTTCTCCTAATTAAATATCTTTCTGGGGAAGGCGGGATTTCTCCCTCTGGCAGAGAAGCCTTAATTAGCATGGCAGGGCGGGGCGAATCTGAGGCAACCCTGCCCTATGGATGTGTCTACAATACAGATAAACATGTCCCTTTAGCTTCCGTGAAGCAAGCAAGTTATAACTAATATTTCTTGGCTAGGAACCTCCGTGGACTGAGAGAGGAGAAGGCTGCCTCCAGCATCTCAGCCCACTTCACCAGGAAGTGGGGGCACTTTTGACCTCAACTCCTGCAACTCTCCAGCCACCCTGGAGTCCCGCATGTGCTAGGTATCCTACATATATCTTACTGTTGTTTGGCTTGGAGTTATTTGGAACTCCTAAAAGTTGGAGTGAGGGAAGCCTCTGACCCCTTTACTTGCCTTTGGGACCCTTTTCCTCCTGCTGGATTGCCTGGTCTACTCTTGATGTAGGGCGTGTACATCTTGTTAAGCTCTGTTTGATTAGTAACCCTGGGGGGCCTACTCTCTTTTGAGTGGAAGTGGAGGGTAGGGGATTGGAGTTGGTGGGGTGGATAGATATCAGGGAGAGGAGAGGTGGGGGGAGAGATCTGGGAAGAGTGGAGGGAGGGGAGGTCGTAGTGGGGGGTGTATTGTATAAAAGAAGAGAAACGTAAATTTAAAAATCGAGCTAACTTCACAGGGATGTCTCATTAGCGATGAGTAAGAGTTTGTCCTGTTCTCTGTGTTGTCCACAACTGACAGTTCTCTGTGCCCTCATGTGCTGCCCTCGGTAACTGTACAAGCTCTTTTGCACTCATTAACATGTGTCACCTCCCACTGTGATCAATAACCTTTGAGACGATTTTGAAAACACTAACAGGTTAGAACTTATGAAAACATAAGCTGATTTAGAATGAATCATAAGCCAATAGTTGCAACTTAGTGTTAATGTAAAATAAAAGGCTTTGGTAAGTGACGCCTTCTTCCTATGTTTGTCATTTATTCTATTCCTCAAAAGCTGGAAAAATAGTGGTAACCCAGATCATTTTAATAGCATTTGATGGTACTGGGGATATTAAAATACTGCATATGAAAGACTATGTTCATAAAATACTGTTTAATTTTACTTATTTTATATATGTGTATCTGTGTGCTACCACTTGTCTATATGTTTCTTACCTCCACACAGCTGTGTGTAGAAGCCATAAGAGAGTATCAGATTGACTAACACTAGAGATACAGGCAGCTGTGAATCCTCACATGCAAGTACCAAACCAAACTCAGGTCCTCTGCAAGGACAGCAAATGTTCTAAATTACTCTATCCCAGATCACATACTTTAATTAACTTACCCTTAACCTTTTAAATTTTTTTCTCCATTCAATACATCACTTACAAGCTAGAAAACAGTACACATACCTGCCATCTTAGTCCATGAGAGATGGAGACAGGAGATCCAGAGCCTAAGGAGAGCACCGGTTACATAGTAATTACAGTTACATAGTAATTTTGTGGCCAAGTTGAGCTTTAGGAAACCTTGCCTATAGAAACACCCCAAATAAAAATGATAATACTGGCGTGTTTTTGACCTATTGATTCAGATTATAAATTCAGTAATTCTAAGAACTTTGTGTTTTGTAGAAAATATGAGAAAATCTTTGGAGTTCAATGGGAACAGGTCAGTGTTGTTTTCTACATTTTTTTTGGTTGTTGCTCTTTAGAAAAGCTCAAGTTAAGAGAAACTGTGGACTTTTAGTTTTCTATAACCAGAGAACAAGAAAAATTGACCCCAGGGAAACTGGGAAAGGGCCCACCTTTGATGGGAGCCTCTCTTGTATTGAGTCCATTAATGAATATGTTGTTAGCTACCAGAACATAAATGACAATAGGGATATGGGTATATTCATCCTAGAGACAGACGCCAGGCATGCCTTTTAACACATACTGGACCATCTAATGCATAGCCCTGGCTATGTGATGTAGCCATGGCATATGGCTGCATAAACCAATATTTGAGGAAGATGGATTGCTTGACTAAAGCTTCTGGACAATCATTAGCTATTCAATCTTTTTGAAGTTCTAAAGTACGATCATAAATATCATTAAGATTTATGTCTTCTATTGGGAAGAGAATTCACTATCTGAGTTTATTTTCCTTGTGTTGAAAATATTTTTTTCTCACATAATATATCCTGATTATGATTTTCCCTCTACTCTTCCAAGTTCCTCTTCATCTCCATCCCCATCTGGGTCCACACCATTTCTATCTCTCATTATAAAACAAAAGTGCTTCCAAGGGATAAACATATAATACAGTATAATGCAGTAAGATAAAACAAAAATTAACACATTGGAGTTGAAAACAACAAACAGAAGAAAAAACAGCCCAAGAGACTGTACACTAAACACTGACCCACTCATTAGCACACTCAGGAATCCCATTTAAAAAACACTAAACTGGAAGCTATAATATGTACACAAAGGACCTGGGGCAGACCCGTGCAGGCAGGCTATTGGCTTGGTCTCTGTGAGTTTATCATTCATCCCCTCTGGATCTTACATTTTGTTTAGGATGTTTGTTTGTTTGTTTTGTTTTGTTGTTGTTGTTGTTGTTTGAGACAGGGTTTCTCTGTTGTAACTCTGGCTGTCCTAGAACTCACTCTGTACACCTGGTTGTTCTCGAACTCAGAGATCCTCCTGCCTCTGCCTTCTGAGTGCTGGGATTAAAGGCATATGCCATCAACACCAGGCTCCCTCTTGCATTATCTCTGTCTTCTCTCTGTAGGATTCCCTTAGCACTGGAGGGATGGATCTGATGAAGACATGCCATTTTGGTCTAGCATATCTAGCAGGCAGTATATCATGGTCAAAAGATTTGTGGCTGGCTTGGTGTTTCTGCTTCTCTTTTGGTAGAGCAGAGCACTTTCCAGTACCAAAGGCAGTAGAATGTAGAGGTGAAGGTTCTATGCAGACACCAGCTCAACTTCTCCATGTTCAACGAGTTGTAGAAGTGCTGTTTTCAGCAATGGGGCCTTGCTGTCAGTTTGTTGAGACCAACCTTTAATCTTAGATACAGCCTGGGTTGTTTGGGCATTCCCATCAGACCCTTTTGGCCAACAGCTCAACTATATGTAACCCAATCCCCATCTTGTAAGCTTCATTTGGTGGTGAGAGATGGCCAGTTAGGACTTTGTCTCCCCGATTATTTGGCGATTTTTAGAAAGTTTCTACTATCTTAGGTTTCCATATTACCCATCACATGACCCTTACTTTTGCTATCTTTCCTTTTCCTTTTTTATTTCCTCTTTTCCCCTCCCCCCTTCCTGTTCCAATGCCCATTGGATCCTTCCTTTCCATTCGCACCTTATCTATCCATAACTAACTATTCTATTTCCATTTCCTATGGAGATCTATATCTATGCCCACTGCTCTCTTATTCTGTATCTAACCCCTGTGGTTGGTCCTACAGACTGTAGCTTGATTTTTTCTGATTTAAAGCTAATTACCACATAAAAATGAATACATACCATATTTGTCTTCTGGGTCTGGGTTTCCTCACTGGGGATGATTTTTCTAGTTCCATCCATTTACCTTGAAATTCCATGATATCTTTTGTATTAATAGCTAAGGAATGTTCCATTGTATGAATGGACTGTATTTTTGTAATCTAGTCATCTGTTAATGAGCATCTTTTATTTGTTTCCAGTTTCTGGATATTATCAATAGACCAGCAATGACCGTGGTTGAGCAAGTGTCTCTGTATTAGAATGAAGAGTCCTTTTATTATATATGTCTAAGGGTGGTATAGCTGGATCTTGAGGTGGGTGGACTTCCCTCTTAGTGAGGTATAATGATGATAATTTCTATAGTGGCTGTACAAGTTTGCAGTCCCACCAACAATGGGTGAGTGTTCCCCTCACTCCACATCGTCCCCAGAATGAGCTGTCATTTGCACAATGATCTTAGCCATTCTGCTGGATGTAAGATCTCTCTATGCTGTAGCTTGTAATTTACATAAAGTGTTTGAACTCAGTGGACTTTTGTTTTGGTCAATCCCAATCTTAGGATACCTAACGGTCTTGATATTACAGTTTTTAATGTTCCCTGTGTAATAATTTATTTAAGCTATAACTTTGTTTCTCATTTTAATAATGAATTTAAAGAAACTCTGACTTGTATCTGCCAAGTAATTCAGACATTATCTAGAATGCTGGTTAATAACTTCGTTTTGTCTAACAAAATACTTTTAGTGTGATTTGGCTTTTAATTTCTTTTCTGGCTTCTACATTAATTTTCAAGAGACAATTCAATCTATACATTTTTGGCTTCAGACCTTCAAGCTTTATCTACATATAAAAACAAAATACATTCACACCATCCGAATATTTCCTTTGTCTTAATACACAATTTTAACACTAAGCCCAAATCTCACATAAATCTCTTCTAAAGCAGTTCAGTAGATACTGGAGCTCTGACTAATTATGAAGCACAGTTCTTCAGATGTGCACTAGAGAAACTAGACAAGTCATTTGCTTTCACCACACAGTGGTGAGACAGGCATAGTATTTGATTATGAAAAGGAAAAGTCAGAAAAGAAAGTGTTTTATCAAAGATAAAATCTAACAAGGCAAATTCCATTAAATTCTGAAGGTCATGAGTATTTATTCTATGTGGGGCAAAGTTGCCCCCATCAGCCTGGGCTTAAGTAGCAATCCATTACCAATCAGAATTTAACCATGTAAAATTGTGTCTGGGGCCCCATATTCACAGCCTCGGGTAGCAAACACACTTTGAGTGTACTGGGCATGGGCAGCCTGGCTCACTGGAATCAATAAACATACGTGTTCTGAGTCTAACTCCAGGGCACCAGGCAGTGTAAAGAAACTCTATCAAGTGCCCTATGGAGTGTCAGCAGCCTGAAAATCTTTCTCTAATTCATCTGCCCTCTCTCTCCTTTCATACAAAGTGGCACCATCTCTGCTGTTTTAATTAAAACTATATTCCTTGCTTTAGTGAGTTTCTTTACAATAATGGGTAGTTGTTTTATGTAGTAATTGTCTCTGGTTCTCTGTAAATATGTTTTATTTTTATTTCTTTTCTTCTTCCTTTTCTCCCCTTCCTCCTCTTCCTCCTCCCCCTTCTTCTTCTTTTTTTTTTTATCAAATGGACAGTCTTTTTGCTCTGATTCTGGGTTCTGTTCCTAAACAATACTTACAGTTTATCTCTCTTCTTTTTCATGCTATTATTCAACCAATAAGAAGAAAACAAACGGATTTTTAAAAACACTTTAGCACAGATCTACTCAGCTAAATATAACATCCATTATCTTGACATTTAATGTCTACAAAATATAAGGACTAATTTAGCACAAAGCTCGTTGCCTCTAGTTTCCAAAAATGTAGTTCTTATTTGCATAGATGACTTTCAGATTTGTTTGCTATATACACGTCGCTATACACAGGGAGCTTTTCAAGGGTGTTGTCATTGGCCTACTATCACAAGCTGGAGACTTAGCTGAACCATTTTCTGTGAGCAAGAAGAAAACCACAGGTGCTGTAGGTCCTGGGACAAACTGTAGTTGATGCATACTGAAGCACAGACACAAACAGCCTTGTGAACATGAATCAGCTTTAGAAAAAAAGCTTTTTGCAGTCAGAGTTGAGTGTATCATTATGAGAAAAAAAAACATATGTCCTTGAAGAAAGACAAGAGAGAAGATCAGAGTATGACTTTATGCATTATTGATTATATCTCCACCAAGATTTAGAATGTTCATACTTTCAAATTGAACTTCATAGACACCATCAAAGTGAGAATAACATTGATTGCCAGATTTAAAAAAAAATGATTGATGTGGTCAGTGCAGTTCAGATGAGAGCAGGTACCTACTCAAGAAAAGACAATCAATGTTTGATTTTATGGTTGTTATAAAACCAGAACATTTGGATCAGCTTCTCTACATAGAATGAAATTTCTATTTCTTCCATTTCTGGTAGTCTTTGTCTTCTTCCAATTATTCTCTTCTATTAGAGCATTTGTTATAATGTTCACTTTGCTGTTATTTCTGATGGAAGCTTTGACAATAAACTGGAACTGGAGCCATGTGTGTGATAGAGCATCATAATGAATCTTCCTTGTGCTCTAGAATCACCTGGACTCCACAGGGGCATTCTTGATAGAGTAGGTAAGGGTAGGGCTGAGGGTTGTTAATGTATACTTCTGGCATGAGTCTACATGATGTTTGTTTAGGAACTTCTGTCATTTGGGAATTATTGCTATGATAACTGATCTATATATTTGTTACAATGACATTTCCAAAAGCTGTAATCATGGTTTACTGTGTATACATGAAGATTCACATTGCATACATGTAGTACTGTGTATATAGATTCAACTAAAGAAAATGTCTGTTAAAAAAAGAACAGGCAAATCTCAGCATCTAGAAATCAAGTATGTGCCTTAGTGGTATATGGAAAAGTCAGCTTGAAGATTTCTCTTGCCTGGACAGGGATGTAGCCATAAATAGTGTAGAAAAATGAAAATATTTACAATTCACAGTGACTATATAAACTAAAATTCTAAATCTGGGATTTGAGGTCAAACTTCCTCTATCTATCCATCAACTTCTCCATCTATCTGCATTTTATCTCAGTTGTTTATTACTCACTAATATTCAATAGATTCTGCCTTCAAGTAAATGGTTATACTACTTTTACTTGGTTTTCCTTTGTATATCTATACCCCAGAATATATCACTTAATCTTCTGATTGTGACTGACCTTAAGGACAAATATCCTAAAAAAAATATTTATCCATGTTGTTTAGGATATTGTGTTTCTAGTATTGTTTCTTATATTTTTTATTGATATTTACTTTGAACATATTTTATAATTTTTAAAACATTACAGTTATCCATTCATCAGACTATCAGAACTAACTTCTCTTTTTGAACATCCCTATATTTGTCTTGAATTAGAATTCATATTTTTGTTATTTGTATTCCTGGAAATTTTCTTTCTAATTATGGGATACTCATTACTAATTATAGACATTATTCCTCACATCATTCTTCATAAAGGATCATGGAGATACTTTTACTAAAGAGAATCTACAGCCTTCAAGAGTTAACCTGATCCCATGGTAGGAAGTACATTCACAGTAGAGCTGTGATTTCCCTCAGACTTGTCTGAATTCAAAACCTTTTTCTATGCTGTCAGAGTAGAGCATGCGAAAACTTTCACAGCTGTTGAAACCACAGGGTATTGCCCTGAGATTGGTGCTCTGGGCTGGTTTCTCTGTGTCATGCTTGACATTTATTATGTTTATTTTGTATCGGGGATTTTCTGTCTTTCAATACACTGGGCCATTATGTCTGTGAATAATTGCCCCTTCCATTAAAGCTTCTTTGTCCCTCCCAGCTTAATCGTGTCTCTGTATAATATTAATATGCAGAGTCTTCTCCCTTTGCAACAAACTTCCTCTCCATTCCAATTATACAGGAAGCTGAGACGTAGCACTGGAGTTGTTAGTTGTATTAAACTGAGAAATAGTCACAGGTCATAAACTTCCCAAATAAATGGTGCTCAAATAAGATGTGCACAGAAATTAAAGTTCTAGGTCACATTTGTTTCCAAGTGTTACTGTGTTCATAGTGTTTTCATCTCATTCATGTAATGAATTCTTATTTGTTTAATGATAGTGATTAGATGCCTTAAATTACTAGAAATCAAATTCATTTCCCTCAGCACTGGGCATGTATTTGAGAACCTTCAGTTTTGTATTCTCCAGGCTCCTTTTTATAATAGTGCTAAATACTTACAAACAAGCATCTGCTGCAGTGATTTAAGTGTTTTCTCCTTATGTACAGCATGCACATTTAAAACACAATGTGTTATTTAAAATATTAGTTATGCTCATGGATTAGAATATTTTAATGTTGGATAATGGATCTGAAAAGACCACCACATGAAGGAAGCAGGGCTTATCTTTCTGGTACAAACACACACAGCCTCTACTCGACTGTGTGTTTTCCATTTATGATTCAGGCTCATGAATCAGGGGTTAGAATTCACATCTATAAGAGGTTCATAGTGCTCTTAGGTGATTTTAAAGAAAACAACAATTGCTTTTCTTGAATTAGTGAATCAAATTCAATTTTGACATTTTTCTGCCTTAAATAATAGGGTTTATTAAAACTAAAATTACAATAGAAGTTGAAAATTGAAATAATGATAAGAAGTGTCACATATTAAATAGGTGTATGTAGATTAGAGTAAGGAAGAACAGAATATATGCTAAGTACTCTGCTTTGAAAATGTTTATCTACTTGGATTTGAAACACCCAGAACTATCTCTTGTTTTAGCTTATCAGAAGGCTCAGGTGAATCTCCAAAATTCTTTCACAAATGTAGCTATCAGTGTTTAGATGTCTGAATAAACTGTACATTCCACCTACCATCAATAATGTGAATAAAAGATCTTTAAACAGCAAAAAAGCATTCTGAATATTTTATTAAGTGAATCAAGAAAACAAAAAATTGAGATTTGGATTCAAAGTCTATTGAGTTATTACATTCAATACTTTAGGAAAGACTTTTAAAACATGTTCCTGGAGGTGTAAAATACAACATTATTATAAATAATATACCTCTACATCTGCTTTAGTCAGGATCATCTAAGTTTACATCTGTCTTTCTGGTGATATGATATAAAAAATATAACTTTTCCCATAGTTGTAAAGGAAAACACATGGTCCATTTATATTCAATTGAGACTATATAGTAGGAAAATATATGTTAAATCCTATAGTTGTTTGGACAAAGCAAGCACAAACAATGCTTATATACACTTTTTATTTTTCTATCTTTGTAGTAGTACAGTTACTCACATCCTAATATTTTATGTACATAAATATTAAACTATAAATGAAAAAAATTAGTACAGTAGAATACAATTTTTATGTTGCATGAAAATTATTAAGAATTGCTGTGGACATTTATTTTTAGTTGTGTTTTGTGCACTGTTGGAAAAAGGAATGCATAGGCTTTGGCATTCTATATTGTTTGCAGGTGTTGATTTCGGTGGATGTTGTTCAATTGTTTTTGATCTGCACATGGTATCAGTAGAACACCTAAGGAATTCTGAATCAGTAAAACACCTGAGCACAGATGGGGGTGGAGTGTGGAGAGAGTTCCACTGGAAGTATGGCATTGGCCATGATGGTGATTCCCTCTGCTGAGGTCTGGCAGGGTTTGCAATTATGAAATATGTCTCCTTGTCATTCTTGGTGATCTGCCCAGTAGGTGTACGACTAGGAATGCCACCTGAAATGTGGGGTAGGACATTGTGCGAGCTAATGCAATGTGGAGATAAGGAAGAAGAAAAAGAAACTCCAGACTTAATAGAGTCTGGTTAAGTATGCTCAGCACAGCTCCTAGAGGATAGAGATTACATATTTGCAAAAATAGTGAGTAGAAATCTCCTGAAGGAGGAAGCAAGAGCAGAAGAAATAAGCCTCTATGAAGAGAAAAGGCTGTGAAATTAATAAATAAATGAGGTGGAAAGCTCCAAGGTGAGCTTTTTCCACAGAATGGAGGCCCTTAGAGATAATTCAATTGGGAGTAGGAAAAAGCACGGTTCTTACTGCTTTCCCTGATCATGGAGCCAATGCTCCTTCCTGCAGCTGGTGGTAGCATAGTTTCACAAACTGAGTTTTCTGATGGTTGTGTTGTATATGTGTGAAGCTCAAGATGTTGTGTTTGAGGTCTATAAAGAAGGGTATATGTTTCCCTGTAGTGGTGGTTAAAAAGAATGCAAAAAATCCAGAATGTTATGACCAGAGATTCTTCCCACTGGCCCAAGACCCCCTGTTGTGGAAGCCTTGGCTTCCAGAACCGTCTTTTTACCCCCTGTGCAAACATGACTCATGCAGTCCAGGCACAGGTGATGGTGATGAGAACAACCATGAGGGAAACCCTTCCTGCAGACAAGGACTAGTTATTTTTTTCCTATAAACCAGACACTATATTAAAATCTGAAAAGCTTTTCCTCAGGGACAGCACACAGAAGCTTTTTTTCCAGAACTGGTTGTATCTTATGCTGCCAGCTGAACTTGGAACTGTTAGTGCCATCCAGGTGATGCTGGTTTTGAAGGCACGGAGGGGTCATGGAGAGCTGCTGAGG
Source organism: Cricetomys ansorgei (assembly GCA_026225945.1). Lineage (NCBI taxonomy): Eukaryota > Metazoa > Chordata > Mammalia > Rodentia > Nesomyidae > Cricetomys > Cricetomys ansorgei. The sequence continues at coordinate 29,170,411 of JAMJFZ010003163.1, forward strand.
CTTGACACTGTGAGAGCCTAGGAGAGGCCATTGGTGAAGGTGCAGCTTCAGTGGCAACTGAAGGCCCAGATTGAAGGGGTCATGTAAAGAAGTCGAGGCTTCTCACCAGGAGAGCCCAGGAGAGGCTACTGGTGAAAGTGCAGCCTAGTTGTAGCAGAAGACCCTGGCAAAAGGGACATTAGCACTCTTAAAGATGTCAGTTCCTTAGAACAACCACCAAGAACAGCAGCAGCAGTGGAGTGGAGCCAGCCAGACCCCGAGAACATGCTGTGTGTGCCGCAGAGGACAGAGCCAAAGAAGTGATCCAAGCCATTTGAAGGAGCCCAATAGACCATGAGTGAATTTCAGATAATTGGACATTGGTAATGTTTTCCTGTTGTCCAAAGACATAGTGAAAACTCATTAGATGTTTGGTTTTATTTGGTTCTGTGCATTAGCCATATGATTGTTCCTCTGGCAAATGGTTTTGCTGACGTAGTGTTAAATTGTATCATAGAGATAAAGCAGATTCTTTTTTTTAAATTAACTTATACAGAAAAGGGGAAATGTTGTAGAAGTTAGTTGTGCTTAAAATAATTGTTTTGTGAACTGCTGGGAAAAGGAATGCATAGGCCTTGGCATTCTGTATTGTTTTCAGGTGTTGATTTCTGTGGGGGTAGTTTAATTGCTTATGATCTACACATGGTATCAGTAGAGGACCTTAGGAATTCAAAATCAAGAAAACACCTAAGCACAAACTCTTGGGGTTCTACTGTCAATCAGTATGATGCTGGCCAGGATGGTGGTTCCCTCTGCTGAGGTCTGGCATGGCTTCCACCAATGAATATGCCTCCCTCTCTCCTTGCTAAGCTGCCACAGCAACTAACTCCTACAAAGAATGCCAAAAATTAATAATCATAAATCCAGAGCCAAAAATATAAATTTATGTCTATGGAAAGTGAGAAATTATTTTTAATGTGAGAGTTACTACAGGAAATTTGCCAGAAGAGTCATCATTTTAAATAATTATTTTGTGGGTGTCTGTGTGCATAGGTGATGTGTGTGTGTGTGTGTGTGTATATATATACACACACATATGTGTGTGTATATATATGTGTGTGTGCACATATGTATGTGTTTCTGTTTGCTTATGTGATGTATATATGTGTGTGTGTGCACATGTATATGTGATGTATACATATATGTGTGTTTCTGTGATGTATATGTGTATGTGCATATGGGATGTATATATATATGTGTATATGTGTGCTTATATGATGTATATATGTGTGTGTGTGTGCATATGCAATATACAGATGTGTGTGTGTGTGTATGTGTATGTGTGTGTTGGATATATAGGCAGAAATGTGTATGTGTGGTCATGTTGAAGGCATAGCTCTAGAGCGTGTTTAAATTCACATTTTTTTGAGACAGGATTTCTCATTGAAGCTAGAGAACTCCAAATAGGCCATGAGTTCCTTTTTTCTCTGACTCTCTGGTTTGGATTTAAACTTGTGTGTCCCTGAACCTGGTTTTACATGCCAGCTGGGGATTGAATCTCAGGTTTGTATAATATGATCTTTAAGAGCTTTTGTATTCCAATACCCACTCAAATAATTTCCAAAAGAAGAATAGATTTTTATATTGTTGTAAAACGTAACAGGGCATTTCAGTTAGACATTAAGAAAAAATCAAAGCACAAACAAACAGAAAATTGAAATCAAACCTAAAAGATGAACAATGCCTGGTTTGGGAAGTCTCATGTGAATACAACTCATACATGAACCTAAGACAGACAAAATGAATAAATAATAACAACCATTGCCAACCAGATTAATATAAGGGTGAATAATTTTAAAAGGAAGCAAAATCAGGACAGATATCAAATTTTCCAATCAACAATAATGAGGATGTGTCAAAATACTAGCATTAGGACAATAGGGAAGGATATACATGTACAATGTAAAGAGAAGCATGTGTTTGAGTTCATGAACATGTGCACACATGTGAATTAAGAAAAAGATACATGTTGTTATGTATACCGATAAATTATAAAAATTTTTGTAAATGTGTTTATATAAACATAGACATAGAAACATATGTTCTTTTATTTCATGTATCTATACAAATATATGGCATTCGTGGGAGTAAATAAATGGGAGTAAGTAAATAGTAAATAAAATGTATTTGCTCAGTTTCTGGCATGTGTTCTATCTGACAGTCGATTTTTCATTTAATTACTTGCAGAGGTCCAGGGAGAGTATATGTTTCCATGGAATCCTTGAATGTTTTTAATAGGTATGGCAAGTGCAAAATTCCTCCTCTGTATCTGGAAATGGACACCACTAATTACACCTGACAAATTAATGAAATTAATGATAGGTTATATTTACCACATTTGTCTAACTGCTTCACAGACCTATTTTGCTTCCAGTGAGAATAATTGAGCCCGAAAACACTAAATCCAAAGGAGAAGTTAATTTTAAAATTCTGAATCACTTACAAAATCAAAGGTGTTGATATTTTGCAAATTTCAAAATTACCTCAGGTAGTATGTTTAAAAAGTGGTGGGCTAAAATCTGCCATTTTTTTCTATGTACAAAAAAAGTAGATTTTGCATAGAGTGACTGGTCTGAAATCATAATTTAAAAGTTAAAAAAAATCAATAATTTATTGTTACTAACAAAGAAAACACAATTCTTTTCAGCCAAGGTAATTCTTATTTTTCTTTGTAAACTTATGTCTATTTCTTTTCAGAAAATTGCAATATTTTCTCACAAATGTGTCTTAAATTTTAATATATATTTGAGTGACTGTTATGTAAAAAACTCCTTCTTAGAAGGAAGCTCCTAATGGCTCTGGAATTCTCCAGAAAAAATCTCTAAGTCCTGGGTTTTCAAGAAAACGGATGTCTTGGAACTCCATACATTGACCATTCACATAAATAAGGTTATTTAACCTTACAGTTAGGGTTAACCTTAAGGATTTAGCCTTAAGGTTAAATAAGCAGTAAAGAGTGCTGAGAATCAGTCTTAGACCAGACAAGCTGCAGAAAAAGAAATCTAAATCACTGAGCTACTTACAAGTTGTGCAGTACAATCTAGGTTTCCTGGCCTTCATGCCCCATGTCTCACCTAAGTCAGGGTGAGTTCTTGCTAATTGAACCACTTTTGAGGTATCCTACTCACATAGGTAAATACCTTATCGACACTCTTGTTTGTAATCCTGTTGAAAACTCATTTGTTCACAAACTTTGATTTTGGTAGTGTCCTTTCTTTGGTCTGTCATTTAGTTTGTCTTTTGGGGTAAGTATACATCCTTTCATGTCTCTCTAGAAATAGTGTCAGTCCACAATGATTTCACTCAAAAGAATATGTTGCTGCATTCACCAGTTCATGTTACTTTATATTATTGGACCACTCAAAACAAAATGTATGTATTTGTGGAATGGCAGGAATTTGTGTGTGTGTGTGTGTGTGTGTGTGTGTGTGTGTGTGTGTGTGCACATATGTGTGTGTTTGGAGGGGAGAAAAGTTCTGTGTGCTGAGATAGAATGGGTAGAATAATTCATACCTTTACTCAGAAGTATAAATAAATGAGATTTACTTAACAAAGTAGGCATCAAGAATGTGGGTGACCTTAGCAAGGCCTAGTAAAGGAGGATTCTGAGCCTGAACCAGCCATCTTCTGTAACCGGGTAAGGCTTCAATTGGTGGAAACAGGTTTCTACCAACCCAGTTTCTTGTAACAGACACTGCAACCTGTTGAGCTGCTTGTAGGCTGTGCATTGTGCTCCAGTGCGTTCCCATCTTTGTGAGCTGTCATATCCTGCAGTGGGCTTTGGTGATGCAGCCTTCTTAGAGTCATTTATTCTTTTGTTAGGAAACCCTCACCCATACTCCCTTAGGCAACCCCAATAAATCTCATTGGTTCACTAAATTGGACATGCGTGGAATTTGTATTTTACCCTGGATTCCCTGTCTGGGGTAAACAGATGTGTCTGTTTTATCTTTCGATGAAGTTTGATTTTAAAAGAACTGAGCTATGTTCTTACTAGAATGTAAACTACATCAAACAAGGTTGACCCATAGTGGAAATACCTGGTCACACCAAAAATCAAATATGTAAGAAATTATCTATATCTATCTATCTATCTATCTATCTATCTATCTATCTATCTATCATATATCGTGTGTGTGTGTGTGTGTGTGTGTGTGTGTAGGAATTAAGTAAGATTACTTTAGAGGCCACTTTTTTTTCCTAGTCTAAAAACTAACCTTGCATTTGGAGGCACATCTTTCATCTGAAGTCGTTGTTCAACAAGTTGGAACTGACAGTACACAAAATGTTTTACTGCCATGTGTCAGGTAGCTTGGTGCATTTCATGGCTCAATAAATGCAAATGAAATTTGAGTTGAAGGAGATAGTCTAGCAACTGCTTCTTCCTAGAGCTGGGAATAAGGGATATGACTCCCACGGAGAAACTCATGGTGACAATGTGCCTGATTCATATTTTAATTGCTGAAATAAAATTAAATAGCCATAAGTTCAGGCATGCTAATGAGCTGGAGGCAGAATTGACTTTTTCTATGCTTATTGAATTGTCTAATGTTTATTGAGAGAAACAAACCGAGTGTTATGGATGCAAACAATACCCCAAGGTGGAACACTCAGTCTCACTGGAAGATTAACATCAGATGGCCTATTGCAGGACCCCATTTAAAAGATTAGAATTCCCTAGCAGCCCCCCTCCCCCCCAAAAAAAAAAACTAGGTTGAAATATTTTGTTGGAATTTTGTAGTAAATTTCTTTGAAAAGGGACATTCAAGAAAGTAAATCTTACTTTTAGTTCATATTTTGGTAATTATACTTGTACACTCATGGTTTTTAACCAAATAACTCATCGTCCCTCCTACCCCTTACAAAGTTTTTTTCTGCTGTATTTTATTTCTCACATAAAGTTTACTTTTATCTTGTTTGCATAAGTATTACTTTTAATGTATGCATTTATTTCAAAGTAGGCACTTTTCTGAGGTGAATCAGTGTAATTTCAGTATAAAAAGAAAGATGTATTTAATATTTTGGCTAGGAAATATCATCTATTTATGATACAAATGAAAAATACAGAAGTTTTTCTTCTGTAGGTAATAATTTTTTTTTCTCTTCGGTAAAATTCCCAGTGTATGTTTGCTGCTTGAGGAAGGTATAACAACAAGTTGATTATAACATTTACATGTTTATTAATATTCATTATGTGTATCAGTAGGACATATATCAAGAACACTAGTATTCGACCTTCCTAGTGCAGTGAAACTTTAATACAGTTCCTCATGTCGTGGTGATACCCAACCATAAAATTATTTGGTTGCTACTTCATGACTGTAATTCTGCTACTGTTCTGAATAGTAATATAAATATCTGATAAGCAGATGGTCTTGGGCAGCAGGTTGAGAACTGTTGCTCTAGAAGTTTCAAAATTCAGCTTGTTCATATTCTCCACTAGACAGACTTTCTTGGACTAACAGATTAGAATTGGAGTATATGAAAATGCAGCTCATGGTTTGTATATACAAGCCCATATCCAGCTCTGATCTAAGGAGTACTTTGACATCAGAGTGACAGAGCCCAGACTGTAGCACCTAAGACAACAAAAAGTAAGATATATATACATATATATGTTATAACATATTAAAAACAATACATATAAATTATAAATATATATAAGTTATAATATAAGTAATATATGTTATAAATATATAAATTTACATCTTGATAACTCACACATTTTGTCCATCCTTAATTTTCTATATGGAAAACTTACAGATAGGCAGCTATTCAGCAATGTTTAGCTGATACAGCTTTTAAGTCAATATCTGTAAAATAATACACAGGGTGGAATTGTGTGTGTGTGTGTGTGTGTGTGTGTGTACATATGGGTGTATGTAATGCACACCTACAGAGTTACTGTCTGTGATCACCTAATTCATCTGACTGGGAAGGTTTGTAAGACATAAAAATAAATTTTTAAGGAAACAACATACCAATGATGTGAAATCTGTGTGACCTGTCAGTTTATTAAATGGAGTTAGGGAGGGCCTGTGGCTATTTTCAGGTGGAGAAGCATTTGATGCTGTTATTGTTATCACTCAGGGATAAAGGAGGAAATGTGTATATGTTTATGTCTAGGTGTTCAAGTGAAGTACAATCTACTGGGTTTTAGGACACAAGTGGCATGAACCTTGCTTTCCTTGTGCTCACAGAATGGTTCATACAGTATGAGAAGGGAAATGAGAGATAAGGAAAACAAAATCAAAACGTGCTAAAAATTCTGATAACAGCAAGCATTGTAAAATCTCAAAGACTAATTTTCTCAATGCTTGGAATTTTTTTTGGGGGGATGGGTAGGCAGTGTAAATCTTAAGAAAATCCATTCCCTCTTCCTTTGATGATACTTTATAGTTTGTTCAGTTACATGGATGGAGACTGAAGCAAAGGAAATTGAAAATGCTTCAGCAATATTCACAAATATTTGAAGGGAAAGATGTCCCACAAATCAGCTAAGACTCTAAACTAATTGGGCAGGAAATCAAAGTAATCTCACTATTTACATTGCCCTGGACTCACTTCAAGTAAATCAATTTTCATCATATTTGAGTGAGCCATGAAACAATGCAGAATTGACAATAAGAATATTGTTGCGTTTGTAAAATTGATTTTAATTTCTAGATGGTGAAATTAGCTATTGTGTTTTTAGTTTTAAGTTCTGTGTTGTTCTTTTGAGGCAAAGACTTATTCTGTTGGCTAATCTTGCCTTTAACATCCTATAAAACGTATGTCTACAACTTCCTCCTTCAATTCCCCGAGAGCCATGGGTACAGGTGAGCAGCATGGTGCTTGGAAGACACTTTTATTTTAATTTTAAAAATCTCTAGAGTTGGATATACACATCTTTTTGTTTGTTTGTTTGTTTGTTGTGATAGTTAAAAATAAATTAACCCATATACACATCTTTTTGTTTGTTTGTTGTGATAGTTAAAAATAAATTAATCCATATACACATCTGTTTGTTTGTTTGCTTGTTGTGATAGTTAAAAATAAATTAACCCATATACACATCTTTTTGTTTGTTTGTTGTGATAGTTATAAATAAATTAATCCATATACACATCTGTTTGTTTGTTTGTTTGTTGTGATAGTTAAAAATAAATTAATCCACCAGGCAATCAACATAATCATTTTACATTTCCTCAACACAAATGTACTGCATCCTTTAAGAATCAAACAAGTTATGTTAATTCAGGGTAGATTGTGACATTAAAATATTTAAAATATTTGTTTATCATGTGTAACCAAAGAGGCATGTGCAAAACAAAACTCTCTAGAAATGAGATAATAAGTATAAAATAAATTTTCTAATAGACAGTTCTATTGAAATATATTAGATACCTTGAAAATATAAACAAATTTGTTTAAGGCTGTATGACTATCATAAAATGAAGACAGCTATATTCTCTTCCAGTTCTGGGTCATACTGACTATTTTTCATCTCATATCCTTTTGGCCAAATATTAGACTATTTAAATTCTCATTGCATCATATTTGCTGTGTGTATATGTGTGGATACACAGAGTCATGGAAAGTATGAGGTGGTCAGAAGAGTCAATTTTCTCCTCTCTACCATGAGGTTACTGGAGATGAAAGTCAGGTCATCAAGCCTGATGTCAAGTGCTTACTCACTGAGCTATCTTGTCAGTCCTTGACCATTTGGAATCTATAATGTAAGATATGATATTATCATGCTTATTCTTCACACAACATCAAAATCTGAAGCCTTTCACCTTCCCATTAAGATAATCAATCAAACTAATGAACATAAGTTCCTGAGTTTTAAGTCAGGGGTATCTTGGAGTCAGAGAGCTTTCTCTTTTCCATCGTCACTTCATTTCATCTTCATATTGAATTAAAATAGATCACAATATCTTAAAATGTCTATTTAGTTCTTGTGTTTTGCTTCTGCTCCCAGTCTGTAATAATGGGCTCTTCCATCCATTTGACTGAAGCACCCTGGGACTTAGCATTTAATATACTCTTGTTTTAGCAATATCTGTTACCATTTGTGTTTTTCATTTTTAATTTATCTGAATTAGGGTGTTTATGCATCTATTTAAAGAGCAATATTCTCACATGCATCTTTATCATTGATTCAGCTCCAGAAATGAAACAAATATGTTCACAGATAACACAGTGTAACAAAAGGCATGCAATAGCAGATGTTCCCCTAAATCTTGATAATAGATATATCCCATAAATTTTGGTGTCCTCTTTCTTTGGGCAGAAGTGTTAAATAATTTTCTCTTGCAATTCCATAATACTGCTTTTATTTTATTTTGCAAGCTATTAGACTCGCTGTGTTTGTCTTTACTTATGATTTTATATGGAGACATTTTCTGAGCAAATTTTTATACTAGTAAGGAAAATGTGCATGAAGAAATGTAAATATCTTCAGATATTAGAGTTATTCTTTACCCATAATTACAAGATGGCTTTAGGTCAATCAGCATCCCAAAGTCATGGAGATCTGCAAAAATTGCAACAGTACTCATCAAATGATCATTTCTTTAAAAGTACCTGACTGTGAGTGCCCAGTTAGGTTGCATTCTTGCATTTAATGCAATGGAACAGTTTGAATTTGAAAAACTCATTATCAAAGTCATTCCTTGTAATGACTATTTTGAAATGTCATGTCAATTAAAAAAAAAAGTGGATTTCCTGTTTTCAAGATGTCACATAACACAGAATTTTCTCATCCCTTCCATAATACATCAAAACTCATTTCAAAATTTGAAATAATTTTTTAGACAGAATTGTAAAATTAGATGCTGCTATATTCATTTTATGTAAACCACAAAGCCAAAAAGGCAATCTTTGTATGTGTTTTCTAAACTCATCACATATGAGAAATGCAAAACTTATAAGTGACAAATGTGATTTTATATCATGTATTATTTAAATTGTAATTATGTTTCAAGTGATTATATTTTGTAACTTGCATCTTTTGTGTTACTCATGTACATCAAAAGAAAGTTTGTCATGATGACTGATCTATAGGCAACTCCACAGTCGATCAATGTTTTGTTTCTCCAATTAATTTTGGTGAAAAAAAGAGAAACATATAATTATAATTTTCTGTAAATATAGTTGTAAACATTGATACAATTTCTTATTCTCATGGGTTCATGGAAAAGGACAGTCTATTCTTTGGCTAATTCAATCCCAGGTCCTGGAGGCTGTCAGTGTCTGTAAATCTAATCTGCTAACCAAGATTTACTGCTGACTGATTCACTCTCACTAGCTCCTTGTGAACTCAGAGCTGTACTGAACTCAGTGACTCACCTTGTTGGCTGCTTCAACTCACTTGCTATTCTGACTCAAACTCTTGTCCAAGCTGACTTGTTCAAACTTACCTTCCAAGATTGCTGACTGTTTCTGACTGAACTATTCTTACTCTGGCTGACTCTGGCTGACTCCCATTTCTCTTACTGAACTGCACTGCTGGGCTTCAAACTGACTCTCACTGTCAGAGTTACCTGATTCTTTCTCCAAAAATCTTCCTGTCTGACAATGACTCCTTCTGTTTAATCTTACCTAACTGATTCTCTGACTGTCTTGAGCTGCGAGCCTGCTTTTAAATCATGAGAGTCAGGTGTGTCCTCACTCTGACTCAATTTGCTCTTACCAGCTTTTCACTCTGATTCATCTCAAAGGTAACTCCACCAAAACCTCGCTTTGATTCACTCTCAGACTTGGGATTAAAGGTGTGTAACACTGGACTTAGCTCTACCTCTGAGTTTCCACTTCTCAGTTGACTAGCATGCTCTGACTCTATCCATTCTCTCAATCTCTACTGCTTCTCACTTAACTCTGAACTGACCATGAACTCTAAACTGAGAACCATGAACTGAGTGATAGGAACTGAGAACCTTGATCTTCTTCGGAATTGACTGCTTCCTCTCTGAGCTGAGATTAAAGGTGCGTGCCTCCATGCCTTCTGAGTTGGGTTACATAAAGGAATGTACTACATTTCAGCCAGATCACACAGGCCTTGAATGTGATCCTTTTCTAGAACAGTCATATTGCTGGATTAAAAGATTAAATATTCCTCTACAAATCTCTTGGAATATCACACTTATTTTATTGGAAAAAATGCTTATTCTAAAGCAGGATAGAAGCCCAGTCTGTAGAAAGGAGTCACATCCAGTGACAAGATATTATAAAAGTCAGAGAAGTTAAAGAAGCTTTTATGTCAGGTTACTGTGGGAACAAATTAGGTTTTAGGAAGCTTTTACATGGGCATACTATGATACTTCTTTGTTTCTCTTTTTACCTTCCTTCTTTCCTACCTTAATCTTTTTTATTATGTTTTTTTATTTAATGAAATAGAATGCTATCACATTGCCCCCTCTCTTTCCTTCTTCAAGCCCTTCCAGCTATCAGCTTTCAAAACACTCACATGTCCTATTTAATCTCAAGTTGATCACTTTTTGTTTTATTAAATTATTATTTTACACATATATACGTATATATATATATATATATATATATATATATATATATATATATACATATAGTGTGTGTGTGTGTGTGTGTGTGTGTGTGTGTGTGTGTGTGTATTCCACTAAGTATATTTTTGTTGTTTTTGTGTATTTGGTTTCCAGACTTGCCACTTCACATTGGATAGCCAATAAGAGGTTCTGTCTCTGTTAAAAAGTAATTTTTGTTCTTCCTGCAGTCACCAGTTGCCTGTAACTATTTTTTCAAAGAACAAGACCCCACAAAAATTACCCCTTCTATGTTAATATGTTTTTTAATACTGACATTTTCTGGCCCAGTAAATTGCCACCATTTCTATGTGCATCTGCTTCTCAGCGGACTTCCTGTTGCTCTGGCTCTTACAATCTTTCTATCGCCATCCGCCTTTTCGGTGATGTTCTCTGAGGTATATATGCAGGGGCATTGCTGCAGATCCACTGGGGCTGGGTCCCCACAATCTGATGATGTGTACTTTGTTCAGTTGTGGTTGACTGTGATAGTCTCCTCTTAGTGTAAAGAAAAGTTCCTTTGATGAAGGGTAGTAGTTACACTAACATGTGGATATAAGGATTAGATTTAGAATGTAATAAGGAATTATGCTGGTGCAGCAACGTGATGATAGTAGATTTTTTCTAAAATCTGTGACCTCCCTAGCCCTGGAAAGCTGACTAGTTAATCAGTACTAGACTGGATTTCTATCATGCTGAGTGGGCCTGCAGTCCAATTACACATATGTTGGTTTCTGCTGACATGTGAGTGCCAATTATTGCACCTTTTAGCATATCCACAATTACCATGCTGGTAATTGTTATGGTTCATAGGTGTTGTTGCTGATTAGGACTGCTTTCCACCCTTGGCAGCTTGGGCAGTATTTTCCGAAACCATAGGTCTCAGTAAAGTGGCTTCCAGGTAAGATCCAATTTGAGTCATCTGAATCTTGTGTCATAAGTGTGTGGTATCTTCAGCAACAGGTGTTCACCTTCAATCCCTGAGAGACAACCAAGGGCTGCGTTGATAATCTACATTGTTTGTGGAATCACTTGAACTACCCTTATCAATCATCCATCATGCCTAGTACCGTGGTGTTTGTTAGTCTATGCTTCTTGTATGTGTTGTCATCGGTAGCTTCTGTACCTTAACTTCCTTTAAGATATATATCTTATGTATGTATATATATACATATATGTATATATACATAGATGTATGGGTGTGTGAATTGTGTATTTATATACTTACAAGTATAAACATATATTTATTGTATATAATCTTAAGTAATAAAAAATTTCATGATCTTTGAAGCCTTATCATCAACCTTGATATTATCCCTTCTTCTCCTCTGTACTGACCTACATCCTTCCTCTCTAGTTGGAACTCCCTCTTATTGTCCCATTTCTCATTTCATACCTCAAGCCCCCACCTTTGTCCTTTTATGCTCCCCTGATTTCTGTGTTTACACCATGTTGCATGCACACATGCTATGATTCGGAGTGAAGAACCGCAGATAATAGAGAAAACAAAGTGTTCATTTTCTGGGTCTGAGCTAACCTCATTCAATATAATCTTCTTGAGATTCATTTAGTTGCTGTAAAGTTCATGATTTCAGTTTCTTTACATTTCTGTAATATTCCATAGAATATATGTGTACACATATGTATTTATATATATACACATACACATACATGTATACATACATATACATGTATATTACCCATTGTACATTATGTATATCTACATATATAATATGAATATACATATTATATATACATATATAATATGTATATTATCCATTATGTATATATGTATCATTATCCATTCATCTGTTGAGGGACATTTATGTTGAGTAGTAGTAGGCTATTGTGGAATTTCACCAAGGAAGACAAGGAGGCCTATGCATTGGTACATACCCTGTCAAACTTAGCAGAGGGAACCACAAGCACAGCAATTACCATATTGGACAGTGGAACCCTGAGATTCTGAGTTCAGGTGTTTTATTGATTCAGACATCCTTCGGTGTTCTACTGATAGCATGCAGAGATCATATGCAATCAAACATCCTCCACATTAATCTAACACCTCCATACAATACAAAATGCCAAGACTAGGCAGCCCCCTCATCCAAGAGTGCACAAAACAATTATTTTGTTCATAACTAAAATTCACTAAAAGTTCACAACAATGTTGTCCCCATTTGCTGGCTATTGTGAATAGGCTGCCTGTGAGCATTGCTGAGCAAGTAACTGTGGAGTAGACTATCAAGTCCTTTGGGCACATGGCAAGGAGTCGAAACCCTAGGGTTTACTTACAAATCCTTTGTAGGTTTTTTTTCCCTGTTTATGTTTGTTAAATATAGTTCTACTTTACTCATTGATCTGTGTGTATAAGTATGCAAACAACTTTTAAGAGTTCCTTCTCTCTTTCGATATGTGAGCCATGGGGATTTTTCTCAGGTTGTCAAGCTTGGTAGTAAGCCCCTTCACCCAGTAGGTCATCTCACAGGCCCCCTTTGTGATTTTAAATGTGATATTTTTATTAAGTTTTAAAAATTACTTATTTTTTTTTAGATTATAATATAATTACATGATATCCCCTTTCCATTTCTTCCCTAAATGCTTTTCCTTATACTCCCCTCCTTGCTCTCCTCCTAGTTTATGGACTGCTTTTTATTTTTATAGGTTATATCTATGTGTATACGCATTTCTATGTGTACATATATGCACGTAACAACAATTAATAAAATATGATTTTGAATGCAAGTGATTTTCTTCTAACATCAGAATTGAAGTACAAGTTAATTCATTCAGAACTTCAGTCTTTACCTTTCTCAATAAGCTCTATATGCTATCTCTGGATATTTTCCTTGTTTTCTGACACATTTCTATTCAAGAATTTTATCTATTTTATCTGTTAGTAACATTCACAATCAATGCAGGGACCAGTTTCCCTCTACAAAACTAGTTTTGCAGTCTTTCTGTCTATAATTTCCAACTTTCTCCCACTGAAGTCTACATTGTCTATCTAAATAGTCATAGTTTCTGACACTCTTGTATACATAATGAGGACAGGATATTAACTAGTATATAACTCTTATACTATACACATAGTTAATTTGCATAACAACCATGAAACATAGGTATTAATAATCTTATTTTGATGAAAAATAATAAATAGGCTCACACTGGGTTAAACAAATTGCTTTAATTTCAAGTCCACTCTAAACATCAGTGTCTTAGCCTCTGTTCCATTGCAGTGAAGGGACACCATTTTCAAGTCATCTCTTACAAGGCAAAGCATTTCACTGGGGCTTGCTTACAATTTCAGAAGTTTATTCCTCTATCATCATGATGGAAGCGTGGTTGCATACAAGCAGGCACTGGAGCCTACCCCCAGTGACGCACTTCCTTCAACAAGGCCACACCTTCTAATGCTTCTCTAATAGTGTCACTTCCTGGTGACTAAGCATTCACATCTATGAATCTATGGGGGCCATTCGTATTTGAAACACCACAAGTAAACAGGTTCTACCATGTCTCTACCTACGGACACCTCTGGAGGGTTACAGACTTGGGGTGGAAATGAAGTCTGGACTCACTCCCTCAGAGGTGTAATCATTAACTCTGGTTACCTTTCTGTGTCACCTAGTTGTGCTTATCTGGAATCTCACTTTGACATCTCATATGGACTTGGATCTTTTCCTGAATGAGAGATTGATTCCACAATCAAGCTGATGTGGGTGTGTACAGTCAAAAAGAAAGACTAGAAGATCTCTCTTTCTCTCTTCTATGGCTCTGTCTCCCTCTCTGTCTCTTTCTCTGTGAGAGACAGGCAGAGAGAGAGAGAGAGAGAGAGAGAGAGAGAGAGAGAGAGAGAGAGAGAGAGAGAAATAGAGATAACTAAGAATTGCACATCACTCGTTTTGCTGCAATATATCAATGGTACTTTAGCAAAAGGGTATGACAATACATTTGAATTCCTCCCAGATGGTTGAAGAGCATGCAGCCCTGAAATTGAAATATAGCTTGGAAATTGGAGAAATGCATGTTTTACTGTTGCCTAAACTAGCTTCCTCTTAGCTGGGACTTCCTCCAGCTGCTCAAATTCAATCTCTGCTGGTCTTCTCATCTTGCTGATTTGTAACTTGGAGAGTAAGCAGAGACCAAATTCTTTCCCTGGATCATATTGAGTATCATTAAATATAACTTCTCAGACTTTGAATTTTACCCAAAACAATCACACAGACCTTGGAATTGGCCATCACTATACTATACTGGCTCTCTGGTGTCAGCTTTAAGAAAACTTATGCATAGCAAGTAACACCCCCCGCCCCCCAAAAATAAGTACACCACTATAAAGCATTTACTTGTACATAACTGTGTATGACAGTGAAATATTTGATGTTTAATGATAACCATATTCAAATTTATGTCACTATGCAACTTACCATATCAACAGAATGTGCTTTCCTTCAGTACATAACCTCCACAAAAAAATGGTTTTTTAAACTTTTTTCTTTGCTACTTTTTGTCTTTTCTCTGTGTTTACATCAACAAAATCAAAGATAATACTAGTTCCTACCTAAAATGTCTTTTCTTTTAATTATAACTTTAAAAATATTTTGCAATAATTTTTATATATATATATGATATATATATGAAACAATTTGCCTATTTTTATTCTTGACTGTTATCTCCTGCTGTGGACATATATAAAATTGATAGTACAATTCAGCCCTTGAAGGAAAACTGTCTGTAAGTGCTCCCTAATTTGGAGATCTGATAAAGTATGTTAATGTAAAAACATCTAGGAACAAATTTTGTTATGAACTTAAATGTCTTTTTCATTGGAATACATTTTCATGAGTATAACTGCTAGGTCATATGGTAATTTCACTTTTAATTATTTAAGAACTGTTCTTGAGTGTTTGTGTTCATGACATTTTAAATACCCACCAATGAAATATGAGTGAGTAATTTAGTTGTACCCTCACCATTATTTCTGTTGCCACTGTATGATTTTTTATATATATATATATATATATATATATATATATTCATATGCATGTGCAGGTTTACATGGTGACATATACCACTTAGATATCTAAATAGATGTTCAGTCATGTATTATGGCTTTATAACTTGTATTTTTCTAAATATTCATTATATTCAACATTTTAGGTGGTTATTATATCATTTTTTAAAATTTGATTAATTTAAATGAAAAAATATAAATAAATTTCCAAAGACTGTGTGCACCAAATGTTACAACTACCTGTAGAGGCCAGTAGATTAAGTTGGATCCCTTAAAATAATGATGTTACAGACAGTTGTGACCTGCTGTGTATGTGTGCTAGAAACCAGCTCTTATCCTCTTTAAAAGCAGCACCATATCAAGGACTCAACGAGCTAAGTAGGATATGTCAACAGTTGTTCATGTCAAAATACCATCCATTTTAAGATGCTCCGGCTCAAATCTGAGAAGACAGAACTTCCCTATAATATTACTGCCATCAGCAGCAGAAATGTACTTGCATACTATTTAAGGCTATAAATAGTTAGCAACGTAGGGATTGAAAATAACTGTTACTGGGGGAAAAGAAAAGTTGAGAAGATAAACTTACCAGAAATATGAAACTTGAATAATCCAGCCTTAAGGAGACTGACACAAAGTAAAGGTGAAAATGAATAAAGAAATAACAATTAAAAGCAAACAAAAAGCTGGGCTTGGAGGCATATACCTTTGATCCCAGCACTAGGGAATCAGAGACAGGTAGGATCTCAGTAAGTTCAAGGACAGCCAATACTAAGTACAGGGAACCTGTTTCACCCCCTAAAAAAAGCCCAATGAACCATCTAACCAAACAAGCAAACAGCTATGCCCTAGAATATAAGAAGGGGATGTATTTTGGGAATTTCCTTCTTGTTTTTCTCAGATATTGGAAACATAAGGAAATTCAGTGATGTGAATTAGTTATATTTGTAAATGGCAGATGCACCCAAGAGTGACCTCTTTGTTAAAGGAAGACAGTATTTATCAATGCAGATATCAACCAAGCTTGTGAGATCCTAAGACATCC
This sequence comes from Cricetomys ansorgei, assembly GCA_026225945.1. Classification (NCBI taxonomy): domain Eukaryota; kingdom Metazoa; phylum Chordata; class Mammalia; order Rodentia; family Nesomyidae; genus Cricetomys; species Cricetomys ansorgei. Next base: position 29,187,050 of record JAMJFZ010003163.1, read on the forward strand.
TCCCTCCCTTTTCCAGTCACCAGAGGTTCTACGAAAAATTAGTTCTTGCTTTCGAGAAATTTCTTTCACATGCACGCATATTTCATCTGCATCAGGAAAATCCCAGTTCTTCCTCTTCTGGATCTACCACCTTTACCCAGAAACTCAGCTCTGTGTGGTTTTAGAATTAAGGTGGGGCAATGGAGGGAGCTTTGACAACATCCTTGCTGTGATTGTAACTGTGTGTGTGTGTGTGTGTAGGTGTGTGTGTGTGTAGGTGTGAGTGTGTGAGTGTGTGTGTGTGTGTGTGTGTGTGTGTGTGTGTGTATGTGTGTACCACCACTGTCTCACAGTCTCCATGAGGCAATCATACCTGGTGAGGTATACAGTAATTTTTTTTTAAAGACTGTTTGCATATATCAAATAACGTTTTTAAGTTCTAAAGCACAGGAATTTTTCTAACACCCACATTGTATCTGCCTTTGCAAAAACTCTCAGAAATCGCTGATGATAAAAAAAATATATCCTTCTTTATACCCATCCCATGTCTGTTTTATCATCTTAAATGCCAAGCAAAGATTTCAAAATCAATACTTAAAAAGTCTTCGGTGCAGAACTATCACATTTAATTAGTTTCTCTGGTGGAAAGTGGGAGAAAAATACTATTCTCTATTGTGGCTTCTCACTTATTTAATCCACTGATCAATAATGGGTTTGATCTTGAAGCCTAATTCTAGTACTAATCTCTTACATTCTCCCAAATCTTCAGTTCACCATTCCATTGGGTTCTGCCTGCCTTTTCCAGTCACAGGTCAGCAGTTTGGTGGCAAAAAGGGCCAGCCACCTTAATTGTAAGGGGTCTGTTGAAAAGGTCTCTGCTGCAGTTCCCACCAGTGAAAGGACAAAATCCACAGCAACTGCTGCTAATGACATATGGTGGAGGAGGAAGCTTCTTGGCGCAGCCAACAAATGGCAAACACACAACACCGGTGTCAGCTCACAGCAAATAGCATAATTACTTCTAATCAACAACCCAATTACTTATCTGAGACTCAGGGTGTCTCAGAGAGCAACCACAAGCAGTGACATTTTTCTGTTCAAAAGAGAGACTTCTTATACTGCTTACAACCTAAAAAGAATGGTAAAAATATACTCAACTTTGAATATTGAAATGCATTCTGCAAAAAATAAAATTAAACTAATTTGAATAATTCTGCCGATTGTCATTCAGACTTAGCCCATCACGCCAGATCCGAGTTTCAGTTTCTTCATTCATAAAACATGGCAAATGTAATAAAAATTCATAAATCAAAATTTTGAAGTCATCATTGCAATCGCATATTTGCTTGATACAATGTTTCAAAGATTGAGGTTATTAAGGTTGTAACAATACCTAAGCTGTGATTTCTTACATCACTGTTTAAAGAATATTTTGGAAAACCTGAAGGAATCTCTAGCATTTCTTTATGAAATGATCAGGGTTACATTTTATATGTGCTCTGTATGAAGTAGAGGGTCCTTAAGAAAATAACATACAAGTATAAATTAGTATAGGCAGTACCTTAATCTCTTTGGAGGCCATGAATTAAAAAGAGAGTTCTGGGAGAGGAAACCTGGGAGGGCTTGGATGGAAGAAAAGGAAAGGGGAAATGATATAATTAATATTATAATTGCAAAACAATAAAAATTATTTTTAAAAAAATCACCCTAAATCTAAAAGTAAACTAGAACTATCATGTCCTCTGACTCTACCAATCAGGGTATGCATATGAAGGAATCTGTATCAGCAAACAATACATGTACAAACATGGATGTATTTAATATAGCATTGTTCACATTATCCAACTTACAGAATCTGCCTATATACATGTCCAGTGAATAGAGTGTTCTTCAACAACAACAACAAAAAAAATAGAATATTTTGTTCATGTCATTTTCAGGAAAAAAATTATAGAGGAATGTACATCATCATGTTAAGCAAAACAAGCCGTTTTAAACATCAAATATCACATGCTTTCTCTTCTAAGTGGCATCTAATAATTTTTAAAATACATGGTGTAGAGGAATATTTAATCTTTTAATCAATCAGCGTGGCTGCTCTAGCAAAGGATCACATTGAAAGGCCTGTGTGATAGCTAAGAAAGGATCACATTCCAAAGGCCTATATGAAGGGATCATATACAGAGGCCTGGGATTCAGATGCTGCCATGAACCCAGGAGAACACATAAGAGAATAAATGCTCACATCTAAGCCTATAACATGGAATTCGGAAGAGAAAAGCATGCCTAAAGGGAAGGGATCAGTGATAGGCTCAAGAAAGAATCAGTGAGTGGAATGGGGTGAATGTGACCCAAGTGCATAATTACATGTATGCAAATGTCATCCTACAGCTGCCAATTTCATATAATTAATATATACTAATAAAATGTGGCCTCAGTTACTCTCCAGATAGCCAACGTACTGAAACAAATCTAACAGACAAAAGTAAAAGTAGGTAGAATTATTCAAAGTGCAGCAGCAGAGTCAGTGCACCATTCCAAAAATCTCAGCTGTGGGAATCATGAGGCCTGTTCCAAGAACTAAATGTAAAACCAGAAATCGCAGATGGGTTTTGATTTATTGGGAATCAGCTACAAGGAGATATTTACAAATCACAGTTAGATGAAAAAAGAAAAACTATTGTAACTCACCTTTAATCATTTTATCGTTTGAAACAACTGTCTTTTAGTTTCTATGCATTAGCTATAAATAAAGAAAGACTAAATATAAGGATTCTCTTAAGGGATTTTAGAAGGGAGAAAGCACAGTGATTATTTTCAAGCCGGAGCTGAGTGACTTAGCATAGTTTCTCTGTTTACGGCTTATTCTGGAATTATGAAAAATAAACAATACAGGGCCTTACTTTCCAAAATGTGTGTGTGCTTGTTTACTCCTTTCCACCAGAGTTTGGATATGGAGTTCTTTCTTAGTTTTGGTTATTTTCATTTGGGGGGATTATTTTCATAAGCTTTCACAATTGATCACACCTTATCTGTGGGACTGTGCTTCCTGGCTCCCTCCTGGGACAGCTAAGTCATTGGCCCAGCCTTGAGGAGGGGGAGCACAGTCAGGGACTGTCCAAGGTCCTCGGATCTTGGGCAGAGGCATAGGGATTGAACACCTGGGATGCAATGTCAGTGAACAGCTCAGGTTATTGACATAAGACATGTCAGCACTGGAGGAGCTTTGCTAGTTGTTAATGCATTCAGGGCTCAGAGCATTCTTCAACCCCTTCTTAGCTGTTGTCCAGTCCCACACTCATCTTAATAGTCAACTAGTGAAATGTTTAGACTTGCAACTTTGAATGCCTAGATTAGGGATGCTCAACCTATAGACTCAGAGAGGTGGACATTGAACCAAATTTTTTGTTTAATAATACAATTAGTACATGGTGTTGCATTTTACTGTTAGATGATGGGTAGAATTGGCCAGGTATAAAATTTGACTGAATGATCAAATATGTGAGGCACTATATTCTGCAAAAACTAACAAAAAAAAAAAAAACCCTTCTCTTATCTTCCGGTTTTGTTTTTGGGGGCAACTACAGAGAGTCCACATAGAGGCACAGGGAGGTAGTGCAGTATGTCAAGGGAAGAATGGCCAACTCACACAGACAGTCTGGGATCTTGTAGTGAGCTGGAAGAATGGAGTTGACCTGACATCATGGTATTTAGAAGTAATGCTCAGTGGCAAGTACAAGAGCCTGATTTTCAGTTTTCTTTTCCTTTTGTGTCATAAGCTTCTTGAATAGTCATATCCATAAAAGATCATCAAACTTTCCTAAGAAGTTTATTTCAGTAACTTTAACATGAATACAGAGTGAAGACACAGGCCTTCTAATATAGAGGATCATGCTATCTAAGTTGGGGTGAAATTCATAAATTAGCTGAAGGGAGGAAAACCAGTGTCTCGGCACATGGATATACACTGTAGGATTATTAACTACTCTCTTCAATGAGACTGAGACATCCAAAGATAATTTTCTTTTACTTTTACTTATATTTGTTTATTTTAGAGTACTGGGAATAGAAGCCAAGGTCTCATGCTATGCAAGAATCAACCACTGATCTACCTAATAAACAGTTCCTTATTTGACTGAATGTGAGTGAATAGCCTAAGGCTATAACAAAGGCTTTTCAGGATTGATACTCAACTAGATGATCAGAATCCATAGTTAAGTCTCGAGTCCTAAAGTGTGATATTCACAGAGACAGACGAAATGGCTGCCAAGGTTGAAGCAAAGGTTAGACCAGCGATTCTGGTTGGGACCCTGTGGGGGTTGAAAAGCTCTGTCAGATTGGTCACCTAAGGCCATCTGCATATCCTATGTTTACAATGAAATTTATAACAGTAGCAAAATTACAGTTATTAAGTAGCAACAAAAATAATTGTGTTATTGGGTATCACCAAAGCAGGAGGAACTATATTAGAGGGTCGCAGCATTAGGAAGGCTGAGAATCACCTATTTGAGGCAATCAGGATAGTTCTTCAGGTGAGGCTCCCTACATAGGTGATTCTAATTTGTGGCAAATTGACATCACAGAAAAGTTTAATCATAGTCAGGAAAACAAGTTAGAGGCATGTTCCTAAACTGGGGTGTTATTCTTTTAGTCATTATCTTAATATCTTCTTAAAGAAGTAGGTTAAAGTGAAATCAATTCTCTGAGACCCTTAAGATACCATTGATTGTTTTTATATGATTTTAAAAGGTTAAGTGGCTGTTTTCCAAACCAATCATCTCAAAATACACTATACGTATAACAAACACAAGCACAACACACCCTGAGGATTCTGTTTTGTTTGTCAAGGGTGCACATAGCAACATCTACTCTTACTGTGTCTGATTCCCACTGAGACTGATTTACTTTATTCCAAGTGAATTCTTATTTGGAATAAAACTGATTGAGGTGCAGACTGTTTTATTTGGAAATAATGCGGGCACTCATATCTTGATTTACTTTACCATCATTTATATGCTCAATTATTTTAAAACAATGGCATCATAAACATTTTAATGTTACAGCTCAGCTAAATAAAACTGTAACTGTTACCACTGTCTTCGGCTATTCAAACAGAATTGTGGTTTTTCTCAGTAATTTCTCTCTGACTCTATCCCCATTACCCTATGCAAAAATAATAACTCCCCTGATTTTTTTGTCTGTTCCATTCTTACAAATGTTTATTATCCTATTATTATTTATTTATGAAGCTATAATTTTTGTTTGCAATCGTCTTTCATGTTCTCAAACATTATATAACATTATCATACAGCATGAATCATTCAGTATCTTGCAATTTTAGTAAATATAATAATACTGGCATCTCGATGCATAAAATTCCAGCTCATTCACTTTCATTTCAGAACAAGGTTCCAGTTCATAAATATCTCATACTTTATTTATCAATGTCATATGGATGTTTATTTAAAATGTTTCCAATTATTCCCATTACAAACAATGCTGTAATTACATTCTCTGGTTCAGTTTTCCAAATGTGTGCCTAGAAGTAATCACTTTACTAGGTACTAATACATAGGCAGTGTCTCTTAAAAAAATACTGGGAAAACGGAGATAACTTTTGGCAGTCTATTGAGCCTGAAGCAGCTCAAATTCTTTGCTTAAAAATGAGGATGCTAATTCTTACAGCAGTTGGTAAAGATTAAACGGTCTTTTTCCATGTGAGTCTCAGCTGAAGGGGATGATACAGTGGTAATCACACTTGTGTCTAAGGACAGAGAAGGATAAACAAAGAACAGTCACTGAACATTCATCCATTGGTGGTTTTTCGAAGTAGAGAAGCCATCTATGTAAATGACAGGCATCTGCATTCTGTCTCAGTATCACTCAGTAACTTTTATATTCAGAGCCAGTTTTGAGTTTCTGATTTTCTGACCTGAACATATGGGTGGCATGCATGGTTTTCTCTGACTTAAAAACTGAAAAAAAAAAAATTCCACTGAATCTGATTTCGCATTCTATCCCTTTTACCTCATCTGTTTTATATTCATTTGCTTGTCCTTGCTGAGGCTTTGCTGGCTTTTCAACTAAATGCAAACATGAAATGAAGGTTTTCCTGCAATTTCAAAGCAAAACAATTCTCCTAAAGGGAGAGAAGATGGTTAGTTGCTGATTATCCACAAACAATGAGGCTCAGCACTCATATGTGGGAGGAGAAGGGGAGTCTTTGCTAGAGTAGAAGGCCCGAACAATTCTGCTGTAGATACAAATGGGAAAGAGTGGGAAGAAAGGATATGAAAAACTGAAAATTACAGTCTTACTGTTTGCTTGTCTCTGTGCTCAGCACCTCCTTCACCTTCGGGGCAAATGGCTGCTTGTATTTGTGGATTTCGAGATTATAGAGATGAAGGACACTTCTCTGCTGACTCTGCCTCACACAGCCAGTTTTTCTCTTAGATTATTGATGTTAGATACCTCTTCTATTCTGTCAGTAATTAATTATAAGTTACCAAACTATAAGTAATATGCATGACTTTTGTTTGCAGGGCTGAAGATTGTTCCCAAGGCCTTGGGCTTACTAGGCAAACACCTTATCACTGAGCAATCCCATCAGTAATATAAGTACAATAAGTCAAATTTTATATAGTATATAATATTCCTGAACCTGTGGAGCATAAATGTTTTCCTTTTGTCCAATATTGCACAGAAATAGTATGAAGCCATGAGATATACTGATGTTAAATATATTTATTTCTAATTTATTTTTCTTTATAAAAATTAAAACAAACAAACAGACAAAACCACATGACTACTGGGGACCTGCTAAACCCAAGAATTGAGAGGACAAACTCAAATCCATGATTCTGATTAAAGCAAGCTTTTAAGTGCAGGGTACATATGGGACTGGCTAGAGAGACTCACTGTGTTATAAGCCATATGTTGGCAAAAGATAAACTTCCTTTGTACAACTTGTGAGAGTGGAACCTTGGAAATTTGCTAATTAATCTCTCAAAACAAACAACAACAAATATTTGCTGTTTATGACAATGAAATACTGCATCACAGATAAAAAGAAGTGATCAAAGCTATACAGCTTTAAAAATAAATGGGAAAATAACATGGATAGACATGTGTGGAATCTCAAATATAGTATTTTAGTCATAGGGAATGTACATAAAGGAGGAAAACTGAATTACTATGTTATAAGGCTATTGTAAGTTAAAAGAGAAAAGTTGAAGGTTAGGGAATGGAAGATATGGGGGAATTAGATTAGAACAAAATACATTATTTATATGCATGGATTTTTAAACAAAAATATTAAGAATTAATGAAAATTGCGAACAATATCAGCAGCAGCAACAAAATAATAACTATATTAATAGATGTTAATTTAGGCTTTCCTTTTTAATTCATAGTATGTGTAGAGGCAAGAGGAGAGTAGTAGAAGATAAGTAATATAAAAATAGAACTTGGGAGCTGGGTGGTGGTGGTACATGCCTTTAATCCCAGCACTTGGAGGGCAGAGACAGGCAGATCTCTGTGAGTTTGCAGCCAGCCTGGTTTACAGAATGAGTTCCAGGACAGCCAGAGTTATAACAGAGAAACCCTGTCTGGAAAAATCCAAATCAAATCAACCAACCAACCAAACAAACAAACAAAAAAAATAACTTGGGGTGGAAATGTTTAAGTAAGGATGGTGGTTGGAGGATGGATGATATAAAGGGCGTGGGTCAGTTAATTTGAAGGAAAAGAGGCATTAAAATGTCATATGGAAGCTTACTATTTTGTAAGCCAATTAAAAAATAGATAAATTAAAATTTTAACTGAAAATACCACAAAGTTCTGGCTTAAGCTACTTTCATGATAGTCATGGACTATTAAACAAAAATTACAGAGCCAGATGTGGGAAACTGCCTCATGAGTTGTTGCTCAGAGAGGCCCCAGGTTACCCCAAGACAGTAAAGACTCTTGTTAGTCCACTTGGTTGCCCACCAGAACCCGATGATAAGACCTTCCTGCTATGCTACACAGCTGCTTGGTGGGAAATATCACCAATGGCCCCAGCTGTGAACCTTATGTCTTACGGTTTCTCTTGCTGCAATAAAGCATCATGATCATAAACAACTTGGGGAGGAAAGGGTCTATTTCTTACAACTCTCTCGTCATACTCTGTCATAGAGGGAGGTCAGGGCAGGACTCATGACAGAAACCTGGATGCAGGAAATGAAGCAGATACCATGGAGAAATGCTACTTATTGCTCATGCCTTACTCCTCCCGGCTTCTTCAGCGCATGTTCTCAGAACAACCAGAAACACCACCCCAGAGGTAGCAACGTCTACCATGAGCTGGGCCTCCTCATACCACCTGTCAATCAATAAAATGCCTCACAGGTTTGCCTGTAGGCCAACCTGATGGAGGCAGCCTTTCAATTATAGGTTTCCTCTTCCCAGATGACTGCAATTTATGTCAAGTTGACATAAAACTAACTGGCACACTTGAACTCTTGTCAACTTGACACACAAGCACACCACGATTCAATTAGAATCTTTCCATTCTCATTTGCCTCAAAGATGACATATATTTATATTAATATCACAATATAAAACATTCCAAATTTAAATTCCACAGTCTTTAAAATCGAAACAGTTAAGTTTGGTCTCTTTAAAATATCCGAAATCTCCTTCAAAGTTCAAAGTTTAAATAAAATATCCAAAGTCTCCCTAAAATTCTCAGTCTGTGTAAAATTCAGAAATCTCTACAAAATTCCAAAGTCTAACTGTATGCTTCTATAAAATAAAGACCAAGTAAATAGTTGCTTACTCTAAGAGGAAATAATCAGAGAAAAAAAAAAAAAAGATTACATGCAATCAAGGCAAAACCATAGTTCAATAATATAAAAAAAAAAAAAAATCCAGTGCTTGGATTCTTGGACCCACTCATGATCCTTTCGGTTTCAAAGAGGCAATTGACAACTCCATGTCTCCAGCTCTGCCATTCAGAGCGCATGTAGCTTATCTCATAGCTCAGCTCCACTCTACAGTTGCTGCTGTCCTTGGTGAATGTCCCATGGTATTGGTATATAAAAAATGACAAGGTCTATACTCCAACTGGGATGCAACTTCACAAATGGCCTTTCCTGGACCCTTCAGGGACTCTGACACTGACCTGTTTAATGCTGGGGCTTTTTAACTGAGGTTTCGCCTTCACCAATGGGCTGACTGTCCAAGCCTCTTACAGTACCAAACCTCAGCAGCTCTTCACGTCTTCCTCATGCCTTCAAACCACATACTCTAAATGGTACTTTAAAAAAAAATTACTTTCCAAAATTCAAGGAACATCAAAGGAGAGAATACAGTAGGAAGAATATTAGCTTTTAAGGATAGACATTTTGCTGTGTTGTAATACAGTCTGTTCCAGATGTAGCATGCTGTTACTCCATGAACTCACAAGTAGCAACAGCTTCCTGTGCAGGACTGGGCCCATCAACATTCTGCCATAGATGCAGAAGGGCTCAGAAGACTCACAGTGCCTCCCAGAGGAGTCAAGAGCAGTTAAAGTTTGCAGGGTCATATTCCTCAGTGTTGTAGCGACTGAATTACTGCTCTCTTCCCTGAATAAGCCCTACCACATTTATGCAGAAAACATCAATTAAATGTAGAGCTTCAAAAACACACACAAATGACATGAAAATTGGACAGAGACAGAAGGAAAAAGAAATTTAATGGGGAAGAAAGCAATAAGAGGATGTAAATGGTGGAGACTTTGATCAAATAATATATGCATATGTATGTAATTGTAAAAGAATAAATGAAGGTTTCTGAAGTAAGAGGTACGTTCAAAGGAAATAAGAGACAGAAAACAAATACAAGCAAAGGATATGTGGAATAAATAAAAATAGAATAATAGTTGGAAATGTAGCTCAGTTGGTAGACTGCTTGCCTAGCATATGGAAGCTCTGGCCTCATTTTTCAGCACCAAATAAACTAAGCATGCTGGTGAATGCTTGTGACCCCAGCTGGCATTACAGAGGCTGAGGCAGGAGGAGCAAGAATCTAAACTCATTCTTAGGTTCAGACTTATTTGTTGGTGACCATATGATACATGAGACCCAATCTCAAAAGAAAAAAAATCTATATTTAACCTAAATATCATTAATTATAGTAGATACATAACAAATTCTTTAGTTAAACAGCAATGGCTTTCAGTCTGGATAAAGAAACAGTATGCGAGATAGGTTACTCATAAGATGGTACTTGAATCTAAGAATACAGAGTTTGAAGACAAAGGGAAAAGCCAAGCAAAGCATTCATTATCTCCTAGCTATGTAGATACACTAACATCAGGTAGAGTGGCCTTTGAGATAAGAATTGGATATATAAAATGGAATTTCATAATATCAACTAATTAATCCATCTCGCACATATGTATATTTAAATTTATATTTAAGACTACAATTTAAAGTATATTTATCCTAAACTTCTAACCAAAATGAGAAGTTGAAAAAATATGCACATCCTTAGAAAAACATGATAATAAAGCTTTGTGCAGACTTGATAGAATATTCAGCAGAAAAGAAATTTGAAGTACATTCTCTTGGTCACTTTTATTGTCAGCTTGACAAAACCTAGAGTTGTCACCCGGTGAGAGATCCTCAGCTGAAGAATTGTCCTGATCAGATCGGCCTCTGGCAGTGTGTGTTGGCCCCTGTCTTAATTGCTAATTGATGTAGGAGGGCACAGCCCACTGGCAGTGGCATCAGCCCTAGATGGACTGTCCTTAGCTCTATAGGAAAGCTACTGTGCATGAGCCAATAAGCAAGGCAGAAAGCAGAGTTCCTCTGTGTTCCCTGACTCCATATTATGCCTTGAATTCCTGCCCAGATTTCTCTCAATGATGGATTAGGATCTGGGAATGTGAGCCAAATAACTGCTTCCCTCTTCTGAAGTAGTGTTGGTCATGATATTCATAATGACAGCAAAAAGCAAACTTGAAAGGGAAGAAAGTAGTTTGCCAAAATGAAAAGACAAAATCAATGTAATTATTCTACTTATGTTTTTCTATATTTTTTCTTTCTTATTTTCCTTTGGATTCACCTACTATTTTCTAGTTGTTTCTTAATCAATATTATTTTTTAATTTACTGTTGCTGCTGGTATTCTTTGTGTGATTATCAGTACAAAGAAAAACTGCAAGTGTATAGTGTTTTCAATTATACCTAGAAAAAGACCAAAATCAGGATGCTGAGGCAAAATGTAGTATGAATATATTTTAAAAGACAAACATAACTGACAGTTTGATATCTTTTAAAAATTAAAAATTTTAAAATGTGAAACTTAAATCAAATGAAATTGTGAACCTCACAACTGACCAAAAATGAGTTTATCAAGAGGAGAGAAGATACAGAACAAAATAATTTAACACAGAAATCATAACGGTGTCTTCCATGATACCAATGTCCTTGGAACAGTGTGTGGCAAGCTGTGTGCAGGGCTCAGAGAAAGCAAAAGACTCTTAGTTTCCAGCAGTAGTCATCTGATCACGTGACGAAGGCTTCCATTCGGGAGTGAGATGCTGACAGGGACATAATAGTCATAAATAGACGATTCACTTGAAAGCTAGAGGAAACAGAATTTTCTGACATGTTAGATTTTGTATATGGAAAGGGATTTGAATCAAACTTAAAAACATTTGACTCTAAACAAATTTTAAACCATTTCATTGAATGAAGATTTGAATATCCGAACTTGTAAAGCAATATTAAAGATTAGCTTTGGCGATGCGGGGGGATAAAAACTTTTAGGATAAAATAGATGCTGTTAGATAAAAATTAAATGCATAATTCCCCACAGTGCTATATGATTAATAACAATTGTTATGTCTACAGTGTTTAGCTTTTCATTGTACTTTTAATTCTAATGTGTTCATTGTAAAATAAAATGAAGTCTAACAATGAAGTCAACAAGTCTAAGGGGTTATAAATCTACCTCTCAATTACAACTAGATAGATAACAGACAGATCACATGAACATATAAATATTCTAAGTTTTTTTTTAGTAAAATAAGTGAACGCATACAAATACAACTGCAAGGATAGTATTTATTACATTCGCTAGTTTATCCACACTTTAGGCAACTAATGTGTCATTAAACTTACATAAATTAATTTTCATTGGTGAAGTTAATTTTTGTAGTATATTGAGTGGCAAGATATTGTAACAGTAAGATGATCCATAGGTTCAAAATTCCCATTGTTTCTACAGGATTTACAGGATTACAAGCAAAGTGTGTTGTAAGATGGAATGACCAGTAGGTTTTAAGCAAGTCTGATGGAGAAAGACAGCCTTGTCTCCAGTAGATTAGGTAAATGCCTCTGTATCATAGCCCCCTTTTTTAGCTTCCATTGATTTGTTCTGAGAAACTCAGTGTAACATGAAAATTTAAAAACCTTCCAGATCTTGAGGGAAGAATTTAATCACAGCCTTCTGTTTTAGTAATAGTGCATACATGTAGAATACAAGTGTCTGTAGCAATATTAAATGTCAACGCGATGTATATTCTGAAGTCATTCATTTTAAATAAGATGTTAGATCTTGAAAAGCCTTCCAATTTAACTTTGATACTGGGTTCCTGGTGAAATTTCTTTTTCAGGCAGCATCTGTGTATGCAGATATCAGTGCAGTTACACTTTAGATTCACACTGCATGCATTACTCAATCTAATCAAAGCTTGTGTAATGGAGCTTTTGCTTTAGGTAAGTTTGCATTTCTTGTATGTTTCAGGATTGTATGTATGACTATATATTACAGAGAATCTTATTTTCTGTAAAATCCACCTAAGACAAAATTAATATTATAAGATTATGATAAGTCAGAGTGGATGAAATCTAATGTCTTGCTTATAATATGATAATGAACAGATATTGGAGAATTATTAATTAATTAATCAATTAATTTATATTATAATAGTATGTTATTTCTCTTTTTCCCGTCCCTCTCTCTACAAATTCCTATATACCTTTCATTGATCTCTTTCAAATTCATGGCCTCTTTTGTTGTATATAATATATTGTGGCATATATAATATAGTATGCATTATATATTATATATGTGTATATACATATATATATATACTCTTTGTATATAAACACTGTATAATATATATAATGTATATACAATATATATCTTCCCTAGGGAGGGTGGTTTTCCAGCTTTTAGCATTACTTAACTCCCTGTAGTTCTTTGTGTACAGCTGAAGCCTCCTGCGAGTTCCTCTGGCCACTCTGGCATGTCTACGGCTGTAAACTTTGTTCAGCTCATTTGTAGATATTCATGTTGGTGAGACTATAATGGTGTAACTTCTTAGACTCTTAGGAGACACAGTCTCACAGCAACCCCTGTTTTTCTGGCCCCTACCCTCTTCCAGCCTCCTCTTCTGCCATGATTCTTGATCCTTAGTAGCTGTGATATAGATAGATATAGATATAGATATAGATATAGATATAGATATAGATATAGATATAGATATAGATATAGATATAGATATAGATATAGATATAGATGATATATGTAAGTTGAGACTGGGCTCCACAACTCTGTATTTTGATTGGTTGTGGTTTATGTAATTAGGGATTATGTTGCTTTAACAAAGTGGCAGTTGTAGGCTCTCCTCCAAAATGCATGAATTCATCAGGCCTTGCTATTTGGCTAGGTTTCCAGTACTAGCTTAAAATCCCTGCTTCAGCAAGGTACTGTGAGTCACACTTGTAATCGAAACACTCAGGATCCAGACATAGTCAGATGGTGAATTTAAGTCTACCTTTCAATGTAGAGTGTCATAAGATGGAAGGCATCTCATGCATATTATAAAGAAATAGACTCCAGATCATGAAACAATGGTCTATGCACGAGTTGAACAGTATCATATGTATATGCATATACTAGACATATTTGATGGTGAGTGGGAGCCTGGCTAAGAGTTGTACCTGGATGCATACCTAGGTCTTTTATTTTAGTTAGCTACTAACATACTACTGTCACATAAATGATCAAACTAGATCAGGGACACTCTGTCATGAGGTGTGCTGCCCTTTCGTAATACTCATTATCTTAATATTAGAGATTCATCATTTAAAAAGCATTGGGCAGAATTTTGATGCAGCATTTCTGTTTTTCTTATTCTTAAGGTTCTTTCCAAAGTCTATGAAAGTCTATAGATTTCTAGGTACATGAAATATAGACATTTATCATAACTTCTGGGTTTAACTCATATCCCCTGCACCCTAAATTGTCCATAAAATATAAAACAATTGTTTTATGTGTAAAACAGTTGTTTCTCAAGTTAAATTAAATCAATCCAATTTTTAGTTCATTTTTGATTAAAGTTCATAATATATTTCCTGTCATCCTTCATTTTTTTTTAACAGTAACAGAAGTTGGAGTCTGAGTAGCAATATATAATTCCTCAATAGTATTTCTACTGATACATACAGAAACATCAATCCTTTCACATCAATATATCTTTTAGTTTTCATTGATAAAAATTGATAGGTATTATAGCTATATAAAAATATCAAATGCATTAAAAGTTGAATAACAATTCCAGGGGTTCTCATTCCCTCAGTTGTTTCTTTCACTGTATTATGGTATAATTTCTCCATCATAGAAATGAAAATCATCCTGAATAAAGTACTATCATTTAGTTTAGCAACTTCACAGAAACACGTGGAGAGACCTAAAAGCTGGACATCACACTTCACATTGTTAATTGTTTGAAAAATCAACAAAATTTTATTCCAATATAACAGGATAATTTTGTGGTAAATATTTGTACATTTCACAAATACAAGGATTTGGTATATTGTCCTATCATTTTTGTTTTACTTTTGATTAATCATCCGTTTACTTACGTCCTTGAAGGCAATAAGTAGATAAAATTAAATTAATGTTAAAAATGAGAGGATTCCATAGTCCATGTTTGAAACACACTGTGTTTATTTTTTAGATGTTGTGACACAAGTTTGATAACACAAGAATAACTTGATTTATTTTCCCTCTTTCAGCCTATTTTACAACGCATGGGAATAAGGTGAGGGACCAGTTGGTTAGATGGGAATTAAATAGGCAGAGGGATTATTCCTTAAGAGGGCATTATAATTGACAACAGATTAAAAAAATGAGGACTTAACATATCATAGGAAAGAGGTGGTTAGAAATAGTGAGTAAGATTGGCAAACTTATATGGTTGATTATATATAATTTGGAGTTGTATAATAGCTAGAAAGGGAAGAACAACAAGCAATATGTTATCTACCCCTTCAAAGATTCAAGGACCTCTGGGACCATACTGTTTGTTTATTCTCTGAAACTGTAAGGAAGGCTTTTTTATTTGCAGGGTAAAATATTCTGTTACTTAATGAATAATGAAAACATTGAATTTTAGGCTATGGAAAAAAAATGTTTCCTTTGACCATGTGAGAACAGAAAGTAGTTAGAATGAGTTGGGTGGGTCAAGAGACAATGCCATTAAACCCTTGATGAACTTCCCTCTTTAAAAAGCAGTAAAACTTCATTGCAGCTGTGCTCCTCTAAATTCAATCACATGTGGATGCGGTTTGAATTTTAAAGGCATTGTATCACCCTGCATGGTGATATCAATTGTTTAGAGAATGCAAATTTACAAGAACTGAAAGCTTTAAGAAAGAAGGAGAAGCCACAGGAAAATGAAAATCAGAACAGGCCAAGGATCTCTCCATTTCCAATACAAGCAAGCACAATCTCCGGGACCTCTGTACCTGTCTCAAACAACTATCAACTGCTAGGTTTCTGTGTGTGTGTGTGTGTGTGTGTGTGTCTGTCTGTCTGTATCTGTGTATGTCTCTGGCATAGTCATTTTCTCAAGAGTAATGAGAAAATAGACCCGATGTTCTTAATGTGAGAAATTATAGCCGGCTCAAAGAATGATAAACGAGCACAAAAAGCAAAGTTATTTTATTTCATTTTATTCCAAGTCCCATGCTTGTCTTTAAAGCAGTCATATCAAAGTGGTCCCATTATACACTCAGTAAGAAGCAACCATTCTCATATTTTAGTTCAATCTCAGTGTTCATTTTATTATCAACAACAGATACAGCATGCAGGCTATATAGATTACTTGTTGAATATGCAGCATGCCCTTCTCATTCACTTTTGCCCCCCAGAAACAAAATCCTTCTCCTATCAAGAAGTCTCAAGGCCTTAGACCCACACAAAGGGATATAGGAGACTAAGGAATTCGGAGAGCAGCAGACCCTTCCCGGGGGAAGAACACACCAATTGGTTATGCAGTAAAAAATGTTCAACTGTAAAATTGCATACCTATAAGTAACAGTATACAGATCAACATGACTTTATTTATGAAAAGAACTGGCTATGGTTTTCACAATGGAGTTTTCACAGATAGCTACATATAACTGGTAGATTACTTCCTATCCTGGATGCAGTCTTGCTGGATTCCCTTCCCCAGGATGATTTAATTTTTCTTTATTATTTCAATTATATTTTTCTTCTGTCATACAATACATCCCAACCACAGCCTTCCCTCCCTCCACTCCTTCCAGATCCTTCTCAAACTCTGATCTCCCCCATATCCACCCCCATGCTTCCCCTCAAAAAAGAGCAAACCTCCCAGGGTTACCATTTGAACAGGGCATAACAAGATGGAAAAGGACCAGACATGAGCCCCCCACATCAGGGATGGAGAAGCCAGCCCAGCAAAGGGAAAGGGTTCCAAGGGCAGGTGAAAGGGTCAGAAATCTCCCCACTCCAACTTTTGGGAGTTCCACGAAAACACCAAGCCAAACAACCTTAACATATATGTAGAGGATCTATCAGAGACCCCTGCAGGCTCTGTGTCTACTGCTTAAGTGTCTGTGAGCCCTTATGAGATCTGCAGTTGTTGGGTCAAGAGAGCTTCAGACCCCTTCATTATTCCATGATCAGGCCTAGGAGGTCAACTAGAGGCCAGTCTGGGTCTGATGTCCCTGTAACGCAAGGGACACAGATATCAACAGACCACTGTCCTTTTTGATGGCATTTTAGACATGGCTGGCATGGCCTGCAGAGGTTATTGCAGGCCCAGCTTAGTGACTCTCCTGGCCACAGTTAGGCAGGGACCCTGGTGGTCTTCAGGCTTAAGGAGGCCTGAGGAGTTTCAAAGCTGGCTGTCTAGTCTTGGTTGGCATTTGGTATTTTTGTTTATGGGTCTTTTCTTTTCTCCAATTGTACACTTTAAAGGCCAGAGCCAAGGATTCTACCTGTGTAGTTAGGTATCCTCTCTCCAAGTACTTAAGCTTGGACCTAAGGTCAGGGAAACTCTGGGAACAGAAATAGGTCACAAGGAGTTGTTTACCCTCCGGATTTTCGGGGTCTAGATTGGTATGATATGAGAAGAGCTTTGTAAGGCACTCCAGGAGTTGAGAAGGGTTTCCTGTTTCTACCAGATGATCTCTTTGAGCTTTTTATAATTTATAGGTTTAAGGGCAGCTTTACAGAGGCAAGCCAGGAGGCAGGTTTTAAATTGATCTTTAACTAGAATGCCCCTGGGTATTGTAGTTCCATCTGGGATCCCAGTCAGGGACTGCCTCAGCCCAGCTTGGTGTGTTGTATTAGTTTGGTGAATTTTGCCTGTATATGCTCTAGTCTGTCCCCAAACTCACCTATACTCCTCAGGAAGAAAGTTGTTACTTAGAATAATATAAATGTCCAGGAAGGCGAGATTACAGGATTGAGTAATATATTAAATTCTTTAATGAAGGTAGAGGAGTTAGAGGTACAAGACGCCAGTCTCTTTTCTACTTGAGAGAGTGCACCACTTAATGAGAAGTGGACATATAGTTTGACAAGGCCATCCGCCCTGGCAGCCTCCCACAAAGGGAGAACTTGGGGCCAGGTTAGGCCTGGTAGTGGAAGGTGGAGAGGGTCCCATGGCAAGGCAGGAGGGAGCAGCAGAGGGACCGAAGACTGTTGGTGAGCAGAAAGTTGGTACCAGGGAGGAGCCTTTTAAAGTGGCCTTTTGCTGGAGGGGGAGGGAGAAGGGGAGGTTGAAGAAGCTAGAAGAAAAGAGGGAGCTGTAGGTTGATGCCAGTAGGAGACTTCATTGGCAGATCAAAAATATGTGTGAGGATATATATATATATATATATATATATATATATATATATATATATATATATATTAGCTTAGTCAATATTATCTAATGCTGGATTTCTTGTGCATTAAATGAAAGCAATAACAATCAATCCATTTATTTCTTGACACTATTTAGGAAATTATTTCTATAGAACAAAAATCAATGTGTAAGTATGATATCGTTGCTACTGTTTACTGCTATTTTTCTGACTATAAATGCATGAAATTTTACTTGGTGTGCAGAAAGACCAACTTTGGTAAAGGCAATACCTAACAAAATTAGAAATTTCACTGTTAATTACCACATAGCATGAGACATATATCCTCTAGAAATTTTTAAACAACTATTAATCCTAAAATCACTTGATTTTTTAAGCTTAAGAATTGCAGAATAGAAATGAAACTCTTCACAATTTAATTTGTAATTCAATTGGATTTCAAGTACAGAGCAATGCTCTGTAGCTGAAAAGAGTACATGCATTAGTACAAGTACTTGTACATGTATTTATGAATGCAGAGACTTGCAGGTTCTCATGATACAAGATGTTATATGTATGGGTAAATGTTTTCAAGTTCAAAATTTTCATAGGTTTGAGATATTCTGTGAATGTCTACCTACTCTAATCAATATTACTCTTTAAATGTATGTAGAGTAAATTAAAATCGAATGCTTATAAAATATATTTGGAATTTGAAGTGAAATTCATAGTTATTGTGCTCAGCATAAAAATGGCAAATAGGAATCTCATTTCCTCTTGTTATTTACTAGTAATTGAATATTTTCAGAATATGAAAACAGAAGTGTCTGTCTGTGTTGTGTGTTCACTAAGAAAAGGATGGTTTCAACCAATGGTATTCAAATACTAGCAGCAGTTAAATATTGCATGAATATTATTCAAAGAGGCTGGTTCAACAGGAAACCAGAGCAGGGGAAATGATTTCCTTAGGTAGAATGATGTCTTCATCGAATCAGCTTCCATATCCTTGACAAGGATTAATCTCCCATTAAGAAAGCAGGAAACTCCTCCAGATTAAACATTCAGTGAAGAACTATCCATCATTTCAAGAGTTTTTCCTTGTGTTGTGACCACCATGTGTCTTCTGTATTAGCACTTTATGAATATGTACTTGCTTGCAATTTAATCAAAGCAAAATTATACCGAATCATGATAAATACTATTTATTGAATATCACTTATAAGCTGGATACTACAGAAAGCACCAGGCTTTTCTGCTCATATTTCAAAAGAAGCCGTGTCTTAGGTCATATACTAAGCCAACAGTTGACTTGACAAAAGCAAGCTACCATGGTAATGTGTCTTGACTGGATATGAGCCTCCTAACTTTACTCTTGAGTCATGTTCCTCGCTGTCTAGTGGCCTTTCTGACCTGTTGTGCTGTTTCATTTGTGTAGAATATCAAAGATTAAGAAACCTACATTTAACGTAGTCTCCACAGTTCTGGAGACCGATGTACCACATTCCAGGCACTGGTAAATTTGTGATGGATGAGAGGGACTTTAAAGTTTCACAGAGATCCAGCTTTTCAGATTTGTCCTTTCCTCTTTTTTTGTAATATGCTCACAAGTGGGAAAGAAGAAGAGAAAGGGAACCCTTTGGGAATGTTGGGTGAGCTTTTACCTTCTTATTATGAGGCTGGTGATTTATTAAATTCCTAGTGGCCCTGCTTTAGGAAGTTGGTTTCAATTTGTAAATTTGGAGGAAGATAAAATTCCAGAATTCATAATATCCACCCTCTTTTTTAGGATATTTAAACATATAAATACCTCTTAAGCAAACTTAAAAAACCCTAAGTTCTGAAACGACTTAACAGTTTTACAGACTGTTGCATTTGATGGCTTATGTTACCTCCTGAAGTCTTTGATTCTAGCTGTTACGGCATTAGCTGTAACCTCTGACGTCTAGATTGTGAACATTATACATACTGTCCAGCCAGTATTAATACAGTCAAATGTTGATATGACACAACTTATATTTCTCATTTGTAAAATGGATATGAAAATGTATCTTGCTACAATGATGAGATATTCAGACAGCAAAAGGAAATCCTAGTTCTTATTGTCCTCTAAGTTCAAGAAAAAGTCAGGAAATGATAATCTAAATTATCTTCTTGTATAAATTGGAAATCTATTTCAGAGATTAATGCATGGCTCTGTCTAGCAAATAATGGGTCTAATTAATCATAGAGCATCTCTTCATAATGAAGTTGTGCCCTATGATTTGTGGTCTATAAGTAAAGGGAATGCTTAGATGGAGAGAACTATGAATTGGCATATATAACTTGAGTTTTAAAACAGTGTTCAGCATCTAAGTCACAGCTCTTGGCCAAGGGCTTGCCCTTTCAAACTCCCTAATGGACTGATATAGCTGAGTCGTGTGAGCTACACACCAGAAACTGGAGAAAGATTCCTGAGGAATCTCAAAACGGATCAAGTTTCTTGAATGTTTCAGTAAGCAAAACAATATCACAATGATATCTTCAAAGTAATAGTTCAAGGATCTGTGTCTCGTTTGAGCTTAATTATTGAAAAGTTTTCACAATTATCATATCTTTAATATCACTCTCCACCTCAGGGACAGAAACAAATAAATGTGCCAACACTTGGACATGTGTTACATCTTTTCAGCATGAATGAAGAGTGCATCATTGGTTATATCAGTACATGATAGGATGACTTTTCCATTTAAAAGTTTCTAATTAAGTGAATAGTTGCAACTTTTCAGTAATCAATCCGTTTTGTATTAGATGAACACGTAAAAGACATATGAAGACTTATATAAAGAAGAGTCTTTTATTTTTATTTTTTGATGCAGGGAGAGTTGTTCTCTGAGTAGTTGAGGAGATATAGATTAAAGAGGTATTCATTTGTTCCTAAGTAGAATATTCATTGTCAAGTGTCAAAACAAAACAGATATAATTAACTAATAGCTCTTGGATTAAAGTCAAAAGGAGCAATAGGCAATATGCAGGGGGACATTGAAACAGAGAGGAACCCTCAGACCCAGAATAAGAAAGGGAAATAGAAACATGATGTACTTTTTAAAATTCTGTTGTTACAGTGGCCTGTGTTCCACATAGAAGACACCATGTTAGCATGTTTAAACTTGACATGACCATAAAAGTCACTTGTCTCAGCAGAAGTGATCAGTAAAAGTTGTATCTTTGCACCCACTGGAAATGTTCAAGGAAATTCTCATTGATGCCAGCTGTTAGCTGGGTTGGGTCTTGTCAATGGGCTGGATAGCCATCTGGAGCCCTAATTCTGTCCTAGCTGCCACTAACATACATATGAATTCAGTTACTCTCCTATACACTAATTAATTTGATCCAGACATATCGAATGCTCAATGTGTGCTATGTGCCATGCTAAACACGTTGCTTTGCTTGGATTCAATGGTATATGATATAAGCATATCCTTTAACATGCTGAATCTGTAATTTAAAGAGCATTTAGAACATGATCCCTTCAGCCAGAGTCAGCTAATTTCTACTATTAATCAAGTCCACTGTCTGATATGTAATCTTTTCAGGATAAAAAACCAACCAACCAAACAAACATATATCTAAATGATCTTTAAGATTTTCCAAATTCTACTAGTTCTAAAATACTGAGAACAATGACAATGCCCATAAAAGCAACAATCATGTTGCTAACTTAATGAGAACAACTAACATACTTTTAAGGTCCACTGACTGCTAGGCTACTTGATAATTCCATGAATTAAGCAATGCAATCCCTAGGTTAGTGTGTATGCTTCTTTACGTGATGCATGTCATGAATGTAAGCCTTCAGTGAATGGACATTGGAAAAATCTTGAAGAACTTTGATTTAAACCTGTGGTGACTAAGTTTAACCATAAATGGATTCTGCCTTCTTTCTGAATAAGCATTTGCTATGGACAGATATTGATAGCTGTGAGTCATAAAAGCACCAGAGGAAAAGAAGCTCATTATAAAGAAAGGGTTTTAGGGACAGAAGACATGTCTGCTAAGTACAATTTGGAATTTTCCTACTAGCAATCACACTCAATGCAGTTAAAAAATTTGAGAAACTTTTTTTTTTACAGTCTCCCTTGCCATGTATCTTACCTCTCCATGACTTTGGCAAAAGCATCACCATGGCAACCAATCTCTTTCCATTGTGTTTATACTGATGTTTTCATTTTAACTGCTAATTTGGAGAGTTCTAACCCTCATTAGACTGTAAGGTAAGAAAAGAAGACAGTTGTAAATAGTTGACACTGAAAAGTACAGCAAAAGAGGGCTTCGAGTTAAGTTCCTGGAATAATTTTCAGAGAAACAGGCATCATGGAAGTCACAGTAATGAAAATAGTACTATAGGATACTAGAGATGAAGAAACAGGTACTGTGTGGTTAAGGTTCCATATTGTCAAATGGAATCTAATAAAGAATTCCTGAAAAATTTACTAAATGGCATAGACTTTTCTTTCCTCTTCATCTCTCTTCCTTTCCTCTCCCTCCCCTCCCCGTCACTCTCGCCTTTGTGATGTAATTTAAGAACACCTGCAATAGTGTGATTACTCTACAGCAAGTAATTTCCATGTCTATTGATTTAAGTGGGCTTTTTTCAGGAGACGAAAATGAGATTGGCATTCTTATGAAGAGATTTATTAAATGAAGGCCCCAGAAAATGTAGTAATGGGGTGTTCTCCCCTTCACACACAGGCACGTGCACACACACAAAACACACACACACACACACACAGACACATGCACTCACACACTCACACATACACACACGCACAGAGAAAGGCAAACACTAATTTATTCCAAGTGTACATTCAAACAGAAAAAAAAATGTGAATTGGCCAACCTAGTTCAGTTACCCACCTATAATAAGTAAAACTCAAGCCAGGAAGACAAGATCATATGGACAACACCAATGCCACTAAAATGTTTCAAATAACAGTCAGTTTTCAGTAAGTGCAAACACGTGTACACCCAAAAACGTTCTTCATTTTAAGCCTGAATAAATATATGTGATGCAGAAATGGTAACCACCTCTGGTGTTTCAGACCTGTTTACTATGTTAATATTGTCAATAAAGTTTGTATCATTTAACCAAAAGAGTAGCTCTCTGAGGTAGAAGATATTTTCCTTGTTTTACAAATGAATAAAGACACCATGACACACACACACACACACACACACACACACACACACACACACACACACACACAGTGCCCACAGTTACAGAAAAGCAGCACCAAGGTGACCATTCAAATGCTACCTGGCACTCCATGTACCCTCTTCACAACCCAGCTGCTACAACAGAACTAGGGTTGTCAGAGCAACTGCAGGAGGAGACAGGGATTGTATTCCTTTTATAATTTTCTCCATCCTTCCTCCTACACTAAAACAAGGTTAAGAAAGCCAGTTCTAGTCTCCATGGGAAGCCATTCATGTTCACTCCTGTCTGGGCAAAAGATGCTGCACAGCCCGCCACTCTTGGCTGGCAGGCTGTTTAGATAAGTATCTCATGGATCATCTTTTTTCCCCATACTCTTCTGAGTATATATCTCCTCTCATATCATATCCCTCGGCAATTACTAAGGAATTGATATAATGTAAATGGGAGATTACTTGACCAGAAAAAAATTTTCATGGATTGATTTGAAACATAAACATCTCTCAGATATTCAATTTTATTGTGGCATATGGAGCTCCTGCCACAGGCTAGCACCAGAATAGGACTTGAAGATAAAAAAGAGAGTATGTTAATATTCTGAAATGTTAAGTAAGTATTCTTTTAAAAGTAAATATTTGTCAAAACAAAATGATTCTTAAAAATAGCTAGGAGTTATTATGTGGTTCGTTCC
Organism: Cricetomys ansorgei; assembly: GCA_026225945.1. Classification (NCBI taxonomy): domain Eukaryota; kingdom Metazoa; phylum Chordata; class Mammalia; order Rodentia; family Nesomyidae; genus Cricetomys; species Cricetomys ansorgei. Next base: position 29,211,050 of record JAMJFZ010003163.1, read on the forward strand.
TGATTCAATTATTCCTACTTACAGATGTTTTCTCCTCTGATTCATTTAAAGACTTACAAAGCATGTCGCCATCACTAGCTTACTGATGAGATACTTAAGTCAGGATGCCAGCGCCAAACTAAGATGCTTTCCATTCGATTCAAATGTTTTGTCTTGCTTTTTCTACTCCATATTCCTTTATCTGTTCTATAATTCAGTTATGTATAAAACGACAGAATGTATAAGTGAAGTAAACACACTGAAATGCCCCACAAGACAAAGATGCGTAAAAGGTCACTCTGATCATCCAACAGTGGATCTTATCTTGTAACACAGTCTTCAAGGTGAGATTGTCAGGGCTTAATATTCTGAGAAAAGGCAACAGTGTTGTCATAGGACACTGTCTTTTACCTTGTGTAGTGGTGATAATTTTGAAGGTTGGGGAATTAGGAGGCAAATAGTTAGAGTCAAGGAACTCTTAGCTGAGAGTAGAAGTGTCACAACAGTGAAAAGAAGAATTAAAAACATAAAAATAAAAAATATGATGCTAGCCTGAGACATCAGAAGATAGTACAGAAGACACTCTGAAGGCTAAATTCTGAGTCCAAAATATTGCTTCTTGTTCACTGAATGGCTTTTCCTATGAGGTTATATGTTACTTGTTTTAATATTTTGAAAGGTTTTTAGGGACATGGCGGTTGTTAGCAAGATGTAAAACATGTTTCAGAGTTCCTCAGAAAAGACTGATAGATTAATGTTTATAGTGTTGGCAACTGAAATAATCCCAGCATCTAATATGTAAAAAAGGAATGTATCTTCCCTCTTTTCTGTAATGTATGGGCTTTGCCTCAGTGTTACCAATCTCTGTGGAATGAAGAACTGAATGAATTGTCTTGAATTGAATTCCAAATAGATTTATTTTTTAAAGTAAGTTGCAATTATTTTGCTGTTATTTTTGAAGTAGGATGTTGCTATACAGCCCACACTGGCTCCATATAACTCAATCCTTCTGCCTAATCCTTCTTAATAGTGAGATTACAGGTATATGCAACCACATCAAGCATGGCGAGCTGATTTTAAAGTTTAGAGGTAAGATATGTACCACAACAGTGTTTATGTGATGGCCTCTCTTTCCCACACATCCTCCAGAGGTGACTAATGCAGAATTTATATTTCAATAATGGAACTGGGATTGCCTTAAAGTAACAAATTGCTGAAGGTCAGGATCCTTAGTGAGTTCTATCTTTGTTCTCCTCTGGTCTTAAAGCATTGATGGAATGGAATTTGGAATTCAACAATAAATAATAAAATATGACTTAAAAGAGTTTATAAAAAAAGAAGATGGAATATTTGGAACCCTTAGTATAGTCAAAAAACATTTTTTTGGTCATTTTGTCAAGTGTTCTCATGGCTAAAACATTGGCTCGATATGAATGTTGCTTCACGAAATGTTAACTGCCTGTCGTTGCTGGCGTGAGTCAATGCTATGTGGACATATTGTTTATCTCTTGATGAATCAGCTCTGAACGGCCTTGATAAATGTCTTTGATTAATAAAACATTAGGAATCAGATTAAAAATTACTGAATGCATGCAGTGCCTTTGGTAGACAAGACCATTCAGCATAGGTGGGCTTTTCATGGGTAGAAAATAGTAACATTGTAACATAAAAAGTTAAAGTCTCCTGATCTCATGTCCTGTGCTAGACATTTTTCTCTGTGTGCTGCAAGGATTGTCGTTATAATAATTATAATGAAGGTGTAAGACAAGTTCTACTTAAACTTTCATTTACAAAGGAAGAAAGTTTATCGTTTACAGAAGAAACGGAAAGAATTCTGGATCAAGATCATGTTTTCCTATCCCATAATTTATTTTTTTTTAATATCAGCATAAAGAATTCTTCTGCATGGTGATGGCCACCCAAAGATATCAAGTCCTGATATCTGAAAGATGTAAGCTTTTGGAGATATAAACATTATCAGTTATGTTAAAGGTACCCTCAGATGGATTTTTCTGGCATTTGAAAATATTCAGAAAAGCTTTATAATCACAGAGGAGTAGAAGGTCATAAGAATTTGGGTGGAAAGATGGAATAGATGTGACTATGTACAAAGAAATATCATCAGTGACAAGGAGCTGGAAGAAGGGTGGATTCTTGCTTTAAAGATACCAGAGATTATGGCCCTCGTTAAACTTGACATTGCAGTGGTGATCAAAATCTTGCTTCCATAATGTAAATACTTACACACACATACACATATATACAGTGAGAGAGAAAGAGAGAGAGAAAGATAGAGAGAGAGGGGGAAGGGAGAGAGAGAGAAAGAACTGATGGAAGGAAGAAAGAAAGGAAGGAAGAAAGGAAGGAAGGAAGGAAGGAAGGAAGGAAGGAAGGAAGGAGAGGTATTTTTTGTTTAAAAATATATTATTTTAAACCATGTTATTCTAAATTGTAGCAGGTCACCAGTGTACTTTGTTAATCCTCTAGCTCAGGAAAGAGAAAAGAAGGACAGAGAGAGAGAGAGAGAAAGAGAGAGGGAGAGAGAAAAGAAGAAGAAGGAGAAGAAGGAGAAGGAGAAGAAGAAGGAGGAGGAGGAGGAGGAGGAGGAGGAGAGGAAGGGAGGGAGGGAGGGGGGGAGGGAAGAAGGAAGGAAGGAAGGAAGGAAGGAAGGAAGGAAGGAAGGAAGGAAGAAGGAAGGAAGGATGCAATCTTCATGGCCCTTGTAGCAGCCTCCAACAAGAGAAAGAGAAAGGAAAATAATCTTCACACTTCCTTTTGACTGTCCTTAGCTTAGAGAGAGAGAGAGGTCATAGAGAGCTGAACTAGCATCCAACAAACCAACCCACACACTGTCACTACACCTCTCTGCTCTCTTGGTCATATTCTAAGCAAAGATCCCATAAGTCCAAGCAGCATGCAATCATAAGAAAAGCTGCACATGACAAAATCTTCTTGAAAGCGTCCTGCTGTAAAAATCCCTGTACACTTATACAAGTTATGAGAGAAAGCTAACACGGAAATTATGAAATGTTTTATTTCAACAACTGGGTAAATATTTAGAGAAGACCCATTATTGATAATCCTTGCAAGGTAGCTGAGTGTGCAGAGTCTTCAGTTGACATTTTCAGGTCAGCTGAGGCCATCACCTATCTACTGTAAATTTCCCCTCTTCCTCAAGAGAGGCTTTCTGATTTATTGCTGCTTTAAGCATGGAAAACAGTGTTTTTATTGCTACATTTCACATGAGACTTTTCCTAGACCGTGCCGCATATACCTTTCCTGAGCTTTTGAAGAAGAAAATGTTTCCGTCAACAGCAATGATGTTCCCTTATGTGGGAACTTGTTTGTCCTGCCTCCTGCACCCTCCCCTGGTCTTTTTCATTTAAAACTATGCTTCATGTGAAAGACCATGTTTAAGTAAGGCCCACTGATTTCTTCAGTTTATTTGTGTTTGTTGTAATTGTTACCACTTTAGGAAACACGAAGGAGTTAGATTCATGTAAAGGACGCAGTACCCTCATTTACATCACTCTTGTTGTCAAATGCAGCCAAGACCTATGGAAAAGCATCATGCTACAAGGCAAGCATAGTTGCAAGTGAAACACTCTTCTTAAGTAGTGAAATCTGAATCTGGGGAGGTGACATTATACTAGGGCTTACACTGGTTAATGTGTTCTAGCCTACTTTTCATTTCTTACCCAACAAGGCTGTGTGCATTTCTTCCTGTGTCTGTGTCTGCATGTCTGTGTCGCTGGGGGAAAGCCGAAAGTGAGGGTGGGGCCAGCCGCCTGCTTTTGTGCTGTAGAATTATAGAGACATCTGGGAGAATGCAGCTGAGATGGAAAGATCCTAGTTTTCAGGATGTACCTGGACTCTGCCAACTGCACATGCTGAAGTGCTTTCCAGGAAAGCGTTAAGCAATTTAAGAAGTGTTTAAGAATACTATTTCTGTAAATACTTATAAATATTTTAATATTTATTAAATATTGTAAATATTTATATTTTATAAATACTCAAATTTTTTTCAGGAAGTTAGGGGTACATAATTCAAGTGGGAGCCTCAGCACAGAGGCCTATATCTGGATTTCTAACACTTGTAGGTAGAAGCAGGAGAATCAGGAGTCCATGATGATTGGTAAGTCAAAGTAAACTCAAGGTTACCCTGAACTACAAGCTTGTCCATGAAAAATAAGTGTGTCACATATTCCTACCCACTTTTAAATTTACATCTTAAAACTTGTTGATTTCTCATCAACTCTCTGAGACCATATTCAGTAGGACCCTCTTCATAATAACTTTACCTGGTCCTTCAAAATGGAGTAGATTTATTTTTACTTCTTGCCTCATGATTAGCTTAGACTCCTGTAATAGGATTTTTAACAGCATGACAAGATGTAGCTCTTGTCTAGTTTTCTATGTGCATAGTTTATTTAAGCTAGTCTCTATCATCCAATTTCTAACCATAGTGCTAGACCATTAATGTATGTCAAACACTATTTAATGGTGAAACCTAGATAAGTGTAAAAGCTAAATTTTATCATCCTTGTTTGGTCCTTCTGCTCTGTTGAACAGTGTTCAGAGAAAAATCCTGGATTTATTCATTTCCTTAAGTGTCAGTTTATCCAATCTTACTTTTTACCAGCTCCTCTATTTTATCCACTCCCCTCCTTAGCTATGTGTTAAATTCTACTTCTAGCCAAGTGACCTATATAGTAAAGAAATAATGATTTAGAGCAGTCATACTGTTCCCAGGAACCTCATTTGGGGTCATTTTTAGAGAATTTGATGGGAAATTCACCTTGCTCGACCTTAAAAGCTGGTGCACATGTCTGCTCTTCATGCCGTTTTCAATTTATCTATCTAGGTTCCTTTATTCTTATGAACAGAAATTGTGCATGCTTGCATCCAAACTGTAAAAGCTCTAACACCTTTATCAAGGCTCAGAAAACATTATAAAGAGGTGGGGACAGCAGAGGGTGGGGTGATGTGCAACCAAAGATGTGTCCTGAGAGCTGGAGAGATGGCTTAGATTTTGAGTCCTCACTGTACTCACAGAGGTCCAGAATTTGGTATCAAGCAATCACATTGGCCAAGTCACAACTGCCTGTGATTCTAGCTTCACAGTTGATAATGCCGTATTTTAGACTCAATTTAGCGTCTTCAGGCATGTGTACATGCCTCTTAAACAGAGACAGAAAGAGAGGGTAGGGACGTTTAAAAATGATAACATTTCTGGACATGGAATCACCATTGCACTCAAGAATTTCCTGAAGTCTCATGGTTACATCCTCACTCTGTGTACAAAATGGAGCGCATCTATAACTATATCATCATCGATGATGGAATGTCTCATGAGATCTCCTTCCTCCTGGAAACAGTGGGCTCATTAATGCTCATTAGAGGCTTATCATCTTCAGTGACATGCCCATGCTCAGACAACTAACTATTAAACCCAGTAGGTGAGACACAAAAACAGCACATGAATGTTTGTGTGGAGAGGCACTCATTAGAGGAAGGGTGACTGTGAGAGAAGGAAGAAAATGAAGGAAGGTAATATTAAGTAAAAATCATGTATATGCTTTATGGAAATATAAAAATAGTCAAAAAATAAAAAAATGGGGAATAAAAATGATTTTCACACAGTGATCATAGAGATGAATCATTGTATCAAAGGGCTAGCCATTTAAACTTAACAATCAGAGCTTCATCCTTGCTACCCACACAAAAGTGGAACATGGTGGTCTTCATTTGTATTCTCCATACATCTATGGCCAGGAGGGAAGTGGAAAGAGGAATATTTGACTGAATTGAAACCATTCACTTGGGACTAGAAGAGCAACTAGCCATGCAATAGCAGAAACAAGAAGCAAATGCTGCCTCCAAAGGTGGAAGGAGAGAACGGAATATGTGATCTAGTTTCTGTACAATCTCTGCCCCCCCTCCATGTGTGTGTTTCCAATGATGTCTCCTGGCTCCAGTACGTACCTTCACACATGTACATGCAAACACACACACATACACAATAGCTGGGTTAATTAATTTTAAAAGGATATCCAGGGTTTGAAGACAAAATAAAGAAACCACACTCTAAGGTAAAGCTCTGTATTGACCCCCCATTCCATGAAGGACTTAATGAATCTTAACTCTCTGGCATGCGCTGGTGTGTGCTGGAGTTGAATTTATACACAAGACATCCAGACAATGCTTAGTGTAGCATTTGCATGGAAAAAAATATGGCGAGCAGAAGGAGAGGATGAGGAACTGATCCAGCCTCTTCGGATTTTATGAGGGTATCCCAAAAGAAAATGATTCATAGTGACAATAAAATAAAAACAAAAGCAAAAACAAAACACAAAAAAAAACAACAACAGTTTGTAGCTTTTAGGGGCACCCTGGGGGGCACTCCTAGCTATTGCCTGGAACTTCTGGCCCTGTCCGCCCCACTGCTGCCTGGTGTGTGGGGGGGTGTGAGCCAGAGTGGAATCAAAAGAACAGACTCCAGGAGACCATGGACCAGCAAGCTCTCTTTGTTCAGAACAAAAGGCACACTCTATACCCGCTATGACTCCTCATCGCCCCTCATCCCTCTCCCATTCCTCTCTTGAGCACAGTCTTGGTGAAATGTCCTTTGCTGGTTGGCTATCATGACGTCATCTGTTCCTAGGCATCAGCTTTCACATCTGTAAGACCACTGCCTCTGTTTTAACACCTGGCAGCCAATTCTTAGGGAGGCCTTACTTTCTCCTACAACAGCTAGCCTGTTTAAAGGGAAGGTAGGAAACAGACCTGGCTTCCATCACACACTTCTCTACACTTCCAATAATCTCACGGGAAAATTTAAAATTTTTTCTAATATTCTCCTTACATTCCTCCTTTCCTCCACCTCTTCCAACATATTTTTCTTCATTGTGTAAGATCATTTCCACCATTTGTCAGATAGGGTTAATAATGAAGTAACCATATCTCAATAACTTCAGTTATAAAATCAAATACATTTCTGATGAGCCTATGAGAAGGGTGAGAGTTAGTGATGGAGACTGTGTAAAGTTTTTGGGCTTGTGTATTGTATCCCTCATTTATCTTTATTCAGATATCATAGTTGGGTCGTTCCTGTGATAATTAGAATCACTGTGATAAGTGACTAAGAAAGGCTGTTCTCTGGTTTAATAAATCCACATTTCAACTAAATTGTGACATTACATTTCATGGTCTGGTCTTATTCAAGTGGTTGAAAGTTGTGGAAGCTTGATTAAGGTATATATATATATATATATATATATATATATATATATATATATATATATGTATATATTCCCAGAGTAACACAGATACTTAAAAATAATTAGAGGTTACCATCTACCACACAGACTATAAGAAGTCAAAATAGTTAGAGTAACTACAGAGTACATATAGATGCTGACATTTTCTTAGATGTCTGATTTTCTAGCTTGTAGACCATAAAGGATATTCTAGAGTAGGCAGTACAGTCTATTTATTCTAACCTGGATCTATCTTGGTAATAGTGTGTCCATAGCAATCTTAAAGTAACCTCAGTTTATGGATAATATAATTATTAAAGCAAACAACCATTTTAGGACATTTCAGTTTACCTGTTTGTAGGAATCTAAAATGAAATCTCTCTGCAGAAACGGAATCCACAATTTTTCTTTCAATAGCTTATGATTTTTATAGGGTAGTCTGTCTCTACCTCTTTTAAAGCAGGACTTCTAACTTTTCACTCTGCCATGTTTTGCTGTAAGGGTTAAAGTAAGTAAGGGTTGTGTACATAGTTCAATGGTAGGACACTTGAAAATCATGTGAAAGTCCTGGATTCTAGCCCCAGCAAAGACCCAGAACAAAATAGATCACTAATGTTCACCTTTGTCCAAACACAAATACTGATCACTCTCTTCTGCCTCCTTTCTTCTGACCTGCTCTCATTTAATACAAGTTCACAGTGTAGAATCCAGCGACAAAGACATTATCCATTGTCTATACAGCCTGGTGTGTAGTGTCGTAAACAATACACAGCATCACCAGATGAGATTTCCTGTGACATGAAACTGGGGAACAGGTAAAGAAAGACACACACTATCTCTTTGGCTTAGCTTAGATTCAGAACCAATTTTCCAATTTCATCTGACAGTAAATCTCACATTCTATTTATTGGATGAAATCATTCTCTGAACCTCTGTGTGTCTACATAACTTAAATAAAAACACAAGTTTGAGTTACTTCTACTGAAAATGGAGAATATTAGCACAGATCAGGAAATATAACACAGTTGCTCTGTAAAAAGCATTCTTCTTTTATTGCCTTCCAGAATCCTTGGTGACAAATAATATGTTTGATTGTTTCCTACACTGAACTTTATATAGTAGGATGAATGCTTAAAAACCATATCATAGGAGAAGAGCTGAGTAAGGACATGAATAAATAATAAAATAAAAACAAGTGAAGTTATGCTGTGACATTTCTTGAAAGTTTTCTTCTTGTTGGTTTTCATCACTTGAGTTTTGCTAGATTTACATTCTCTTCTGTTTTATTGAGACACACAAGCAATTTTCGAAAGGAAGAAGCTAGTGTCAGCCTTCCCTAAAATATAACTATAGTTTATCCTTAAAGTTATTTGTCCTTACTCATATTCATAAATGGTGCTGCCCCCTGACCCATCCAATAATAAAGTAAAAGCTAAACATCATTGGTCAGAAGACTAATCTACCACTATAAATATAAGTTCATTGTTAAAATAGCCTAACATTATATTTCTATGAACTAAAAATTAAATAATTATTGGGTTACCAATATATATACTATTTTATATGAATATACATATGAATACACATTTATATTCATATACATATGAATATATATATAGTGAGTGTTCTGTAAATAATGTATATATGTTATATATACATATATATAAAATGAGGGTTCTGTAAATAACATATATATATATATATATATACACACACACACACATATATATATATATATATACTCTTAAAATAACAAGTAAACCAGGAAAAATGTAGAAATACTTTTTTACAGGAGTATGTTATACAATTATTAACTAAATATTTATTGAAAGATGTAAAGAGACATATCAACAGAAATTTGAGATTTTACATGTTATGATGCAGAGAGTTCTATGAGGCTTATTGATGAATGGAGACATGATGTTCAAAGTGCAATCCCATTCTTGCAAAAGATAAATGTAGAGATATGCAAGTAGGTAACTGTGTACCTGTTCATATTCAAGCATAAATATACACTTACATTGAATGTAATGAGATGTGATGTATGCTAAGCTATTGCATGTGCTTATCCCCAGAGAGAAGCAGGATAAATCTTAGGGGATAGAGTGAAAATTTCATTATCCTTTACTGGATTATTTATACAATTTAATATTAAACATCAGTAGCCAAACATTATCTGACCATACTTCAAGGTATCTCATGCTGTAAGCATGATGAGGTCAAACATTGTCTTAGGTAAGGTTCTTATTGCTATGATAAAACGCCACAAATATAAAGCAAGTTAAGAGGAAAGCATTTATTTTTCCTATCCCTTATGAGTCAATCATGGAGGGAAAACAGAGAAGGAGCCTGGAGCAGAAACTAGTTCAGAAGTCCAAGGGAAATGCTAATCATTGACTTTCTTGCCATGGCTTGCCCAGTTTGTTTAGTTATACAATTCAGGAGGACCAGCCAAGGGGTAGCACCATACACAGTGAGCTGGGCCCTTCCATATCTATCGCTAATAAAGAGAAGATCCCACAGACTTACCTACAGGTCAGTTTTATGGATGCATTTTCTCAATTGAGATTCCCTCATCCCAGATATGTCTAACTTCGTATTAAATCGATAAAATATTACAAGTACATAAATATGTTATAAGAAAATAGTCATTACACACATGTGTTCCTTATGGGGAAATGTCTGTGCCCATGTTTATGACATACTCTTATTTATAAATTTTTCTCCTGGTATAAAAAATAATCATGACAGATATATTTTATTTGATGAATTAGTTGAATAGAAAATCTAACACTTTAATCTGCTAATGAAAGTGTCAAAAATGATCAAGTTCCCCTTTCCTCGTTTTACATGTGTGAGAGCGTAGGCACACATAAGGAAAATTACCTGTCAGATGACAGAGGAAATAACCAGTAGTGTCGGCTCATCTGCCAAAGACCCAGAGCTGCATTCAACATTTGAGGGTTCCTTTTGGCCACAATACATTATGGGAATTATTTACTCAGGGGTTCCTCTGTTGTGTTATTTTGAAATATGTAGTCAGCTGATATGATAATATATAATTAGGAAACAATGAGGTAGGTCCAGACTTTCTTCACAGCCTTTGGCTGCTAAGCACCAGTGCTGTCCTCTCCCTTTGATCTCAGCTGCAAATTTAGAAAGCCAGAGAATTGATAAATGCACCGGATGCAAACAAAGTCTCCTTTTGTTTGCCTCACAGAATGAAACTATGGTCAAACTCATCAGTAGTCAAGGTAAAGTGATGTGAAATAAATTCCAGCCACTTTGCTGTGGTCTGGGATGCCCGTATCAGAAAAGATGACTCTTCTGACTCTCACATAATTGAATGATTATGTCTGTTTGTGAATGAGCTTTCTTAATTGCTAACTGGTAATTTGGCATCCTGACATGAGTGCCTACAATCCAAGATCCCTCACTCTGTACAAGAGAAAGAACATCGATCTGAGAGATGAATGGGAAGGGGAGACATTCCAAAGCAGAAATAACTGGAGCAGAGAATAGTTGATGACAAAAGAGGCAGACAAAGTTTCCCCTGCATGGGGGAAAATACAAAACGAAGCAAAGATGGCTTAGTGTCATAGGAGTGAGTTCATCAGCTGGGATCTCTGATGGGTCTACGGTTTACAAAACACCAGAACACCATGGAGAGGTTACAGTCTCAGAGCTGAAACCCAAAGAGGCTTAACCATCCTTCAGTAAAGGAAAAAAAATCAATGACCCTAGAGACTGTTATAGGGAATATGAATTGGAAAATGAAAGACATGTTTAAAGCCAAAAATACGTGAGTATAGATGTTATAAAAAGTTGGTTTTTTTTTGTAGATCTATTTTGAAAATTTTCTTTGCTATGTAGACATATTAATGTTGGGCATCCATTTTCTTCCAGAGTCTCTAAAAATGTCAATAGAGCCACACCCATCCTCTTGAGATGAATAGAAGTGGTTATGGAATTAGAAATGCCCAGAAAAATACCTGGAATGAATAATGGGATGCAATTTAATTTTCTGTTTTTAACACAGAATGAGACAAAATTAATAATCTCATAATTTTAACACATTTCAAAAATAATTGTTCACCACAAATAATCCAACAGCCCCTTTTCTGAGTGATTTTGTGTATTTAAATATATTAATACAAACCCTGATTCATCGCTATCTTATTTACAATGTTTTAAATGTTGATGACTGGAAAGACCATCCTCATGAATTTAGCATTTCCTATAGCTTTTATATACCGTGTTTGCAGCACCTGCTCTCTGCCCCTGCAACTTCTCACTAGAGATGGAATGAACTTCTTGATAATTCATGTGCAAATTGAAATCACAATTTTATCACTATGACACAATTCTTTCATGGTATGAGAAAGCAATCCGCTACAGAAACCACAGCAGATGTCTTGGGAAATTGTCTTTATAAATGTCTTCTCTTAGAGACCCATATTCTTCCTTAAACCAAGTTAATTAAATCAAGTAGTGTAAATTATCTTCCTCTGTGTTTCCTTTTTCACAAAGCCCTGTCACCAAGATCACAAGCCTCTGATGAGTCCCCTACCTCCACTGTGAACCCCTATATAACTTCTTACCCCATAGTCACTGTTACATTTCCTTCCCGTGACCAAGTTCCATCTTGATATATCCAAGTAGTGAGGCCATTATATTTAGAAACCAATCCATCCCCCAATACCATCCCCCTAGAAAAATGGCATTATCAATGTTCTGCCTCATACAAAATTCTCCTTTGCTTTAAAGTGGAAAATATAAATTCTAGACAAAATAAAACTGCCCTTTTACTATTTTGCCTATATCTTCTTGCAAAATAGCAAAATAACTGCACATACATCCGGTAGATAAAGGAGTAAATTATCTCCCACTGCTTCTCCCCTGTCTTCTTTTCTAGTTATACATTGTCTGTGGTTTTCATGACACTAAGAACTTCAAACTATGCCTTCAAAACTCCACACTAAGATACGCCAGCATTCTGTCTTCCATTTTTATGCATAAAGTCAAGACTAGCCTATTAACATAAATATTTCACACACTTGGAATATTTGAGGTCCCTGAACATTGCTTGAACTTTCACTAGATGAAGGTAAAGAAATCTTGCAAAAAACTGTCCATGGTCAAATGTATCAACAACTGTAAAGACATCTGCAGGGCCATGTTAAGTGTCCGGTAGGCTTTGCATTCAGGTCTAAATTCTTCTGAGTAGCTGGAATAAGACAGGTGTGACAGTACTGTAAATCTTACTATTTAATTAAAGCTAAGGAGAAAATTCTCTAGTGAGCATTATCCCTTACATTAATATGTATTGTTTCAAACTCTGTAATTTCATGCCTCTGTATCTTTGCCCACTCTGTACCGCTGTCATATAAATAACTCCTCATCCCTTCCCACCAGATAAACAAAACTCATCCTTCAAGACCCATCATAAATTCTGCTTTAATGTGTTAAATATCCCTCAAGGAAGAAGACTTTGCTGCCTTTTCTATGTTTCTATGGCCTCCTATCTACATTCTCATTTTAATATTTGTTATCTATCTACCATTATAGTGTTCTTTGAAGTGTGTTTATGTTGTAGAGTGCACACTATGTATCCAGATTTTAGCACAACTGCTTTCATAGAGTATATGACCACTTGTTTGTTAATTCCACTAAGTCACTGGTTTGGCTCTGAATGTCTTAAAATTGAACATTTCTGCAAGATTGAAGCAACAGCTACTTCCTTAAAACATTGTTTTCCTAAGACTGTTTTGGTCTCACCTCTAGGATCCAGTATATATGTTTTATTGAATTAAATTGCCAACAATTGGTTAGTGGTTGTGATATCATTACTGTTGTTTAAAAAATTAACCCTGTTTCTGAATTTTTCCACTCCTATTATGCCTTTGGAAGCCAGAGGTAGACTCTCATGATTCATTGTTACATTTGGTAGTAGTAAGGATTGAACCTAAGATGGCATGAGTGAAATGTAAATACTTTGCCCCTATGCTATATCAATGGCCCCTTATACAGTTTATAGGGCAAAATTTTAAACTGACTATAAAGCACATGCAAAACATATTTTCTTAAAATCTATTACTTAAAATCTATTACATTTCAGCTTCAGAATTTAATGTTTTTATAAACATCATGATGCAGGGATATGAGCTGATGTTGATCACTTTAAGAAACACATTTTGTTTTGTCCTGAAAAAAATATTTTCACTTACATAGCAATTGATAGTCACAAAGCACTTGTTTATGAAAGATGTCATGAGACGCAAGTATTTTATAAAAAAATCAGAAGTTACAAAATAACAGGAAGTACACATATTTGCGGACACATTGTGTTTAGTTCAAATCCCAACATTGGAAATACATGTAAATTCTTTCATGTAGGTCGATGCGTGCATTCAAAATAATTGAGTCTTGCTATTACTGGTAAAACTAACGTTACTTCTGTCATTCTGTTAAGGGAATAAAGAAAAACATATTTTAGCTTAACTTCCATGTTTCGAATGGTTCTGTCAAAAGTTCATCTGTTGTAAACATTATCTCCAGGTTGTATGTTAGCAAGAGTTAAGTAGGACAGAATGAAGTAGTGAAGTTCTGAGGCTTCCTTGATGGCATCCACAGCTGCATAAGACGATGAAAAGGAGACAAAAATGGTAGGCTTCAGGTGGCATGCTTGCCCTATTTCAGTATCTCATGCTCTCTTCCGCATTCAGATCCTTCAGGAGACCCTCACCAAGCTACAAGTTTGTAAATAAATAAACAGGTGGTCCAAGAACAATATATATTCCTTATTAATTTGTGCTTTAGAATTGTAACAAATATGAGGCAAGTAAGAGAGAAATTATTTTAAGATGTTTTACAACTATCTTGAAATGCACATGCTCATTCTATAATCTGTACTTTTATAATTACTGAAGGCAAACAGCAATAACCTTTCTTTATCTTATCACCCTTTGCTAATTTCTCTGAAGATTTATTTACTTTCAATTGTTTGTTTTTCTATTTCTGTTTAATTAAAAAATATTTCTACAGTCACCCCAAAATATGGAAGTAAATGTTTCTGGTAGCTCGCTCGCTGAGAAGCAGAAAACAGCATTTGTAAACATTGAATGAACCAAGTAGTATGTAAGGTTTTCATTTTAATTGATATATATATATATATATTTGTGAATCTAAAGATTAAAGTTTGATTAAGTGCATATAGAATGTGGCATATGAGCCTACAGCTATTTCTTGTTTTAAAAAAATGGACTTCACAAAATAATACAGGAGTAATGTTAACAAGTACATTACTTGTTGCTTGCATTAATTACAGCTATTATCATTTTTCTTAACCTCAAAGCTCTTCATATATGTGATGATTAATTGGAAAGGCCATTGCAATTTTTAGCATAGGTTGAGAATACAGAATGGGATCCATCATTACAAAATTTCACGTCTTCTTTAGCTTTGCAGATTTATACCCACTAGTTACACAATCTTTATATGCTCAGATGATAGCCAAATTGTCACATCTTTAAAATTTTTTAAATTTAGCTTAAAAAGGGGAGTTTTTTTTTTAAAGACAAAAATATGATGCTTAACCAGAAATAATGAACTCAAAAAAAACCCCGCCAAAGTTACTTCATTCATGAAGGAAGTTGATGGTGTCTGTGCCATCTTACAGGATGGTTCAGTTTTTTTCCTCTGAACAAACTGTACTTAATGGACAGAATTGATATATAAAATTCTCTTTGCTGATGTAAACATCGAGTGTGGTCCCAACTTTTCTATTGAAATATCTCCATAAACCCTCAGCCTGGATGCTTTTACATTGCCCAAATGTGCTTTGTTTGCTTGTTTCTTTTATTTGCTTCTGTTTCTATGGTTGTCACTGTTTTATTCTCTTGACCCAAAACCTTCAAATAGAAATAGTGTACAAAGGAAATGCATTGTCACATTTTATACTGTTACTAACATTTTTTTTAGGTCCAAAGCACTGGGCCAATTGATGCTTCATGAAGAAGTGATCTGAAGGACTCATGGTAAACAGGATACCCTTTGCTGGGTATGAAAATATTTTTCCTTTATTTTCTCTTTTTAAAACAAGCCAATATATTATAGTCCTAATTTACTTTTTATTTGCTGTTGATCACAAACTTCTCAAACCTGGATGATATTTCTTGTTTAGTCAAAATTTTTAGAGATTCGCTAACTTTTTTGATTTTATGATATATTCAATAGAATTAATTTCACTAATTTGGCATTTTTCGGTTAACTGTTCTGGGATTACTTATTCTCATGTCTCTTGAGTGTAGATAACGTTCTCTTACAAATGATGGTTTTCTTATAGTGTCTTCTGTAGAGCTAAATTAATGAGTGGAATTGGCTTAAATTTTCTTTTATCATGAATGTTTTTTCTTTCTCCTTGCAGATCAATGTCATTCTAGGATCATGCTTTAGCATGTTGCTACTGTGTGTGTGTGTGTGTGTGTGTGTATTTTCCCTCTACCTTAAGAAAGAGAAAGTAAGGATAGAATGAAAAAAAAAAGAAATCTTCATTACTTTTATAGCAGCCTTGGAAAAGAGAAAGGAAGTAATATTCACAGCTCCTTTGGGCTGTCTTTAGCTTAGGGAGAGAGAGCTGATAGAGAGATAACCTGGCATCCAACAAACCAATCCACCAACTGCCCACCCCCACCATTGCCCCCATCTCCTTTGTATTCTAGGCGAAGTGCCCAGAAGTTTAAAGGGCACACAATCATAAGGAAAGTTGTACTTGACAAAAGACTTCAAAGGGTCCTGCTACACATGTAGTTAAAACTGGAATGTTAGTTTAGAATTAGCTCAAGACTGATTCTGGGTTTTTGTTTTCATCAAATGGAGCTAGAAAAAGAGAAAGAAGAAACAGAAAAAAGAAACTGTGAAAAATTTCCTTATGGAGGGAGTGAGTAATAGAATAAGGATATCAGACGTTTTCACACAGCAAATAAGAAAATTAAGCTGCTGGCCAAAAAGGTTACCTAGCAGAAGATTCATTTTGGTGTGCTTTAAATGTGACTAACAATGGCCTATTAGCTTTTATCATAGCATTACTTGTAAATAATTACTTTTATTCCACATTATCAAAAAGCTTGCAGTAAATATTAGGAAAATTCGATTATTCATTTCTAAGTGTTTTTATCTTAATGAGTTCAAAACCTTAAATAATCTAAGCAAGGAAAAGCTCCCTTCCTAGGATATCATAGAATCAGACATCATACATTACATAACTTGGTAACAAGGGGCATTTTTAGGAGGCAAGGACGTAGTTTTTCATCGTCTTATACTGTGATGTGAAATACCTAACTCTCAGCAATCCTGGTTTATTTACTATATATTTAGTGTTCTATTACTCACAGGAATTCAATTCTAATTTATTTACATTATCAACATATAATTAAATATTTGTAGAGGAACATTTAATCTTTTAATGAAGCAACATAGCTGCTCTAGCATAGGATCACATTGAAAGTCTTGTGTGATAGCTAGAAAGGGATCACATCCAAAGGCTTGTTTGGATCACACTTGAGGCCTGTGTAGTCCTGATGAGATAGTCTGAAGGCAATGTTAGTACATGCCTTTGACCCAATCTAGTATATACTGTGGCTGCCTTGCCAAGAGGACATGGAGGCATATTAATTGGTGTAACCTGACTTTAGAGAATACAACCATCATGGCAAGCTCCATACTGAGCATTTGAGCTCAAGTGTTTTTTACTGATTCAGAACTCCTTAGGTGTTCTACTGATAGCACATGCAGATCATGTGCACTCAAACATCTCCTTCATAAACCCAACACCTATAGACTATATAAAATGCCAAGGCCTAGGCAGCCCTTTTCACAACAGTGAAAAAAACAATTGTTTTATACATAACTAAAAACAAACTTCTACAATATTTCCCTTTTTTGAATAAGACAAAAAGAAATTGCTTTATCTCTACAACACAATTTAACAGTACATCAGCAAAATCTATTTACAAGAGGAACAATCATGAGGGGTACTAATGCACAGGATGTAATGAAACCAAGCATCTATCAAGCTTTTCATTATGTCTGTGGACAGCAGAAAAACATTTTCAATATCCAATTATCTGGAATTCACTCACAATCTTCTGGGCTCCTCCAAAGTGCTTGGGCCATTTCTCTGGCTCTGCTCTCTGCAGCACAAAGTTTGTCCTCCAGGTTCTGCTGGCTCCTCTCCACCGCTGCTACTGTACTTGGTGGTCAACCCATGGTACTGGCATCTTCAGAACACTGGGTCCCTTGCTGAAACCGGGTTGAATTTTCACCAATAGCATCTCCTGGGCTCTCTTTACGGTTCTAAGCCTCAACTTATTTACATGACCCCTTCAATCTGGGGCTTCAACTACTGCTATACCCTCACCAATGGCCTCTCCTGTTCTTTTATAGTGCCAAACTTCAGTTGCTCTTCATGACCCCTTCATTCCTTCAAAAAACAATAACACCTGGGTGACTCTTAACAGTGCCAAGTTCAGCTACCAGCAGGAGATACAACCTCAGCCAGTTCTAAAAGAGAGTTTCTGTGTGCTGACCTTGAGGAAAAACTTTCCAGATTTTAAGATAGAGTCTGGTTTCCAGGAAAAACAACTGGTAACCTTGTCTGCAGAAAGGATTTCCTACTGAGTTAGAGTTCTCATCACGATAGCAGATGTTTCTTGTCAGGCTGCCTCACCAGTATCTGTACCCCTTGTAGACAGGTTTGTAGAAAAAAAGGACTTTGAGAGGTTCAGAGTTTCTTTTTCTTTTTCTTCCCTGTTTTCAGGTTGGATTAGATGGCATGATGTTGTTCCCCACATTGGGTGGCATTTGTAGCAGTATACCTCCTGTGGCTGCTCACCAAGATGACATGGAGACATATTTATTAATGAAAACTTCCACACCTCATCAGAGGAAGCAACTATTATGGCAAGTGTCAGATTGGACAGTGGAACCCTGAGCATCTGAGGATGCTTTTATTTTTTGAATAAAAAATTTTATTGAATCAGGAATCCTCAGGTGTTCTACTGATAACAAGTGCAGATCCTGTGCAACCAAATATCCCCCACATAAATTTAACACCTGTAAAAGATACAAAATGGCAAGGCCTAGGCAGCCTTTTACCAACAGTGCACAAAAAAGTTATTTTAAACAAAACTAAAAATAAACTTCTACAGCAACACACCTTTAAACCCAACTCAGGAGGCAATGGTAGCACATGCATTTAAACTCAACTCACTATGTAATGGTGGCGCAAGCCTTTATCTGAACACTTGCGATATCAAAGGACAAATCAGAGGGAGCTGAGGAAGAAGCTTGGAGAAGAATCTGAGAGAGAAGCAGACAGGAAGCACGATAGAAGCAGAGGTGAAAGCAGATAAGAGTCAGAAAGATGGAATTAGTTCCAAAGGAAGAGTTGAGAAGGAGCAGGAGAGAGGAGAGTTCATTCAGTCAAGCAGTTTGCTCACAGACAGAAGAAGAAACCAACAAGAGCAGAGCCAGTCCAAAATAATCAGAGAGGAAAGCAAAGTTGAAAGCAGACATTTTATGATTTACAGTTTGGAGTTTACAATACAGATCAGAGTGAAAAGAGGTAGTTCAGAAGACAGCTACTCAGAATGAACCCAGTCAGTAGGAAGGCTTAGAGGCTAAAACATTCTAGGTTTAGGTTTGAAGATTAGATTGCAAGGATGCTAAAACTCTCTAGGAAAGGAGATTGAATTGGCAAAGAATAAACTGCCTTTTGCCATGAACCCATGAGAACAATAAATAAAATCAATGCATAAATCTACACACTCAGATATTCTCAATGCAGGCCAATTTAAATTATTTTTTTCTATCAACAAATTTTCTTTTACATTTTCATGATCTTGTTTTAGAAATGGAAAAATATTTTCCAATTTTTTTAAACCATTGAACATTTTTCATATACCATTTTATTTGTTTCAAAATCTCATACGTGAATATAAGTTCTTAAGAATTTATTTTTCTAATGTTTGATAATTTTAGACATGCCAGTAGTGCATTTTTCCCCCTCCTTTTCACTTTTCTTCTCACTTTCCCCCTCCTCCAAATTTTATGGTCACCAGTACTTTTCCCTTCTAATTTTATGTGTTATTTTGTGCCCTCCTCATGTGAATGAGTACAGGGCTGTCAACTGTAGGACTCTATTTAATAAGGGTTGAGTGATGTACTAATCTCTGGATATAAAGATAAAATCACACAGGAATGTTTATTACTATGTTCACTTTGCATAATTACAGTAGAATTAGGTTCTTCTTAAGAATTAGGCAGCCACAGGATTTAGACTCAGTTAACAATTCCCTAGGCATGAGTTACCCTTGTAGAGTGTACATTAAAACCAGTCAGAAAGAGGTTGTTTATAATATTTTTTGAGAGATTGTACCCTGATATTACTAATTTTTTTTTGTCATTCTAAAATTTACTGTCACCTAGGACAAAACTCCTGGGACCTGGTCTTCTTTACACCACAGAATACAGTTACATCAAGGCATTCCCATGGGAAGTTGACAATATCATACATCAAAAATACATTGAATGGATTCAATTTATCAAACACCCTATCTCAGCTGCACATTATATTTGAGAGAGCAGTTTGTGTCTTCTATGATCACCATCCCTGCTCAGGATATTCAGAGAACATGCTGAATATTACTAGTCTAGGATAAGATCAAATTTGAGATTTGAAATGTAATTTCACTTTTGTACCATCAAAAAGTTAAAAAAGAATATAATAAAAGTAAAACTCATACAATAATTTCTGAGATCATTTTTTCAGTCTACTGTAGATTCTGTTCCTGTCACAAAAGAAACTCAGGGGTTCTTTGAAAAGAGAATCCTGCAGAATTATTTCACTTTGAGATGTCATAACTCCAACTTAGGTTTCATAATGTTCCTATTGATTCATGAAATCACATTCAATAATCATTAAATATTTTTTTCATGCCTGCTACTCTGTGTCCTTCATTTTTCATTGCACCTAATTTGAGGGCAAACTAAAAGGAAGAACACAAAGAATTTAATCTCTTAGCTATAGATTTAATTGATGTCTGAGAGTCAGGTAACACTACCTAATGAGATGGTTTCAAGTGTTCAGTGTAAAATGCTGATTTTCAAATGCATTTTATCTAACCATTTGAGCTGCCCTGAAAATTGGCATAATTATACAGCTCAAGTCTCTAAGATATGGTAATTCTTGATTCAGATATTTCAATTCACAGAAGTGAGAATGAAAAGGCAAGGTTTGATGTAAGTGACTTCAGCAACTATTGACTATAGCAGAATATACTTTTTGAACATACATGAAAGAAATGTAAATTATTAAATTACCTCAAGTGATTCCAAACAAGTAGTGCCACCCCAACATCTATTACAAATAAAACCTTCATTTTGCTTTTTAAGGGACGAAAAGAAAACCTATAATAAAAGAAATATGAATATTCATAGTGAAAATGGGTTTAGAACATTTATGGTGCTCCTTCAATAGAAATACAAAATGAGACCTCTAATTCACTAGATCACAGGACATCCATTCATTATTTCCTCATTATCAAATTTTCATCACTAAAATGTATTCATTAGGCACAGGAAAAAATTTGAAAATGCATTTTACTGAATTGTATCAAGAAAACAACCACAAAATCATTATTAAATATATATTGCAATAGTCCATGATTTTTTGTGCCTATGACTCCCTTCTCATGAATATTCTCTATATATGGTTGTAAGATTAAACATAGATAAGAAGCAGGGAAATTAATTTAGGATGTATTTATAATTCATTGTGACTATACATTCAGTAAAACCAAGTCACGTTTCTTCAAACAATGGAAGTTGTTGCTCAATCTTCTTGTGTGATAGGAACAGTGAATGGTACAAGGTTCTGACAAAAATGTCACCAATGTGACACAAAAGATACTCATGAGGAAGAAGATAAGTCAAGTCAAAGGTTTTATGATATATTTGCCTAGTCTAGTTTGTTATAAACATCCTACACTATCTCTTAGACCAAAGGCAGGAAAGTTACTGATTTCCTATAAACGTCGCATTTGTCTAGGCATGTCTGGGTCCACCACTTTTCAATGTGTTCCATTTTGTCTTTTCCTAATCTGCCTTCCACTGTCCTACAGGAGCAATTGATTTTTCATGCTGTGAAATACTGATAATATAGCCTTCCCAATAATTCATTCGAAAAAAATCAGTTTTTGTGATTTTTTTTTCAGAAATTATACAGACATCAGTGATGAATATCAACAGGAAAATGTGACTTCTCATGCAAACATACATTACTTTTCTATATTGGAAAATGTTTTCTGTGTGATATTTGATATATTGATATCCAAGCCAAGTCATAGATTTTTATCCTCAAAAAAATAATGTTTGTATTATAGCATGAAGAGAAAGAAATTTGATTGTTCATGAACAAAAATATCATGGAAAAATTGGTGCAAGGAAGAGTAATCTGTCCTGTCATTTTTCATCACTTTTGCAGAAGAGTTTTATACATCCACACAGAGATATACAATTGACCTTCAAGTACACATGAGGAGCTACCATTTTATGATTCTAAGAAAAGCAAAAACTTCATTAGACTGTTAAAATAAGACTTTTATTTTCACAACTTACATCAAGTGTAATTGTAAGAATGCCATAGCGGAAAAACAACATACTAAGCATAAGACACTCAGGTTAAAAGTCCAAGTGACATTACTGAGAACATCGGATTTCAGTCCACGTCTTCAGGCTCTACCTCCGCTATGCCCTGGCTTATTTGCAAATTGTCTCAGTGCTTCTTCAAAGAAACCATACCATACCAGTGACAAGGAACGTATGTGTCTAATTTCCATCTCAGTCATCATCAAATACCAAGTGCTCTGCTCTAAGTTAAAACAAGTAACAAAATTTGTCTCTTCACAGGCCTCATCAATCTCTCTCTTTCCATTTTCAACGTGTCAGTATATGACCACTTCACATCGATCAGCTTTATGATCCAGTGGTGTTCAATCTATATTTAATCCTCTCACTGTTTAAAAAAAGGCTGCATACAGAGGTTGGAAAGAAGGCTCAGCGGTTCAAAGTGTGTATTGCCTTCGCAGAGGACTTGAGTTCTGTTCTCGGCTGCAAAGTCAGGAAGCTCACAGCCACCTGTAACTGGAGTTGCAGGAGTTACAGCTCTGGTATCTGCAAGCACCCACATGTGTGACCAAATCTACAAGTATACACATAATTAAAAATAAAATAAATCTTAAAATATTCTCATTTCATATTAACAGAGAAAAGTTCCCAGGTCTTTAAATAGTCATCATAGAGAACTGTGTATCTGCATCGCCAAAGACATGGGTGTGGGTGGCAGTGTTAAGGCCTGTCACGAAAGCAAGAATGTACAAAGAAGACATTACAAAACACTATCCTTTTTTTATGATTTTACAAAGTTATGAGATATTTAAGGTTCAGGTCAGTGACTATGACCTAACTCATTTTTACTAATGTTGTCAGAGAAAACAAGACTTCACACATATTCCATTTATGTATTCCTCTTATTCACTTTTGGGAAATAACCACATGTGACAAGAATTCATGCTGATTGCTATTCTTGCAGGTGTGCGATCAGGTGATATATATATATACATATATATATATATATATGTATATATATGGTGTGAGAAAGGATAAAAGAGAATAAACTGGACAAGGGGTAGGGAGAGAAAGGAAGTGTGGATAATGTAAATAATGTCAAATATATTTTTTTGCCCTTGTCTTTATGAACCATATCATTTTGTACAATGGATAAGTGGCAGTAAAACATAAAATACCCTTGGAAAAAAATAATATTTTAGACTTGAAGTTTTCACATTTATTGTAATATTTTAGACCAAATCATCACTAATAACTGCGGAATTGTAAACACACATTTACAATGTAGATACTGATCTAAACTTATTTTTGGAGTTTAAACTTAATTTTGGAGTTATGAAGAAACTCCCATCTGTTGTCTAATGTTCTGAGACTAATATATTCAATAGGCCCTTCAATCAGCTTTGTTGTTAATTTTATTATTTCATACATTTTGAATTTTAGTGTGGAATTCGGGAATCCTTCTTATTTCTTATGAGTGAGCAAAATAAGTGTGCAGTACTCTTTGGAAAGATGCTCTACAGATGACAGGACCCCTCTCTTGAGTGAAATAGAACCAATTGCAGTGCTTCATTTGCAAGCAATGTACATTTATGCAAATTTGACAGGTAGGCAGGTGCAAGATCAAATTTCTTAATGCCATTTGCTCTGACAATCATATAACGTTTCTAAATCTCTGCTTTTTATAATGGTTAAAGGAGTTTGTTTGGTATTTTTAAACATCAACACCTGCTTCAGGCAGAATTTAAGTATCCCTGCATCAGGAAGTAGGCTGTTTTGGTGGGAAGAAGAGCTCCGAGGCTTGTCTCCAACAAGTAATAAGACAGTAAATGAACTATATTTTGAAATGTGGGGATGATGATGGACTTAGAAGTAGGAGGGTGGAAAGGAGGAGAATCCATCCTGTGTAGCAGGCAGATGTAGGCACATGGCAGGAATTCAGCTGAGCCAAGGAGATGGCAGAAGTCCACAGGTCTCCATCTGGGGCCTGTTTCCTTGGCCTGGGAAGCCTGGCATAAGATTTCTTCTGGTAGTCCTGAATTTCCCTTTTCCTTTCCACATTGGACTAGTTATTGTTTTTTTTTTTTTTTTTTGACAAGATGATATACATCTGTGCTTTTAACCTGCTGCCATAACATCAATAATAGTTCATTAGGACGAGTGATTTTATTCATATGTCTTTCACCTAGCTGAACACCACCTGACTCTATATCAGGTAATCTCATAACCAAAGAAACATAGGATTTATGATTCTCTTTTTACTTAATGTGTTCTGCTCTATAGTTGCTTAACGTATCTGTTTGTTGGTATTCTAGTAGTTCATTCGCATATTCATCATTTCTCTGAAAAGTTCTAGTTTGTTGCCAAGAGAATGGCAAGGCAGAGAGTGGAGTAAGTCCTTTTAATCTTGGTGCTAACAATCACTCTCACTATGATACCCTCACATTTTTTTTTACTTTGATTATAACAACAGTTTGAAAAGTTTTTGTATTTTTTTTTATTCTTCCGGTACTATGTCTGAAGTATGAATCCAAGGGGAGTCTAATTAGAGCCCATTTCCTTCCTTGTTTGTCATATCATGGGGTAAAGTCACCTCAGTTTAACCTCGACATGCTTTTTTGTTATTTAATCCCTAGACAATTAATGTTAGATATGCTAATAACACAGGCTATTATGACATCAATTTTCACATTCATCTCCAAGATGGGTAAGCTGTTGGGTCTTTCTTACTAATGTCCTGTTTATGTCAACATCTCCACATACATAAAAAAAAAAACCTACCAGAATAAACAAAAGAAATGAAGGATGGAAGAAATATAGAAAGGGGAGGGGGGAGAATAAGGTTGTGAGAATAAGTTTTGGACAAAGTGCAGCCCATCCACCATAGATACAAAGGCAACAATTTATTTTTATAAAATAGGTCACCTTCATCCTTAGTTCACATAAACTAACTTACAGAATTGTTGGTTAAACTTCTGATTTTTTTCAGTAGCCTTGTTAGTCTTACTTGCATGGATAATTTGGAACTATCACCGATCCATGAAAAGCACACACAGGAAATGTTCTAATCTCCTTCTCTTAGAGAAATGAAGATAAAGAGGAAAATGGAAAATGTAAGACTCCTATTTTAAAAACTAGCCATCTAACATTAATTGTCTAGGGATTAGGAAGTAAAAAGGCATGGTGAAGTTGGGCTGAGGTGACTGTACCCTGGGATGTGAAAAACAAGGAAGGGCATGGGATCTAATTACACTGCCCTTGGATTCATACTCAGACAAAGTTCTAGAAGATTTAAAAACCTTTTCAAAATGTGGTTATTAACAATAACTAACGGAAAATTCCCTTGAGTCCCTAACATTGCCCTAGCCGATCCAGGTTCTTTTGCTCTATAAAAGAACAGGCTTAAGTAAGCACAAACATGAAAAATAGAGAACTGGAAACATCTATAATTACACACCTGAATCAGTAGACATTTCTGTCACCACACTTTAACTATGTATCTGCTTAGAGGATGAAGGAGGAGGGTCATGTTTGTGCTTCTCTGTGATGTTTATTATTTGCAATGCTTCTAAAACCCTGTTCTATTTTGATTTTATCTTTCTCTGTTTCTTTGGCTTTAAACCTGGAGAAGACCTAAGGAACATGATAGTATTTCTTTAACACATCTATTGATTTCACTCTAAAGTTTGATGTTATTCAATTTGTCTTCAACCAGGACCTGTTTGTCTCTTGATGTTGACTGGATAGGGTCTGTCTCTTCCTGACCCTAGTGTGTATATGTCTTTAGGAATACCATTCTGCTTCTTTCCTAACCAGGAGGCTGAAGTTTTGCTTAGTAAATATACCCTAGTCCTCTTCAGAATATTTTCCTTCATAAAACTTAGTGTAGTTTTAAAATCAAGTAAACCCTAAGGATTGATATTAAGACCGTTCTCAACACACTGTCATGAAAAAGAAATGAGGATATTCCTTAGCAAAATGTATACAAAACTGAAAGGAAAAAATAGAAACTAATTTTTCTTGTTGCAAGAATGGGAAACTTTCTCCACTATAAATTTAGTTAATGACTAATAAATATCTCCAGTTTGCAGTAAGTAGTTGATCATCCACAATAAATGAATACATCTGTATAAGATTTTCCAACCCAAACCTGAAGTATTCCTCATTTATTTCTAACTAGCTTTACTTTTTCTTCTTTGATTATATTCTCATTATACAGTCTTTGTGTTAGAGATTCAACATGATTGATCTCATTTATATCATCTCTAACATAAGTTTTCTGTTTTTCAAGTCAAAATATTTTCAACAATTAAAACTCTACAATTTTAACACCCAATTCCTACTGCCATTAATCTCTTAAGAATCAGTTAGAAATTCCCCAGCTTTCCCAGTACAAGTGCCCACAATGCTATAGCCAATGTTCTCATTCCTCTTTCAAATAGTAAACCCCACACTCACAGAATCTTACTGGCATTCTAGGGATTATATAGTTTCCCGTCATTAGAACTATTTGATGTGAAGTACTGACACATCTGGGGCTTCTGCGGACTAATGTTCAACTCAAATCTTTCAGTGGCTTAGGACAAAATCCAGGCAAATATTTTGGCATATAGACTAATAATAAGATTTAGTTAATATTTACTAATCTGGAGATTATTGGTTATGCAAGCATCAAAGTCAATATGTTAGAAGGGAATTATAGTCTATGGTAAGAACACATCATTCTGAGCAATTATAATTCCCATACTATCCGAATAAAATTGGCCACTAGAACAATAGACAACATAAAAAATATAAGCAAATACAGTGGCATCCTATTAGAACATTTTTGAGGCCTTTAAAAATTGTTATACCATATTAAATTATTTCATCTGCCAAATACATTATTAATAGTCTAAGAACTGTATAAAAAAAGAAAGATGAAGGGACTAGGACTATGTCTCAGTGGATAAAGTGACTGCCATGCAAACGTGGGTCCTGAGTTCAGATCTACACACACACACACACACACACACACCAGGGGGTGGTGGAACTTGTCATAGGATAAATTCTGGGGTTTCTTACAAACTTGGTATACCTACTTCCCACTCCCAAACATTTAAAAGTGCTTTTTAAAAGTGTTAGTCACATTAATAGCAGGCAGAGTACTTATTTTCCTGACTACTGAAATGAAAACATGTCATAAAGATAAAAAAGGATTGTAAGTTAAATCCCAGAGAATCAAGGTGATTTTGTTCAAAAATCTCCTGCTTTGTTACAGTACTATTCCCTTTATTGTGAAAATGTATTTTGATCTGGTATGATTTCTTCTTTTAAAAACGTTCAATTCTAAGGAAGAAAAGCAAGATTTGTGTATCAATCAAGTATAGTTTAGAGGAATTAGGTGGTTCTTCTTATTTACTTTTCATCAAAAAATTGTTGGTAATTTTTGTCTTTATTGTAAAATATAGAACCTTTTAAAGTGTTCACTTTGTTTTTAAAATTTAATAACCAAAGTAGTTTAGCTCTATGCCTTGAGGAGGTTCATTCCAAGATACATATTTTAATAAATAAAATAAAACATATGGGGAGAGGAGACATAGTAATGGGTTCGAGTCCTGCATACAAAGCAGTAAACTCAGAATTAATAGATAGAAATAGACCAATACTAAAAGCTTGGCGACCAGTCAGATGGGAGCGTCCAGTTCAAGGAAACCTCGTCTCAAGCCAATAAGACAGGGAGTGATAGAAGAAGTCTTGCAAAGTCTTACTCTAGCCATTTAAGTGTGTGCATGGGTGTGCTAATCCACATACTCATATACTTGAATCACATGCACAAACACATACACAAAAAAGTGTGAAAAACTTTCATGTTTAATTTTTTATCTTAGAAGTTAGATAACCAATATATTTTATGTCAATGTATTTTTTGCTTACATAGGAGTGATTTGAAAGTTTAAATATTTTAAAGAAGTAACTTAACCTATACCCTCTCTATTGCATGAAGTCACAATTGTTATATTAAAAGAAATGTTCATGATGTTTGAAATTGTACATTTTGATGTTTTCCCACCTACCAAGAGGACATATTTCATCAAGTGTTTTATTTGGTTCAAAATCTTCCTCTTAATGTTAATTTGGTGTTAAATTGGTTGCTTGTAATACTATATATACAGGGAATTTATGAGCAAATTACAATATTGAGGCAGCAAGAAGTTTCTTTTATTTTATCATTTTCCATATTTTCATAATAATTAACACATTTCTTTAAGTTAATCAAAATATGAATATCTATTTTCCTCCCTTAGAGGAAATCAATATAAAAACTATTTTAAGAAAATCATTTCTTCCTTAGGTAAACTCCTTTATTGAGATTTTTTTCCATTTCAAAATAATCTGTTATCCATCCATTTGCTCATTTCAGACATTTAACTATAACTGAGTATATATTTACTTTGTGGGTAAAATTTATAGGAATTTCACATTGAATGCAGCTCAGCTCATTTATTTTCATACCCCATGTGAGGAAGAAAACCGATTATGAAAAGAAGTATAGCTGAAAACAGAATTTTGCAAATATAATCATATTTTTAATCCCCAGGCAATCTCTCTTGGGTTAGTTAATGTAGTAGCTGGGAAGAGTGAAATAGAGCATTCATGCTTAGTAATTTGCACAAAGTTTAATAAAGTCACTATTTATCAAAATGTGTACATACACATTATAGGGAAACCAGAAAGCAGAAGCAAAACACCCAGGGCTAGCAACAGTGAAGAGTTATAATACACAAAATGATACAATCCAAGATCCAGTGGGCAGTAGGATATAAATGCAGTAAGTGAACTGATGCCCTGGGATGTCCACCCTCTTTAGTAAGGAACATAGTGATCGAAGGAAAGATTACGTAGTGGGTCTTAGGAAACGAACATGGAGTCCTATCTACCCCATCCTTGAGCACGTTTCAGTATTCTTTTTATCCAACTGGTATTCTATGTAGAAAATAAATCCAATGCCAGAGAAATCTATTTTTGGAATAGAAAAAGTTAGAGATGTTTGAGATGCTTCTGGAGGCTGCAGAGATTACTCAATGGTTAAGAGCACTGTTACTCTTGTAGGGGATGGAGTTCTATTTCCAGCACCCATGTTTGGTATCTCACCACTGGCTGTAACTTCACCTCCAAGGGATCCAAGATCTTCCTGTCTTACAAGACAAACTCACACACGTACATTTACATACACACACACACACACACACACACACACGCAAGGACATAAATGTAAATAATAACAGTAAAATTAAAAAAAAAGACAAGAATATCGATTGGTAAATGAAAATGCACATGACATTAAATTATTTCCATGATAAATACAGATATTGTAGGTATGGTATTTGTGTGTGAGGACTGGGGAGAATACCATTTTAAAGAGAATTTAATCACCCTTTTATATTTTACTTAATGAATATGGGTAGTTAGAACTCTCTATTATATAGTAAAATAGAAAGATACATTATTTAGAAAATGTGATGTTAAGCCTCAGTTCTCAATGTGCTGTAACTACCAATAATTAAAATAATTTTCAGCTGGGTGGTGGTGGTACACACCTTTAATCCCAGCACTCAGGAGGCAGAGGCAGAGGCATGCTGATCTCTGTAAGTTCTAGGCCAGCCTGGTCTACACAGTGATTTCCAGGACGGCCAGGGTTACAATCCTGAATCATTAAGGAATGGGTTCCAGAACATCTGATATGGGGAGATTCACTCAAGCCATGCCGTGCTCTAAAGCGCCTTTCATTCCTTTTGGTGAAAACCCCTTGTTTGAGGGGGCACAGGAGAGAAATGTTTCATTTCACATGTGACAATACTCAAGGTGGGTGACTATTAATAGCTATGGGTTGTCATGTCACCTGTCCTCACAAGTGGGAAAATAACCCTTTAGTTGTTGATATAGGGAACCTATACCATGGATTACAGCATCTCCCATGAACTCTGTTTTAGTTTATAAGTTACACAGAGCTACCTTTGCACACACATACATTGGCTACAAAGCCCATTTGTCCACCGTCCATTTGAGAAATACTTTCTTATCAATATCAAATAGTGATAATGTATTTCCACTTAAAGATTACTATTTAATTAACACCATTTCAAAAAGCTGACAGCCAGTGAGATCAACAGAAAAGAGTTGTTGCTTCCAAGCCTAACATCTGAGCTTGATTCCCAGTACCCACCCTGTAGAAGGAGATGAAAGACTCTGAAATATTGATCTCTGACCTCCACATATGTATTGTGGCACACATGCAATAGCCTTCTCCTCCGTACTCAGAGATACAAAACTTTAATGAGTGGTATACATATTTATAACAGGAAAGAAGTGTCCTTAGTATCTATATCTGTGCTGTTTGTAAGCAAAAGAGACTGACTTGCTTAAGAATTATTAAGTTAAAAAGAAAAGCTTCTATACATTAAATGCATTTTAAATCCTTAAAGTAGGTCAATATTTTTGGTCCAATGGAGACAAGATTTCGGATTTTACGTGTCAAATTGAGCAACAATTATTTAAAAAGTATTAAAGAATAAATACTACTTATTCTGAATGTCTTTGATCTTATGTTCAGAGATAAAATATATTTCCCTCTCCCAGGTAAGGGTGCTGACAGAATCTATTTGATTTCCTTCTTAAGCATTTGATCTCAACAAATACTTTACTTATTTTGTCTCAGAGGGCTTGGAGAAGCAAAATCAGAGTATAGTAAAATCTGAGATGCTAGGAAAAGGGAGGAGAAACAGTTCTATTCCTAATATTCTATTTTATCTAATGCTCAAAATAAATTTGAATCAGGAATTCTGAGTTAGAGAGTTTAGATAATCTTGCTCAGGTCACACATGACTTATTTTCTCAGAGCCTGCTTTTAAACTTACTGCTATGGACCACAGGTACAGATTTTAATGCACCAGACCACTTCGCTTGCAAAGAAAGTATTTCAAAGCAGGTCTTCACACTTGTGATGGTTAGCCGCAAGCAGATCTGAGAGGGTAAGGTCAGTCTACTTTCTTTTCCCATTTTAACCCACATGCAATTTGTAACTATTCTTCTGTGCAAGGAATTGTACAGATGTATGCAAAAAAATGAACTATTAAAAATGTTATAGTCTCAAGCAAATGAGCCATTAAAAATGTTTGGATAAACGTCAGATGAGGCGTCTGTGATACATGTGGAGAAGATGTGGTATAAGAAGATCCTTTGATTCTTGGACAAGCCCGCACCTGTCCTCAGGTTTGGCTTCTCCCGTTAATAATTCAACTGCTGACAGTTGGAGCTCCGCTTCTGCTTCATTAATCTGCTCCTGGGAAGCAGTATTTTCTCAAAATTTTGGTGACATTTTCATTTCTCATCTTTAAAGGAGTCCTCAGCTACTCGTCTGGAGGTCACACATTCCTCCTCCTCAGCCAGATGGGAGGGAGCTCTCATTCTGATACAACCTGGCAGTGTGAAAATTCAAAAATTTGGAGCGCATTTTCCATTTGAGTAACCTGCTCATTTACATCATTGCCTATCAGGTGGAGGGAGCTGTATCTTTTTTAATTGTTTCTTTTCCCCTTGTCTTCAGATGACAGCTACCCAAGTTACCTTTAGTAGAGATGTTTTGAATTTTTCTAAGATTCTAGGATACATCCTTTGATAAAGGAAAAGATGATTAGATGATAGAAGAAGCAGTTTAAAATGTTAATTCTTCAAAAACCTTTTAATGAGAAAAATATTATATTTTAAGTTTAAGTTTATATAGTGTGTATTCATATACACAAAAGCAATTTATTGAGCATACATATATAATACACGTTTTCGAATAGTTTCAAGTAGCTTTCCTATGCATACTATTTAATATTAACACAACATTTTTTTTATTTAGCAATGGAGAGCATAATATATTGCATCACCCAATACTGATGATATTTTTATCCCAAGCTGTGTGTTAATTCATTCATGAAGTCATCATTATTTTTCTCCCAAACTCCTGGACATAAATGTATCCATGTTGAGTAACATTATGAAATGAAACCTTTAGCACAAGCATGCTGATATGTTATCATGAGTTAGCATGCCTTCAAATAACAAGGTCAAGAAAAGAATGAATGCATCTACAGATTAAAAAGTGATTTAGAACCAGTCTCCAGCTCTGCTGATTACATGGACTCATTTGGTTGCTCCTCAATTTAAAGGTATCACGTTTCTTTGTCTTTAAAATGATAGTTTAGATTGAAGTTGAGCAGACAAAGTGCCCACACAACATTTAAAAAGGTCATCATTTGTTCCCTTTCACAACCAACAAACTGAAAAAAAAATCTCTTGGCAAAAGAGATTGGCTGATACAATGTTCTACAAGCTAGCACAGTTTGGGCTCAGTATACCATGGATAAAACTGTAAACAATGATGTGAAGTGCATTGACTTTATGACATACATTAACTATGCACAATAATGCATATAATTTGAACATTCTACACGTGGATTTCATATTCACACCAGGCTATTTCCTGTATTACTGCCTTACTTCCCCTCAGTATCTCCTTCTTTTTTGACTCTCATGTAATTTGTCCTAAATTCTGTAGTTGAGACTCTGACTCTGATGTATTTTAGCTTAACAGAATGATATCTAGTTCCATGTATTTTCCTGCAAACAACACAATTTCGTTCTCCAATTGTGAATAAAATGGAGTATTGCAGCTTTTGATGCAGCTTTCAGAAATGGGTGGTATAAAGAATTTTAGAGCTGAAGATATGTGACTCCAAAATTAAGGCATTTGTCTGCTGAGTTTTATTACACATATAGAGAAAATGAGAAAGGACAGTGAACTAAAGCTTGACTAGTGTACGAACAAATGAGGCTCCTTCCACATTTTCACACTGAAGCCCTAAGCTCCAGGTCTTCAGCATGCAGTTGTCTTAGAGGAAATATTTAAATACGTAGTTAGATTAAAAAGGAACATTTTGTGTATTGTCAAATAGAATATAATAGGTTACCTTCTATAAAGAAATTATCAAGCACATAAATACAGATTACAGATGACAAATGTCATTATTTAGAAGATATAGAATTATAATATATGAATGGGGTCTCGGAAAATTTCAAATCATCAGTGCCCTGTTCATAACTGTGAGATGTTAAGTTTATAGTGTCAAAACTTCCCACTCTGTAGTATGTTCTTACGCAGACCTAACACTGAATCTCCAATTTTAATGACATTAGCATAATGCTACATATAGAAATAACATCATATTCATGAATATTTCAAATTTTTTAATTGTTGCTCCTCATCGATGTTTTATAATCATTTGAATTACAGTTTTTTTTCCCTTAATTTATCTTCTTGAAGTTCTGTGATATACTCCTGGTTTGGTGTTCTTAACTCCACAGCTGGAGCCAATAATTTGCAGCCAGTGGTTGATGATAACTGACAGAGTAAACAAATAGATCCATGAACGGTAATAATGCTGTTTAATCCAAAAACCAAAGATTCTCTTTGGAGTTCATGTGGTTAACTTTATCAGAAATTGTGTCCCTGCATCTGCCAGATGGCAGTGCCCATTTTAACAGAACACTGATGACTGATGGCATATAAGTGATATGTTACAAATGTATTTTCTTCATAGTTCTATTATTTGTGTTTTATAAAAATACATCTTATTTGCCTTAAAATTCACTGGATGTGATATTTGGGGTGTGATTGTTAAAATGGAATATAAATCTTTTATCTGTCTAAACATTCTTACTAGTCCCCAAATAAACACAAATATATATATATATATGTGTGTGTGTGTGTGTGTGTGTGTGTGTCTATATATATATATATACATATATGTGTATGTGTGTGTGTGTATATATATATATATATATATATATATATATATATATATATATATATGGTCTAATCTGATATTAGTTACATCATTGTGGTTGGAAGCTACATATTTTTCCTAAGACACATAGAAATCATTATTCTTCTGTGATCTTCCTATGGTCCTATGGAAGTACTTGGAGAACAGGTCCAAGAAAAAACTGGTGCCAATATGAGTCAAGGAGATTCAAAATCATTGAAATAAGTTCAAAATAAAGCATTGTTTGCTCAACATTGGAGTTTAAGCTGGAAAATCAAGACTTCTGTGTTATGGCAACTTTGATGTTTTATACCTTTACATCTAATAAACTTCATTATAACAAATCTAACTTTCAAAATAAATCCCCCCCCCCCCCCCCCCCCCCCCATTTCCCCCCCCCCCCCCCCCCCCCCCCCCCCCCCCCCCCCCCCCCCCCCCCCCCCCCCCCCCCCCCCCCCCCCCCCCCCCCCCCCCCCCCCCCCCCCCCCCCCCCCCCCCCCCCCCCCCCCCCCCCCCCCCCCCCCCCCCCCCCCCCCCCCCCCCCCCCCCCCCCCCCCCCCCCCCCCCCCCCCCCCCCCCCCCCCCCCCCCCCCCCCCCCCCCCCCCCCCCCCCCCCCCCCCCCCCCCCCCCCCCCCCCCCCCCCCCCCCCCCCCCCCCCCCCCCCCCCCCCCCCCCCCCCCCCCCCCCCCCCCCCCCCCCCCCCCCCCCCCCCCCCCCCCCCCCCCCCCCCCCCCCCCCCCCCCCCCCCCCCCCCCCCCCCCCCCCCCCCCCCCCCCCCCCCCCCCCCCGACCCCCCCCCCCCCCCCCCCCCCCCCCCCCCCCCCCCCCCCCCCCCCCCCCCCCCCCCCCCCCCCCCCCCCCCCCCCCCCCCCCCCCCCCCCCCCCCCCCCCCCCCCCCCCCCCCCCCCCCCCCCCCCCCCCCCCCCCCCCCCCCCCCCCCCCCCCCCCCCCCCCCCCCCCCCCCCCCCCCCCCCCCCCCCCCCCCCCCCCCCCCCCCCCCCCCCCCCCCCCCCCCCCCCCCCCCCCCCCCCCCCCCCCCCCCCCCCCCCCCCCCCCCCCCCCCCCCCCCCCCCCCCCCCCCCCCCCCCCCCCCCCCCCCCCCCCCCCCCCCCCCCCCCCCCCCCCCCCCCCCCCCCCCCCCCCCCCCCCCCCCCCCCCCCCCCCCCCCCCCCCCCCCCCCCCCCCCCCCCCCCCCCCCCCCCCCCCCCCCCCCCCCCCCCCCCCCCCCCCCCCCCCCCCCCCCCCCCCCCCCCCCCCCCCCCCCCCCCCCCCCCCCCCCCCCCCCCCCCCCCCCCCCCCCCCCCCAAACCCCCACCTGGAACATCTATTAACTGAAGTAAGGAAAGTGGTAAGCAAGGAAATATTTTGGATCTTGAATTTCAACTTGATGCATAAAGAACCTACATTGTCCATAACATATCTCAAATCATATGTCTTCTATTCGTAGAAACACAACTAAAGGCAATGTAGTTAAATGATATGTCATAAAAGTTCCATAAGGCACCTATGATTTTAACCGGGTTATGGGGTCAGAATTATGGGCTACAAAAAAGGGCTACAAAGCCTTTTATAATCTATAAAAGATAGCCAACTTTATGTGTTATTATTCTGCATTCTGATTTTGTCTATGACCTAATCAGATATAATTTTGAAGAATCAGTCACAATGATATTGGATGGCACAAGGATTGAAACTCTCACTGAGGCTGTATTTAACTAAGTAAATTCACAAAGAAACTATTTGACAGGAAATTGTGAGTTGAAGATGAATACAAAATGTTGCTTTAGAATGTAGGGCCTCCTGTGAAGTCAAAATTTACCATGATGTACTTCAAGATAAATGGTGTTCATTGGAGGAACAATGCAGTTATGGATTCCCATGACTTTTATCTTATGTGGGCAGATGTTTCTGGTGATCAGGCAGAATGTTTCTTCCACTAGGTACTCTTAAAAACATAAATTAATGCCTCCTATCTAGCAATTTCTTGTGATTTGGAGCAGTGTGATCGATTCAGCATGGAGAGAGCCTCTCACATTGTAAACCAGTGAAATTTAGTTTGTGAATCTGAAAAGCTGAAAAACCACCCCTGGGACTGATAAAAATGTGAGAATAAGCCCAGGGAGCCATGATTCCTTTCCCATCTTCCTCCATACTTAAGTAGACCTTGTCATCTGGAAGGAAAGGGAAGCCTTATAGCATGCCAGCTCAAAGCTGTGAATGTGACCTAGATAATTCTTTAACAATTAAGTTGAAATGCCTCCTTTAATGTCCTCTGCAAGAAAAATCTAAACCTTCATCTCCCAGAGTAATATTGTGGTCAAAACACAAGTTCCAAAGACAAAATTGAGATGAATAAAGGTTATACTTCTAGGTAAGCTGTCTGAATATATCTGGTCATTCTCTAAAATAGTCTCTTCAAATTCAAATCACCAGAAACACTGGTGTGTGTGTGTGTGTGTGTGTGTGTGTGTGTGTGTGTGTTTGTGTGTGTGTTTGTGTGTGTGTTATTTTCAATCATACTATACAATTTGTTCACTGGAATAGAGACTTGACATTCAAGAACTAGCTAATTTGAAATTATAATGATGTATGTAATTTTATCACTAAAAAATAAGACACTTTCTACATCAGTTGAGTTTTCTTTTTTCCACTTTACTCAAGATAATGAATTATACAATAAAGTTTAACAGTCTCAGCCTCTTGTTTTAATTAGAGCAAAACAAGGAAAGGACACGCCAAACAATTACCCTATTTTCTGCTCAGATGTTTTACAGATGCCAAATAAAATGTTGTTGATTAACTAAAAGATTTAAATCACAAATCAGAGGCATGAAATCTGAAAAAGGTTGAACTGTTCTGCATTAGCACATAAAGTTATATTCTACATGTTGTCATGCCAAGTACACAAAATTTGACAGGAAAAGGAAATTGGGCCTAATTTGCCCTGCTCTCAGAGGGAGTGCTTCGAAAAGAAGGAGGAGTTTGGCTCAGAACACACAAAACCAGATGCTCGGTTATACTCTGACTTAGTTTGTTGGTCTTGATTATTTAGTGATTAACGAGAATGAGCAATTAATGCCACTGGCTAATTAATTAATTAATCAATGAAAAAGGCTCCTCTAGTAGTTGTTCTAAACATTTAACTCTTTCAAAATTGTAATCCAATTTTCTGTCCATTAATGAATAGACAGTCAAAATTGAGCACTCATTTTGTTTTTTTTTCTAATTTTGTTAGTTATTAATGACCAGAATTGTAAAAGGCACATGTTTTTATTTTTATTTATTTTTTATCCTACTTAGCTTTACATCCAATAGAGTAAACAGGAAATAAACAATGTCAGAATCATGTGATCAGAGCTGCTGCTGAAGAAGAATCTCATTTAACTATTCTTCAACTACTTGCATGAAAAAAAGATGTTAAATAAAATAGAATAGTGCTCCGCAGGTAATGTGAGTACTGGGAGATGAGGGCCTCCTGTCCTTATCCTTAATGCCTTCCCAATAGCGCAGCAAGTCACAGCCCATCCCGGAAATACAGCAGTGCTCAGTGTGGCCATGAATGTTCCAGAACCAAAGTAAAGTTTGGGACATGACTGTTTAGAAAGGGAGAAAGATGGGGCAAAAAGCCCATTTGGCAAGCAATTATTTTGTCTGATGGTTACCCTCGTCATATATCCTTCTTCACAAATGTCATGCTGTCCTTCATGAAGCTCATTAGTGAACTCCTGGGGAGAGAAATCAATATTAAGTCATGAAAAGTTTTGGGTTAACCATGCAAATGTTTGCTGATAGTCAGTTGACTTATCGCTCAAGATGCAGCAAGTCGATATTTACCACTCCAAACCCAAGTGTATTGACAACATTACATTTGGAATATTTCTGTCAAAGGCACAAAGAATCTCATTTAACTATTCTTCAACTACTTGCATGAAAAAAAAGATGTTAAATAAAATAGAATAGTGCTCCGCAGGTAATGCAATGCAATGCAAATACATAGAAGGGGATGGAAGCAGTGTTCCAGATAGCAGGATGGAATGTCTCCAATCTTTTCATTCTATATAGATTCCTTCTATATAGATTCATATATATATATATATATATATATATATATATATATGTATATATATATATATATATCCTATATATATTCTTCTATATATCATTCTATATAGATTTGTTTTAGAGTACTGACTGCAATTGGAAAATGCCAGTTTAAAAAATATGTATAATGTATCTACAAGGAAGGCTGCATTTAACTGCTGCTGTGATAGTGCTTTGATGAGACTGAATAGCTACCATGGTGGGCCAGGAAGATGGTTCCATGGATAAAAGGACTGGAATTCAAGTCCCTAGAGACGACTTATCTAAGCAGGATATGACGTTCTTGTCATTCTAGGGGCTTCTATGCCAAAACAGAAAACAGACAATTGACTTCTGGTGGTAAGTAAGGACCAACACCTGAGATTATATTCTGACTTCCACATGTGCACCATGGCTCACAACTGCCTGTGCCTGTGTACATACACACACACACACACACACACACACACACACACAGGCACATGGACACAAACACAGGCACATACACACATGAGAGAGATAGAAAGACTGAGAGAGAAAGAAAAAGAGAGAGAGAGAGATTATATAATATTAACTGGATTTATTTTGCACATTTATCTTCAATTCAACGTGTGTGGACTTGCATGAGACAGAATCAGCTTGATAGTAATCCCGTGTGCTATTTTGTGACCTTGATGTACAGGCCTGCTTGGCAATCTATAAATGTGATAATCAAATGAGACTGCTGTTACTTTTCACCATCCCTATATGGAAGTTGGAAGCAAAATTTAAGCAACTTGCTCTAGGCAACATAGTTATATAAAGAGAAACTTAGGTTAAAATCAGGCTGCAGGATCTTAGACATTAAGTTCATGGTAGTGTCAGAATCATTCTTTTTCTTGTATAGCAATGATCTATTTCCAAATTAAGCCAGTGGTAGCAATATGTTATTTGACATTTAATCAAAAAGTTTAACTCATTTTCATTAGTGGTTTGAGGTTACCTCTCTGTATACAAGGCTTATTGCTTCAATCTAGAGATCTTTTATCGAAGAAACCAAGACTACAGAAATGAAAGAAAGAAAACATCGGGACTTTGGTATCACTCCCCCTTGAACCATAACCCAGCAGATATTAATTTCCCGTGGAACTCAATGATTGGGCAGTATAGAAATCAATGTATTTATAACATGTATTCTTACTTTATGAGCATTTTATTCCACATGATAACTATTCCAAAGATTTGGGAGTTCTATGTGATACCTTTAAAATGAAAATCTGGATTTTTATTCTGGCAGTGAAATTTCAATGCTTCAAAATTATATTTTGAAAACATTGTTTCTCTTTAATAAGAGCGTATGGCTGTATTGTGTAATGGCACAAAAGTAATCAGTCATTATTCTTGTTTTCTGTCATTTTACAGAAAACAACCACATGAGTTTTGTTGTTGTTGGTGTTGGTGGTGGTGGTGGTGTGTATGTGTGTGTGTGTGTATGTGTCTGCGTTATACATTTATGCTGCTTATTATGACTCTTGCTTGTTGTATGTCATATTATAAAATGAATATGGTTTGTGACAACAGCATCCCTCCCATGTCAAAGGGAAATCAGTCTTCTCTAAATGACTTGCAAGATTAACAGCAACCACTAACATGAATTGAAAGGCTGGCATTGCTAGTTTTATAAGCAAAATAGAAGTATTATATAATATTCAGTTCATAAATGTATTTTTCTTCATCTAGCACTAGAAATCGAAGAGAGGCAAATTTGGAATATGCCCTGTAGTTATTTGCCTATCCTGTTCAAACATTTAATTTAAAGGCCTGTACAACACAAAGAGACTTCTATGTCAGTTCCGTTTGACTTCTGATTTGTCTCTCCTAATCTTGACAACAGAAACAAGATTTCAGGCTGATAAAAATAAAATGTGTATCACTTATCATGCTCCTTGCTGGAGACCATGAAAGCAAAGAGCAATCAATTATGGCCACTGATCCCCTAACTAAGTCTTCGTTATTTCTTTTTTTGCCATGTGCTAAAAACATAGTTATGCACGCAACAATGTAATATATTCTTTAACATGGCAACAGGCAAGGTATTGCTCATCTTTTTATATTTCTCAGCGATTCCCTTGGGGCCTCGTTTAAAGGAGGGTGTATCACAATGTTGTTAGAATATTAATTCTATGCAAAATGCATGGGAGTGCTTCACAATTCAGACACCAGTTCCGATAATAAAAATATTTCTTTGTCTGAAGATTTATCTGTGATTGCATCTATCATCTGTGTAACCTTTCTACTTATTCATACATATGCGTATATATGTAGATACACATAAACATATACTTATATATTCATTGAAGTTAGATAAAAATTTTAACTTAGAGAAATTTTTCCCTGCCCATAGATGGAAACCTCTCACCTCAGCTCATCTCAGTAGCATCAAAAGATCAAGGTCTGCCTAAATGACAGAGTGACTTCCAGACAAATTGGATAAATTGGAGAGACTAGGTCTCAAAAACTTTGGAAAAACTTTGCACAGAAATATCAATCTTAGACTATTTGTACAGCTCCATTGAATTTCACAGCAAAATTATTACTTATCTGTTGTTTGCTGTTCATCCAGCAAGTTTTTTTTTTTTTTCCCATACATGAGAGGATGCATGTCTATCATTCCATTGCTCCTATGCTTCTGGACACTCTTGCATAAGGAGCAAAACTTCTAGGTTTTACATTTCTTCTGCAGTGACAAAGACATTCTGATTATTTAGCAGATACCAAGTGAAAAACCAAATGAGTTCCTTATACTTTTTTAAGTGTATAGGTGGACTGGCTCAAGGAGAACTCAGACATTCAAAGATAAGTAAGTTCATCTCTGCTCCACTTATAGTTCATCAGGCTATTAATTAATAAAGCAATAAAGACAGTCCAACCACCTTTTAAATCCAAAATTTAGACAAATGGATTTCTAAATTTGAATTCAAGAATTAAAAAGAAAAATCAACACCAAGCAGAAGTTATTTATTCTAAACTTCTGGAAACACCCTGGATTAACTGATAGTTGATCAAGATTAGAGTTAATCCTGGAAGTGACTCAGTAGTAAAGCCCTGTAAAGCCCTGCAAAAAACCTGTAAAAATGGGATGCCTGACCTTGCAATTCCTTCAAATCCCAATTCCAAATCTCTTCACTTCCAAAACTTTAATAATATTTTCGTCTCCTTCATTTCATGAACAGTTATTTTAATTTAAGTAGGTGATGGATCTGAAATCAATTTAAAAGACTGAAAATTCAGACTGTGTCATGATTATAAATTGACAACAATAATCGTTAAAGTATTGTATTAGACATCATGGCTATTTTGTCTTTGAATTGTATGATACAAGAAAACACAACTAAACGTTAATCTGCTGATTTTGTAATTTGAAGACATGTAACCACACGGCATTGCTTTCCAGTCAGTCTGTTCATGTGATCTCACCTTGGCTACTGTTTGCAGGGATGTCCGTCCATATGCAAAGGCCTGGAGAAAATTACAGTCATGATCAGGGATCTTTGCAGTATAGGCCTTCACAATGCATTCTAGCCAGCCAGGATGTATTTACCTAGTGTGAACAATATTTCCTAAATAGCTACAGTGTCTTGAGATAACAACATGGAATTCATTTCAATATTTAATCCAGAAAAAATGTTTCTAGCATTTTTATATAGTTTGAATGACAGTCCATATTACTGAGAAGTTGCATTCTCCTTGTTCACATCCTAAGAAAAAACAAAATTTAAAATGAATCAGGTGTGTAGAATCCTTTATGGGAGAGATGGACACGGCAGCACAGAACAGGGCCGCAGCCAACTCAACATTCAGACTGCATGAAGTAGAAAATATATATATATATATATAATTTTTAGATTATTAATATATGTTTTTCTTTCTTTCTATTCTTTCATTTTATGGAATTCCAGAGTAAAAAAAAAAAAAAAAAAAGTGGCTTTGTTGCTTGTGCCCTCTCCTGGGTTCTTTCCCTTCGGTTTGTTTGTTTTGTCCAATTCCAATGTGTTAGCTTTTGTGTTATCTTATCTTTATTTTATTGTCCCTTAGAAGCCTACTTGTTTTCCAATGGCAGACAGAAAGGGGTGGATCCTTATGGGAGGGGAAATGGGGAGGAACTTGGGTGAATGGAGGCAGCAGAAAAATGTAATCAGGATATATAATGTGAGAAAATAATTATTTTCAGTACAAGGGGAAAAAGATAAAAAAGACAAATGAGTTTTATTGATTGAATTCACACCTATCAATTTTCTAATAATAGGTTGAGGGCAGATGACACAGGAAATACTTTTGTGAGAGGTAGTTGCCAAATGAGAAGCTACACCAGAAAGACTTGCTCAGTAGGATGGTTTATTTTTAATCCAATGATCGGTCTATATCAAAACATCTCATTGGTGTACAAAACAACTATGTGCTTTTCTACAAAACATCTTTGCCTGTTGATTAACTTATTAACTATTAGTTTATCTTAAGAAATAAAGAGATGCATTCACTCTGTGTTATATTATTCAAATTCAAACTTAAGAACTCCAAATAATGAAAAACTAGTATTGAATGTATAGATAGAAACTCCTGGATTTTTTTCCATAGAGTTAATACCTATTTCTGCACTTGTGGATACAAACTTAATTGCTTAAGCTATCACACACACACACACACACACACACACACACACACACACACTTGCAAATATAATAAGTACTTCAAATTCAGCGAACTTAACAACAATGGGTGCTTCTTATTATAGACATATTATAAATAATTCAGCATATCCAATTGCTGAAGAGAAGAAGCTTTAGATTCAACTCCATCTTTGCTCCTTTCTATCTCCATTTTCATGGTAAGATATTCTACCTCTTTAAGCTACAGTTATCTTACCTATGAATATATTCATTACCTTAATGGATTTGGGATAAAGGATAAGACTGGAAACAATATACATAAATAATTACACAGAGTTCAGTTTAAGAGATTATAACTTGCTTTCTTCCTCCTTTTTAAATTGTTGGAGAACTGCAGACATACATGAAAGGGAATTTCCCTAATTGATCCTCCCACTTCTTTTGCTGCAATTCTTCCCAAGTACAAATTCGTGCTCTGTGTTCTTTCTTTTGTTTTGTTTTGTTCTTATCACAGTGAGTCAATTTTGTTATCTTTAAATGCTGATGACTGTAGTGTCTTTGATAGGAAAAGGGGTCATTATTTCATGCCCACGTTCCTGAAAAAAAAAAAACTGACTCTCAGAACTCACTATCTATACTTTCTTGCAGTCAACAATTGCCAATGGCTCCTCAGCTAGGGTCCACACTTCAGAAAAGTATCAGTACTAGTAATTTCTACTAGGTATAGTTCTAATACATGTATGCCTAATGCTGTGAGGAAAATAACTACAACTTCAGGGCACATATGCTGATTCTTGTCTAATAGAATTGCAGAATAATTAAATAAGCGGCAATGAATATCATTCCATTCTTACTTGACTTAAGTGTGCCATTCAATCAGTAAGCGACAATAAAGGAAAGCCACCTGTTCATCTCCAACTGAAAATGGAGCTGCTTTAAGTGGAAAGCACTGACTACGATAACTTCTTTTATGTGGCAAATGCTTCAAAACCATAGGAAACAGTGTTCTCACAGATCACATTGTGCATTCATTTATCTGATCTTTTGAAATTCCTAAAGTTGATCTCAACAGGATCATATGGAGAAAGCCTAGATAAACACCCCTTTACCTGGAAACATTTTTTTTTTTTTTTAAATTCTAAACGAGATCCAACATCTTTGGGAAGGATAAGAGTTGAGATTATTTGTCTGGAAATAAAGCAAAGCAAGCAAACAAAGACACTTAGATCATCAGTATAATGTAGGGCATTGAATAACTGGAGAGCAAGGATTTGGAGGCCTGGATTTCTGTAGAACAGAGCTCACAGCTTCTATTTAAATTGAAACCGAGGACATATAGATTAATGCAGGTATTTGAAACATTGATATATCCTAGTTCAACAGACTTTGACAGGATGATCCTAATTCAATTAGGAAAAGAACTGTTTATTCTCCCCTACTTCCTCTGCACAATCTATTTATCAGGAAAAGGAACTAGCAATTAACAGCCTCATATATATCAAGGCAAGAGTAAGAGTTTTTCATGTAAAATTTTACTTGCATGGGTTTAAAATGAATAGGAAAGAGTTATCACTATAGATGGTGTTTTTAATGTGTACCTAGGTGAATATTATGAACAGTAATCAATTTGGCTGCAGACATTTTCTGCAGTCTAATAGTTCTACTGGTTTTAGATGGTAAACAAAGCAATAATCATGAATTCTCTTGTGAGGCAGTTTAGAAGCTGTGCAAATAGAATAGATATTTCTCATTCTGTAGTTGAGACAAAATTAGGAACACTTGGAAGTTAGAAATTCCTCTTACCCTTTCTGCTGCTAAACAGAAGGATCCTTTGAAACTTATTGGAAACTATCCTCATTTCTCTTAAAATATGGACACACAACATCAAATAGAAGGACATAGCATGGGGTATCAGATACACAATGTCATTATCCAAGTATGAAACACACTGGTTTCTGTGAAAAATGTGCCTAAGTTTTGCCATATAAGATCCACAATCTGTTTCATATAGTATTTGGGGAATTGAACACATACAAAAAAATTTGAATCATTTTTAAAATTATAATTTCAGAATTATTTTTAAGCAACATTAACTAAAATTATAAGATCAACTTCACATCAATTAACATGGAGTAGCCACTTAGGAGATAGACCCTACTAAGACTTTCCCTCTACATATAAATAGGAATGTAAATAGTAGAACCATAAGTAGACACAGGCTCTGTAAGGTTGAAGATATCAGCCATCTAAAGATAGCTGAAGCCCAGGAGGTACACTACAACAAAATCTCTAGGACTTTCCTCTGTTTTAGGTTGTGCTGGTGTGTTTAGCTACATCCCCTACATGCAGGAATTTGTTGTAGACTCTAATCCTTAACCACTGACATG
Organism: Cricetomys ansorgei; assembly: GCA_026225945.1. Classification (NCBI taxonomy): domain Eukaryota; kingdom Metazoa; phylum Chordata; class Mammalia; order Rodentia; family Nesomyidae; genus Cricetomys; species Cricetomys ansorgei. The sequence continues at coordinate 29,255,939 of JAMJFZ010003163.1, forward strand.
CATATATCCAATGATATATGCATATATCATACATACATATGTGTGTGTATGTACTTATGCATGCATATATTATTATACATTCATTTCAGTACATAAAAACTTCGTATGACCATAGGATTAGGAAAATAGTTGTCTAACATCTATGAAAATCTTGCACTCTCCTATTCATTTAGTAGAACCACATGGAACTTATCATTGATCCTTCCTCAGGACACCCATTCTCTGATCCCTTGACGTAAGCAAGACTAAGAAAAAAAATCTTATCTGCAATGATTTGACCATGAAGAGCCATTTGCTGAGACAGTGACAGGGATCCTGAACTAGAAGAACTTTTGATTCCTCCTGTATGCAAACACCAGTGTTCTGTTGCCTGCCCTGGATCCTAACAGTGGACTCCAACCATAATTAGAACTGACAAACATGAAGAGGCTATGTAAGCTAGGCTGGCATGTGCTGGCTTTGACTTACCCTCCATGTTAGTTGTCTATTGCTTGATTTACCTCTCCTTCTTTCCCAATAGGTATTTAAAAGTCTTTGTCTGCTTTGGTGACTAATAAAGTGATTGTTCTTATTTTGAAGAGTTTAAATGTAATATTTATGACTGTACTATGCTTCAACTGTAGGTGTTATACCACAGTGCCAGACACAGTTAATAGTTTCTTGTCATTACCTGGAAATACATGCATACATCAAAAGAGTCCTATCATAGATACTGCCAAGTCTCTACCACTGCTTGAAACAGCGTCATGAGCCCAAACAATTTTTTTTTACCACATATTATTTTAAATAACTAACTAACCCGACATTCACAAAGGATAGAATACGTTTCTCAACTGAAAAATATTAGAATAGTTAATCCCGTTAACAAACGTAACAAAGACGTCTTCGAAGAAAGACCATAGAACTTGATACTAAAACATAGTATTTTTTCAGACCAAAGTCTTATTTGTATGATTTTTAAAAGTGTTCATCATTTAAAAATTTTCCCATTTTTCCTATGTTTAGACATAGACTAAAATTTACACAAACATAATTATGAACATCTTAAAATTAGATCGTTTCTTTTATGTATATTATTATTACTGGCCATCTTTAGAAGAAAAAGTGATTGTCAAGTACTTGTCAGCCATTTAAATGACAGCTTTGAAACCTAAGTATTTATTGGAGACTGTGACTGTTTAGTCACATTTCATATGTCTCAGAGTCTCTTCCCTGAGTTGACAGAATTTGAATTGAACTTTTAAGCAACTTGTAAAGTTCCCCTTCTGGAATCCCAACACCTCTTGAGTCTGAACACCAAAGCAAAGCACACTGCCCGAAGATGTGTGCAATGCCATATGTCGCCAATTTTGCATAATCAACTCTGAACAGATTGTGATCGTGTCCAACAGTTCAGTGTGTTCCTCTTGAGTCACTCAGCAGAAACCTCAAGTGAGTCTGGAGAACTAATATTTTTTTTTAATCGAGACATTAGAAAATAATGAAAAATTGGTGGTTCAGGATGAGTCAATTGGTGGGATTAAGTTTAGGTATGGTTAGGGGTGGTAAGGGTTAGGATTAGTATTAGGTCTAGGGTTAGCATTAGGGTTTGGATACATTTTAAATGCATTTTAAATGCTGATCATTATGTCCATTATAATCTCTATAGAAAGTCAGTTACTTTTGCTACAATGTGTACATTTTGAGACTCTCACTTGAATGGCTATAATTTTAAAGAGCACTTGATAGAGTTGGTATTTAAAGCATGTAGAAAATGAAACCATAGTATCAAAGGCACTATTTAGATAACAAACATGATTTCAGGAAGAAATACTAAATCCTATGAGTGGAAATGATATTAAAAACAGAAGTAATAGGTAAGGGCTATATTTAAACAATATTGATTTTGATATTATATATATATATATATATATATATATATATATATATGTATATATATATATATAGTATGTGTGTGTGTGTGTGAGTGTGCATGTGTGTGTCTCTGTGTGTGTGTGTGTATGTGTAACCATAATCAATAAGAAATTAGGTCATGAATTTAACATAGAGCAATGAGAATACCTGAGAGGGTTTGGAAGAAGGAAAACTCAAGAAATAAAATAAATAATAAAACTGAATCCTAGAGATTTCCCCCATGGTCAGCTCTTGGCTTCATGCACAGGACAGGCTACTTCTTTTCGAGCATTCGTATCTCAGGATCAGGGGACATTCTGAAGAACCTGTGCCAGCACGTGCTAAGCTCAGAAGGCTTTCATCCAGGAAAGGCAAAGTTATAAGACTTTACTTCACTTTTAGTCCTTAACCTATTGTGAATATTGCCTGGCTTGGAACTGAAAATATTTCTAGACAATAAATACCCTGGGAATGGCTCCAGTATATAGATCTAGATCGTTGCTACAAATGACTAACATTAAATCATTTGTCTGATAAGTTTCAAAGTCCTTATATTGTTTGCTTTTTGACAGGTCTTAAATCAGAGGAAAGTAGAACAACAACAACAATAACAACAAAAAGAATAGGAAACAAATCTGAATATTGGTATGAGGTACAAAGTATGATTTTAAAGAGATATCAGATGTCATCACACTAGATTTCATGGAAGCTAATATGAATTTTGACATAGTTACAAACCCTCAAAATATTTGTGAGTTGTATTATCTTTAGATTTGCTTCTGGAGCCAAGAATGAATACCAGGCTTTTTTTTTTTTTTTTTTTTCCAGCCTTGTCTCTTTTAATTCAATCATTTTATCTACCAGCTGGGTAAAAAAGAGATTAACATCTTTATCAGTTTAGTGATGTTTGGGGAACTGATTGTAGAAGAATTGACAAGAGTTGACAGTAACTGTGTAACTGTGTATGGGAATTTCAGTGCTGAAGGAGACAGCATGTAATACGTCCTGAATATCACAGAAGGCATACAAGCACGTTCATCTTGCTCTGTCTGCTAATTTTTTTTAAGTTTTTAAAGCCTTTTATCTTCTGTATTTTCTGGTGCTTAGTTAAAAATATAAGTTAATGATCACCCAGAATATTCTTCCTTGTTTATTCTTTTTTTGTTCCTGTCACTTACCCTAAAAAAATGAGTGCTTGAATTCCTCTACCTTTATTCTGTAATATTTCAAATTTATCAGTACATGCCTAGAGGACTTCTAGGTAATATGACAGTCCCTGTGTGACATGACAAAGGAGAATCATAATAAGCAAAAACAGATTTAATAAATAACCACAAAAAGATTCAGAAACCTGAAAAAGACGGGAAGGGACACCTGAAAAGTACAAAGAAAAAAATGTCTGAGGTACTGATAAGAGGTAAGGAGAACATAGCTTCTACCCTCCAGCTCCCTAGGGTTGGAAAGGGAAACAGAATCTAGCTTGGTTCCAAAACCAGGTAAGTGGGCAGGAAAGGCAGTTCCATCTTCAGGACAAGTCTACAATCCACACAACCTTCAAATTCAGTTGCAAGTTTTTGTAGAACAGTGACTCCTCTCATGAAAAATAAATGTTGTGAAATTTGTCTCTTTTGTTTCTCAGAATGCAGTTACTGGGTATCATCTTGAAAGAAAAATGTGTTCTTAAAACCTGAGCTAACCCTAGATTTAAGTAGAGGGCTCAGTAGGTAAATTAATTGCTATGTACACATGAAACACAGACCAACAGAACCCATTGAAAAGCCAGCATGATAGAGTATTTCACTAACTCTAAGTACTGGGGTTAGAAACTGGCAGTTCCCTGCTGCTCTTAGGCTAGCCAGTCCAGCTGAACTGGAGATTCTGATCCCCAGATTAATTGAAAAACCTTGTCTCAAAGAACAAACAAGTAAATTACAGAGATATCATAGAGATAGACACCCAAGTTGACCTCTGGCTTCCACATTTGCATATTACAATCATATCACATATAAAAGCACACAAGAGCATAACAACACAAGTCAAACAAAACAACAACAACAACTCTTGGGACCCAAGAACAGGAAACAACCACAAATCTAGGATCCTCAATTTGATATGCCATAGTCCCAAGGAGATAGCAGGCCCAGAAATGCAGGTGTGGGGACAGAGCAGCCAGACCTAGAGAAACCTAAAAGTACAGGCAGTGTAAGATTCAGCTCAGGAACAGAAATGCTCAGGAACAGATAGCCCTTCTCTCAGTGACCTTTGTCTAAGGATAGATCTCAGTAACTGAAAGCAAAATTTCACAGAACTTCATATATCAGTTTTACCTTTTTGTTATGTTGTCACTGGTGATGTATTAGTAGGCTTGCATATATTTTAAATGTGCCTATATATCTTCTATGGATTGATATTATTATTGTCAATAACTCTGCTAACTCTTTATTGAGTAGTATCAGAGATTGAACCTTCAAGAGTAGACAATTCAACAACAAGGTCCTCAAAGAAAGAACCAAGACCAAGAATTGTATAAATCAGAACACAGAAATAAAGAAATATTAAAAAACAAAAACTACTTTTACCTTTCTAAAATAGCCTAATTTCTCAACTATTGAGTACAAAAATAAAATTCTGTAAATTCTGAGTGAAGAACTCAAAAGTTTCCTGGTAAAATAAACAATGATACAGAAAAGAATACAAATAAGTATATGTATTTCATAGTGGAGTTGGGACTTCACCAGCACAGAAACAAATCAGCAAGTTGTTTGCAGATATTAGTAACATGAGTGAGAATGACATTCAAATGGGGAGACCATGTAAAGAAAGAAATTAAAATTATAAAAAATAATAGAAATATTAGAAATAAAAATTTAAGTGAATAAAATTAAAAGGCCGTGGAAAGCATCACAAATAGATTTTGATAAACACTAGAAAGAATACGATGAAAGAAAATCAACTTTGATAAAACACTACATTCAAACATCAGTCATGAAAAGAAAATAATCATGAACCCAAAATCTGAGAACTCTGGGATATGCTCAAGAGACAAAAGCTAAAAATTAATGAGTAGGTTCAGGAACTAAGATAAAGACTAAAAACAGAATTTATTAAGGAAATTACATCAGAAAAATCCCCAAAACCTAGAGGAAGAGAAATGCAAGCACAAGAAGCATTTATGACCTCCAATAGACATGACCAGAGCAGAATTTCTCTATGACATTTATAGTCAAGATATCAGAAATACAAATCAAAGGAATATATTAAAAGCTGTAAGAGGAAAATGCCAAGTTATCCACAAATGCAAACACAGCAAAATAACGACAAATCTCTTATCAGGAACCCTACACACCAGGAAATCATGGCATGATATCATTAAAGTTTGAAAGTAAATAACTGCCAAGCAACATTGTTATGTACAGCAAAGCTATCTTTTAAAGTTGACAGAGAAATAGTAACATTTCAAAACAAGTATAAACTAAGTGACTTTATACCCACCAAGCCAATAATGCAAGAGTTATTTGAGAGTGCTGTACATTGAAGAAGGATAGAGTTAATCTCAAGGGCACAAAAGAATTAATATCATGAGACAGATAAACAAAGAAAAATGGGAAGGTATCATAGTTTGAATGAAAACAGCCCCAATAGGCTGGGAGGAAATGGCACTAATATGGGTGTGTCCTTGTTGGAATAGGTGTGGCTTTGTTAGAGAGTGGGCTTTCAGGTTGCAAAAGCTCTCCCAGTCTCCAATTGATTTTCCTGTTTCAGGTACCCTCATTCATTTATAACAATCATTTTTATTTCGTACCAAGATCTATCACCTCCCCAATCCAGAAATCTGTGGTTTTATGGAATGCAGTTTGGTTATCATTCACATAACAACTAATATCCACATATAAATGAATACAAGTCTTTTACTTGCTTAGTTAGAGTTACTCCCAAGATATTTTGTTTTATTTGAGGCTACTGTGAAAGATGTTGTTTCCCTGATTTCTTTCTCTGCTATTTATTAATTGTATATAGGAGGGCTATTGAATTTTTTCAGGTAAATTTCTCTCCAGCTACATCGGTAAAAGTACACAGAAGATACAAGATTTTCCTAGGAGAATTTTTAGGGTCACTTATAATACTACACTATCTTCTGTAATTTAAATCCCTTGATCTCCTTCACTTGTCTTATTGCTCTTGGTAAACTTCAAGTACAATATTGAGTAAATATGGATAAAGTAGTTCCTGATTCTGCTGAAAACATTTTGAGTTTCTCTCAATTTAAGCTGGCTATGGGCTTGCTGTAAACTGCCTATGTTATATTAAGGTTTGTCCCTTGTATCCCTAATCCCTTCACGGATATTATCATGAAGGGGTGGTGAATTTTGTCAAAGGTCTTTTCTGATGTAACGGGAGATGATTGTGTGGTATTTACATTACAGTTTATTCATATGTTGGGTTATATTTATCCATTTAAATATGTTGTACAATCCTTGCATTACTGGGAAGAAGCCTATTTGATCTTATTACATAGTATTTTAATGCGTTCTGGGTTCTTGGATTCCATTTGCAAGCTTTATATTGATTTTTTTTTGCATTTTCATAAGATAAACTGGTCTGTAGTTCTTTTTCTTCCTTAGATCTTTATGTGGTTTGTGTATCAGTGCAACTGGATCTTAAAACAAACTGGGAAATGTAACTTCTGTTTCTATGTTGTAGAATAATTTGAGGAGTATTGCCATTAACTCTTTTTGAAAGTCTGGTAGAAAATTCTGTGCTAAAAACATATGGCACTTTTCTTTTCTTTCTTTCTTTCTTTCTTTCTTTCTTTCATTCTTTATTCCTTTTATTTTATTTATTTTATTTTTTGTTTGAGAGTAGGGAGACATTTGCTTACTGTAATAGGTCTTTTCGAATTAATTACCTGATTTTGGTTTAACTTGCGTTAAATGTTATGTATAGTGAAAAACATTTCTTTTAGGTTTTTCAATTTGTTGGAGTACAGCTTTTTAAAATATGTTCTTATGATTTTCTGAATTTCATTGGTGTCTGTTATATCCTCCTTTTCATTACTAACTTTGTAATTTGGACATTCCTCTCTACATTTAAGTTAATCTTGATAAAGGTTGGTTAACGTTTTTGATTTTCTCAAAGAATCAATTCTTTGTTTCATTGATTGTGTCCCAGGAGTTTAGGTGTGCTTTATACTCATTTTCATTCAATTCTAGAAACTCTTGAATTTCTGGATAGAATTTATAAATTCTATCATATTCAATAAAATGCTTCTAGGTGCTGGGGTAACACTTAGGAACAATAATGGATTGGGTGGGCGAGGCTGAGGAGGTTTACAGGAGGGAGGAAAGCGGGGTGTTGTGTTCTTCTAGGTTCTGCTTAATCTCCTAGGAATGGGGGCAGAAAGTGAGGAGAGACCACAAAAGGTAATCTGCTACAAAGCTTGGGATGAGACTTGGGGGAAGCAAAGGGAGAATGAAGATCTGAAGCTTGTCTACCTGCTTCTATGGCCTACTTGCTTCTCTGAGAGGTGTGGTCAGTGTGAACCTTAGAATGCCTGCTGGAGTTAAGGACTGGGATAAAGATATTTGTAAGGGGAAGGAAGTTTGGAAGGGAAGAGCCAAATGATCAACTGAAGATGTAGGCAGAGAGGGATAGCAGCTGCAGCAGATTGTCTGATACAGTGTTGGAATAAGCCTGGAGGATTGGATTTGGAGAGAAGGTATAGGTCAATATCTGCAGTTAGCCTATCTGCCTACCTGGCTGTCATAGCCCATATTACCCAGGAAACGACTGCTAGAGTTTTAGGCTGGGTTAAAGGAATAAGTTGGGTGAAGGAAGGTTGCAGGAGAAAGTCTACGTAGCCACTGGAAAAGGGAACACGAAGGAAGGGATTCCTACTCGGGCTGGTTGTGGACAGGACTGTGGGATTGTATTTGTAAGAGCGTAGGGAGAGGTGAAGGTCTAAAATGAGCCTACCTGCTTTCCTGACTAGAGGGGCATGTGAGGATCGCATCTTTTTAAATATATGGTATATTAATCTAAATTATTATCAAATATAGGCCACATAGAAGTAGAAAACAAGAAATTTAATACTAATAAAATTTATAGTGTCAAATTCATTACTCAAATTTGTTTTCCAAAAGTATATTGCATGTTCAATTATATAAAATAAATAACTGGTAGGATGAGTAGATGGATGGTTAGCAAATACTATACTATTTTAGTTAAAATAGTCATGTGATATATTCTTTCAGTAAATACTTGTTAAACACATGCTCTAATATAGTATCCATATCTATATTTTCATAAAAAGATACAAGTCATTTATCAGACTCACTGTTTTAGAAGATAAGTTCTTTGGAAATAATTCTTTCCAAACTTTCTCCAAACCTAGTGCTCTTCCACCAACAGTGCCTGTCATTAATTGGCATTAGACCTCGTGGCCCAAGCATGCAATCAATTTTCCTTCTTCATTCCTGTTGAAATGTGAAGAACTCTCATATTTATCCAAGAGCTCCTTTATCTTCTGTAAAACTCATTTCTCTTGTAGGTTTTGTTTTTTCTCATGGGTTCTCTGAAAATATCTTGAGGCTCTTTTCTTTGCCCTGAGCACTTTTACCCAAACATAGCATGCATCTGATTTCCTGGGGGGATGTTATACACAGAGGGGGGGAAAAACCAACTATCATCAATGGAAGATAAAGTAATTTTGAAATTTAGGAGTGAGAGCTTTCTTTTATCAATAATTAATATAAATTTGTCTGAGCACAGAACATGTAACATAAATTCCTAAGAAGGATTAATAAATTATGAAGACAAATACAATGAAAACTTTCTTCATTTCAGAGAGAATTACAACCCTTTACAAATAAGACTAGAAAGAAGAAGATTAGATGATACTTTATATTTTGTGAAACCTACGCATCTTGTTATCTAGCCAGGGCTCTGAGAAAGGGCGCAGAAGATGTTTGATTGTTAGAAGATATATTCTCATTTTCAGACTTCTGTCACAGATATGTAATTGTGTATGTCCTGAACTGGATCCATACCAGCCTTCGGGCATCTTTCTAGCAGTGTATTTGTTAAATAGATGAGATGATGATGTATTCATTCTCTTACTCATTAAATCAAGTAATGTTTGTTAAAGTATAATATATGCTAAATACTGTTGATGGCTATGGATACATGGTAATTAGTGAAACAAAGATCACTCCTGATGCCTTCGTGCACAGTTTCTTATAAAGAAAGAAAGTTAGTGCATAGGCTCGCCAACAATCTGTAATCAGATAGCGAGAAATAATGGCTGTACTGTTAAGAAACAAAATACGACTGTGATGAAGATTAGTTAGCAAAACCATTGGAATAAGTTTAATGTGAAAGACCTGAGAATAGAACAGTGTAGTAAAATCTGTGAAAGATGTGTAGGACAAGAGAGAGATCCTTGTAGATTTGAAACTGTATAATGAAGAGAGAGAATTTCCAATGATTCGGAAACAGAAAACTTAATGTTAAATTAAAATTCAAAGTAAATATAGAAAAAAAAAAGAATGTAAGGAAGTAATGATAGTTAGCTCAAGATTTTATTGGAAAATTCCTAAATTATTATACAAAACCTTCCAGATTCAATAAATGATTTAATTATTATTTTACAGTCAATGCTTAAAATTATTATTTAAAGGCAACAGTGCCATGATCCAATTTATTTGTTTAAATATGATTCTACTTCTACTCGAAACAATGAGTTACTATAATACAGATAATTATTTATAGTAGTCAATTGTATGTGTCACCGTAAGTAAACTAGTGAATATCTGGGTAATAAACCATTTTTACTGCTTAATGCTCTCAAACTCTCATAGTCTCCTGGAAGACATTAATATTTTAAATTACAATGAATACACCTTTTCAACAATGTGAAGAGATGTTATCTAATGCTGTGAAGTCTGTAGCGAAGAAAGTGAGAATTTGCTACATTTAAGAGCAAGGATGTAGTTGTTAACTACAGTCTTTTACTCTCAATTTAGGGAAAGGAAAAGGAAGGATGGAAAGAAATGTTCACTGCTTTTGCAGGTGGCCTTGATATAGAATGAGAGAAAGGTAGAAGTTTTCACAGCCTTTTTTAGGCTGCCCAAAGCTTGAAGAAGACTAGCTCACAGGGAGTCAGACTAGAGGCTCAGCTCACAATCTTGTAAACTCAATCTCTCCAACCTTTGTTCTTTTAAGTAAGAATCAACACACTAAAAAATGATGATCCAACCAACAAACCAACAAACCTACAGTTTTAATCTCTGGCACAGGATGGTACTTTGCAGGCTACCAAATGGTTATCTATATTCTAAGCCTAGTGAAAATAATATATGTGCTTTTATTTAAGCCTCCCTAAGCAAAATTATAAAACATGAGTATCTTTTGTTTCCTCTGTTGCACAAATAAGGGTTTTCCTTTAAGTTCTTCCCATGAGCAAAGAAAAGTCAGTTTCTAGGAGAAAGCAACAAAAGGATGTCCCTTATTCTTGACTTTATGGCTTAGAAATTGGCTTAGAAATTGGCATACATACAATTTTCCTTACCTACTAAATATTAATTCATATGAATACTGACAAAATGAAGGAATTAGAACATATTCTATATATTTTTCAAATTCCTGGAAAAATGTTGAATTCCTTACTTAGTTTAACTCTCCCTTTGCTCTGTGCTGGACAGGGTGTGTAGAGGTCCAAACTCAGCAGCTTCCTGTAAGACATTCTGGTCCAATGGGCAGTTACTAATCAGTGAATGACAGTACAAGGAGAGAAAGATGGTCCTTGAGCTATTAATATGATTATAATTCTGTGTGATTGCGAGCATGGATCTTATTTTCTTCAAATTTCCAAATAAATATAACTTTCTTGGATACTGTCCCAGAATTAATCACTTCCTTAGCAATTTCCCAACAGGTCTAATGAGAGTTCATTGTATAATGACAAAGTACCAGTTCAAAATTTTGCTCCCCATATCAAGTTGAAAGTCTCTTCCAGATCTTCTTCTGCAAGCTGATCAATACTGACTGCACACTACACTGTCCATTCTAAATTTATTTCTGCAATTTATCTTTGCTTTAAGTGTTGCCACGGTTAATTGCTAATCCATATTCATTGAGCATCACAAATGGGGCCGTATAGTCAGGAGACACTTCATGTGGAAAGTCTCAAATTCTTCTCTCTTACAGTTGCTTGGTTTCCTTAAACTTGTTCAAATAAAAATATAAGACAATTGCTGTTTCATATTATGAAATAATTTGCATGCTGATGCTCAGTAGGTAATGACTTCATTAAAAATAGCAATGTAATGTAAATTGCTGCCATATACCAATTCAATTGCTTTAATTGGACTGTTAAAGATAACTTTTCTGCTGTGAATGAATTTGTGTTTCTCAAAGCTCAAACTTGAACACTGAAAACATATTTCTCTGGAATATTCCTTCAGTTCTATTGGAGTAACTTCCAAATTCGTGTGACACATGGTGATCTAAGCTTTAACAATGAACTCCAGTCCCCCTAGAGATAGGATTACAGGTGTGTGCTAACATATCCATCTTCAATGTTTATTTTGCAAATTGTCTAATACTCCCAAACCTGGGATGTGCTATCTTTAGAAGACGGGCAGACATGTGTCTGTTCCTTTTGATTTTTTTTTCATAGTGGCAAACTAAAGGTACTAAAGATAATGCTATGAACACGTTGTTGTTGTTGTTTAAGCAATGCTTACTTGGTGAACAAAAGAACCAATGAGTAGGAGTCGGTAAAAGTAATCATAAAGGACCATTACAAAATTGTCAAGTCCTAAGCTCAAAATAGATGAGCCTAATCAATGATTGTGTTATGGCAAAAAAGAAATAATAATAATAATAATAATAATAATAATAATAATAATAATGTTGCTGCTAGTAGAGCTATTGTGTGAGTCTTTTTGTCTTTGTCTCTTTCTCTCTCACACATTTACTCTCTCTCTCTTTTTCTCCCTTTCTGTACATATATAGCTTACATCAGTGATTGAGTCTTTTGACTCTTTTAGGATATTTACAGTCTATATATGTTGGTTAATTGTGTTTGCAACATTGGCTTCATTTCCAAGGTTACTATTCCAAGTCAAATTCCTGTGTTCATTAAACATGGAGAATCTGCAATTTCTGCAAATTAAACCCTGGATTTATCTATGTATATATTAGTCATGTTTTTCATGATGCTCTACCTATATAGTAAAAATTGTGGTTTATTTTTAGATTAAATAATTTGCATAATTGGGCCACGATCCTGGATGAATTTAAACTGCTGGAGAGACATGCTTATTATAATACACACACTCATGAACTAATGAGTATGTAAGGCTCTCCCACAGAATCTTCTCTTACTGCCCTCAGGGCTGCTTCTTTCTGCATATTCAAGAAAATAATGGTAATGTTAAATAAATAAACAAGACAGTATTTTTCACCTAAATACCTCATAGGTTTAATTAAGATACCTTGGGACCTTGTCCATTTAATTTGTATTTATATATCATCTTCAAATGTGCCCACCTATCTCAATGGATATATCTGTTGTGATTCCATTTTTAATGACAGAACAAGAAATAAATGACAAACAAAACAGTAACATAAATAGAAAAAATAGCAAACACAGTGTGTTTGGTGGGAGTAAAATTAGAAAATACTTATAAAGCAAATAACTCAATGCCTAGAACCTAATAAAAACATGATTAAACCATTATTCTCCTCCAGATCATTTTAAAATTCCAATGAAACAATGAAATGAAAAATGTTTGACTTTCTTTTTCTTTTCTTTTTTTTCCCGTTGTTTGAAACTAGGGCCTTGGTCATGCATGCTAAGCATGTGTTCTGACATTGAGCCATAAGTACATAAGACTTTCATCATGAGTTGAAGCAGCTCCTTAATCTAACAATTGCATCTTTTTTGAGTTAATATTTTCCCTAAAATACCATCCACACCACAGTATTTCTTTTACCAAAGTCATTTGTTTACTTGAACTAATTTTCTAATGACTTTGCCATTAAAGACTACCAAAGATAGTTACACTCCGGTATGTCGTATTTGCTCCAGAATATTTGTGTGTATATCCCTACTGCAACTGAAAAAAAAAAAACTTTGGTGATATATTTATATACCTATATTAAAATCTTTAATTTCTTGCCATTGTCTATTAATATTTGAAAGACTAATGAGCTCATTATTAGGCAAAAAAGAAAACAAGCAAATTTTGGGGAAGTGTATTCCATGACTTTAGCAAGCTGGATGAGTTCTGATTAAAGAATAATACTTAGAACTTCATATTGTCAACACAAGGGAAATTAGCATGTCCATATTTGAATTTAGTGCATCATTTGGCATCCTGCATAATACCATAAATATGCTGGTACATGCCTACATAACAATTTGTGGTATGAATCACATGTAATATTTTCTTGGAGTTAGCTATAAAACAAATTTGGAAACCAAAATTAACCAGATGACATTTTATTATGCAGTTGGTCTGATGTAATGTAAAATTTAATTACATAATATTTCATCCACAGCTGTGACAAAACGTATATGAGCTTCCAAGATTCAGGAACTAAGCTGACATTGAGATCTTTAGGCAGATGATTGAAGTGGGTTATTCTCTCTGAATATATGAGGATTTATTAATATGTACATAGACCCCTTTCTTAAATACTCAAATACCCTTCTTACTAAATTCATCTGAGAGAAGATTATGCCTTGGGGTCATTTACACAAAAACAAAAACACCACCAAAGTAGTTCATCTGAATCACATTACAAAGTTGTAAACCTTATATGTAGCTGGTGAGCTTGCCCTACTTTAATCCCCCTTGTGTTTACCAAACTCAGATTTTTTTTTTTTTTTTTGCATCTAATTGCTAGCAAACTGTAGATAATAAAATATGCTCATCAAACCAAGCAAGATCTGGGTTCATTTTGTGGCCGCATTTTCTTTGTCTAAAAAAAAATTTTTTTATCTGAAATGTGCTCAATGAAAAGACATTTTCCAACTAGAGAGAAAATTTTAATTAGAATAAAGTGAGTGAGTTGCCAATTCCATCAATTCAGCAAGCACTTATTTGGTTTTACGATTTATACAGCATTGTGCAAGGAGCTGAATATCCATGAGAGAATGATTTTCTTAAAGGCTTGCATTTCTTGTACCTAGGACACACAGCGCAGTGGGAAACAAGGCCATGGCTGCCCACAGCATCCCACGCTATTCAACATTGACCAAAAGTGATTCAAAAATAGGTTACTTTAATGATTACAAGACCTTAATGACTTCCAGGCCAAAGTGGGCCTATTTGATCTAAATCAGAAGGCCTCTCTGCCTGGAAGGCTACTGCCTAGCTCCTTGAATGTGTTTCAGGTGAGGATAACATACAGAATGGAATTGCTGAGGCAAATGTGTCCTTATAGTCTTTCCAAGGGCATCGTATTCTGCCACCTTAGCCAGAACTCAGAGATGCAAAGCTAGCCACAGTGTGACATAAATATAACAGGAGGGCTGACTGGTAGAGTGTTCCCAACATGCGATGCTACAAAAGGTTTTTGAAGTTATATAAAAGGTATATAAAATATGACAACCAATTGCTAGTCGTAAGTCAGAGACAGGCATAGGAGAACTCAAGGTCTTCATTAGGGCAATAAACTGTCTTCCACCTTCAACTTTTCTGCAATTTTATCCTTCACAGAGAATGAATGTTCAGTTACATGTGAAATAAAGAAATAAGGACTAAGCAATGGCTTTACTGGAGCAGACTGCCAAACCGATCTCTAGGATTCTCTGTAAATCACAAAGTGAGAAGAGAGAACAGACTCACGTGGGTTTTTTTTTTTTTTTTGGCCAAAGCATGCACCCACACGAACGTGTGCAGGCACGTGCATGTACAGACACACACACCACACACACACACAGAAGGAGAGAGAAAGAGAGAGAGAGAGAGAGAGAGAGAGAGAGAGGGAGAGGGAGAGGGAGAGGGAGAGAGAGAGAGGGAGAGAGAAAGTAATTCATGACCCTCAAAATAAGTAAGTAAATTTAAAGGAAAACTAAAGCACATGTGAGCTTATAAAACATGTCATAAAAAATCTGTATTATAGAAAGAGAGAATAGAGAAATCACAGGTATTTTGAGGGACAGAGAAAGGGTAGAAAATTGAACCCAACAGGTAGAAAATTGAAACTAATTAAATAAAAAAGTAAAGTTAAATTGGGGTAGGTAGATGGCTCAATGGCTCAGCAGCTAAAGATGCTTGCTGCCAAGTGCTATGACCAAGTTCAGTCTCCAGGGATAGACATGGTAAGAGGAGAAAAGTGGTTCTTGGAAATTGTTGGTGACACATGTCCACATGAGCACATATGAAAGTGCAGGCTGACACATCAGTGTACACACGTATTACATACAAACACACACAACCAAATGAATTTAAGAAAAATTTATGTCAAATAATTTCTGATCTTGGGGTACTTTAACCATTGTCTTATAGTATTTCTTTGAAAACATTGATAAATGGTCTGTTGTAGCAGTACACAGTTCCACATTACAATACTGTGGATGCTACTTTGCTCATTTATTAGTTAGATAAGACACTGGATCTAAAAAGGCTGAGTGGTTTTATAAGGTGGACCAGGCATTGCAATATATCAGAATTATCTCATCATCTCATATTTAACCTTTTCCTTTTAGCATTTATTATACATTCTTTGCCTATTTATTAACTCACCTTTTAGAGCCAGTCACTTGCTTCTATCATTAGAGATTGGCAAAGCCTACTTCATGTGTTCAAAAACAACCAAGTGGAATTTCAATGAAAATGGATTTAGACTTATAAGATATCACAGTACACAGTACAATACCACATTTTTGAAGAATAGACACCAAAGTCACCCACTACTCACTTTAGCCATTAAGGCATGAGTACTGCACATAACTGAATACCTGAAAAAGTGTTTATTAACAGTGTAAGAATCCTACGTGCTGAGTTCCAGCTAACATAGCCAACCAAACTCCTGACTGAACGTTAGAAAGAATATAAGCAGATAATGTTCTGCAAGCTGACTCCACTAATAACTATTACAGATAAAGATAACAGAGCATTGGTGCCAGCCAAAGTTCTGGACCAGAGTTTTGTTATAATGACAGTGAAATTAAAGCAGACAAAAGAGAAAGATCCTCTCTATTCTGCTTCATCTATACACACACACACACACACACACACACACACACACACACACACACACAAATGACGGGAGACAGAGGAGAAAGAGAGGAGAGAGAATTCCTCTACATAGGTATCATCAGTTAAGCACTGTACCCTATGGAAATGTTCTCTTGATCAAATGATATCCTGAGATTGGCCATACCACAAAGAATGCCGAATTCTTCCAATAGCTCAAGCCTAGACTCTCCTCTCTCCCTTCTCAGATTCTTTAAATTCACACAAATCCAGTGCCCTGTGGATGTTCTTCATCCTCCTGGTACTACAACAGACTTGGAGATGTTATCCAGCTACCCAGAGCCTTCTTGTCTTTATCTGAAATAATGGCTTAAATTATGATGTTGTTACAATAATTAAACACGCTCATTTCATCAAATATTTCATTAAATTGTGTAAAGTATAAATTGAGTAATATCAGAAGGTCATATTATAAATGAAAATAACATAATAATGAAATAAAAATTTGAAAAACTGAATTTGTGCATTACTGAATCTTAGATTAATGAATAAAGGCACAGCAATATGCTAATACAAAAGTGGCCATTCACTTTGAGTTCAAGAAATAGTGATGGGCAAAATTCGCATATTCACTGGAAATATAGAACACAGAACCAACATCATATCTACTGAAACAGCTCTCTTATTTTAATCAGATCTGTAGTTATTCTCTTTTTATATTAGAGTTTCTGAAGAGTGCATTGCACAACATAAAATTATACACATTTTCTCGGTGTTATTACATAGCTGAAATTTTTCTGTTACTGTGAAATCATCTTTTAAGTTCATTACCTTAATTAATATCCATTCTCAAAGTGAAGAAACTGCGAAGGAATTCAAGCAACACAATTCAAAACTGTCTGAATTAATTTTCAGATTAAGGCATTTCTAAAACCTACATACATTTTTCATCATTAATATCACATGTTTGTTTCACTGATGGTTGCAGGACATTCCTACTGGAGGATATATTTAAGGAATTGTGTATGGTTTGAGGAAAGGATCCAGAGAAACTATAAAAGTGGGTAACGATGGAGAGGCTACAACCAAATGCAAAGAAAGCAGGACAGTTGGAAGTCAAGAGGAATTAAGAGTCCAAAGGGATGCATCGACAGAGTTCCATCAGCTCAATATGTCCATATTGCTAGGAAAATTTCCCACTGGAACAAACCCCAAAAACAATGTCACAACACATGTTCCTTTTCCTTTCCATATTGGTTCCCCATTGGCCAGTCTCGAGCAGATCAATTGCTGTAGACTATGTACTGTTTCTTGCTATGCCACACCTAGCCTGGGTTCTTTAGAGAAAATACTTGATAATATGAATAAATAGACACAAATATTAAATCACATTACATGGAAATCTTAACAACTGCCTCACATCGGATAGGCCCAGATCCAACCTGATAGTGGCTGAGTCCCTGAAGTTCAGTCCTGTAGCATTCCCAATCCCTCGCTGAAAATCTGGAGTACCTAAAGAACCACATCATCAGGTATTGATGGAACTCCAGAAACGCTGGTTCTGATAGCCTCAAAGGAATCAAGCAAGGTAAATCACATCACTGGAAAGGGGGAAGGCTAAACATGCAAAAGGCAGATAGCCTTCTATCTGCCATGTCCTTTCTCATTTAGGATGCTGCCAGATGGTACAGCCCACATTTGCTGTGGGTCTTCCTATTATGTTACCTAATCCGGACAATTACTTAATTGTGGTTCCCTGCATAGGTAATTCTAATTTGTGGTAAATTGACATTAAAACAAATCAGCACAGGGAAACATGGAAAAAGAAATCATGTAGAACAAACAAAACTAGACATGTCGTTTGATAAGTTCATGAGAGAATGTATCATGCAGTTGGAAAGTTATAGTAATACAAAAACACACGTGCTCATATGCAGAGACAGGAAGAAATTAAAATGTTTAACATTTGCATATTCCATGGTAGTTGGATAAATTATATTTTAGCATTTTAAATTTCGTCATATTAACTTGGTTTGTACATTTAATAAAGCCACAAACCAGATAGGACTAAAAACTGAAAACGATGAAAAATAAGAGGAGGTACCTTACTTCAATATGGTGATGATTATTTTTACTCATTAACGTATTTCTTACATTATTTTTTCTGTCTATATAAGTTAGATGTGATAAGATAATCCTTTTGTGCTTTACAAAATTCATACATTATCTATTGATCCTATGTTCTACTGTATGGGTAATTAGTTTTAGTGTCTCTTTCTCATGTCTTCTCCTGCTTATTCTCCTAATACTCTTATATCTCAATTATGATTTAAGATCAGTGGATTTCATGTTGATGTGTATTCTAATTAGAACTAAAAAACATACTACATGAGCAATTTTAAATATCACTTTTTTCTAGGATTACTATGTAGTTCATTTTATTTATACAAATGATTATCTGCAAGCCTATTTCAAACAAGAAATAGTCTAGAATATGTGACAACTTGTCAGTAACAGATATACTCAGAATTGCTCAAGATAATTCCTTTTGTCTGACCTCCAGTGAAGGATTTTGCAGAATCCTAGACTTCAGATATGTTCTTAGAGTAATGACAAGGATAGACTCCACGAGGAGTGGAGTTCCCAGTTCTCCAAGGGAAGGTTGTGTTGTTTTGTTTTGTTTTTTTACAACACATCCAGTGAGGTAATAGCATAGTTCTCCAAACCACAGAGTTGTAGATACAAAGGTAAGGTCCCAGATGCTGTTCATTCCTGAGACAGCTGAGCTGATAAGGTAAACCTAAGTTAGTTACTGTTATTTTATACTTCTATATATTAAGCCTCTAGTGATGTCTGGTGGAAAGCTGGTGATTAAATACTCCTGTATCTTGGAATTCCCATAGATCAACTGTGTTTCTTTTTTTCAAGTCTGGTGTCATTAGGTTTCAAATGCACAGACTCTGAAAGCAACAAGTGAAGGGGAAGCCTCCTGCTTGACTGGCATTGTTTCCATGAGATTGCCTCAATAAACAAAGCTCTAAGAGGCCTGCATTTGTGTGTTTCTGGACTGTTTGTCCTTGTTTTCTTGACAGTAAGCAATGTCCCCCTTCCTGTTCTAACCCATAATTGAGGCTTTCGATTTAATGCCACAATTTATGTTGGCTGTTCTCTCCAAAACCTACAATCAAAATTTGAGATTTCGTAAATCCTTAGAAATCTACCTTCAATTATTTTGATGCACAACCATACTTCCTATATCCTATGAGGTTATTTGCATCTAACCTGTGTTTTCATTAATGTAAAATCTCCAATACTTCACATAAAAGGATATTTATGCAGTTTTTATCTCTTTCAGCTCTATCGTCTGAATTCATTGATAATGTCATTTGGTATAGCTATCTAAAGTAGAAGTGTTTTTAATAAGATTTCTGTATTTTTGTTATAATGTATTTTATTCATACTGTTGTTGGGGAGTCTGATACTGTGCTGGCTGGCCTTATGTCAGCTTGACACACAAACTAGAGTTATCTGAAAGGAAGGAACTTCATTTGACAAAGTGCCTCCATAAGATCAGCTGTAAGGCATTTTCTTAATTAGTGATTGATGTGGGAGGACCCAGCCCACAGTGGGTGGTGCTATCCTTGTGCTGATGGCCCTGTGTTCTATAAGACAGCAGACTGAAGAAAGCCATTAGAACAAGTCAGCAGGCAGCACCCCTTCATGGCCTCTGCATTAGCTCCTACTTCAAAGTTCCGTCCCTGTTTGAGGATCTGTTCTGATTTGCTTAAATGCTGAACAGTGCTTTGGAAGTGTAAATTTAATAAACCCTCTACCCGCAAGTTGCTTTGGTTGTGGTGTTTCATCACAGCAACAGAAACCCTAAGACAAATATTATATATAACTGAAACATTTTACATGATCTGTCAGTCTATTTAAAGGCAATAACGATTAACTCACTTTTTTGTGGTGATTCTAAGTGTTCAGCATTGTATTTTCTGGGATGTTTGTGTATGCAGTGTGTGTGTGTGTGTGTGTGTCTTATACATGCCTACACGTGTACATGTATATTGCACTGTTTGTTATTGCCTTTTTAGGAAAGGAAACCTTTTTACTTTCTTTTCCATTACTCTTCACTTTGTTACCCTGTAGAAACTTTGCATTAAGATTCAAGGTTCCCAAGTGTTTTTGTTGTTGATGCAGAGATTTTCTGTTTAGCACTGGTTGTCCCAAATCTTGCTATGTAGACCTGCTGACCTCAACATCACAGAGATCTATCTGCCCCTGCCTCCAGAGTGCTGAAATTAAAGTTGTGCACCACAACTCTCAATAATTTCTTTTAGAATGTGTAATGGCAAAAGATGTATGCACTTACTTATATACATAATTTATACATAACCTTACTTTAAAGTTTTATATGCTCTATGGTTTTTAGAAGAAACTAGTTGCTTTATAGGTCTCTCATGTTGAAACTTTCCTAAACATCTATTGGGTTATTCATTTCCCATTCAATAAATTATTAAAGTATTTACTGTTATTTCCCTAGAACTAATATTTAAGTAATTTGATTTATACAAGTGATTATTTGAGTACCAATTTCAAAGAAAAATTCTCACAGGATATAAGCCAAGGACTTAGTAACAGAAAAGTACAGAATTTTTTAAGTTGATTTTTTGTAGCTTTCTTCCAGTAAAGGACTTTGAAAAATACAAGACTTCAGAGGCCATGTTCATAGAGTAATAAGGATAGATTTTAATGCTCCATTAATCTAAGAAAAGGACTTGTATTCTAAACACTTCTGATCATATAATGGTATCATTATACCCATCACAGAGGAGTGTTATTATTCACTAGTTATCCTCAGTTTATATCTGTATATAATAGACCGGTATCTTCTTGGGGATATGCACGTGGAGGTTGTTGATGTCACTTTACCATGTAGGACAGAATTCCTTTCTTCCCACAAGAATTGTCTAACCAACAATGTTAATTGTATCAAGACTAAGAATTTATAGTCATCCATACACCAATTTAGGGCTAACTGGCTCTTGTGAGTACAGGCTTAGTTGAAGGAAGAAGAGAGCCAGAGGCCATTACATGGTATACCCTATCCTTAACAAATCCCTCTACTCTTCCCGGCTCCTCTTCTCTGTGACGCCTTCTACAGTAGGATGAGACACATGTCTCAACACAGGCACAGAAGCACAGAGCTAAGTGATCAACAGCCACGAACTTCAAAGTGTGAACTACAAATAAATTGTTCCAACCTTCAATTGTATTTCCCAACTGTTTCATAGTGAAATAAATCCAGTTATCAAGTTTAAATTTAAACACTGGGTATCTGAACTCTTATGAAGTAGTTTCTTCTGTGATTAAAACTTTTCATCATGGAGAAAAGCTGCTTATGACACAAGATGTTGGAAAGGAGATTAAAAAAATAACAGATTGTCCAAGGGGAGGTGAAATATTCTACCTTGAAGAGACTTCTTAAACTCAGGAACTCAACAGCTCAAAGACTTCAAGAAGTTCCTTAAACTGGTAAGATACACTAGGATTCTCCTGCTCTAAGCATAAAGAGCTGTAAGTCCTGTAGAGAGACTGTCAGAAAATCTGAGTTGCCTAGAAGCAGAGATGAATCTGAGTTGCCTGGAAGTCGCTCTGACCAATTGAGCTACCTGGGAGGGATGCTTTCCAACCTGGTGACTGCCTATAGGTTGAGTAGTGTGCTCCAAGATTTCTTCTTTTGAGAGCTGCCCCTATGATGGGGTGGGCTTGGTGATACAGCTGTCTTTGAGTCATGCTCCTGTAAGTAACCCTTCACAAATTTCCTTGTAAGTAACTCCAATAAAACACATTTGTTCACCATGTCAGACTTTGGTGGTATCCTCACTTTGACTGTCATCCATTGTTTATCTGGGATGAGTAGACACTTGTAAATGTCTCCCTAGGAATATGATCACAAAACAGGAACTCACAATGTTGGAAATCTAGTATAAATTCAAGTCATTATGCAGGACCCTTACCTCCTATTATGGGCACAGTCTTTATAAAAGATGAACAAGGGGAGCTCAGCCCCAATGGATTCATCTACAACACAACTCCTGTACCCAAGTCTCAGAAAACATCACAGCAGAAGAGGCAAAAAGATCTTGAGAGCCAGAGGACCATGAAATCTCCTATAAGATTGTGTCTTCTAGAAATGACAGGGAAGCTATGCCCACAATACTTCAACAATATGAACCTATGAACAAAGACAACACCATAAACATGTAAACATGAAGGGTAAAATCTCACAAAATCCCATGCACAAAGGACTACAGGTCACTAATGTGTGCTGAGGAAGGAAGTATTACTCTTTCCTAGGGATGTGGCCCTGGGAAAGCTACCCAATATCAAGTGGTCAGCCTTTATATCATATATACACAATCAAAACTAAATGTACTGAGAGAGAGAGAGAAAGAGAGAGAGAGAGAGGGAGGGAGGGAGGAAAGGAGGGAGAGACAGAAAGGGACAAGGGGCAATAATAAACAGTAAGAGGCAATGAACTAGAGAGAGTCAGGGGATTATGTGGGATGGAGAAAGAGAAAATGAGAAGGGTTGGTGAGATTGAATGAGAAAATTATGTAGTTACATTTCAGTGAAAATAATTTGAAAATGTGTACAAAAGGGAACACACCATGGGCAGATGAAAGCATCAATAGCATAACATTTGTGCAAGCCAATGAACACAAGAGAACTGGAAGCTGAGCAGAAGTTAGGCTGAGGGCACTTAGCATCTCACAGCCTTGCAAAGAAAGCTGTTCTGTAGACACCTGGGGAGCTGTGCAGCCTGCAGTCAGGATGTGGCTCTGCTCTGACACTCTAGCACTTGACACATCTCAATTATATACTCATCAGTTTTCTTAACTATAAATAATCTCAGATTATTGTTGGAATAAATGAGCAATATGTTTCCTTAAAATGGAGATTTAAAAAATATTTTTACAGAGAAAATTAATATTGACAAAGGAAGCAAGAAGCAATAATATCTGCTTTAGTTATTATCACCCAAATATACATAATGTATAAAAATATGCATTCATGGGAACATGCCATGTGTAGTAAATTAAAACTTCACAGTGGAATTTGAAAAGTATGTTTATACATATGCTCAAAACCAGCCACATACACAGTGACATAGACATTGAATATTGGGCAGTGATTTATACCTTATAATTACAGAGATTATAAGTAATTCCCTCTTATAAGAATAGTGTTGATATTACTTCATAGAAAATTATTTTTCCAAGGCCTATGAAATAATATAAGATGTTTTTCACAAAGTAAGACATTTATAAAGTGAGTATCCTAGTACTTTTTGTTACCAAATATTGCCCGAATAACTTAAAGGCAAAAAATAAATACTGGCTTCTTTGTATAACAGAATTTCCTTATTTTTTGTACAACAATTATTTCATTAATGATACAAAGGGAAGTTTATTGATACATCTAAACATAATAATCAACTAAACATACCTTTCCAAAAAATATAACTTTTAATTTCAATATGATGCATGTGCTAACTATACATTCAAATTAATAACAGCTCTGCAAATTGAGGTTCAGAAAAACATCTTCCAATGTATCACACAGATGTGGATTTTAGGTATGTTCATCTACTATATGGAAATATAAAGTAAAAATATAATAGACAGATAGACAGACACAGGTATAAATTTATACTTAATAGTTCAGTAAGTGCTTTGTTTGTATAACCCTATTGAGAAATACTTTTTCTAGTGGCAAAAAGTGAGAAAAATGAAGTTTGTTGTTCAACATTAACAATTTCATTTTAACTTACAAATGTGTTTGTCTTATAATTAATATTTAAAAAACTATCATTTTATAAATTATGCCATGTACCAAATTGGGACTTATTGCTGTGACATTTGTCATAAAACCAAATCACAAAATGTAAAAGACTGAGATTTGGAGACCTAGAGAGGAAGAAGGAGGAGAGGAGGTGGACGAAAAAGGAGAGGAGGGAACAGGAGGAGGGAAGTGGGAAGCAGATAAGTGAAAAGAAATAGACACAATTTAGGCCTGAGTAGAATAAATGTAATTTATTTCTAAAATTCCTAGTTGAGAAAGTCTTCTCAGTCATGCATTCAGATGAAACTTGAGTTTACTAATCCAAGATAAGAAAACAGAAGTTAAATATAATTTTATAATTACAAAATGATTGCAGATCTAGAGTTCACAAGGATAATGTGCATATCTGTATGTCAAGTTATCTCTTTGCTGTAGATATGTTTTAGTGTAGCAGTTCAAACTTCCTGTATAGAAGTTTAATGCACATTGTGAGGTATTAGTCATATGTTGTAAGGTCATTAGAATGATATAACATCATTAGAGGAGAGCCATCAGTGGACACTTCATGGATACACACAGGAAAACCAGATAAGCACACATCTTCAAATCCACATTTTGTCTCTAGCTAGCTATGTTGTAGGCAGTGTGATCTAAAGAAAGTGACAAGGAGACAATCATATAGTGTGTCGGCTGGATCTCAGATTTCCAGGACACTTCTTAAACATTATTAATTTGCTTTTCTTTATAAAATTACCTTACTCAGGTATTTTATTATAGGGAAAAAAGGAATAAAACATTAATCATGCCTTGTTCTGTCTGTTTTATGCCATACCTAGAACATAAATATAGAATAATAGGATAAGAACAGCACCACCAAAATAAAATCACATAAGCAGATGCAAAAGACATACATTTTGAGCATAGCTGACCATTTATTTAGTCTTGGGTCCCCCTTCCTGTCACTGACTTCCACTTCAACTATCTATCTTCTGTAACTATTTACAGGTACCTCATTTATTTAGCATTTAAGATTTTTCGTTGCTCTCTTTCTCTCTCTCTCTCTCTCTCTCTCTCTCTCTCTTTCTCTCTTTCTTTTTTCATTGCACTTCCTTAGAAAGGATTACGTGATTTCTCGATGACAAAATGTTTTGGTTCACTGATGACTTTGATTGTCCTGCAGATCAGATCAGATAACTTTCTTGCAACTTACCAAGACCGGTTCCTGTTATCTATTTCAAGTATATTTCAGTAACTCCTGTTCTGTCATATTCCTTGATTCATGTCAGAAGCCTAGATAGCTGCAACTGCTAGCAGATTCTAGGTGTGTAAATAGTTGGTCTTATTCCTTCTTTCTCTTCTGGTAAGCAAGATAGCATCTTCAAAGTCGAAATTGAGGCAGTGAACGGTGAAATTGGCAGCTTTCTGATAAAAGAGACAAATGGAAATAGCACATTCGGATCTGTATTTAAGGCTGGAAATACTGTACCAATTAAGAGAGTGTTACTTCACAATAGAACACACTGGAGACTTGTATTAGTTCGACTTATCTAACGGTCACAACCAAGAGATAGATAT
The DNA here is from genome assembly GCA_026225945.1 of Cricetomys ansorgei. Classification (NCBI taxonomy): domain Eukaryota; kingdom Metazoa; phylum Chordata; class Mammalia; order Rodentia; family Nesomyidae; genus Cricetomys; species Cricetomys ansorgei. The sequence goes on from JAMJFZ010003163.1 coordinate 29,281,465, forward strand.
TTGCTATGAAAGGGGATTTTTCAAGATTGCTTCACAGATATATGTAGTGGGATGCTTGGAAGGAGTTTTGTTGTATTGCTTTCTTTAAAAAATGCAAAATGGCATTTTAACTATGTTTTTGTTCCCACCACAGGTGTGTTGGAGGATAATGTTCTATGCCGGTGGCTATAATTTGTTTACATGTAGCTGTTTTGCCACATGTAGCTTGCTCTTATGATTGTGTGCCACTTGGACTTCTGGGAACTTTTGCTTAGAGTATATAATGGTTGAAGCCCTGAGAACCGGAGTTGGTTGGTTGATGGTTAGTTATTGCTTAGAAGAATGTTGGTTGGGGGATATTGAGCTGAGACACTGGTCCAGCTCACTATCAACTCCTGCTCTCCAAGCTTTGGACAGCCAAAAAGGGGTGTGAAAATTTTATTTGTTTGTCTTTTCCTGTCTTCCTTCCTCTCTATCAAGGCTGTCTATAAGAACAGTGAAGATTTCTTTTTGTTTGTTTGTTCGTTCATTCGTTCCTTCCTTCCTCCATCCCTCCCTCCCCCTCTCTCTTTTTCTATCTTTCTTTCATTCCTTTCTTTTCCTAAATTGAGGCTAAAAGCATAATAGCTAACTGTTACAGATGAATGCTGAGTGACTAGTTCAGCAATAGCTCTCTCTCTGCTAGAGACGCTGAGAACCCTGTAGCTGCTCAAAGTGCCTGGATGACTCAGCTTGCCTAATCTGGTTTGAAGGCATGGAGGATGCCTGAACAGCCATTGGTTTTTAATCTGTATCAGAAATCCAAATCACCTGGTCTCTGTTGTCATGGAATCATGCAGGCCATGGCACAGGCAACAGGATAGTTGCATTCATTAACAAGCACCGAAGGCAGGGAAGGAAGCCCCACTGCTTTTCCATGACACCTCTTTATTTCCCTGCTCTTGTGGGTATGTGCCTCTCTGGGGAGGGTGATTTCCCCTCAGTTGATCATTCCTTGATCAACTGTGTACACTTTCAGAGGCTTTCCTCTCTGTTGACTAGATCCAAACAGTTGATCCAGATTAACAATCACAAGGTCTTTTCAGTAGAAGAGCTAAAGTGATCGCTAAAGAGTGACGAAACTGAAACCACGTGTAGATCTAAATAGTGTTAGCTGTATCTAAGGGAGTGATTACACAACAGGGTGAAATACGTTTTAATTTAAAAATAAATTTGATCCTGGAAGCCCATCACTTAAGAGACACATTTATGTGTTTCTATCAAAATATTTATCATATAGCCAGGATTGTTGTCTAATAGTTCATCATTAAAGTCCTTTCGTCTATAAATACACTTCTATGCAAAAACTATGCACAAGAAATAACAATTTATGGCTTAGCATGTGATGGCACACCCCAAAAGGACACACCAACAGCACACGAACAGGCAGCCAGACAAATGCATAGGATTCTATACGCTCCACTGCTAGTCTAACTTGTCTGTCATAGTGCAAAACCAAATAAAACAAATACTTTTTACATAAATGAATTTGACTGTAAGCATTTAACCCTTTGTTCCTATTTTTAAAATATTCAGTTGTCAGCATCTATTCATTGTGTATTCCTCGTACTCTCTTCCCTTTCTGTTTGTATTGTCTCTTGCATTTTCTCCTCTCTACACTCAATTATTTCTCTCTCTCCCTCTCCCTCTCTCTCTCTCTCTCCCTCTTTCTCTCTCTCTCTCCCTCTCCCTCTCTCTCTCTCTCTCACACACACACACACACACACACATACAAACTACTTTTCATTGTTTCTTCTCTTCACTGTGGCTAACCAGTGTTAGGCCCACTGATACACATTTCTTAAGTAACGGTTGAGTGTTCGTTGGTGCTCAGGATATCTGGATTGTATCCATTGTATTTTTGTTCAGTCAAATTCTCTTCTCACATAATTTCACTACACATTCTCAGTCCTAACCCTGGTGTTTGTCTATCATTCTTATGAAAATATTCAAGAAATATTTTCAAATTGGAATCTTTCCCACTTGTGAAATCTGTGTGTAGCACTGTTGCCTATCTAACAAGGAGCCTCACTGGAACCAGGGTATAGTTTCCTTTTTTCTTTTTTTAACTTCCTTCTGTTTTTCCTTCTCCTTTCCTTATTTCACTTCTGCCCCCTCTCTCTTCCATTCTGTTACTCTCTTTTTCAAAGCATCACACGTGACCTATGTTGGATCCAAACTGCTTATGCACAATGTATCACCCTGGACTCTCGACCCTGAGCCAACCTACACATACTAGAATTTACATGTCGATCACCATCTTGATTTTTATAAAGTGTTGGGCATGGGGACCCAGGATTTCCTACATGCTAGGCAAGCATGCTCTTAAGTGATCTACATCCCAGCCACAGGCTACATTTTCAAACACACCTTCCCTGTACTCTCCATCTCCAATGTCTTGGTTACTGGGCATCTTGGTTTTACTGGTTCCCTTTTCATACAGTGATCCCTGTCTTTAAAGAGTTAACATTGGGCTGATTCTCTGCAATACATTAGTGAGTTTGGACAAAGCTGAGAGTTCTTAGAATGGATGTCATAAGGAAGGGCATTGTGCACTACTGTTTATTGTCAGATTAGTTTGATTGTCAGCCATGGAATTCTGGCTTGTAAAACTTCCTGAAACAGCAGGAAGAATGAAAATATTTTTTAAAAAGTACTCATAATGAAACTATTTTTATGATATGTTTTATATTTCACTTTTACATATTTCAACCAACTGGAATAGTATTTCCTTGCAAATATATTAGACAGTGTATTTATCATGTAAATTCTAATGCCCACGTGAGTACCAGTGAATTTTGATGGAACAAGCGAAAACCTATCACCAGGCAGCAACCAAAACATCGCTTGAGTAACTGAAAAGTGATGTAATCATGATGAAATTGCCCAGAGGTTTCCACAGAAATATTTTACTGAGCAAGATATACTAAGATGGCAACAGTTCCTCCCTCCAATTCACAGGTCTGTATCTCTGTGCCAGGTATGATATCAGCAGCATTCTAAGAGGCACTCAGTAAACCTCAAGTGACTTTGGAGATAAGTTTTCGAAGAAGTGCTCTTGTGGGGAGAGTGATTTCATGCTGAATTCCACTCACTTCTGACAGAGGCTTACACTATTCCCTGAAGGAGTACACGCTGCCTAACAGCCGCCAAGAAAGTCAGCAACTACAGGGAGATTCCCCTACCTGCTGATGATAGACGAGTTTTTAGAATGGAGCCTATTGATCCTTTGTAAGTGAATGTTGCAATTGAGAATTCTCAGTCCATGATGTGGAAGCAAAATCCACCCAAAGAGAAACTGTGCCTGCCCCACGAAGCTGACTCTATTGAACAACTTGACAAGGTCTTCCCATTCTTTAGTGATGTATTCCTGGAAAAAAGTCTTTCCAGTAAATGTGAACCTATTTGGAGTGAATCATGTAGTTACCTATCTCTTGCAGAAGCGGGTCCATTAGGCAATATCTTTGAGGAGGGGAAGTATTATGGGCTTAAGCATCAAAATAAATTACTTGCTCAAGATGCCTGCTTGGAGAATTTTCAGAGTAAATTCTGTTTCATGAAATCAGCTGTTCTCAAGAGTTAGAAAGTTTTGTAGTGGCAATTAGATGTTATAAGAGCACGCACCAATCTGAAACAGAATAAAACTCCACAGCTTAGAGAGACTTCAGAGATCATTTCGTGGTATATGGGCTCTTAAATTGTTGCACAAATTTTCCTCCACATAGCTTCTATTTGCAACTAACCTATGACATGAATTACTATCTGACTTACTCTCCCACAGTTGAGTGCTTACAAGGAAAGAGTCTTCACTGTAGCAGTTCTATGCAGATCCTGTGGACAAAATTATCCACACTGCTAACTAGTGTGACTGTGTGACTGTGCAAACTGGCTAAGTCTGTAGATACTCACTGAGTCAGTGAGTAAGTATAATTTATAAGAATGGTATGCTGACGTTTTGTAAACTTGACACGAGTGAGAATTATCTGAGAAGAGGAGAACATGCTGAGAGAATGTCTCCGTAAGATTGGCCTTTAGGAAGGCTATGCATCATTTTCTTAATCAGTGCTTGATTTCTGAAGGTACAGTTTATTCTGTGTGATGCCACACCAGGAAAGATGGTCAAAGGGTTTAAAATAAAGCATTCTGAGCAAGCCATGGTAGCCAGCTAGTAAATGGCACTTCTCCATGGCCTCTGCATCACTTCTGCCTTCAGGTAGCTGTCCCACTTGAGTTCCTGCCCAGATTTCCCTCAGTGATGGACTATTACCTAGGAACGCAAAATGAAGGAAGCCTTTTACTTCCTCTTTACTTGGTTTTGGTCATGGTTTTTTATCACAACAATAGAAACCCTAACAAAGACAGAAATTGGAAGCAGGTGTGTGGGATATTTCTGTGACAGATCCAATAAGATGTTTTGTGTAAAACTGTGAAAGGACTTTGGAATATTGAGCTGGAAAAGCTACTGGTTCATTGCTCAGACCTCAGAGGGCTGTTCTGTAGAACCTTGGAAAATAGGAATGCTGAGATCAATGCAGAAGATGAAGGACTGGCTTGTGATGTTTTAGAGAAAAATAAAGACCATATTAAGGCCATTTATGTGATATTATGAATTGAGTATTTGTGGTTCAGATAAGCTGGGGCTGAAGAATCAGATGTGATTAACAAAAGACCAGACAAAACCACTAAAGTGAAACCTTTCCTTTTCTGGGACAATTGGTACTGTTTAACTAGATAAATTAGCTACGATTACAAAAAGACCAGGGTTGCTGAGGTAAAATCTTCAGGGGGATTTTCTTCAGCATTAGTACACAGATGCTATGGTCCAGATGGGGTTAAGACTTTACCATGTGCTGGCAGCCAAACTTCAGAATGTGTAAGAGTTTCCTGGGTGGTACTGGTTCTGAAGGCATGAAGGAAGGGATCATAAAGAGTAGCTGAAGCTTGGAACTGAGAAGCTAGGGGACGTGAAGGCAAAGGCCAGCTACAGTGGAGACCCCAGCATTTTGGAGATACCAATACCATTCTATGTGGTGATTTTGAGTGATATACATTGCTTACAGATGATGTCTGATGAGATCTTACAGCATTGTCCTCCAAACTTACCTAATTGATAAAGACTTAACTATGTATTATTTTATCATCACATGATGCTTGGAATATTTTCTTCAATTGTTTAAAGAAAAGGAGAAAAATGCTACCTAATTGTATGTATAAAGCATGTGCTTATGCTTGCTTAGAGAAACCGTTGTCCTAAATAGAAGCTGAGCCGCTGAAATAGAGATACAGGAGCCATAATGCTTCATTATGATTTTACAGACTCATGATATGAATCTGTTTATGAATCTTAAGTTGCTATTAATTTATCAATGTAGCTTATTTGTTTTTTTAAGAAGACATGAGATTACATGGATATAACCGAATATTTTAAATTAACTTATTGTCTAAAATACTTGCTCCCTTCATAGTAAAACCAGGAGAATCCATTATAGAAATTATATTTGTATGTGCATATGCATTGATAAACACAGAAATTTAAAAGTTGGAAGACCAGAGACAGACTGGGCTTGCATAGGAATGCTTACACACAGAAGTTCTGTCTACAAATATATTTACCCACTATTTCGTCCAATCCACCTTTTATGTTAATCACTGAAGCTATCACTTGCGTTCCAGCCAGGTATTTAGAACAGCCTGCCACCCTAAGGCATATCTCTCTCTTTTTCTGCCATAGTACTGAAGCCATTGTGTGTGACATGTGAAAGTACTTGTTTGACACAGTACCACACATTAATACAGCAAGTATTAATTAACATTCCATTTACCAGAACTGTACAAAAGCCCAGGAGATAAATGATCCCTAGGTCCAAGAATCTGTCTTGGTTTCTCTGAGTCTTCAGAAAGCCAGATTCTGATCTTTTTCATACTATGCCCTTTGATTGACAGCTGCCTTCTACTCTTTGTAGCTCCTAATTCATAATCCCTAAAGTCAGTTTCAAAACTGAATTTATTCCTCCACTTAGACCTTAGGATATAAAACAGTCTACCTAGACAATTTATCTACATATGTGTGTTTTATACATATATATATATATATATATATATATATATATATATATATATATGTGTTACATAGTGGGCATGCTTAGTTTAGAGTTGGTAAATGAGAAATAAGCTTACCGCAACTACATTGTACTTTAACATAGCTTTGCTTTTTTTTCTTTGCTTACAGTTCCTGGACCTTATAAGATATTTCTGAATCTTTTCAAGTATAGCATATAAAAAAATTACTCTTTGATACAGAATGTTGCTGCTAAAATCATCTATAATATCCACTGTTCAATATATTATAGAAGTCAAATAAAAATGTGCACAGCCGATGGTGGTGGAGAAAAGCATGCGCTCTCAGGATAAACAATGTATGGAATGAATGTGCAACATTTGTTATTACTTTACATTAAGAATCCTACAATTTAGTTGTACAGTGTTGGTGCATGCCTTTAATCCCAGCACTTGGGAGGCAGATTCAGGCAGATCTTTGTGAGTTCCAGGCCATCCTGGTCTACAGAGTGAGTTCCAGGACACCCAGAGTTACAACGGAGAGGCCCTTTCTAGAAGAAAAAAAAAAGAATGAAAGAAAAGAAATTAAGAAATATTACATATTAATAATACATAATATGATTTTGCACCAACGCATGTAATAAAATTATATGAAAACTAGATTCAGCCATTCAGGAGAATGGCTGACATGGTTTATGTATGAAAGAAATGACCAGACAAGTACATGTAAAATAGGACAAAATCAGTAATACAGAAGAACACTGCTCTGCAGTTGCTTAGACTTATGAAAGTAGATTGGCTTATCTAATTTCATTTGCTTTAACCTTTGTTGCTCTCATTCTTTAAAAGTGATATTCTTCACTTCTGGAAACAGGAGGAAGAACATGTAGATAACATTGAAGTATAAATGACTTTCATACAGTAATATTTATTTCACTGGCTGTTTGTGTCCTGTCAATAACAATAATATGACTCTTGTTGGTAAGGGCTTAATATAACTGATATTGACAACCATAAGACCCAAAAGATTCTGTATTCTCATATTTTAAAATTTTTCTATTATTTGACAATTTAATTGGCTTATGCTATGAAGTTAGCTATCTCTCCTTGTCCTCTTCTTCTTCCATGTAAACCTTCCTCTCAAGAACTTGCCCTTATACTTGTGTCTTTTTTTCTGTTTTTGTGCCAGTAAGTGTTATTAGAGTTTCTTTGGGTAACATGAGTGGGAAGCCACTTACTGGAGCTATTCCAGAATAAACTGACCTTGAACATACAGTGATCCTCCTGCCTCCACCACCCAAGTCCTGGGACTACAGGCTATATGCAGCCATACCTGGCTTATAGACAGCAAATCCAACTACAAGTTGAAAGAATAAAAGAGAGACATGCTTTTTAAAATGATGTTTCTTACAGTTACCTTCCATAAAATCTGATGCCATGATATTATATTGTTACTCTGTAAAGGTATTTTTATGTCAGCTACAGAAATTATGATGTCTACTGCTATAAAATTTGTCCTTGATCCACATGGGAGAGTCTTCTAAAGAAAATACAGCCTCCCAACACAGCCTAGTGTGATAGAGATATTATGGGGAGCAGCAAGCTGCTCATAAGTCTTCGTGTGGGATGTGCGTGTCCTTCTGTGACCCTCATCTCGTTCTTAGCAGATGAGTTTTCCATTGCTGCCATAACAAATGATCGCAAGCCTAATGGTGTAAAACAAGTTACATTTATTATAGCATAGCTATTTAGGTCAGAAGTTAGACACAAGTCTCATTAGGCTAAAATCAAACTGCTAACTAGGCTCCATTATTTCTTCTTTATCTCTTTTAGTGTTAGAGGCTCAGGAAAAAAAAAAAGAATGTCTCTCTTGGCTATTCTCTTTGAAGAGACCACTCATATTCCTTGGGTCCTATCTATTGAATCTATAGAGAATGGCTTATATAGTATTACTTATAAGTAACTGTCTTATAGTAGCTCCTGGTTCTAGACTTCACAGTGTCCTAAATTGGAGGACCATTTGGAGTTGATCTATTTTCTGAGTCATGGATGGCAAAGTGGCACTGACTGGAACTCATTATTTAAAATAAAACATTTATTTTTATTATTTCGAATTATGCATATGTGAGCATATCTTACCGAGGATGTGCATAAGACTGAAGGTACATTTGAGGACCAGAGGCATTGTATGTGAGCATACTCATATAGATGTTGGGAAACAAATCTATCATCCTCTAAAGAAAACCAGTACATGCTCCTAAATGCTAACCCACCTCCCTATCCCCTGAGAAAGAGTCATGCTGTAGAGAATCCATGATTACACTAATTTGTTCATGTGGTCTCAATTCTCCAGGTCTAGTAACATCCACAAAGCCCTATCTTTATTGTTGCCATGGGAATTAAAATTCTGAATAGAAGTGTTGTAGAATGCCTCCAAATTATGGCCTCTCGATTGCTGTCTTCCACGTTAATAACATAACATAGTTTGACCATTCTTTTGTTGTTTTCTTTTTATTCCCATCCCTGATCATAAATGAGAAAGCTTTCCAAATTTCAGAATCCATTTTATTTGACTAGCTCCATCACCAAGTAAGCCAGGATTCCATTCAGCATAATATTCCCATATTATCATATCCTCATCTATGAAGTTAATCTGACCCAAATGGTCACATTTTCCATGTCAGGTAAAAGCTATCGAAGGGTTCTGTACACTAGGATGTGGCTATCTCAATGGGAAAAGGCACAAAACTACCTACCAAGCCCAGTACAGAAGCTAAAATATTTTTCAACTGTGCACATTGCTTCTTGTCTGTTGAGTTAAAATCATATGTACAACTACATATATATTTAATTCCTTAAATGACTCGGCCAGAGTGGCTACCACTCCAAAATACACAGTGAGTGATGTATAAATCATTTTCCATTTTCCCATTTCCTTTAAGCATCTAATTACTATGAATAATCATGCATCTGTCAAAGAGAACACTAATCCATGATTAACAACTCTTGATGGCGATGACACCAAATAAGGAAAGACATGAATTAGGTAGTAAGAAAATACAATCCCATTTTAAGTAGAATCATTCAGGAGTATAAAGATTAATAATCCACTAAGTAAGAATAGTGTGCGATATAATAGGTAACGATGTTTTTCTTTATCCCTTCCTAGGCTTGATCCCACTGTCAGTCACCAACTTTATGTGAATTTTAATATTAGAGTGAGTCATTTTTACGTACAGTAATTTTTTGCCTTAATTGTTGCAATATTTAAGTACTGAATCTTGCATGTGAATAAGTGTGCATTTGAATAATTATTTTACTATATTATTAGAAGGAAACACTTATAAAATATATGCCATGCATGTCACATAGTATATGAAGATATCCTAAGCAATATTTTGGAATGCAAATATTCAGACACATATTTGTTTCTTTGTGTTGTTATACATATACTGCATTTGGTTTCACTCTTCATTAATAACACAATGTATAATAATATTTCAACATAATAAATGGCAAATGCTTAGCCATATACACATGAACATCTTACATACAGATATTTATGTATGTATGACACACTGATTTTCTGCACTGTTACTGACATTTTTTCCTATCTAACTTTAGAAAACATGAGATATATCAAAATGATTATGATTAAATTAATTAAATTTTGGAAAAATTATTTCATAGTGATCAATAACTTTGTAAAGTTGAAGGTATGCGTCATGAACTGCTAAACAATTAGCAAGGGATGTTTATATGAGAGAGAGTGTTTCAGATTATGATTTTAGGGAGGTAAAGATGGGGGGGCAAGGTAGTCATGTTCTCTCAGAATAGAAATAAATGGAAATTTGCATTTTGTATTCAGGTTATGGTCAGTAAGATCTTAGGGACACCAATATATTATGAACATAAAAATGTTAAATTAAAAACCAGCTATGTTTACTTACAAGCAATTCTTGGTAGAGTAGGAGGAGCAGAATAAATAAATTAAGCAGAATAAATAAATTAAGCAAGTGACCAAGATTTATGTTGAAGTGCAATTCACTCTGTAGGACAAAGAAGTCTGTCTTTAATCAATTTTCTACTTGCACAAAGTGGCAGTTCTGCCATATTGGTTTTTCTTTGTTTTATTATTTATACTTCTTACATATCATGGAACAGTGTATATTGCAAGATTTCTAGTAGTAGTGTTATCTCTCACAGATCAAAAGGGGTTTTCATGTAAATAACAAACTCAGTGTACTCGGTTGGTCCTTTAAAGTACCTATTACATTCACCTATGTTATATTGAAATAGTGCAAAAGAGAGCATGGTGTAGAAACAATCCCCTTTGTGTTCGATGCTCTTTTGATAGTAGCATAAAATGCTCCTTTAATTTGGAAGCTAACCTCCCACCTTCACTTTGCATTTTCTGCCTTCTAATAAACTCACATTAAATCCTAAAGAGGTGGTTTGGCACACAGTGCTGACTCTTGTGTAAGTTTCTCTGTGCTCAAGTGTTGTTTTTTGTATAGGCGCTATGCCCCTTACAGTGACATAGCTAACCTCCTTTGATCTCTAAGTTTCTTTTTCAGTGTGCTAAATAATCACACTGTTCTTATAGGTTGCCTCTTTATTATAGGGAGATAAATATTTTACACACATAGTACAGGAGTATATTAGGTTGGCATTGGGAACTCAAACTACGTTCTGTGTTAGAAGAATTAGATTCAGTTTTTGTTGTTGTTGTTTGTTTGTTGTTTTGTTTCGTTTAGATGTCTCAGAATCAAGTAAGGATAGCTTCCACATTATAACTCAGTTTTGTTTTTTTTAATATTGTTTCTCATACACTACATTCTGATCATGCTTTCTCCTTTCCTAACTCCTTCTAGATCTTCCCCACCTCTTCTATGACTCATATTTTAACAAAGCACAGAACTAAGTTAAACTAATCTTTGACATCAAACATCTACAGCTTGACTTTGAAGGGAAAACAAACAAGCATCTCCTTTTTAACTCACACTATACCGTTGCTGAAAATATGAGATATTTAAAATGACTTGACACCTTATTAAAATCACCTAATAGCTGAGAGTTATCGTCTTGGCTTTGTCACAGGTTCTACGATTTAGACATTCATGGAAGCACATAACGGATTCCGAATAACAAAGACGCCTGTCTCAACGGGGTCACATTAACATTCTAGTGTTTGTAAACAAAACTAATTTGGTACCTTTTCGGTAAGTTCACTTTTCATATGCTATCACCTAGGGCCACAGAGAATATTGGAAGAAAACCAACTGGTTGAAATAGATAGGTTTTATTTCTTAAACCACGTAAGTGTATTTGACATGTATAGTGAGTTTCCTGGCCATATATAAAAACTCCTGTGGGTGGATTACTTCTAAAAGGGGGCTTTACTTATGCATCAAAACATCTGGAATAGGCTCTTTGCTAAGAACCTCAAGTTTGCCTATGCTCTCAGAGAGACCAATAAATCTAGCACCTGATTTTTGTCTAAGTGTGCATTTGCTACTGATTTAGAAAGAAGTGATAAAATATTAGTCTCAAAGAAGAAATCATTGTCACAACAGAAAATGTCAAATATTCAGTAGGAACAAAGATTTTTATAATGTTTATGCATTATGTATATTACAGACTCAATCATACACATATTTTAAGATTTAGATACTATTGTTAGTCTGTTATTATATACTACTATCATTGTTGTTTGTTGAAGTTTCTTAAATCTTATGTTGTAAATTAATATTTATATCAAAAAAGTGGTTGAAAACTGAGATAGGCATTAGGAAAGAGGTTAAAAGTGACGTAGAAACAGATCGTCTGTATAGTCAAGCCCTTCTGCTTTCTTTGTATTTTTTTGACCCTCAAAAAATTACTTTACGGCAAGTAAGATGTGTCAGTGTATGTTGGTGCTTGATGCCAACCGGAAAGACCTGTTTTCCATTGTTAGGAACTACATAGTAGGAAAGAAATGACCTTCATATGTTGTCCTTTGAATCTTCCCATAGGTGGTCCGCTACACACACACACACACACACACACACACACACACACACACAGAGGAAAGATAAATTATTAATTATTAAATGTTGAATGAACATTATTTAACAAGGACACGTATATAACTGAACTGAATAAAATTAAATCCAGCTGTTGATTTATGAGTGAAGAGCCATTTGGTAAGAGGATGAGTGAACAGTAAACTTCCACATTCATACTCTTTCTTTCAGATCAATTCTATTGACTGAACATTCTACTGTCTGTGTGAACTCCATGTATTTAATATAATATTAATCCATTATAAACTGTGTGAATTTTAGATAGGCACTGTCCTTTGTAAGTTATTTCTTCAGAAGCTAAAATCAATAGTTTATGGAAAAGAATTGATTATTTTGTTTTGATTTTAACTTAGGAGACAATAACTAAGGAATGGGAAGAGAAATAGAAAGGTAGATGGAAAAGAGGAATAATTCCGGTGTGTGTGTGTAAACAGAGTTCTATCCCACCTTAGATGCATGAGACACTGCAAAATATTATGTATCAGAATGTGATGTCGAGCACAGAAGGTTGGTGACCATTGGAGGGGCAAGGGCAGTATGGGAGAGTATTCTGTCCTGGCCCATAGAACAAGAAAAACATATCAAACAAGTGTCATAAGCTCTCAGAGTAGAAAAAATAACAAATATATATATAGAAACAATAACTTCTGAACTCATATACATGGAGCACTGACAACATCAATGATGCTCACAGAATCTAAAGTTTTCTATCCATAGAAATAGATTAATCCATGATTTGTCCAGTATAGATCCAAGGCATAAACAACATAGATTCTAAAATGATTTGAAGGAAGAATCTTTACACAAATGAGGTTTGTCATTATTTTTTAGTGAATTGTCAATGATATTATTATACTGAAAGCTTATTAAGCTACATTAAGACAGTCCCCTTTGATCTGGAGAGATGGATCAGCTGTTAAAGGGAAGACTCAGAACCCAAACATCATGAATGGAATTCCTTTCATTATGACAGGATCTCTCATTTCACAGTTGCTTTAATTTTAATTGAACTACTGAAGCACATGTAAGGGCTGTTTCACCTTGTGATTCTCCAGGAATTGTTCTTACAGAACCTGAAGAACATGTCCTTCTAGACATCTGATCTGCTGATGCTATGACCTTGGACTTCCTGGCCTCCAGAACTATGAAACAAAAATTTCTATCCTTTAAGCACTATCCATCCTATGACAACTTCCATAGTAGTGCCTACTGGCTAAGAGAGCATACCATTACAGAAAAGTCCCAAACGGTCATATAGGCTCTCCCAAAAGATGAGGGATAGCTTGCATATGTGAGGATTAAGAACATCTGTGACTTACCAGACTCCATCTCCTAAGTTTGCAATAGAGAGACTTATTAGGCATCAAATCATCCTTTAAAAATAATGTGGGCAAAGGAGTTGGAACACCACTACTTCTACAGTGATAAAATTTTCTTACAATTTTATTTTAAATATCTCAATATTTATGGCGTAATAAAGGCCATGTCTTCAAAGCAAAGACTATGCATGAAAGGAAGGTACAGTTTCCTGGGAAAGAAAACCTGGCACTGGATCTGGATAAGGTTTTCAGAAAAGACACAGTGAAGTTCAAATTTTAAAAGGTAAGGAGTTTTAAAAACACCTTGGACTTCCTACTGATTCTTACTAATAAAATATTAAAGCTACCAGACAATAAACAAACATATAATTTCATCCCCAGGTGTGTTTCATAAATAAACCAAAACAAATGCATACTCAAAGGCTTGCATATAAGTGTTTGTAGATGCTGTGTGTATAATTATACACAGCCCAAACATCTTGCAAGGGGTTCCTGGGTAAACAAATAAAGGTATGTCATTTTTTGAAACACTAGTCAGCAATAAAAAGCAAAGAAGTATAATATTTTATTCACTCACTATCTACAATTATTTGCATTAAATGTGGCCCCTGGGAAGTTGCTCATGTTCCCTTCCAAGATGTTCCACATGTGCAAACACTGGAAGTATTAATTGAATTCACTGAATTAAAACAGAACCAATAACAGCAACAACAAAAATAGCCTAAGTCGGAAAGAAGCCATTCCAGAGTAGAGATTTGGAAGTAGTTGCAGTGGCAAAGTTGTATGTAATCAAATGATATTGTATGCTTCATTTTATACATGGTTAAATTCTCAAAGAGTGGATCAAAATACAATTTTATAAAAAGAACCACTGACACATAAGATAAATCAGATAAATGTCAGAAGCTTGTTGCAGAGTGAAAAAATAAGGAAGAAAAAATAATACTTATAAGCCACCCACGTCTGTGATCTTTGGAGAAAGCAGTATGTTGTGAGAACAGAGAGCACCTGTGCTTAAGTAGCTTGCTGAATCGATCCTTCTTTGCTTCAGAAGGTGAGTTTGTGGAAAACAAAGAAAACACACAATAAATTTTTCATGCTTAAGGAAATATTATTCACTGTGTTTGGCTAGCTGAAAACTAAACAGCTAGATTTGGAAGTGACATCTCTCATGAAATAATTAAGTTTGAATAGTATCTCAAGAATGGGTCCTTCATCCTATAGGACCTATTGGTGTTTATTTAAGAAGAGATAAAGGATACACAAAAACTCATCTGTTTGTCTGACTATTTGTTTATCTGTCACTTTATCTATCATCTATCTATCTATCTATCTATCTATCTATCTATCTATCTATCATCTACCTATCTATCATCTCCACCCTCTCTCTCTCCACTTCTCCTGACATGTGAGAACAGGAAAATAAAGAAGTAGTTATCTACTGCACAATTGTAGAGCCTTCGTTGATGTAGTCAGAAATTCTTCCATGAACATCCAGCCTCCAAAAGTGTGGGAAACTAAGTTTCTCTTTGTTAATCACTCAGTCTTTGGTACTTTCCTATGGCAGCCTGAGATCCCTAATACAAGGAGTCTTCCTTTTTAAGACTTACTAAAACTCTGTATTTAAAAACACATAAGATTTTTAATGTATAATTACATTTCAATAAAATGTCTTAAAACATAAGATAGAAATATTACATTGTTACTCTTGTGATTCATTGGAAGAGGTGGATGATTAGGTCAGGGACAATGTCTAATTATTGTCTCTAGGTAAATTCATTTGAAATCAACAACAAAAGGAAAATTGAAAACAATGTAATCTGGAGTTTTGGCAGAAGAAGGAAATATTTGTAATCTACATATATTGAAATTTCTAGGTTGTGTCATGATGAAGATGAATGAGTTGATACCCAAGTTCCTGGATTAAGAGACTAGGTAAATGATGTTAAGATTTATCTGGAATACAGAGAACCAAGTAACCTACCAATAAGAAGAAAGATGATACACTTTTTTAAATATGATAGGTGTGTGTTGTCTTGGGCTTCTTGAGGCTTCTGTGGTGTAGGCACATAGCTTTGAATTTCAGAATGTGTTCTTGCCTGTCTGTAAATTACAAATTCATTTACAATAGAATTCTCATTGCATGAGAATCATGCCTATGGGAGTGGGTGAGATCATCCATTTGAAGATGTTTGAAATAGGAAATAAATGAACACCTATAACAAGGAATATTTATGGAATGGACTGAGAAAGTCCAGTCTGTGAATGAGACACAGAAAGATAAAAGGGCAAACAAAGAAAAATGGTATCACTGACATCTAAAGAATAGGGAGTTTTGAGAAGGGCAGCATCAATAGCATCAAATTCACCTGAGAAGCCTGGCAAGGGTGTTCGTTTAGGTCTGAAACACCTTTATTAGACTTGGCACTGAGAGCTGGGCTTGGCCAGGGACAAGAAAAAGGAACCAGAACTGAAACTTGTATCTTTGCATGCACATTCAATCAGGAGTAGCTGCTGTGCAGTACACAATAAATCTTTTTACCCCTGTGAACCTGCACACTATCCCCTCATGATAAAACTCAGGCTATAAAAAGAATTAAAGGCAATGATGAGCATTAAACATCCCTTATATGTGATGTGTTTCCTATATGTATGCTATTTAATGGACTAGTCTATTTTGTGAGCAACCAAAATTTTAAGAAATATATGTATTAATTTTACCAGCACTGGCTAATTGCTACTATAGTGATAGTATCAAAGAACACAAATAAATTTATTTTTTTCTCATTCTATGTTCATTTGCAGCCTCAAATTTATTGTGTATGTATATTCGTTCATTCATTCATTCACTCTGTGACATGATGCAATTCTGTGAGAACGTCCTCTGATTCACTGTAGCATGGAAAGAGAAAACCTAAAATCAAGTATTAGGAATTGTAGGCTTTGCCCTGCAAGTTGTAGGTCAAGGCTTCTTGAATATTTTGTTGAAACAATTATAGACACACAACCATAGCCTCTATGAGAATTTTGAAAGTATCTTCCTTCTATTTGTATCATATGCCTAATGGGTGATTATACAGAAAACCATTATTATGCATGGGAAGTATCAGGGATATTAGATAAAATAGGCACTTATTTGAATTTTGGAAGTATTTGTAATTAGAAGCAGAATATTTCAAATCTTAAAGATTTATCAGTTTTATTTGCATAATAAAGGTAGTATGAAATCTTTACATTTTTTTTTCCCTGCAAAGTTACATGAGATAAATGAAGTTGCTGAGCAAAACAGAATCCTTAAAGTTTCTCTCCACTTATTCTTTCTGCTCCTGCCAGTTTTATCCTAGTCAGACCTATGGGGTTTTGAGAACCTTGGGAACTTTTCTTGTATTTCTTTAGCATCAATTTATAAAATTAGTTATTTGTATCTTTAAAGAGTCAATTTAACTCCAACCAACATACTATACAAGTTGGAAGAAATAGTCATGCAGTCCATGCAGGTTATGTGTAGGTTTGGCACACATAGCACATGTCTTGAGAAAGAAAGAGGCTGCTACCTTTGGGATATGAATTTTCTTGTGCAGAGGAGCTTTCTTGCTCTTTCTCTGGCATCCTGTTCTGTCTTCTTTGGAGACAGTCAAACAATGAAGCTCTGTAGCAATGGCATCTCAGCTCCAAGGACTCAGTCTCTCATTTCAACCTTCAAACCACCGTCAATGATTTGCTCACTCTCCCACACAACTGAAGAGATGGTGACTAAGGAAATATTTTCATTAAGCTTCATATTCTGCTTTTATTTAATTGCACAGTTTCCTGAGAGTTCATAAATCAAAGTCAACGCTTTAATCAGAAAGGTTGCTCAGTCTCCTGACTTGTTAGCAAGATGACTATTATGCAATCAGTTATTGTCTGTTTTACTGTCGATTGACTCTTTCAGTGGCAACATCCCCATTTTTGGTGTAAAAGAACCCTCTTTCCCAAGGGACAATAATTATAGTGCTTCTCTTAGCTCTTTCACAGTCTTGTGTGACTTTTTCTGCCACAGTATTACAGGAGAGACTGCTAATAGAGTGGCAAATGCTTTCTCCTCACCCTCGTCCTGGGACACTACTTCAGTGTGACACAGAGCTCTTGCTTGTATCTTGAGCAATGTGAAGGCCAGAGGTTTAATGTACAGGCAAATGACTGACATGTGATTGCACATCCTACATTATCAGAGAGGAGCACAGAAAACAACTCTCGTTCACATCTGGAAATATTGAGTTAGTGTCAACAATTTGAAAGCAGGCCATTTGCAACAGACTATGAGTGATAGACTTTGCACAGTGATTCTCTGGAAGGAGAACCATTTCTTGGTGTGGTCTTTGGATAGGGAATAATAAACTTTTATTGTGACTGTAGGAAAATAGAAGAAGTGTAAAAATATGGTAACCTTTTCTTAGAAATAATTTATTGCAGCAATATAAGTCACAAACCAAAAAGTCATAGAATGTTAAAATATGATCAATCTTTCAAAATAAGATCAAATTTATATTAACATTTTGCCAAATAGCGATTTCAATTTTTGAAATGCAATCATAAGTAATAACAGCTACAGACACAAATCAAACTCCAGCTTCAGTTTTGAAAATGCAGTGCTCGTTTAGTTTTTAAAAATGATACAAAAAGATCACCTACATCTAGTCCAACGGAACTGATTTTAACTGAACTACATTTTAACTTTAAGTGATTTAAAGTTCAAGGGCTGATTCATAAGAAGGACTGACTAATCCTTCTAAGCCTTAAGCAGATTATCTGAAAATAGTTTGATTGCTGATGGCCACTGACTGTGCATCATGAAGGGACTGAGTTTTATTGCTCATTTGTTTCTTTTAAAACAAGGAATTGTGTGTATAATTTTAAAATAAACAAAATACTAAAACTACAACACACATGTGTACATGCATGTACATCCACACATATACACACACATGGGAATTGTCACCAAATGCTTAAACTATAATGATCAAAGTGGAATAGATAAACTGAAGGTTATACAACCAAACAATAGTTTGTATTTTCCATCTCTAAAATTCTTTTTAAAATTAATCTCTAGAAGGATAACTAAGAAAAACAAAAGGATGTATGTTTACCTATCTATATACACCCATCTGTACACACATACAAAACTATATGTAATGGATATATGAGTGAACAACTTCAAGGAATAAACTCAAATATCTACTTTCTTTCTGGGGGAGAAGGATGAAAAACAAGAAACTCAGTGAAGAACATTGAGTCTCATCATTGAAGGATTCTGGAGGTAGAAGGTTTTCTCCATTGGGATACTTTTGTAGTAGTACACCTCTGTGACAGCTCACACCAAGGATACAAAGGAGGCACTTTCATAAGTTGGAAACCCTGCCAGACCTCAGCAGAGGGAACCACCATCCTGACCAGCACCTAACTCGACAGTGGAATCTCGAGCATCTGGGCTCAAGTATTTTTAATGATTGAGAACTCCTCAGGTGCAGATCATAAGCAATCAAACACCCCCCACATAAACCCAACACTTGCAATCAATACAAAATGCCAAGGACTCTGCATCCCTTTTTCCAACAGTGCACAAAACAATTATTTTATACACAACTAAAAGTAAACTTCTACAATATACTTTAGTTCTTCTTTGAAGATCTTCCAAGTACTCGATAAAGACTACCCCAAGTATGTGGGATAGCCACTTTATTTTAGGCTCTCTTAGCTGTTAATCACATATGAAAACAACCTTTATAGACACTTTCAGAAAGATAACTGTCCAAACATCTCATTGCCATAGCCAAAGTAGAAGATGACATATGTAATTACCATATAATGTTTATTCACCTTTGTATGTTCTTTGAGTGGATAGATAATTTTTGATTATCAATTATTAACCAATTCTTATAAGGTTTGTAGATTGTGGTATTGTGTTGATAGATCCATTAACCCAACTCAGAAATTTTCTCTAACGCTATATTTTTGATTTTGATGAGGTCTATGATAGTGGAGATAGACTAGTTTTAATTAAGTGTTACCCTTATAGGATATAAATTATTCAAAAATGAGGTTTTTCTGCTCCATAACTTTTATGAAATTTACTGGCCTCATAAAGAACAATATGTATATAAATAGGGCTGGTGGCTCAGTCATATGACCCCAGCTGCATGGGCAGCTGAGACAGAAGGATTGCAAACATAAGGCCAATAGGACAAGCAGGACTAAGGGGTTCATTGAGTGTAGAGCTCTTGGCTTGCATGTGTAAACCCCAGGTCCAGTTCACAGTATATCAAATGTAAAACAAACAAACAAAAATAAGAAAGAAAATTTTCCACAGAAAGCAAAACAAACTCATCTATGGAAACTAGCTACTGTTAGGTTTGTGAAATAGCTCACGCAGACACTGAGCGATATGTATGGTCTTAGAAAGCAGTTTATTTTCCGCGGATTGCATACTGATGTCAGGGCTGTCCAATTAAAAAAAAAATTAAAAAAACAAAACAAAACATGGCAGCCCCATATGTGGGCGTACAGGGGATTTTAAGTGAAACAGCAGTCACTAGGGGGGTTCCCTCCAATTGGTCAGGACCTGAGCATGGGTAGGGAAGTGAGGGGTTCTCTGGAGAGTGAAGCCTTGATAGAGGAGCTGAGTCCTCTAATTGGCCAGCAGCTCGGCTGCTGCTTTGGGGCTTGCTGAGAATGACCAGGAACTCCCAAAGAACCGAGGACAAGACCGGCCCATCACGAAGGGGTGCCCTGCTGGTCCTCTCAGATACTGAGGATTTGATTCTCCTTTAAAATAAAATAAGCAGGAGGACATTTCTAAAACCACAAGAAGGGGAACCCCAGCCTTCTTTTCTTCAAAGGACAAGTTTGTTTTTAACCTCAGGGTTGTCAAAAGCCATCACTGCTAATCACAAAGGAAGGCTCTATATATAACTCAGAATCTACTTTAGAGATTCAGTAACCCTGTGGAGAGAACACAGCTAAGAGCCAAGGATAACACAGAGTATACTACAAGGACAGTCACCTATGACAAACACCTTCCTTTACCAAGGCTGGCTCTACTCTGAGCTGATGGGAATGCCAATCAGACAAATTCTCTTGAGGTTGAGACAAGCAGAAGGCAAGCTAGCACTCTCCACACCCAACATTTTGGGATACTCCCCAAGAACCCTAAGCACCTACTTCAGTTTTATAGCACACAGGTTGTCAGAGATGTTCTCATAGATGTGACATCTGGATAAGGTTAGTCACAGAAGCAATGGGAGAGTGTGATTACCAGCCACACGGTGTGTTCAGTTGTCATTCATTGCATAGTTTCCCAGTGAGAGCTTCAGAAGATCTGATGGTCATCAGCGTCGCCTTCAGTTTTCATCACCAAGGACCCCACAGTGTTTTCAGTAGAGCTCCACACACTTCTAGGAGTAAGAAAAGAGAAGTCAGCACACCCTGTGTGTGTTACCTGATTACCTACAGTTTTCCCATTAAAACTCTGCAACACACACACATACACGCACACACACACACTTATTGTGATATATATACTTCTCTCTGTGAGTGTATGTTTCTTTTTCCTTCTCCCCCTCTCTCCCTCTTACTCTCCCTTTCCTATTTTCATAGCGAGATCTCTGAGTGGAGACCTGTCAACATTAACTCACCTGTAGCCTTAGCTACATTACCGTGTCACTTGGACCTTCCCATCTAGCCCCTTCTGCCACACGTGTGAAAGGTAAAGCCCTAAAATTGTAAATATTTTCATCTCCTAAATTTCATGAAGGCCACACTGGTTGGACCTCAGAAGGATTTGGATTAAATTTAACTTGCTCAGCTTTTTAAAGGGCATATTCCAATTCTTAACCCTTGAGTCTTCTTCATTATCAAAATGGGCAGGCCTAGCCTAGTGAGTCCTGTTGTGCAGGGTCACTTTTGGGGGAGGGGGCACTGTGAGAAATCAACGCTCAATCATGTGATTCTATAGTCACTCAAGTGGAGACACAGATGAGCATTTGGCTCCGATCTTGGCTGCACTTGATTCCAAAGAACATCTTTGGTCCTGTACACTCCCCAGAAAGCCGCATGTGCAGACTCCTGTTGAGCAGGCGCCTCTCTTAGGCATCATATTTCTTTCACCTGTGACCAAGTATGGATTTGTACTGCCTGTTACAGAACTGAATTCTCAGTGATGCTCCCAGGGTCCATCTGGCACTAATCCTAGGAAATGACAGATACTTAGATCAAATTACACAAGATTGAAAGCACCATTTGTTCAGCTATTAAGCCAATGAAAAGACACTTGTGTCAAGAGAGAATATTCAGTAAGGCAAAAATCTGTAAAAGATCAACATCTTTTCTCTTTGTCTTAGAAGAATAAAAATACTAACTTCATGTCATAAATATTTGAAGATGCTTTGAAATTTAAGTTAAAAATACAATGGACCTCTGAAATGTTATTTTCTTCAGCATGAGTGTAATCCTCCTTACATAAAATTTTCCTCTTTAACAGCTGTTGAACCAAGGAACACAGGTTTGCTTTAACTTAAGTATACTGAAGTGACATATTCCTAATTCTCATCCCTGCTACAGAATTAACACAGGAGTCAGGAAGGTAATAAGCTAAATGTAAGAAGTCACAATAATCTAAATCGAGGACAAACTGAGAAAAATCTGCTTTGTGTTTTCAGATTCTGATTTAGCAACTTATTTATTCTTCTATGCAAATTAAAAATTCACCAAAGATAAAAAGGCAAATGGTCTCCTCATTGTTTAATTTTCCTCTCCTAGAATTCAAAGTATAGAAAAATGCATTGTTTCTGAGTATGATATGCTGTAGCATGATTATAAATGTATTTTGATATCGATTATGAAAGCTGCTTACCTATAGAGGGTGTAGTTGGAGCAAAATCAGGGTTTGATTGTTGTTTGTTTCTCCACTTTGACTTTTCCATTTGTCTCATATCATAGGTGGAGAGATAACTCACAAGACAGGATATAATTTACAGTAATAATATAATAATTTTATAGTCCTTCATTTTTGTTAATATTACATTTCCAGATAGGATTCAGGAACAGATGGAGGAAGTTAGGCTAGAAATAGAGACTTTTGGTCACTTCCGTTTTCTTTCTGCCCTTTACTACTAAGAGGAAAGTTCCTAGCAGAAGCTGGTTTGCAGGGCTATAGTTACAACCTGAACTGAGTTTATTCAGGTCTCAAGATGGAACTTACCTTCCTGACACTTAACTTATCTGTCATGTTGAATTGAAACCATGCTTTTATGTTCTGTCTCTTTGCAAAGAGGATGTGGACTCTGCTTGGCATTTCTATATCCTTTGGGCACAAAACAAGGTCAGACATGGGGCAGAAGCCTGGAAAGCATTTGTCAAATACCTGAACTGATGCATATAGTCATCAATGCATGGGTGGATAAATGAACAGTGCTGTTTAGAAGGAACATGCCTGAATTCAAATACTTGGTTATAGTCAACTTACATAGGTCTTTCATGTTAATATAGGCCTATGGAAAAAACAATGTCCAACTACTACCTACCTCTGCCTCCCCAGTGCTGGGATTAAAGGCATGCACCACCACTGCCTGGCTCAAGTTACTTCTTATAACCTATAGATAACAAGTTCTAAATGTGTTCATAGTCAAGAGAAAGTGAATTGTGATTCTATGTTACCTGAATTATTTGTACAATAAGATTACTAAAAATTTAGAAAACTAGATTTCTCTATGCTAAAGAAAGGAAGGGCATTTCTTTATATTTCCTTCTTCTGCCAGAAGCACTATGATTTTTGGCTTCCAGAATATTTTTGTTGTTGTTGTTAATGGTGACTGTTGCCAGCAATCAATAAATGTGAATGAATACACAGAAGCATTGGAGGATAAAATTACAAATCCAGTGTTCACACGCACAGCTAGAAAAATTATTATCTCATTACTGATCAGGTCAGTTTTATGCACATTAGTTTTAATTATTTGTATTTTTCCCAAAGGACAGCAAATCTATTTTGCTACAATGGAAATCACTACAACTATTATTCTTGGTTTTATTTCCCTTGGACTTTTTGAATTTTTTAACAAGTTATACCACCAGGCTCTTACCATCATATTTAAGGAACCAGATGCTTTTAAGATGTGCATTTTTCATCACAGACTACACTCGCAACTAGTGCAGAGCTGATATCTATGTGATCCTATTTCCAGCAGTGGGTATGGAATGGATAAACACTACTGTATCTTACTTACCTACGAATATGGAGAGTTAGTCAACATTCAGTCAGCCAGCCCCTCAGAGGCAAGTCTGTTTCAAGTCAGGTCCTTTTCATGACCATTGCTTAATGTCAATATTGTCTTTGCCTTCGCTTTCTTCCTTCATAATGCTGAGTAACATTAATTTTCCATTTTCTGTAAGAATTAGCTAAAACAATATATCTAGTACCATGAGAAGCAGGTGAGACTGAAATGTCTCTGTATGTACCACTCATTAGGAGTTTTCTATGTGTTGTTTACTGCATACATCATACAGTCCTCGGTTTTCCCTCTTTTTCATTCCAACAGAAACAATGCATTCTTATCTGTTTTGAAACAAGACATAGATACTTACATTCATTTCTTTTTTTGGTAATTAGCTCCATGCACCTAGGTGATCTGTGAATCTTGATCATCTTCTGAGTCATCAAATTTAGGATTTATATATTATTGTTGTTAACAATACATAAGTAGAAATGGGTTTATCCCATTCAGACTTCATAGTTCCTCCTTTCCACTGAATAACTAGTGCATCAGTTTACAGATTAGTAAATATGTCTACTGCTATTACTATGTCTATTTTAAGTAGAACTCATCACTGAACCAAGAAATGGAAGTATAGAATGGAAAGAAGCTGGAACAAAAGGGTTCAAACAGATAATGGAATGCTGGGTCTAGGAGAGTGACAGGCGGAGTGAAGGTGTAACTAAAGTTTGCATGAAGAACCTCCTTGAGAAACCGCTACCTTGTAAACCAAATGCATGGGACTAGAAAAAAAAATCATCCTGAAAGAGGTAACCCAGATCCAGAAATACAAACATCTCCTGTCTTCACTTATATTAGCTGTTACATAAAGGATAGTCATGCTACAGTTCACAGAACCAGAGAGGCTAGGAGGTAACAAGGAGGGCAACAGAGAGGTCACTTGGATCTCCCTGGGAAGCAGAAATGGAATGTATCTTACAGGTGGACTGGGGAAGGGTGGGGACTGGGGTGGATGTGATTAGGTTTGCGGAGGGGTGGATGTGATTAGGTTTGCGGAGGGATGGAGGGAAAGAATGTGGGGAGAAATATCTGGAATTGGGGTATATTTGGAGGACAAACTGGAAACCTAATGCAGTGGAAACTTCCTGTATTCTAGTGATGGATCCTAGTAATGAAAGGCATGGATCCTGAACTGGCTGTCTTCTGTAGCCAGGCAAGACTCACAGTGGTGGGACTAGGACACTAACCTACCCTCAAAACCTTTGGCCCACAATCTGTCCTGCCTTCAAGATGTGCTGGCGCAGTGGTGGCACAGAACATATGAGAGTGGCCAACTAATGACCGGCTTAACTTGAGGCCCCTGCCATGAGAGGGAAACTATGTCTGACACTGGATGATCAGAAAACGGAGACTGGATAGCCCAGACACCAAGGGTCAGTACCTTCCCCAACTGTCATTTCTTCCAACAGCAGATCTGAGCAAGTGTAGAGACCCACAGTCAGACATTATGTGGAAAGAGTATAAAGTAGAGATCTCCATTTGGTCTCTATTCATTTGGTTACCCTGAGGTAACCCCACAGAAGATGAGGACGACAGATTGTAGGAGCCAGACAGGATTGAGAAGACCAGGAGAACAGGGCACACTGAATCACCTAAGCCAGGTTCAATTGAGTTCACAGAGACTGAAGCAGGAAGCGCCTAGTCTGTACCAGGTCCTCTGAGAATGCATCAGGGCTATCAGCTTGGTGTTTTTGCTGGATGCTGAAGAGTAGGAGTGGGGTGTCCCTTACCTGCTACGAGGACCCTTTTCTTCCTACTGAGTTATCTCCTCCATTCTTGTATGAGTGTTTGTGCCTTGACTTATTGCATCTTGTGGTGTTGAGTTTGGCTGATATCTCTTGGCTGATATTTCTTTCTTTCTGAACCTAAATGGAGGGTGAGGTGGATCTGGGGGAAAGGGGAGGTGGGGGTGACAGGAAGGAGTGGAGGGAGGAGAAACTCTGGTCTGGGTGTATTATATAGGAGAATGATTTATTTTCAATTAAAAAAAGAAGAAGTGGTCTATGATTCTACTGTCCAGGGACCACTCTGCAGAAATATGATTGAATCCCTTGAAGATATATTAAGAATTGGGATGAATAAAATATCTCTTTAAAAAATAATGTACTGTCCTTCCGAAAGGGCCCTCCCTGGGGCACTGTTTCCCTCAAGCAGCACTGTGTATTTCCTCTTCAGTGTTCCACATCAGAAAAGCAAAGCTTCCCTCTGTTTCTTTATTTCTCTTTTTCTTTGCGATATTGACATAAGCCTACTTTCTTAGATACATATCGGTTTTCTCATTAAAAAAAAAAAAAATCAAAAAACCAAAAACTCCTTCTACCCTGCCTCAGTTTCCACAGTGTAGCTGCTGGTTGAGCCCCACTGCAAGGCGCATGGCTTTCTCTATTGCTCTTCTCAATTCTCTCCTCTCAGTAGCTACTCAGATTTCCAGCCTGCTCCTCCTGCTGCTCTTCTCTCATATTCTAATGAAAGTGTTTTCATGCCTCAAAATGACAGAAAAGAAAAAAAAATTACATTGTAGTTTAACCCTTCATGTCTAATGATGGTTTGTTCTTTGTTTTGCTTTCCTGTAACCTAACAAAAAACAAAACCAAAACCAAAAATCTTTAAGCTGATTGTGTCAGTTATTTTGTTATAATTATGTAATGTGTTCTAACTTGAGCTTATATATAATTGTCTCACTCTGATTTTCTCATTGTACTCTAAGTCTGTATTCTTCCAAATCACAAGATGTTACAGTGTGAAAGTGAAGCATGGTAGACTCAGTCCCCAATATGCCAGTGCTGAGAACTGGAGTTCATTTGGATTTGCAAGGATCAGGGGACACAGACCTTGGAAAGATCAATGTCCCTCTAGTGTGAGTGACTATTGGTTCTTCAAGGACAAGAGTAGAAGGCAATACAGTAAATACACATACCCTGGATTCTCTCTTATGCACATTTTTGCCTGTCCTTCTATGTCTACCTAATCTCTGAGCAACTCACAGTCCTTAATAAAACCTCAGTCAATGTTGCCACCTTGTTCTACAGAATCTTATCCTCTATAAAGAAGTAAATTTAAGCATTTCTTCATAATTACTTAATTTCAGGCAATCCATAACAGCAACATACCCTTGTGTAATTTATAAGGATCTTTATAAATACTATTTAATATGGTTCACATAATATTTAAAAAGTCAAACACATCATTAGTAATTCTTTTTGTGCTGAAGACTTTCACTTACTTGGATAACTTTCCCCTTCAGTTCCTGAGTGCTGCCTACACATTTATTTGTTTGTTTGTTTTGTTTGTTTGTTTGTTTGTTACTCCCTCCCCTGGACCACAGGGTTCCTGCCATCTTAGAATTCACTTCCTATCTTTATATTGTTGGCTTTCTTACTAGACAACCCGTTGCTGTCTTATGTGTTGCCAGGACATTTCTATTTTGAGAGGAATGGATTTTTTGTTAGTTCTTGAAAATTGTGCATGACCTGGAAAGAGAATATTCTATGAAGAGTTGTAATGAAGTTCAAAGAGAAATCACACATCTGAGTGGTTAAAAGGACCTAAGGTGTGGTGTGCTCTAGCTGAGTACTTCAGAAACCTGAAGAAAGGAAGGCTTCTATAAGCATACCTCACATCCCATTTCTAAAGCATGTGAGGACTGATAAAGGGCATCAGCCAGAGCCAGGAATCCTTCCCCTTGATTATCTAACCCGTGCTCCTCTTGTGTCTGGCCATCTGGCAGGGCATGTGCTTGTCAACTTTTGTATTTTATTCTATATTCCATCCTGGCATTGATTCTGTGGTACGTGGTTCTCTAAGACTATGGTCGGATCACAGACAAGAAAACGGTGAATTGATTGAACTGAAACGGCTAAAATAGCAGATTGAGACATCTAAAGTGAATACACACATGCATGTGAATAAGAAGTTTTATAAATGCCATCCCTATTCATGAGCTTAAAATTAACAGTTGTTAAGCAAGCCAAGGACATATTTTTCAGTGTTAGATGAGTTTTCCTTTGTTCAAAATTGGTAACAGTATTAGAAACACTTTCCTTTATTGCTGCCGAGCTCCAGAAGCTCAGCTGCTCTAAAGGTCAGCTAGAAATTTTCAAAAGGGCAAAGCTGATTCCATGCATGTGAGTCCTGTGCAGGAGGATGTTAGAGATGACTTTCTGATTTTCTTTCCTGCTTAAATCCTGCAGTGTTCAAGGTTCTTTAAACTTCTATCTAACTTTCCTTTGTCAACTATCATGAGTAAAATAAACTTTGCCTTAAACTCTGAGGTGAATGATGTATTTCATTTAAAACTTTACCAGGAAAAGTAGTAATGGGATTAGCGGTGCATATACTATAAGCATTATATATCGAGGTAAACATACATTAATAAGTCAAAATACAATCCACTGCATTCACTCAACAACTGCAAGCTGGATGTTCCCATGTCTGCTATCTTTGCTGATATTCCATCTAAAGAGTTACATATGTTAATCTCTATATTCAAAGGGAGAAAACTGACTTAACATGAAACAAAATATAAGCCAATAACATAAATGTTTCTGAGAGTTATAATTGGCTCATGAAATATTGTATTATATGGACAATGTCTAATAAGTATCCTTAACAAATGCAAGATACGCAGAGAATAAATTGAGCAGTAGCGCTCGATTTAAAAAAATCAATAACGTGGATTTGCATAAAATTTTCTCTTAAAGAAACATAGGAAGGTATAGGAAGGCAGCACCTGAAATATTGATGGAAAAGTAAGTGATAAGAGATTTTTCATTATGTTTTTTATGTAAATTCCAGTAAGCCACCATCTTCCATGGAAGAACAGTAGGGTTAATTTTAGAGATATGTAAAGCCTATGTAGGAAATATATCTTTAGGATTTAATTTTCATACATGAAATAAGTAGCAGGTTTACAAGCCCCAGAGGACATTATGCAGAAATGTCAAACCTGGGGAGTACAAGTGAGCAGAATTATTGGAGTATGGGGAAATCTAGATAAAAGCAAGGGATTAGATAGGATCAGAGAACCCCAGCGTCCTGTAAGTGCTCTGTGAAGTCCTTATGGCTTGTAATAAAGGGATAAAAATTATATGCCTAGGCAAGGGTAAAGTCTTTCCAGGGAGAATTTTATTGTTTAAAAAATAATAAATTTTGCAAGAAACTGACCTTATAAGAAGTGCTGTATGTGGAAATGTCATTTGGAGACTGAAGTCTCTATTGTGCCTGTAAAGAAAAGTTGACAAGTTTGATGTCATTTTCAGAAATAGCAGATTAGTTCCCACCAAACTCACTAGTATAGAACGCCTAAATTACTGAATAGACAACAAAAATTACACTTCATCACTTCTCTAAAATTATAAAAAAATAATTTGTTTTAGTTTTAATCAAAGCAATTTAGAAACTTAAAGTCAAAGATCATAGTGACATTATAGACATGCTGGTCCTATCATTCAACTCTCATCCAATGAGGTCTCGGTGGGAAATAAACAAAGAACAAGACAAGGTCAAATATTATCACAGAGATCCCGAAGTGCCCAAACTTCGGTTAGCAACAAGATTCTGTGCATGTGTTTGTACAAGTGTGTACAAATAAGTGGCAGTATACGCGTATAAATGTAAATGTGTATTATACATATAATTCATGCACACATACATGCATGCACATACATATGTGTGTCTGTGTATGCAGTTAAGACTGTGAATATTGCAGCTCTTCTGTACTTGCTGTTGTTTCAATCATTCCCTCAATCATATCAATGGAGAGTAGAGGATATTTATTCCCTAGATCATAGAATATCCCTGAAAGAGTACTGGCTTACCATTGGCATGGATACACATTTTGTAATATGTCACAAGTTTTTGGTGTCATATTGCTTCTCTTGCCTTGACTTGTTTCATTAACACATAGATATAAAAAAAGCTCAGAAATCAGATTTAAGGAGAGTGAATTCACACTGTGGATGGTGAATGCAGAACACTAGACATTGGATCAGATGTCTTACTGAGTTATTAAGTGTAAACTATATGACAACTACACTGAAGGTTAAGATATGGTTTAGGACATACTGACTAAGGAGAGCATACGATGACTCAGTGAGAGAGAACAGTTGCTTTGCAAGCTTGAGGAGCTGAGTTTGGATATCCAGTATATCTATAAGCTGGTGTGCTTCGCTTTCTTATAACCCCAGTGTTGAGAAGATACTAGGAAATCCAGGGAGCTGAATGATCAGCCACCCTACCTGAAATGACCAGCCTCATGTTTAATGAGATACTCTGTCTCAAAGTAATGAAGGTGCTGATTGGTAGTGGCAGATACACAATGTACTTCTGTAACTTCTTCGTATGTGTTCTTGAATGTGTGTACTCACACACCTATTTGTATACACGTGCATACATGCACAGCAGACAGCACACACAATAAAAAAATAAATGCTTTTCACAGTGAAATATATTTTGAAAAACAAGTTGTGTTTCTATTCCCCAGCTCAATAAAAATCATCTTGCTGTCTGTAAGTTTGTAAATTCTTTTTCAGGCTGTTAACACATGTCTTCAGTAACAGTGTATCAGTGGTTCTTAGGACACTAAGTGGAAATATAAATGCCCTCTGAGGTTTTGAGTTTTTCATCTATCAATATGTGACTTCAGAAAAATTGAAATATGGGAGTAGAAAGAAGGAACACATCTGATTTCTATTTGAAGGATCAAGACAGAACAGTAAGATTTTGGATGGTTAGTATTAAGATTTCATTTCCAGATAAGGGGGAAATTATTGTGTCTTCATTTTGCTTTCTTTATTTTTTATCGCATTTATTTGTGACAATGTCTATCAATGCTGAAGTACATGTGCTATCATTGAGTCCTCTCAGTTCTTAGTGCTTATCATTGATTTTGCCTTCTTGTTACTTAAATGCTTTGAAGTCTATAGACATACGCCAGTGAATAAAAAGTACTTTATATACAAGGAAGAGAACCTCAGTTAAGATCCCCAGCACCCAACATCAAGCACCCAGTACCACGCACACAACACCCAGCACCAAGCAAGCACCAAGCATGGCAACATACATCAGATATCCTAGTTCAAATACAGGAAAAAAGAAGGATATTGGAACTTTATTGACCAGACATTCTATCCAAATGAATGAGATCCAGGTTCAGACACCCTGTCTCAAAATAATGAGATAGTAAATTATTGGAAAAGAATCTTGATGTTGATTTCTGAACTTCACAAGCCATCATAAGTGAACACACTACAAACACACACACACACACACCCAAAAAGCTTGCACCTGGTGTTAACTCACACTTGCTTTGTATAGGCAATCCAACACCACAGTTGTGGTACACTTTTCTTAAACTAATTATTTTACTTCAGGGCTAACGATACCTTCTAGAGTTAGAGAGAACCTACATGGCACATTCATGATCCTGTTTACAGTTATAAATCACCAGAGTAATTATTCTCAATATAAGTGTCTATGGAATAAAATAAAATAAAATTAAAATTACGATCTCTTACAACTGCTTTGTGTCTAGTGACCCACGAAAATGTTCCTTAACAAATGACTTGTGTGTCCCTTTATTTACAATCTGTGTTTCTCAAATACATAACATTTGTTCCTTGCCACCATGAGATAGATACACAAAATTGAGTCCCAAAGAGATCATTTAATTCCATAGGTATTATCTTTCATTATGATATTTAAGTCTATAAGCCAAATTCTCTAAATAGTCACATGTCACTCACTGGTATTCTTCTTCTTATTTTGCATATTCTTAAAGATTTAGTTAAAATGAAAGCTAGCACTTAGCCCATACCAATTCCATGTAATATAGTAGATATAATATAGTGAGCAATTGGTTATTTTAAATTGTTTTCCCCCACCAAAAATCACACCTCAGCCCTTCGTTGTATAAGTACATGGAATGGAAAAGATACTTATGTTTGCTGATCAATAAGTAAACAGCTGATGAAGTGAATCAGTACCTAAACTGATATTCAATGTTGGTTTCTCCCTCTACTAGATAGAATTATAAAGAATTTGGTGAGTCCAGATAGGTAGAAGTAATATAGAATCCAGGCAAGTTTCACATTAACTGATCAGAAATTATATATTGGGAACATGAATAGACTCAAGGGGCAGAACTCTTTCTCTTACATGGAAAAGCAATTCCTCACTTTTCGTGGTGCTGGTTGCTAAAAGACCAAGAAGAGGAATTACATCATATCACAAGTCAAGATAGAACAATTCCAATCCTCATGCTTGAAAAAACGAGAACCATATCAGGAAAAGCAGGCACCTGAAATGTGAAATACCACAATGAAAATCAGAAGCTAAGCTACCTCAGATAGATGTATCAAAGTTATGAATCAGAAATTTCTCAATAACTATTTCTGAACATTTCCCAGATTAACTACAGTAAATTTATACTGTATGTATACTCCGTTCTCAAAATTAGGATGCTTGTAAATGAAAGATGGCCCCAAGGACAACTACACAGAGAAAAGGAAAAAGCCAAAACTATCCCAACAAAGTACGGTCTGCATTCATTTTGTACATGTTATACCAGGCAGCCCATAGGTATTATAAATTATATTTTATGGCTGTTCATCTTCATGTTTTGCCTTGTCTGTTGTTAAGATAGCAACCTCCAAAGTCCTAGATTAACATGTAATTGCTTCCTTCCTAAAGCCAGACATTTCTCCATGCTATATTTGTTTTCTATAGTCAGGAAAATGGATTTTCTCGGTAAGTAATCAGGATGCATACATAATATACTTTATGGTATTATTTTTTGTCATTTTGTTTGTTCTATATTGCTGCTGGGGAAATGAGAGGCTTCAGAAAGAGACTATTTGATATCCTATATAGTCAACAGCTTAGCTTCAAAGGCACACTAGAACTCAGTGCAGGAATTATCTCATTGCCACTGTCTCATCATCAATAACCAACTTGCTTGGAATGGGTGTGATAAGTGTCCCAAAGCTTCTTTTTATCCTCTCACACAAATGAAAATTTTGTGACATTAATCCTTTACTTTCATATGCCAGGAGAACCTGACAAGTTCTACTTGAGGCTATCAAAGAAGAAACTGAAGTTTGATCTCTTAAAATTCCAAAGAGGTCACAAGCAGAAGAGCTGAGTGATCAATAATCATTTGGCACTAAAATGTGAGCCTTTGTCTCAGACATCATTTTGTTTATATTTGTTCACTCTTCAGTATGTGTTTGACCAACTGTTGTCATCAAAATAAATCAACTCAAGGCAGCATGCTGTTCTCACCATTAAAAGTATAATACATGATTGCAGAAAGGGAGCCATTCGCCCTGCAAAATTACTATAGTGGACCCTATTTCCAGAATCCAGAAGAATCCCCTATGGATACCTGCTGTAGTATTTCCATCAGAAAATGTAGAATTTCTTTGTGAACTCTGCAACATTGAAGATAATTTTCACACACTCATCACTTCCTTGAAGAACTTTAAGAAGCAAGTTATCTCTACTTTTAGTCAGAGATGGAAATCAATAGCTTCTTGAGGAAATAAAAGCGGATTATAAGTGGAAATAAAGTTTAACACAGTAGCATTTTGTCTGTAAGGAACACAAGTACATGAGCGCCTGGGTCGAGCTGATTCCTTGGCTCAATATAATTACTTTTTTCAAGATTTATTGGATGCACTTATGGCATAAAAGTATACTTAAGGGCTGACCATATGCCTAAGTAAAGGTAAAATAATTACTGGGCAAGTCTGACACCTGAGTTCAAGCAGCATAATCCATAATTAAAGG
This sequence comes from Cricetomys ansorgei, assembly GCA_026225945.1. Taxonomy (NCBI): domain Eukaryota; kingdom Metazoa; phylum Chordata; class Mammalia; order Rodentia; family Nesomyidae; genus Cricetomys; species Cricetomys ansorgei. The sequence goes on from JAMJFZ010003163.1 coordinate 29,315,020, forward strand.
AGAGAACTAACTCCCAGTAGTTGTCCTCTGACTTTCACATGTGCCGCATGGTACATATGTACCTGTACACATATATCACACACATATAAACAAAAATTTATATATATTTAAGCTTTACAACATGTTTTTATATATGCATGCATTATTGAATGTAAACAATTTGGGTGTTTACTGTGAAATTACTAATATGATCATGGTAACTGACATAGCTGTCACTTTATCTGCTTACTACCTCTGTGTATATGTGTGTGATGAGAAAACTTAAGCTTCCCACTTTCAGCAGATTACAGTCTTACACTATTAATAACTAAAGTGCCATGCATTTCAGTTTGCCTCTTGAAATTATGTAGCTTATACATCAGAAATTTGCACATTTGATCAACATTTCTCCAATTTCTCTTGGCTTCCTAAAGCCAGTAATCACTGTTCTCCTCTTCACGCTATGTGCTTGGCTATTTTATGCAAATATAAGAGAGATCATGCACTATTTGTCTTTCCATGTTTATCTGATTCCACCCAGTGCAAAGTCTTTTTGGCTCCAGTCATCAATGTCTTTGTATATACATCAATGTCTTTGCTCTCCTGATCCTATTTGCTACTTTGGCATTTCTCAGAATTTTAATTTCGGCTCTTTTTTAAATATATACAACACCCTACAATCCCCATTTACATCTCCTATGTTAATACTGACCTTCTGTTGGCTGTCTTATCCTCTGATCTTAAGTTTTCTATGTATATTTCATTGGTCTTATTTTTATCCTCTTATTTTCGATTGCATTTATATAGCTTAACCTTTGGTAACATGCATATTAAATTGAAAAGAATTTTTTTAGTGTGTTTGGTCTTTCTTTATTCTTTTTGTATCTATCTACATTACAAACTTGAAATACCACTTTATAATGTGTATATTTGTAATATTATAAATTATCAACTAAAAACCATTCTGGGTCCATTTAAACATTTTAAAGGGGGCAAAATTGTACAAGAGAAATAGAATTACTTAAGTTTGTTTATAATTATAAATACTGCAAATCCACATTTCAAAGGAAACAAAAGTGAATTTCTTTCTGGGGATATTTCAGAAATCCTCTGTAGACTGTACACCAATCTTGTACCTGGACTCTTGGCCAACAGACATTTTCTCCTCCATTTCACTTTCAACTACTGAATTGATTTCCCTAAGATACAAAATACATCATTTTATTCACCAATGCAAATGCTTTCTGTGCTCCCTATTGCTCAGGGGAAGAACATCAATTCATTAACTTTGGTGTTCTTCATCCTTCCATAATTTGCTCAGCCTTCACCTTTCTGCTTCTGTAGCTTTGTCTTTCTTTAACCCACACACAACCCTTGCCCTGTGCTCAGTGGCTCTGCTCTTACTAGCCTTGCCTCCCCTTTTAAGAGGAGAATCTCTTTTTTCACTTGTAAGATAATACTGAGATATTGAATATACGGATAGAACTTTTAGTCTTCTCTGATTTTAAAGTCATCGATTTTCAATTCACATATTCCTTCACAGTTTATTAGTGTGTGTTCTTGGTCCTTGACATTCTATGCTATGTCATAGAAAATAATCCAAAACACAACAGGGAAAATATTAAGTTTCATTGTGAAATTTTAGAAGACGTAAAGAATATAAGGCAAACTAATAAATAAGTAGCATACTTTACAACAGTAACAAGCACAAAGAAAAATTAAGTGCATAAAATTGGGATGATGGTGAAAAAGTCATGGGAGGAGAAAGTGGAACAAAAAATAAGTTACTTTTTGTTAGAGAGCTGTGATGACTTATGGAAAATTCATGTGTGGAAAAGACAACACAAGGATAGAGAACACACTGAAGTACATGGAACGAAAATCCCAAACACCTAGGGAACCACATGTACTGCTCTCCTGTTAAAAAATAGTGTAAAGACAAGAGAGCGATGGCCTTGCAAGAATACGGTCAGCAGTTGGACACTGGAGGAAGGAAACACACAACAGTGCTTCTTAAGGGGAGTTAGGGACAATTGTCCACATTTACTTCTTTGGTATTCATATAAAGACTTACATGACATAAGCAAAGCTTAGTGATTTTGCCACATGCCTCTGAGTATTAAATATCCAGGAAGGAAAATAAGATGTGAAAACTCACTCATCTATTTCTTCAAGAGTTCATTTCAATTTATACAATTGCTTCCTGAGAATTCATATGTCAGAAGTAGCAGCTATAGGCACTGGGAATGATGGGTAAGTACCAATTAGTGTAGTCCCTCGCCTTATTAAAGACGTATAACTATGCAAGATTCAGCAAATAACAGCAACCATTAAAACTTTAATACAAAGCTCTGTGTGGTGTCACATATATCTAATCCCAGCATTCAGGAGACTGAGGCAGGAGATCATGAATTTGAGACCAATCTTCTCTTCATTAGTGAGGTAGTACACTTAAATAAAACTGTTACGAGTATTTGTTAAAATAGGTATGTTATTATTACATATATACATATATTTGTGTGTAAAATATGTATGAAACAAAGTTAACTGCGGATATGTAAAGAATCTTAGCATTTACATTAAGAACAATGAAAAATTAGTAATTTCATCTGAAATATAGAGCATGACATAAAGACCTTATGAGGAATCTCAACCAGTCTCCCGATTATCTAAGTTAGGGCTACTAAGTATTTCTCAGAATTTCTAATAATTTTATACATTTTTAAAATTTGTTTTTTATTTCTAAGAATTAAAATATATATAATCTCATTATTTTAATATTTTTGTCTTATCCCTCTAGCCCCTCTATTTATACCCTGCCCTTGGTGTCTCTCACAAAATCATGGCCTCTGGCCTCTTTTTCTTTAATTGTTGTCACACACACACACACACACACGCACACACACACACTCACACACACACACACACACTCACACACACACACATTCACACACACACACACTCACACACACTCACACACACATTTATACCAAGATATATGGATAATGTAAGTTAAATCGACATAATGTTACAGGTTCAGGGGACATCAAAAAGGAGGTAGAGGCAAACGAGTGTAAAAGCCAGAGAACTGGAAATCTGCCGAGACTGCGTATCTTAGACATTTCAGAGAAGCTATACCCATGAAGTCTCATCAGCATGGCTGCTTAAACAAGGCCAGGAAAAGGAATGTTAGCATGGCAGAGAGACATCCCATGGCGCTTCAGCCCTAGGCAGAACTTCGAGCAACTAAGGAAAACTCTCAGTGGAAGAAAAGTTCTTTCCCATGAAAGAGCTTCCTTTCTCAGTCAGTTACCCAATACCAAGTGGTCAGCCCTGAAATCATCAAATATATGTTTTTTCCTTTTCAAAATAATTTTGAGATTGTAATTTAATTAATTACAATATTTTCCTCCCATTTCCTCTTTCCAAATCCTCCCATTTACTCCATGCTATTGTTTTCTGAAATTTACCCTTTTTTCAAGCTTCCTATGTTTATTGAATATATCCTCTAATTATTCTATTTAAGTCATCTAAGATTGAGGAGAATAAATAATTACTAAGAGGTACTAATCCCCAGAGACTATGATGGACCTTTCTTCGTAGAGAATACAGGCATGAAAAGCAGGCATTAGATTTCAGTTGTAGTTCATTAAATACTAGATCTAGAATGTGATGTACAAAAGGGTATGGGGTGAGAAGAGATACAATATGGACTCTGAGCAAGTAGTATGTTAAACTGGGAACTGTAGAAAAATTAATCATCTTAATGATAGTGAGCATATATTGATAAAAAAGAATCGGCATAAATCATATGAGATCATGTGGTCTTTATTTGTTGCTTTTTTTTTTTCTTTTATAGTGGTAGCTGGCCCAGAGCAGCATTGAAGTGGAGCACTCCAAAAAACTTAGTCCCACAGTCTCCTGGATAGGCTGAACTACAAGGGTGTGCTATCATGCATGACTTCTGGTAACAATGTATAGAATTTAAGTTGCCTCCCTACGGTCACACATCTAGTAATTACAAGAGCAAGAATTCAATTTTAACTAAAGGTAGAAACTCTTGTTTTCTAGATTTCCATAAACAACAGTGTTTGTGTTCTTGAAATCATTTCTTCTTATTGATGTGTTGTAGTAGTAAACTACAATCTTTTACACTCAAGTACATGCTGCTTGGATTTATGGGAACTTTTGCTTAGTGTATAAAAGGTTTGAGGCCCCAAGAGCTGGGGTGGGTGTTGGTTGATGTTTTATTGGTTGGTTTGTTCATCGCTAGTGTGTTGATTCTTGCATAGATGAACATTTGGAGCGACTAGTTTTGCAGGTAGTGAGCTGAGAGTCTATTTTGACTTACTGTCAGTCTTCTCCAAGCTTAGCACAGCCTACAAAGGTTGTGAAAATTTCTATCTTTCTCTATTTCTCTATCAAGGCCCCCTACAAAAGTGGTGAAATTTTTTTTCTATCCTTCCTTTCTCTTTTCCTAAATTGAGGGTAAAATTTGTAGTTAACTACTACAAGTAGCACCTGCAATGTGGGGTCAGACACCACAAGAGCTAATCCAATGTGGAGACAAGAAGAGAAAGAAACTCCAGACCTCTAAGTGTTCATTTTGTTTTGTTTTGTTTGGTTTGGTTTGGTTTGGTTTGTTTTTTTTTCTGCAAACCTGTATAGAAACTGATTAGGTGAGGCAGTTCTGACAAGAAACATCTGCTGTGGTTAAGAGAACTCCACCCCAGGAGTGAACCTTTTCTGCATTCAAGGCTATCAGTCACTTTTTCCTGAAAACCAGACTCTGTCTTAAAATGTGGAAAGCGATCCCTCAGGGTAAGCACACAAAGTCTTTCTTCCAGAACTGGCCAAGTTTTTATCTCCTGCTGTTAGCTGAACTTGTTATTCTAAGTATCACCTAGGTGGTGCTGGTTTTGAAGGCATGGAGGAGTCCTTAGAGAGTACCTGAGGCTTGGCACTCTGAGAGGCCAGGAGAGTCCATTGGTGAAGGGCAATCTCAGTAGTAAGGCCCAGATTAAAGGGGTCATGCAGAGAAGTCGAGTTTTAGTACCATAAAGGGTCCAGGAGAGACTACTGGTAAATATGCAGCCCAGTTGCAGCAGAAGACCCTAGCATTTTGAAGAACTCAGTACCATGGGATGACAACTAAGAACAGCAACCACAGCGGAGGGGACTCAGCCAGAACCTGGAGGACAAGCTGTGTATGATGCAAAGGGCAGAGCCAGAGTTTTGATCCAAGCCCTTTGGAGGAGCCCAGAAGATCTTGAGTGAATTCCAGATAACTGGATATAGAAAATGTTCTTTCTGCTGTCCAAAGACATTGTGAAAAGCTTGATAGATTTGATTTCATTTGGTACTGTTTATAATGTTAAACTGAGTTGTAGAGATAAAGCAAAAATCTTTTGATTGACTTATACAGAAAAAGGGAACAGTTGTGGAAGTTTATTTTTAGTTAAGTATAAAATAATTGTTTTGTGTACCTTTGGATGAGGGACTGCCTAGGTTTTGTGTTTCGTATTGTCTGCAGGTGTTGGATTTATGTGAGAGATGTTTGATTGCTAATGATCTGCAGGTGCTATCAGTAGAATACCTGAGGAGTTCTGAATCAATAAAAACACCTGAGCTCAGACACTTGGGGTTCCACTGTCCAGTATAATGCTGGACAAGATAGTGATTCCCTCTGCTGAGGTCTGGAAGGGTTTGTACCTGTTGGAAATGCCTCCTTGTCTTTTTTTCTGTGAGCCCACACTGCAGCATACAACTACAGAGTGTAGGTCAGGTAATGAAGTTCCAGGTGTTTGTGCAGTCAGGAATATGTGCACATGAATGACTTATAATTCTAAAGCTCGATGAGTCTGGGCCTCCCTACTATGTTTCTCAGGCTGAGATTTCTATCAGCCAGTGATTTCCTTGGTTTAAATTTAATGCTAACTCCATTCAGGCAGAAAATGGATTTGAAGACAATGAGAAATGCATGGCTTTATTTCCCTAAGGCTTCCTCTGCACAGTAGGCCTTGAGCAAAAGTCATTTATAGGCAGAGACAAACAACCAAGTTCATTTTCAAGTGTAAAAATTTATTGTGTTTCTTTCTAAATTGTTTTTACTAAGCATTGATTTCCCAATTCTTATTATTCATCTTCAAATCACAAGGCTCAATGTAGATTTGCTTACATTCTGGTAACAAAATTCATAATCAAAATGAAACAGGAAAATAATCTCACCGCAGTGCATGTCATTTTTTCTATCCAAGGAAACATCATAAATTGCTGATATGGATAAATTGCCATGAATGAGAAAGTCATAAGAAATGAAAAATTGAAGCATTATAAATGGTAAGTCGGTCCACTGATTTTTTTCCCCTTACAAAGGGAAACATTCGATTTTTTGAAATGAAACATTTTCATTGCTATTTTTTACACGTGGTCACTATGTGTTCTAATTTGCTCTTCAGCTGCTAAGATGAAACAAAATCAACTAAACAAAATCAACTTGGGGGAGAAAGGGGTTCATGTGTCTTATGGGTTACAGTCTACACTTGAGATAAGCCAGGCAGAAAGCCAGAGATAGGAACTGAAGCAGAGACTCTGGAGGAGCATTACTTCTTGACTTGCTCTCATGGTGGGCTCAGCTTGCTTTCTTAAACAACCAGAGTAGAGGTAGAAACACTTATAGTGGGCTGGGCCATCTTTCTTCAGTCCGACATCATGGAACTGCCCCACAGATGTGAACACCGGCCAATCTGATGGAGGAAACTCCTCAGTTAAAGTTCTCTTTTGTGTTTGAGTAGTTAAAAACAATGCAACACACCATGTTTCTGGACTTTCCTTTTTAATATAGTAGCACTGTATTGGTACATTTAGTGTGGTATTATAGCACTTAACTCATCTACAAATTAGAAAAGTACAGAGCTTAAAAAGGTAACCAAATAGTCATGATAACACAAATTTTTCTTTGAATTCTAAATTAGCCCCATCCTTCAAGACTACCTAGATGGTCCTGGGAAACAGTTCTTTCAAATGAGTTCTGTGATTTTGTAATTCTGTCAAGAGACACCAAAAGTGTAAAAATGGGCTTATTCCTGTGGCATGAAGAGACCAAACTATATCTTTATAACCATAAAGAGAAGACAGAAACACATAGAAAGGAACTTAAAATTAAAAGCTGGCTGTGTTTGGTGATAAAACTACATAGTCTGAGATACTCTGGAGGCTGGAAGATTACAAGATTGAGAGTTTCCTATACAATTTAGTGAGCCCTACTATCCAACCTCACCCATCTCTCCTATCTATCTCTATGTATCTATTTATCTACCTACCTATCTTCTATCATCTATCTAGTTATCATCTATTATATATATACATATATATATATAATTTGGGGATACAGTTCAGTTGAAATGTGTTTGCCTAGCTTATGAAGTTGTGGGTTAAATCTCCAATGTATGTAACAAGGAAAGAAAAAAAAAACATTAAAACCAAATAAAATCTTGTGAGAGTAGAAAAGGTATATATGTTTATAAGAGGGGGTAGGATAAGGCAGGCTGCTTGTTCAATAATTCTGCCTGCCTATTTGCCAGCTGCTGATGCTCTTTTGCTGCCTGCCACTTTTAATGGACAAGGGCTTATATGTCTGATAAGAAAAAACAAGTTAGAGCCTGTAAGACATGTCTAATTTCTAAATGTATTCGTTGAGCCCAAAATGTGCTTTAAAGATTATGGACATTCTCTCGTGGCTTCAATGTTCTAAGCATCCTGGAAACTTTTCACAAAAGGGAGCCCATATTGTGTAAAGCCTAGGTTTCCGGTGTCCTTGGGCTTCATTCAGTACAGAAAGCCTCCTTTCCAATTCAGATTGCAGAATTCTCTACTTCCCTACAATTGTTCTCACCTCATGTGAGTTTGATTAGACTGTGATACATTTGAGTTTCTTATTTAATACAAATAATATGACATTTGAATTTTAAGGCAATGGTTTTCCTAAATTTTCTGCATTAAGGTATTATTGAAATGTAGATTTAGATTGTATATATCTAAAATATTAAACTCATACATTCTAACTAGTCTCCAAATAATGTTTATGGTGATGCTACATAGCCCACACACTACAGGGATCAGAGTTTAAGGTAAATGTTCTACTCTGGGCCCTCAGAAATGTGCTCAGGTCAAAGTAATTTACTTGAAAATATGAATATGGGAGCAGGAAGAACACACAGAAGTAGCCAAAGACTACAAACAAGTAAGTGATCAAAGTATCATCAGTGTGAACATCATTACATCTCCCTGAGACATTTGAAAATAAGTTTATTGAATATGTGTCAAAATTCCTGCCTGGGAGAAAAGAGAGGAACCTATTTGTTTCATATCTTGTTCTGATTGGCCAAGAGTGGTTGCAAGAGTCTGCCTCTGAGCTTACTAAACTTAAACTCAGAAGTTTTAATAGCTGTCAGCCTTCTCTATACATACCTGTATCCTTAAGGCATGAAACAAAATATTTACATCCCAGACCAGGACAATGTTTTAATTATGTTGCTCTTAAATAAGCTAGGCAAGGATTCTGTCTTATTGCTGTGAAGAGACACCATGGCTGAATCAACTTATACAACAAAGTTTTAATTGGGAGCTTATTTACAGTTTCAGAGGGTGAGTGCCTAAACATCATGGTGGGGAGCATGAAAGCAAGCAAACAGACATGATGCTGAAGAGTTGATGAGAGCTTCCCTCTGACCTGAAAGTTGGATGATAGAAAGAACAGCTGGGCCTGGCATGGGTTTCTGTAACCTCAGAGGTCACTCCCCAGTGACAAATCTTCACAAACAAGGCCATAAATCCTAGGCCATCCAAAATAGTTTACAAACAAGGGACCACATACTCAAATATATGAATCTGTAGGGCAATTTCATTCAAACCATCACAGCCAACTTGAAAGTAGGTGTGATGAGTAAAAAAAAGAAATGGCCAAGCTTATTCAAGACCGTTGTATGAGATGAGTGAGATGTAATATGCTTCATTGTTGCAAATTGATGTTATGAGCTTAGGTACTTGGCTGTAATATTCCTATCTTTACCATCAAAGTTTAAGCAATTCTGACCCCTCAATGATAGGGTTAGAGGAAACCTCAGCTCCCCCTAGGGTTTTTGCTTTGTTTTGTTTTTAATTTAGCTGCTCCTCATCTGAACTCAGGTCCTCATATATGTACAGAAAGCAGCCTATCCACTGAGCCCTCTCATCAACCTCTGACAACACAGTGCTAGGTGGTAAATTCCTGGAGGTGGTAAGCATTGTGACTTATCTTTCGTATAAGTGTGTGGCCTATGAAGGCCTAGCAAACTCAAGGTCACTTTTCTTCAAGACTGTACATGTGGCACTTCTATACTGTTGTATCCTGAAAACGATAAAAAATTTGAATACTAATCAGACATGATATTTCTGTTTAGAAATCCCAGAGCCAATAGTAGGATAGTTGTTTGTTACTAATACAAAGATGTCTGTGTTCATGCAGCTATAAACCACACCCCAGCTATGGGGTACTCCTCTTTACCATGATGAAGCTATCTTTCAGCATGGTTGTAATGCTACTGAGACTACCTGCCCCAGGTGGAATAATCCTCTGTATCCTCTTCACCTTTACAGAAATGGCCACCAATTCTAAGCACCTTTGATTCACAGCCAGCCCCCACTGCTGTAATTCTTTACCTTCACTCTGAAGTCAGAATAGCATGAGAGTTTGTTAGTACTCTGCTATTCTTAAACTAATTAGAACATCTCCAATCAATAGCTGAAGCTGAGTAGTAAACATTTAACACAATTCACTGTTTTGTTCAGGTTATGATCAATATATTCAGTACTTAACTCTCTTGTCTGGACAATGTTCCTCTTATGATGACAAAAGGTTTCTGAAACTGCAGGGGATTCAAATGTGTCAGGAGCACATAGGCAGCCCCACACAGGAGTTCCTGATGTTTTGAATATGAAAAAGTGACATATTTGAAAAGTATTTTTTATTCAACAGAGCATAGTATGACCTACGCTGGCAAGAGGCCACACTGTGTGGAAGCAAGAACAGTACCCCAAAAGTAAGAACAAATTCTCTAATTCTTGAATTACTATTTAGGAAAAAAATGTGTGATTAAATTTGTCTAATTATAAAACTTCATTTTTCTTGTACTCAAAGCAAGGGAAAGATTATTCTTAAAATCTCAGAATTATGAAGGCAAAAGCCACAATAATTTTGTTTAATACCATATGTTGGATATGAAGGCAACAGTTTCAAAGACAGAAAAGTGGTTTGAAATCAGAAAGAGATCATGTACATCTTAATCTGGGTTGGTTTTTTATGTCTCAAACTTCTGGTTAGTTTATGCTAACTTCATGCATTATTTTGTATAACTTTTTTGATACCCCTTTAATTACTTCATGCTCGTTTTCCATTATTTTAGTGACTTGTTAACTCAGTTAATAAATGCTAAGTTAACACTTTATGGTTTTGTTCAATAAGTTAATGGTTTACTGTGAAGTGGATAATTTTAAAACAGTTCTAATATTCACTGTTCTTAACAATGATAAACAGGCTTAACCTTCATTTTGTCTATGAAATTCTACATCAAAGTTCCCTGATTTGGCTTGTGCAGTTAGGCAGATGTATTATCCAGGTTTGTTTGGCTTCAAGACCATTTCTGTGCTCCTTGGTAAAATGATTATTTCCTAACCACACCTCTAATCCAACATCTCATCTATCTTCTTGAATATCAAGCAGGAATTTTATCCATGTCATTGAAATTTTCAGAATTTCTGGGGACTGTACAGTCCCCTTAGAAAAACTTATCTGCGATGTTCTATGCTGAAGGAAATCTGAGTGCCAGAATTCTAGAAATAAGACTGGAGATTCCATTAAATTGCATGCAATGCAAAGCTAAAGGTTGTATTTAAATTTTGTGTCTGTGGAGCCTTATGCAAGTACATTAAATATTAAAACTCATATACCGTAATTTGTTCTGGTATTCAAAGTTACATAACACTGGGATTAATTATTGAGATTAGGAGCTGATATAGTGTCGTTGTCAGTTGCTAAAAATATGTCTTAAGAAACATATCAAGGAGCCAGTGAGATGGCTCGGCAAGCAAAAAAATAAATGCTACATAAACCTTATAACCTGACATTAATAAGTGGAACCCATCTTAAAAAGATAGAATTCATACCAGAAATTGTACTGGGACCTCTACAAGCATACCATAACACACAGGAGGACACACATCTGGGCACAGACTAATAGTAGTAGTAGTAATAATAATAATAATAATAATAATAATAATAATAAATATAATCTTAAATTTAAAAAAATTATTAGTTCTTTTAGGTAAAAAAAAATGCTCCTTTACTTTGTAAATACAAAATTCCCAACTGAACTGATGTTAGAAAATTCCCTGGTTTAATATGAAGTTGCAGTAAATAATTCCTATTTCTTTTCCGCTAATAAGGAAAAAATAATCCTCTCACACAAGGCTTTCTGGCCTTCTTGGATTTACTGCACTCTATACTGGATTAGAGAGCACCAAGAGTAAGTATTCTTGATCAAAGAGTTAGTCAGCTCACCTGCTTCTGCCACAGTTAAGAGGGAAAATGTAAGCGAGCTGTAATGACAAACCACCCCCCCACTGCTGAATAGGAAAGGATGAATCACTTCTATGTCTAGAAACATACCAACATGATCGTGAAGTCTTCACTTAAAGCAAAGACTTGGCTGGTGATTATACATAAATAAATATTTCTCAAAGTGCGTTTCTTTCCTGGCAGCTGGTATTCTGCTGTCTTTACGTACTCTAGGATTCTTTCCTTATTTTGAGAAGCAGAAAAAAGTGATGAGTTTCAAATATATTATTACTGTGTATGAAAGCAGTAGGTCTATGTATCCAGGGATTTAGAGAGAATGGATGAATTAATATTATAATCTCCTTCACATTTTTATGGAGAGGACCCTGATATATGTGTAGGTGTGGGCTTCTTATCTACGAGATAACAGGGAGGAGAATTTTTATTAACAGTGACAGACATATTAATCAGATAAGAGCCCATAGACTCACAAATTTACATTGGTCTGTTCTTAGTCATTTCAATTCTATTCACTGTTTAAAAATGAACTATTTCAAAGTCTCTAGCTGTTCTTACTCAAATCTCATCTTCAACAAGTTTTCAATTTATGTGCTATGTTCTGACAACTCCAAAGTATGTATTTTTCTGTCTTTTTTTTGTTTTATTTTGTTTTTATAGTTCTCTCCTTTATATTTTTAGTTGGGTTTCACACATATATAAAATTTCCACTCACCTATAATGTATTTTGATCAAACCCATCCCCTTTTCTTGTCACCTCCAAATCCTCCCATAATCCTCACCACTTTTTCCTCCTGGATTTATGAACTCAGCTGTGTGTATCACTTACAGAGTCCCTCCCCAAACCATGCTTCGATCTTAGCTGGTTTGAACTTTTACACATCTTGCAAATGCAGTCAAAGTCACTATGAGTTCATGTGTCCAATAACCCCATCATGTTTGGAAAGCAAAATTCTGCAATACTTCTTCACTCTCTCTGGCATATTTCCTGACATTTACCATGATGACCTCTGAGCCCTCAGAAGAGTTTGTGTGTTATAGATGTTCCACTTAGGACTGAATGTTCCATAGTCTTTTATTCTCTACATTCTAACTAGTCGTGAGTTTCTAGATTGATTGACATCTACTAGGCACACAGGGTAAGTGAAGCAAGCTTCTTTAGTAGGGACTGAGGGCTGAGTAATCTGTGAGTATAAAACTGAGTATTTACAAGGGAATTTAGTGCCAAGTTTGTGTACTGGCAATAGAAGATTTTCGTCTAGGCCCTACAACCCATACAGCTATATTCATGGCTAGGTTAACAGTAGGACATATGAGTTCTGTTTTGTAGAGTGGTTCTTTAACCTAATCAGAAAGTGATTGGTGGTTCCCAAATCATCTACACTACTCTTTCACCAATGAACATATCTTGAGGGCTTGATTGGTATTGTACCATGGTTCACAAGTAGACAAAGTTATTGATCATAACCTTGTTGTTTGTTTTTAAGTACAATGGCTATATATATTAAGAAATTACACAGATACACATACACATATACATATGTAACATTATATGAACTGAGCAGGTTATACAACAAACTAGAAAAAGAGGCCATGAATTTGAAAGATGGCAAGTGTGGTGGTGTATTGGAAGATGGAAAGGGAAGGGGTAAATGTTGAAATCATATTATAATTTCAAAAATATTGTGATCTTGAAAGTGTATACACCTAAGGATGAGTTGATAAATTATGTCCAATGAAAACACATCATTATAAGGAAAAATAGAGAAATTTAACACTGCAATTGAAAATATATTATTCAGTCAGTGAATTGTCAAGAAGATTGAATCACAAGTTAGCTTCCATATTTAGCTTGATCAGTCAAATAATTTCTAGACATTAAAATATTCCACCTATAAATACTGTTCCACACAGACCTACTATGCTTCTACAAACAGATGAAAAATATGGACAATAAAACACACATTGAAATTTTGAGGTCACAATGTTATTAAATAAGACAGAAACAGAAAAAGAGCTAGAGAAAGTCTCAATGCTTTGAATCAAAAGTATAATTCTACAAAACACATAGTTGAGAGAACAAGACTTACAACATATTATCTAAAGAACTGTATTTATATACATTATATAATTTATACAAAACTGATATACACACTGGAAGAATCACATCAGATTAAAACTTAATAAGATGTGTGATATGCTGCTAAGTAGAATATTAGAGGAACATTTAGAATAATAGGTACATAATAGAGAAATCACAATCAAGATTACTTGTTCCCATTGGGAGAAAAGTTCAAGAAAAGATGATATAAACATTAAAGGATAACAAAAAATCAGCCATGAGAACAACCTATTCCAATTTGTGGTGAGTATGCCAAGCAAGAAATCTCTTCTCTTAAGAGAATGAAAATCATGCAGAAACTTCAGAATGCAGTATGGAATTCGTAGAAAACTAAATATATTTTTACATATAAATCATTGATTGAGTTCCTGTTTACCAAAGTGACTTAAAAAAACACAGATTTTTACCATTATTTCATTCATGCTTCATATATCCAATCTATATATGTAATCTATACTAGGAAACCAAGTTATTTATACCTATTAGGTATATTAGTCTACAAAACAAGTGAGCTATATAACCACAAAGGAGAAAGGAGATGCTGGAGGTCATTGTGAGTGGAAAGATCCCCATCTGAAAAAGCTGCCTTCCATATATATGACCCAAATGAAATGAGAATTTCGAAAAGTCAATATGTGAAGAGTGAATAACTCAGTGGAATACAAAAGACTAAAGTGTTGGAGAGAGTGGTTTGTTTTATTTTTACTTGTTTATGTTTTGTATAATGAAGGTATTTATTTTGATATTACAATGATTGTGTATGACACAATTTGAGCCATCAGAACATTATAGAACAATGAATATAAATGAAAAATAGAACAAAAGAAAGACTACAGGGCAAGCAGAATGTGTTAATGGGTTCAAAGTTGCAGTACAAACATAAGCAGCAGCTTCTCAAAAGCCTTAGTCTCAATGGGATTGCCCTTTATTAATTAGTTACATTGCTTGCTTGCAATAAAATACTTGATGAAAGCAAGTTAAGAAAGGATGCATTTCTTTGGGTTTACAGAGCTGATTGAATCAGTCATGGTGGAGAAGACATAAGAGCAATTTCAGGAGATGCTTGGTTAGATTGTATGTAAGGTGTATATGTAAGTTGTTGTTTGCGAAGTAAGGAAACACGGAAATGAATGCTGGTTCTCAGCTCATTATTTTTTTTTAAACTCTTTAAATGTGAATGTATGTGGTATGAGCATATCTGCATGTGCAAGTGAGTGTGTGTGTGTGTGTGTGTGTGTGTGTGTGTGTGTGTGCGCGCGCGCACGCACGCACATGCTTATCCTTGCCAGGGTGTATTTGCAGTGGTCAGAGGACAACCTTGTACATCAGCCTTTCAGCTCTCCTTAGACAAGGTCAGTTGTCCAGCATAACCTATGCCAGGGTAGCTATCCTGCAAGCTTCTGGAGAGCCTCCTGTTTGTATCTCTATCTTGCTGCAGGAATTCTGGTATTAAAGGCATGCTCTCCCATGTCTGACTTTCTTTGATTTCAGGGATTGAACTCATATCTCCTTACCCACTGAGCCAATTCATCATCTCTCACTTTCTCCTTTGGATTCAGTCTGAGATGCTAACCCATGGAATAGAATATTCATGTCATGTCCTCCAACAACACTTTAGACTTTTTGTAAACACTATTAGAAAGATACCCAGAGGTTTGTTTCCTAAGTGATTCCAAATCCCATCAAAATGACATTATTAACCATCACATGACCTAAGTAACTTTATTAATGGGTGTGGACTATAAGCCTGGGAGGCCATTCATATGCAGCACATTCTAGATGCTATGGATACACCCTTTGTGGTGCTGAATTAACATTTCTGATGATTCTGTATGTAGATTGTTGAATTCAGCTATTCAGCAAATGTGAAGTGATGATTGCCAGTCTTCTCTTTCTTCCAATGTACAGCTAAATAAATTTGGGGAAAGTTGTAATGATTCACATGGTATGGATTAAAGTCATCTTTCTCCCAATATCCCATAATCACAACCTTGTCATGGGAAAGGCACAGATAAATCCCATTTAATGAATAGTCTGCAAACCACCTGATCAGTATTCCTTAAAACTCTACGATCACCAAAAACAAGAGAAGTGATAAATTGTCACCGAGTAATGATGGGCCTAAGGAAATGTGATGATTAAATATAGCTGGTGTGTGTACACAACTGTCAAGGGAGGGGTAAGGCAGTCTAAATAAAAGCTCAGCTTTTAATTAATAATGATTCGGTACTGCCTTATTAATAATGACAAGTACAGAATAATAATTAAATATTTCAATACTCAATGAACAGGGTATAGGGTTTGGAGATATCTGTACTTTCTTCAGAATATTTCTCTGAACTTGAAAACTTCTAAAAGAAAAATATTAGACTTTTAAAAATCACAGTTATCCGGGGAGCAATACTGAAAGCAATGAATTCATATCCATTCATCCAAATTCTATTGAAACTATTTCCTATTTTTGTGTTCATTTCCCCAACTTGTAAAAAACATAGTGGTAATCCAGAAATTACTGAAAGTCTAGTTTATTAAAATTATAATGCCCATAACAATATTGTTAATGTGCAAAGACTTTCCCTTGCCAAATATATATATATATATATATATATATATATATATATATATATATATATATATATATATATATATATATACCAACTCCTTAAGAATTTCAGTTCATGACATTGTGCAGCATGCTAATAATTCTAGTAGCTCAGCTGGCACCAAGAAGAGAATCTGTGGTTCCAAGCCAGCCTTTGGTAGATACAAGGATTCTATGCATAAAATGCATAAACAGCAAAACAAGTACATCAAGAACGGCTGGCTGACAGCAGCTCATATCACATCCTGTCCTGCCTGTCTGGGTAATTTTACAGAAAATTATGCAGCACAATTAACAAAGCCTCATTTCCCCAGTATTAATCTAAATGCCAAACACTTTGGTTATAGGTGAACAGCTCATTGATAGTTTTAATTTCTGCTATTAATTATATTCTTTGGTCTATTTGTAATTAAAAATGAAAAGTAATTGGGCAGTGGCACAATACAAAAAAATTAGATTCACTGGAAATACGTTAAGTAGTCTGGTAAGTAGTTAATTGCTTTTTGACTTTTGTTGTAAACGCAAAGTGATACCCTTCATTACAGCATTTTCACATATTTGTGGCCAAATACTGTGTCCTTAGTCACCTCGCCTGCCTATCTCTTGCTGATCCCTTTCTGCACAAACTATAGCCTCCCTTCTGCTTCTATACCTCCTCTGTGCTGCTACTTCCCACACATAAAAATCTGCCTCCCCTACTGTGATCTTCTTTGTATTGTTATTCTCTCTCTCTCTCTCTCCACACACACACACACACACATACACACACACACACACACACACACACACACACACACACATACATGCACACACACACACACACACACATACATGCACACACACACACACACACACACACGATCCCTAATATGAGGGAAATTACATAGTGTTTGTCTTTATGAGTCTAGATTGTTACGCTTGGAATAAATATCTCCAGATCCTTCTGTTTTTCTGCTGTCATAATTTTATTTCTTCATTCATAAAAAATCCATCGTGTATATGTTCCATCTATTTGTAGACGTGTATAAAAGAGAATAAAATTCAAGGCTATCATTGAGTTCTGTTTCATAGAAAAGTACAAACAATTGGCTTGGGATATTTATCCTTGAAGATGGTCAAAAGAAATCTAACACTATTTTGTGAACTATGGTATGTAATGCCTTGCTAAACTATTTATATTAATACCATATTTGGTAGTTAATGTTGATTGATTATTAAAACGAGAAGATATAGAATCACTCAGGAGACAAACCTCTTAAAAAGTTTTTATTTTAGGTTACTTAGGAAGAAAATTCCAACCTCAATGTTAGTCAGGAATTGGACTGAATAAAGAAGAGAAAGCCAGTGTTCATCCCTCTCCAGTTTGGGTACAATGTTGTCGTCTATGTCAAGCCTCTATTGCTGTGATGGATCAGACCCTCTACCATGGTTCAAAATAAAAACATTTCCTTAAGTTGTTTCTTGTTGGGTATTTTATCACAGCAATGGGAAAAGTAGTTAATACAAACTTTTATCTGTTTATTACAAACATTCTTCATAGTGGATCCCTATAACCAGTACTACAGAAACCTTGAACATTTATTTCTAGTCATCAGCCTAACCCTGCTAATCATATGCATTAAGCTTGCAAGTTAAGTCACATTTTGCCATTGTATAGAGAGAAGTCATTTACTTGTGATTCCTCAAACCTGGAGATAACCCACTAACACCCATGGAGGGTTTGTATTAACTCAACCATACTTTGTCAAAGCTCGTTCTGGCTACTGGTAAGTACAAGTCTATGTTTAAAATGTGAACTTCTACTCCAATGCGTCTTCCTCCTGGTTTCACATCCTGTCTCACACTATAATGACAGTTTGAACATGTTATTTTTATTCACTAAAAACTTGTTTCTTTCTTTAATATTAGTTTATTTTTGACATTATAAATATTATTATTTAAATATCCCCTATCCTTTATCCCCTCCCAGCCTGCCATATATACCCCTGCTTGCTGTCTTCTTCATGATATGTACCTATAGTTTGTGCTCTCTGCTTTAAAAAGTAAACTTACTTCACATTTGGATTTATTTGACACATTTCATGAATTTTTCCTTTATATGTATCTCCTAAACCTTTACCCAACATAGCTGTATGTCTTAAATATAAATTTCACAAAGAATATGTAAAAACATGTTGAATTGACTCAAGTTATGCTAGTCAATATAGGGGTCATATGATATGTTCTAAGCATGCAGTTATCTCTGACCTCCTGATAACAATATCTAACTATAGATGGAACATCATTATAAACAGAGAAGATATAGAGGATGATGAAAATAAGTTAGTATCTTTATAGTTTACACATTAATATGACAAGAGAAAATGACTTTTATATAAAATATTAAAATCTGACAATTAAAATATTGTCTTATTTTTAATATTTGTGGAAATGCATCATGTAGGACCTAATGGTCCAACAACATCTGCTCACTAAAATCACATCTGGAACATTTAAAATTATAGATATTTCCTTTTACAAAAACCTAAGATTTATAGCAGTTAGTTGAAACTTATACATTTGTATTAACAAAAAATATGTTAGGTCTTCCCTAAGGATATTTTGGTGATTAGCTAAATTATGGAAGTTTAAATTAAAATATGTCATTGAGTAGTTTGATATAAAACTTTCTGCCTAAATAATCATTAATGAGCTAGTGCTCTCTTATTACAGGAATGACATTTTGTCTTATAATTAAACCCCAAATAATTAAATGTCATAGTAAGACTATTTCATATATCGTTGTTTGAAAAATCAAAGCAGTATTTGAGGTTTTTTAGAGATATTTTTATATTTCAGAGTAATTGCTTTTTAGAATGCTAACTCGAAAATTTCATTCAGATTTCTGTGTAGTCCTCAGAAGGTTCAATCCTAAACATTTGAAACTGTTACTTCTAAATTACATTTGAAAATAAGTAAACAATACATTGTTTCATCAAATGATTACTTAAGGACTGTTAAATAGCATATCTTCCTGGAGTAGTTGAGATGCAAACATTTCAGCTAATAGTGGACACAGACTATTCCATTTCAACACTTACTTCAGCACCTAGTATTCATACAAATTGAAAAACCTGATCTAGTTAATATTTCCTACAGTGAAGTAGAATTTTGAGTGGCCATTCTTGCCAAGCACGGCTTTCGTTTCAAAGGGAGTAAATGTGACAGGGTGATAAATGAGGAAGCTGACTGGTTGGAAATCAAGGTTTTATGTATTTTGTGGTCATAACCTAATACAATACCTTATTGTACAATCAAGAAGAAAGTACAGACCTAATAGGAGGCATTTGTAAAATTACTCATCTGTTCCATTGTCACAAAATGATTACTGCTTAGCAAAACTATTCAGGGTACCTTGAGGATCCATTTAAAGACACATGATATATTAAGAAAGAGTCTCTTAGTTGATAAATCACCCCTTCTTTTCATTCAAAGGATCATTGCTGTATATTTGCTTTTTCAGATAATCATTTAAAATCTGTATCTGTCTTTCTTATTTTTAGAACAAAGCTAATTTACAGTCTAACATATTTCCTTCCTAAAAGTATTTCCATTTTCCTTTAATCTTACTACTCAAAATATATTTGCTACCTACAAATGTACATATCACATTAACATACTTTATGGGTTGTTTAATAGTTTACACTGTTTTCTTTTTTAACCTACATTCTACTGTTTTCTTATTAATACTTTAAAAATGTCATACAATGCATTTTGATTGTATGCACCTTTTACCTAAATCTTCTGAATTTACCCTCTGACGCTGCATACCCATTAAACTCTGTGTTATCAATATTTTTTAAAAAAATCTCTTGGGTCCAGTTTGTACTCCACATGTTTTCCTGGTAGTGTAGCCATCCAATGGAGCATGGTAGGCCTACCTAACCGACAACTTTAACAAGAACTAATTCTTCTCCTAGTAGCTATCAATTGCCAATGGCTCCCCAACAATGAATGGGACTCTGTGATGACTCCCCCTATTCATACTAGGATTTTGTCTACCTTGAGTTTGTGCAAGTCTTCTATATGCTGTCACAACCACTCTAAGATCACATACTGTATTAACCTCTTGCTTTCCACCATTATCTGCCCTGTCCTCCCACTATAAGAATTCCCAAGCCCTAAAAGAAAGTAGTATAGTATAAATGTCCCATTTGTGGTTAAGAATTCCACTGTCTCGTATTCTCTGTACCTTGATGAATAAAGGATCTCCCTGTTCATTGCCATGTAATAGAAAGAAGCTTCAGAGTAGATTTTTTTACTCCCAATGCAACTATTGTTTTCAATGGGAAGTGTCCACTGGAGCTCTTTTGAAATCAGAAATGCATGTGAAGTTGAAATGCTCATAATATAAAGAGTTAAAAGATATATAGACATGTATACAATTAACTAAACATTTGTCTTTGAATGATGAATGCTATGTTCAGAATGTTTTAACCCTTTCTTTTCAACAAATGGGAAAGTAGGAGATAGAGAAATTGACAATGTGAATATAAAACCACTGTATTTGTAGTCAAAGAGCTACAGTGGGTTACTTGGAAGAGGTTTTGTTATTTTGGTTTCTTTAAAAATGCAAAATGGCATTTGTGCTATGTACTATGTTTTTGCTCCCCTCCCAGGGGTGATGGATGATTATGGGTTTGATTTGGAATGATTGATGCCAGTGGCTATAATTTGGTTATGGGCAGCTGCTTTGCAATGGGTAGCTTGTTTTTACAATGGCGTGCCACTTGGGTTTCTGGGAACTTTTGCTTAGAGTATATAAGGGTTGAAGCCACAAGAGCTGGTGCATGTTGTTGGTTGCTTAGTTCATCATTGGTTCATTGGATATTGCTTAGAAGAACTCCAGCTGGAGAGATTGGGTTCTCAGGTAATGAGCTGAGACACTAGTCTGATTCACTGTCAGCTCCTGCTCTCCCAGCTTAGAAGAGCCTAAATGGGCTGGGAAGATTTCTTCCTTTCACTCCTTCTCTATGAAGGCCACTTGCAAGAGCAGTGAAGGTTTTTTCTTTTATCTTTTGTTTCTCTTTCCCTAAATTGAGGCTAAAAGATTGTAGAGAACTGCTACAGAGAGCCATCCTACATACTTCTTACCTGGAGTTTCCTGAGTCTAATGTCACCACTGGTTATTGAGGGCATTTCTATTGAGCCAAATAGATGATGTGGTGGCTTAGAAAAAAAAATGGCCACCATAGACTCATAAGGAGTGGTGCTATTAGAAGATGTGTCCTTAGTGTAGTGGGTATGGCCTTGTTGGAGGAAGTGCATCACTGGAGATGGGCTTTGAGGTTTTATATGCTCAAACCAGGAACAATGGCTCTCTGTTTCTGTTGCCTGCCGATCTGATGTAGAAATCACAGCTACCTCTCCAGCATCATATTAATCTCCTGCCACCACGCTTCCTGCCATGATGATATTGGCTTAAACCTCTAAACTGTAAGCAAGCCCCAATGACATGTTTTCCTTTATAAGAGTTATCATGGTCATGGTGACTTTTAATAGCTTTATATACCATAACTAAGACAGATGGGCAGTCAAAATCTTCCCATGACAGAAATTTCCAGTAGATGAGGCTGATTGCTAGATTAGTCAAATTGTGCATTCCTCTCCGAGATGAGAGTGCATTTGTGTATTTATGGTATGGACGAAGGAGCCCTGGAACTGTATCCTCAGGAAATAGTCCTGATACAAAAATAGTCAAGTGTATTATTCCTTGAATTTCTAGAGTTCCCATTATTACCACTGTATTCCAAGTCTGTGTTTCAAGTCTGCATTGAGTATAAGAGTACTTGAATAACTTTAAAGTAAATTTCTCTTTCATCTGTAATATGAGGGTTTTTTTTTTATATCATGTAAACAGGAAAATTACTGGACCTCAGGTCTTCTTTTTTCAAGTCCTCCTTTTTTTTTTTTTTAATAAGTTCCTGAAAGTCCAGTGTTCCTTGTTCCTGATAAAATTATGCAAGCCATAAAATATTTTTCTAAGCTATGTTATTTCTGAACTTTCAAATCAAAGAATTTAGATTAATACAGTTGCAAGAATATAAAAGCAGAACAATGTGACAGGGGAGTGGGGGAGTCAGTTTAAAAAATGCAACATGGTAACAAGAGATATTTCACTTTTGCTATTCAAACTTTTGTTTTACAGAATAACAAGTAAACTGATTGCATCAAAACTAGCCACACAGAAAATGTTACAACTATCTGCCCTTCTTTAGGAAGTCTTTCAAAATTGCTAAGTCCCTCAAACTTAAAGTTTGACCTTTGTGTTATTTTCATTTCTACATTAATAACTTCTCACATGGTCAGAATTTTACAGTACTTGCTTTGCTTAGTTAGCATATTTCACTTCTCAGAAAACAACCAAAGTGGGTAAAAGCACTTAAGTCTTGTGATAGATGCCAAAGCATTTGATGAACAAGGAAGAGACTGCCTTGTCCAAAACTTCTCATGTATAATTCATTTTTTTTTGTAAAAAGTCACACGCCAGTTATTCAGTTGAACAAGCAACTGGTTTGAGAGGTAATAATTACCAATGAACTATGGGCCTACCTGTTTATATGTAGGTGGTTGAACACTAACGAAAAGACACATTTGTTTGTTGGAATACACCTTCTATTAGAGAATGGAGTTAGCATGTGAAAGGATATAAAAGCAGGTGCTTCTTGTCTCCAGAAAAGGAATCCACCAATACAATCACTGCAGCACACAGCATGTAGCCATTCATGGCGAAGCTCTGTTTATATGCATGGTGGAGAAAACTGCAGGCTTTCTTCGCATATTTTTAAATGCTCATTAACTATGGAAATTTATGACCCTGACAATAATGAAACTTCATTAAATCCCCAAATTTAATTGTAATTAGCATCAAAATTCTGCTTACGGAAACATCGTTGGAGCTTAGGAAGACGATGACTTAGTCTGACTGATGAGAACGGGAGGAAGAGTGTGGTCAGGTTGGAAATCAACCCCAGAGCAGTAGTTCCAAGAACGTCATTACTGGAGGCCAGACATGACAGAATTATGGTTTTTAGCTTCTTTTTATGTCTTCACTTACTCTAAAAACTAAAATGAAGAACTGACAGAAACCGAAGGAAGCAACCTGATTGCTTCTGGCTGTGCCACCTAGACTGACCAGCTCATTTCCTTCCCGATATCTCACACCAGTTTCTGTCCTATGACCTTTAAATAGCCACAAGACTGGCAACTTGATGGTAATTGATTTCTGCTGTCTGATCCTACTCTGCAGACACCCTGTCAACTATATATACTCTCAGATGTGCTCATCTGTGTATCCATGATAAAAACACTGATACTTCTCTCTTCTGAGAATTTTATTTTTTGAATTTGAAAGCAGAGAAAATGGGAAGTGCTGTGCTCTTAGAGCTTCCACTGTGAATATTAGGATAGTTATAAGATGCTGCTTCCCCTCAGAAAATAGAAGTCGTTACTATAGCTGGTCAGCAAACTTAGAGGGACTACTCTGAACTCTATATAACATGAAAGTCATGTTATAGGCATGTGCTTATACTGATATCCTTAACATTTCCAATGAGACTGTTTCATTAAAATTGGAGACAATCATCAAAGATACATTATAGTTTCATGTATTTTATTTTATTTTTTATTTCTTTGGATGTCTTAACTACTTTTCTACTGTCATGACAAAGCATGGTTTCAGATGCTTAGAGTCCATGACCATCATGGCAGGGAAAATGGCAGAAGACAATCAGGAATGGTGGGTGGAGCGAGGCAGATATATATATACACACACACTCACATACATATACGATAGATATATGATAGAGAGATAGATGATAGATTGATAGATATATGATAGATTGATAGATAGATAGATAGATAGATAGAGAGAGAGAGAGATAGATAGATAGATAGATAGATAGATAGATAGATAGATAGATAGATAGATAGTAGAGTATGAGAGGGAGACAGAAAGAGACAGAGCTACAGAGCTAACGGGGAATGGCGTGGTTCTTTGAAACCTCAAAGACCACTCCTAGCAGCACACCTCTTCCAACAAGGCCACACATCCTAATCCTTTCCAAAACAACCTACTGACTGCTGACCAAATGTTTACATATATGAACCAACTGGAACTATCTCCTTCATGCCACCACATTCTCCTCCCTTCTTCATAGGCTTCTAGCCATATCATAACACAAAATGCACTTAGTCCAACTTCAGAAGTCCACATAGCCTTTCACAGCCTCCTTCACAGTTCAAATATCCTTAGCCCATTCTCAGAAGCAAGCTAATCTCTTAATCACAACCCACTGTAAAAATAAAATGTAAATCACATACTCCTAACATACAACAGCAAAGAGTATACATTACCGTTCCAAAAGGGATGAGTCATAGCAGAGCAAGGAAATACTGTACCAAAGGAAGACCAAAACTCATTAGAGCAAACTCCAAATTCTGTAACTCCATATCTCATATCAAAGGGCTTAGATGAATCTACCCTTCCAGAATAGCTGATGGCAACATGCTTCTCTCTCTCGGCTTGGTTCCAGTGCTATCTGGATTTTTTTTCTTTGCCGGGATTACGCACCTTCATTATCTTGTGATCTTCAACACAAGGCTTTACATTCACAGCTTCACACAATGATTTCTCGGGGCCTCTATGCAATGACTCTCCTGCCACACCCCGCCTTATCAGGTCTCCTTAACTGAGGAAGATTCCACAACTCCTCTACTCCTGTATGCCTCATAACTCGAAAGCTGGAACCACATGGGCCATGCTGACAAGTTTTGTTGCCTGCTTGGGATGAAATCTAACACCCACCTTGAATCACATTTGTGTAAGTTTTGATTTGTTGTTTCTCTTCAGGAACATAATTTCTCAGGATTTTTCTTTTCAGAAGTTTCAGAAGTAGCACCACCATGCTTCCTGCATTCTCCCTTATCTCTTGCAGTGTCAGTCATGGATCTGACATTAAATTTCCTTGCATTCTTTTTCTCATCACGCTCTACACTTTGATGCCGTGTTGCAGACTGCTTGTTTTCATTGCAGACCTGCATAAGTGTGATCACTGCTGTCATATCTGAGAGTCAATATTATGCTTTCTTGAAATCTCTTGTGTCAATGGTATTAGTCCAATCATCTTCAATTTTGCCTCTGGGAGATTGTTAGGAGAGGGGGAGAAAATCAGCCATATTCCTTGCCAAATATTGAATTGTCTCTATCTAAGTTGCTAATAGCGGTCCCCTCTGTGACCTCTTGTGCTGGGCCATTACAGTCCACATGGGTATTGCGGTCTCGCATGCCCCTACTGAGAAGAATCATGAAGCCATGCTTGTTGCATTCAGCTGCTTTCCTACTACAAAGTCTTCCCAAAGTCTTCCATGGTTTCCAGCAAACTCAGCATGTTCAGGCCTGTCACATCAATAGCATACTCCATGATCCTGATTATAGATCAATAATTAAAATATATGAGCCTGTGGGAGCAAGTCTCATAAAAATCATCATATGTAGCTTATTGATTTATTCTCAGTTTCCATTTTTTTACATGTATTTTTGAACTATTTTCCACCTAAGTTGCAGAGTGTTCAACTAACAGTGAAGAGCCTTTGTATTACTGGTGCTATTTTTAACTTACATTGATGACTACTTTCCAAAGGAATTCTTGAAAGCTTGAAAGTGTTGAAGAATAAGTGTTCTTGTTTTATTTAATTTCAAGTGTCATATTCATTCACTTAAGGAGATACTAGCAATTGACAAATTATTATTGTTGGGTATGTCTGTGAGTTTCTGGAAGAGACTGCATCTAATTCAGTAGGCTAAATAAGAATATCCACTCTCATAGGATTGAAAAGTAATCAGAAAAGCAACCCATTCTCTTCTCTGGAAATGGGACAATTGTCTTATCATGTTTGGAGATATAAGAACTCTAGGTTGCAAAACTTTAGGACTGTGGTGTCTTTGTCTCTGTGCTCCATCCCCCATGTCCTCAGTATGGAACTGAAAGTCATATCACTACCCACCCTGATTTAAAGGTCTTTACTACACAGTAAATTTTGCTAGCTGATATCTTGTCTGCTACAAAAACAAACAGAATATAATGGAATGTCTCCATCATCACATCGTATGATTAATTCTCATAAAGATCACTTCATACATATGTATCAATGTCAGTCTAAATCATATAACTTCTGTTATTCTGTGGAGCCCTATGTGCCCTATGGGAGCCCAAGAGGCCTTGCATGTCTTAAAATCTACTACACTTTAATCCTTGACAGGATGATAGTTAGATGTAGATGACTGTCATCTTTGGAATCTTTGGTAAGAGGCCCAAAAGTCTGTGTTTTAAGAGCTATATTCAAATATAGCATATGGAGAAACTGCATAGTATCTACGAAATATACTCCATTCATCTGAAGAAAGTTAGTACATGTATTGAGGGCAAATGGGCATTACGATTGGGGAGTGTGCTGTGAGACTGTATCTTCTGAGAATGTCAGAAACAAAAAAAAAAAATCTCACCAACATGACACCTTAAACATATACTCAGAAAAGACAACAGCAATAGACATGCTTAAATGAACATGATATAGATCATGTGACCTCAACACTTCACAAAGAATTAAGGCAACTAAAGTATGCTGAGAGGAAGAGAAATAGTCTTCCCAAGGGAAGATCACACCAATTGGTTATCCAATACTAAATGGGTAGCACTGAAACAATGTGAGTAACAATATAAAAACATAAGAGGTCTATATATACATCTATACGGACCTAAATATAAGCATATATTTAGAAAAATGTATATACATACACATACTTATGTGTATGAAACAACAATGAAAAAATATGTCATGACTGAAAGAGAACGAGGAGGAGTATACGGGAACTTTGAAGGGAGAAAAGAGAAAGGGAGATAACATAGTTATACTGTATTCTCAAAAATATAATGAACAAAAAATTAAAAGTTGTTTATGAAAGATTTTTCAGTTTGTACTCCAGTGTAATCAGTGTTATTGAAATCAGTTAAATCACAGAAAGCCATCACACAAATGAAAAAATCATGCTCCCTATTTTTTCTTGTGATGAGTGACTAGACAGTATTACAATAATACCTTTCTCATCTTTGCTGTGATCATAATTTGAGATTGTGAGGAATCCTCACCAGGAAAAAACACTTCAACAGTTAGTATTTCTCTGTTGTATACTCAGAGAAGAGTTCTAAATTGTTATTTCAAATTATCATGGATTCAACCAAACTTTAGCTGTGATCCACAGAGTTTCAAACTGAATATATAGCATTATTGATTTCTTAACAAATGCTTAGAAGTTTAGTAACATTATTTATCTGAAGGATTACATCAACATCTGAAAATTATGTTTTTTAAATTTCAAGTATTCTTAGTCACCTCCAAATGCTTCTGAAAAATATATGCTGTACTCTTCACATATAAAAACAAACACACAAGCAATTTGAATATATATGAATGATCTTCCTTTATCACAACTATATCTTTTGAAAAATGGTGTGGGAGGAGAAGGTGTCCATCATTGTAGTCTTCTATTCTGGAAAAAGTTACGTTATTATCTAGGGCAATCTGATTATTCCTTTTGACATTTTCCCTTATTTTTAAGAAGTTACTAGAAAGTACTCTTGATTGATAGGGTGTTCTACTAATTCATTATAGAATAACAATGAAGTCTATTGGAATAAACACAATCCATGTAATATCAATAAATTATGTGGAACATAAGCTTAATTTTGTGCAAGACATTGCTTTCCACAAACATACAGCTCAGTGGGTACACACACATACACACACACACACACACACACACATGCTCTAGTAATTAACTACCTTTTTCTGGCGTACCAAAAAGATTGATACTATAATTAATTTTGCTAGATAACTAACTGTGATAACAAGATAAAAATATTAAAATTAATCTATCAATATTCAACATAACTGCAAAAACAATTTGATTGTCTATGTACATGCAGTCTATGTTGCAATTTTTAGATTTTTCTTGCTAAATATGTAACTTAGCAAACATGTAGAACCCATGAATAATTTGCTTTATACAATTGAAATCTTTATTTGCATTTTGTTCTTTGTAAAGTGTTGAGACTAATGTTTTTTTCCCTGTGTTTAAACGCTCTTACACTATAGATCCTTCCAACAAGTGAGCTCATAAACTCTCATCAATAAGTGGCTCAGAAACCTAAATGTAAAGAGTTTAATTAATCCAAGATTGCTCTGAGAATTCTCTTTAATTCACATGTCATCTGCAATATATACTTATGAATGAAAGGAAGAAATACTTTTCTTTATTTGGCTAGCTTATTTCATTTAACACATCACTCAATTTTGTTTATGTTACTAAAAATAATAGGATTATATTAATTTCCATGGTTGAAAGAATATATATATATATATATATATATATATATATATATATATATATATATATATATATATTCACATAAGATCCTAAGCGATAGGAAGACCAGGAATGGTCCTTCACCTGAAGAACATTTTATGACCTATCCATAGAAGTAAGTTTCTACCATGGCTGTAGTGTAGAAATCTAAGATGCCAGACTGGCATCACCACATATACTCACTTCTGGTAATCCATGAAGGTCTGAGATCATGCAGGCATGACATATGTCTATGGATCAAGGATCCTCAGGAACAGTGTTCAATGCATCTCAATGATCTTTGCTTGATTTTTGAAGGCATTTTTGCTCCCTTTCCTCAGTTTCCAATCTGTATCCTTATGACTTGATAAATTCTACTGATTTATAATTCTTCATATTTGCTATGCTGTCTCTTCCATACTCCCTCCCTATACCTAATTGTTCTGAAGAGTCAAGAGTAAAGTTGATATTCCAATTTCTTGTCATACTGTGGTTTTATGCCAAGGATGTTATTTGTAGTACCTAACTTCACTGTGGGGTCTTACCCATGAGCACAACCAAGTCTGTTACTGAAATCTACTTTTGGGTTATAGTGAATTTTAGGTTGAAGGAAATACAAATCTGGAGATGTTGTTGGCCTGACAATTCTAAGTTAGTAAAACACTATGGGCAAGTTGCAGCTGCCCCTGGGCTCCTGATGCTTCTTGATTTTGGTAAGAGTAAGCCTTCATTATCATAAAAACACATATATAATTCTTGACTTCTGTCACTGAATGTCAGGTATAAAGGCTGATCTCCATTGTGATGTTGAGTGTAAAGAACAAATATCTGTAAGTGGATAGTGTTTAGAGTAGCAGTATTGATATAAATACTTCTCTATTAGCATGTTTCTTTACCCAAAACTTTATGAAAATGATGGTAATGGTGTATTGTGTTTACGACCACTTTGCACAATGAAAATTCTTATAGACGCTGAAAAGAGGCAGAAATTCAGGTTCAAAAAGCAGGAGAACTGTAAAGAAGAGAAGGATTATTGACGACGCAGCTGGAGCCAGGGCACAGATGCAGCAGAGGGAAGGGATGCTGCTTGCCTCAGGGCCATCCTTCTTACCCTTTTCCCTTCCTTCCAACGCTCACCTGTTCCTGTTCGGTTCATGCGGTTTTTAAATGCACACAATTCTTATTTCTGCTCTCAGGTTATTAGAATATTCATCCTTTATGGTTAAACTCAAATGCCAATGCTGCTGGGATGCCTGTCTTGATCTCTCAAGCCCAAATTAATCATGTTTCATTGAGATTCTCTCAGAAAGGCATTTATGAATTTATTAAAGATTAATTTTTACCCTACTGTAATCATTTAGTAATAAATCAGTCATCTCTCTCTAATATAAATTTTTATTAAGATAATGATAGGGTCTGGTATATATGTGTGTGTATTAAAGGACTTGTGTTTGTTTAAGAAAATTAAAACAATAAACAAAAACAACTTTTTAAATCTTAAGTGCTCAGTACTATGCCAGATCTTTACAAAAGAAAATATTAAAATTCCTACTGTAACTACCATAGGAATCGTCTAATTTCAATTTTTATAATATGAAAACAAACCTTGAAATGTGTCTGTGTTTGTATTAGCTAGCTAATTGTGGAATTAAGCATCAAATCACAATCTTTTAAAAACCAAGGCACATTCAGTTCAATGATTGCTGAAGTGAACTTTCATTTTCGCTTTTGTTCTTTGATCACCTAACCAAGATGAAAGGCTAACCTTGGATCACAAAACTTTGTTTACATGAACATGAGGGAAACTAAGCCTTGCTATTATTGACAGTCATTAACAAGACTTTGATAGTGTCTGTAATCTTTCTTCTTTAGCACCCTGGGAAAGCTTAGCTGTAAACACTTCAAAGAAAATCAGACTATCTCATCTCATAATGATTCTCTGTGTATCTATCAGGAAGGAAGGAAACCCAAGCTGAAAAAGAAGAGAGAGAAATAAGTCTGACAAAACTCCCTGTTCTATCTCTGTGAGGTTGTCTCTGTCAATACCCTCAGAGGAACGCAAATGGTTCCTTCATTCTTAGAATGGATAAAGGGCAAAGATTTCATTAATTTGGAAAGTATTGTACTTCTAGCACAGGCTAATTGAAAAACTCCAGTTTAATATATTAAAAAAAGTAAATTTAATAATGCAAAGAGATTCTAAACCAGGGTGAACTTTCAAAGAACACTGTTTCAGAAAATTAAATGTGTTTCAACCAAGTTTAACAACCCATGACTGCATACAGGCAGCATGCATTCCTCACACCTATTTTTTTTTATTACCATTAGATAGAATTTACCTTTTCAGACTTTCGATCCTTAAGAACTCCTTAAAGCAGAAGATCCAAACCCAAAAATATGCCCTGAAATGACACTTTCTTCCTTATGAATGTCTAAAATTACCACACCATGCTTCAAATTTTCAAACATTTTGTCCCTCTCTGTTATGAAACAAAGCAAAATGATTAAGATCAGAATAGCACCCTGCACCTGGTATTGATTTGTGCACAAGGCACACACACATGAACACGCACACCTTCACACTATATAATTTTAATTTAACACACCGCTTCATTATAGTGTTTCCAAACAAAATTTGTCCTTCTTGATTATCCTCCTCTATCTTCTCCCATACTCCCCAAACCCCAATTTGACCCATTCTGAACCCCAGTTTGACCCATCTACCTACTCTAACCCCCATAAAGCCCTTCCACTTTCATGTCACATGTCACATGAATTTTACTACCCTCCTCTTCTTCCCCAACAGCATTTTCTTACCTCTGTGAGTCTGTTTTCTAGTTTCATGCATCAAGTTTCTGTCTTCACACTATCTTCTACCTACTACATATGAGATGCTGTCATAATTTAGACTCCAAACTTGTAGAGAATTTATGACACTGCTTTCTAGATGTATCCATTTGCCTTAAAGTTTCATGGCTTCACTACACACACACACACACACACACACACACTTACACACTATTTTAATAGATAAATTAAAACAAGAATCTGGCTCTGATTTCAAATGCCGTTCACTTAAATTTTGTCATTCTGTTTTCTGTGGCCTAGAAATACCTGTAAATAATTTCTACTGAGCATGGGATATATCCCAAGACATATTGCAGATGAAACTGGGACTAAATGCTCAAATATGCCAGAGTTACAATAAACATGAAATGTTTGTCTGTACTCAGAGAAGCAGTTTCACTCTCCTCATCTGAAAATCAGAGTCGATTTTTCACTGTATCTTATTAACAATTCACTGGGTTACTCAGTTGTGGAAAGGAATAAAGCAATATACCTCCCTAAACAAAAATTCCCATTTTAATATTTTAAGATCTTGAATAATTCAAGCATTTTATTACTCCAACACAGCTAGCTCTTAAGATACAATTATTCCAGATTAGTGAAGCTGCTTTGACAAGTACCTGCGGCCAGTGAGTAAAGAGAGTCATTTGTGGTCATGCTGAGTACCTACCACATCCCTCAGTACAAATATGAGCAGCAGAAACAATGGGTAGCCTGGGGAGTAGAAGTTCCTGTAGATCACACATTGTTAAAGGACTCAAAGACAATCAAGAAGAATGCACAGCAGATATTGAGAAAATAGAGAAATCCCAAAACTGTATAATCCAATCGCAATGCTAAAAATGGCAAAGTCCTTTGGGAACTCCAGAAGTCT
This sequence comes from Cricetomys ansorgei, assembly GCA_026225945.1. Taxonomy (NCBI): domain Eukaryota; kingdom Metazoa; phylum Chordata; class Mammalia; order Rodentia; family Nesomyidae; genus Cricetomys; species Cricetomys ansorgei. The sequence goes on from JAMJFZ010003163.1 coordinate 29,347,497, forward strand.
TTAATACTGTTGAAATCAACATGGGAGATGAATCATGGGGTCACAAAACTAAGAATACCTCCTGGAGTCAAGGCAACCCCTTGACTGGTCAGAAAATTTGAAGGGAATGGGTGCCAGCACTTACGGTCTTCTAATATTTTGCAGTTTTCCTTCTCTGGAATCCAGAAGAGGACTGCATAAGGTTTACTCTAGTGCTGACATATTCCTCTGCACTTCCACATACATCCATACCTGCCTACACCTAAGTTACACCATGCAGCAAACCTCAGCCATTGGAAATCCCTGAGAACCAATGAGGGCAAGTGAAAAGAGTAGCCTTAATTAACGTTCATTGAAAAGTAAACTAAATCAAATGCTTGCAAAGCTGATATTATCTTCTCAGTTTTCTGTAATATCAAAAGAGAAAAAAAATGTAGGAAAGTACAGAATGCAGGTCCTGACACAGACCAGAGTGCTCCATAACTGTTCGGTACAGAAACAGCGGCAGCGTGGTACCGGCGGGCTTGAATACACAGCTCTTGCTTTGTTTGGTTTTGTGTTCATGGGTCTCATGTACTCAGTAGACCCCTATGCTAGAAGCAGCATTTCTGCTAAAGTTTAAAAGGAATGATTAGTGTTTCTACTAGTAATGTTCATTTGCTAATACTCTCTTGAATTGTGTAGATGAGTTATAATATTTCAACATGAGTCATGAACAGAGATTAACTTCTTTTATGTAAAATCGATTTTAAAAAACTGCATTTTTATTTCTCAAATCTACTTTTATGAGACAGAGATGGCAAAACACTATATCTGTTCCAGGCTTCAGAATAGAATGAATAAAAAAAATGAATGAATATGACATAGGTGAAGTCCTTCACCTGTAAAAGAACAATTAACTGCCTGACACTTGCTTTTTTATCTTATTAAGAACTACTGAGACTCTGGGGAGAGGGCTGATATAACAAGCACTTGACCAGCAAGCATAAGGACTAGAATTCAGGTTGACAGAACTCACCTATAAGTCTTACTAGATATGGCAACACACGTAATCTCAGCACCAGGGAGGCAGATACATGAGAATCTGCATTACCTTGGCATAACCTGGCTAGCTAGATTAGACAGAATTGGTGAGCTCTACATTCAGTGAAAGACTCTGTCTCTGTGGATAAGATAAAAAGCAATTTAAAAAATCACCCAACATCAACTCCAGTCCTTCCCACACAGATGAACACATGTGTACACGTAACTACACACATATGTGAACATGCACATACATGCAGTCATGCCAACACACGAACACATACCACACATAAACACAGACACAGGAGAGGGGAAAATGAATTACTAAGAAAGAACAAGCTGAAGGTTGTATTCTTTCCTCATGATTATCACATGTCTTGCCAAAACTGTTGTGTTTAATGAGAAAAGACAATATAAATACTCAAACAAATTTCTTGTCCACTAGTTACATATTTGAGTGATGATCTCCATTGCAAATGTTTGTTGTGCTGGTTAGATTTGTCACCTTTTGGTCAACACTAGAATTAGCTGGGAAGAGGGCATCAGGTGTGAAATTGCCTCTGTTTGATTGACATATGGGAATATTTGTGAGACATTTTCTTGATTAATGGTTGAAGTCTGAGAGCCTAGGCCACTGTGGATTGTGCCACCCCTAGGCAGGTGGTCCTGGTTGGCTGAGCAAGCTGTGGGAAGCAAATAAGTAAGCAGCATTCCTGTATTGTATATGTTTCAGTTCCTTTTTCTTTGTTCCTGCCTTGATGTCCTGCTCTCATTTGCTGAATGATGGACTATAATTGGGACATGTAAGACAAATGTACTCTTTTCTTCTCAAGTTACTTTAGTCATGATGCTTAACACTAGTGGCATAAACCAAACTAAGACTGATGTAATATTGTAATCTGGATTTCCCTTAGGTAGAAACATAAATACGATGCCATCACCCAGGTATGTTCCTCTGAGGAAAGCTTCTTGTAAGGCAGCAATCTTCTCCTGGGACAATGATAATTATCATCTGATAAATTAATACTATGTGTATCATTTCTTCTTTGTTCATAATACATTTGTAAATTTTTTCTACTTTTCTGTCTAGAATTAAACCTAATCCAGTCAGGCTACAAAAGTTGTCAGAAAATGTTTAAAATGTAATACCAGTTAGTAATTCACCTATGAAATATTTCTACAACCACAAAAACAAACACAAAGTTCTTAGCAAACTATGTCTCATACATTCACTATCAGAATTTCTCATTTTCCCAGGAAAGCACTGAATGTCAATCAAGGAGAATAGAGATTCAAGCATTTGAAATTGTTGATACCCATTCACCAAATACATACAACCTTTACTAAGTAAAAGAAATAAAAGACAGTGATGTTGGGACCAACTTAAATAAGCTCTCTTAACTACTGACTTCTATACCTACCTTGGCATCTGACATATTCAGTCCCTTGGACAATTAGGCAAGTTCTCTGGGGCCTTTTTATCTGGATATTCAGGAGAGTGAAGAGGTTTCTTAACAGTAATTTTAGCTGCGGCATTCCACAGAAACATGGACTTTGTTGTCACTTTCAATCAAGTAAAACGGCTTTCAAAAATCAATCTTTTCACCTTTGGAACTTTGGTTCATTTTAAAGGTCTTAAGTGTATATATGTCCTTCGTGGTCTTAATATTTTCAAATTCTGTATCTTACTTAAATCAGAATCAGCTCTATTTTTAGAAATTCCCCAATGGAATCGGAAGAGACTCTCATCCATAGCTCATTACCTCTAGGAGCCAGATCACTGGTGCCTGCTGTTTCCTATACTGCATGCCTAATTCTTGCCAGTAATTGTCACTGAGTTCAACACAGGTTCGTAACCTCTGTCAAATTGGAGAATCAAAACGAGCTTTCTTATGGTGAAAGATGGTTTGAGTCTGAGTTCCTACAGATTGAAATCATTCAATATCAACTATTTAAGGAAATGTCCAGAAATCAGCTTCATAAAAGACTGTATACACAGAATTGGCTGTTCCACCTTTAGTCTGTACATTCCAAATTAAATTCATAGAACATGGATTTTATCATATCAATTTAGGAATTTATCATACTTGTATTGATGTCACATAAAGCCAAAAAAGATGTCTTCATTAGTAATGATGGTTATTTTCTCTGCCTTGCATTTTGCAGTCCTAAGCTTTCAATTGGGCACTCAACTAGGCAACATAGGCAGACATAAGAGTGTGAAAGAGACAGGTATGCTAGTGATATTGATGAAGTGCCTTCATCAGTCGAGGTAAAACAGTTTTTGCTTCTCATGTCATACATATTATTGCATCAACCTACTGAATGTTCACTATATTTTCAAAATCAGTATGTATATGGGTATGTTACAGATACATATACAGATACAGATACATAGCTAGTCTGAGCAATGATGAGTATCACTTTTGTCTGTATTCTCCCATCTCTGTGAGCCCAAAATTATGTTAAATTTTTATATCTACTTCTGAGTTGAGAATAATTTTACTGTATATTTAATCTCCATTTAACTTTTCTCAATATCTCTTTTGGTTGGTAATAGATAGACTTGTCCTGCAAAACATTTTCAGTAGCACATGAGCTTATACATATCAATAGTAAACATTTCAGGCTGTTTTAATCCTCCTAGAATATACAAGATCAGAAATGGAAGATTTGAAGGGGTTATAGGCTCAAGGGAAAACACAAACAATTTGAAGTCATTTAATGTGGCTCGTTAAGTTTAATGCTTCCTTCAGAAGTCAAGACGAAGCAGTCTTTGCTTTGCTCTGAATATCCCCTATGCCATCAGTAATGATATGCTGCCTTATCATGGAGGTGCTTGCAGAATAATGTTATCAAAATCCAATCGTACATATTTTCCAATAAATTTTTGTAATTCTTTTTTTGTAGAAGGCCAAATGATATTTATACACACACACCATCAGACATGTGATGACTATTGTTGTCTTCAGCCTTTACATAAAATTAAGTTGTGAAATTGTCTTTCAAGAGATGAAACTTAATATTCTGAGATGTCAGTTAAGGGTATAATCATAAACAGATGTACTTATAAGTGAATTCAGATTTGGCTTAAAACTTAGCATTGTTCCATCAGTCTAAGAACGGTGATTCTAATTTTCTCCATGTTTCAGCCTGATAGTCATTGAGTCTCTTTACTAAAAGTATGAGCCATCTTCCCTGTGCTTGCTCTTAGAATCAACCTGCTCTTGCTGACAATTCTCTGGGGTTCTTTTAACTTCATCCTGATCTGTGTTTGTGGTGTCTGTGATTGTTAGGGTGACATAATTGTCTTTTCACAAGAATTTGAAATAACATTGCATCATTGAGATGAAGTTCATCTCATGCAAATGCCAAAACTTAACAATTATTAACTTACTGTTCAATTTAGGACCTAGAAAACTGGATGTTAAACAATTTGCATGCTGTACTCTATAAATTCCCTCTCAATTTATTGTTACTTATCTTTGGGGAAATTTGAAAACTTCATCCACAGTTTATATCAGTTGCAAACTCACAAAAGCCTCCCTGCCTCAGTATCCAAAATGCTAGGACTTGAAGACATGAACCAATATGCTTGACTACTATCTATCTTCTTTTTTTGTAATAAATTATCTCTGTTTATTTTAAGCTTGTCAACTATTTTGTTTTATATACATTTTTCAGTCATTTCCTTTGGAAAGCTGAGAATTGAAACTGTAATACAACTGCATATTATCAACTAGAAATATCATTTGGGGAAGGGAATTTATACATTTCACTCCTTTTTTTTTTATCTGTGTTGAACCGCAAAGAGTGGGAAATTGAATCTTATGCTACTATCTGGTCAACAAGTGTGCCCACGCTAGCAATGCTTTATGATGACTTTTCAGAGACATAGCAAGTCCAATCCATGATTAAATACAAACTTTAACCTTCGTGCTTCACACAGAAAATGAGATTTATACCAAGGACTTTTTCCCTGAGATGTTGAGCCCAGCAGAAAGTCTCATTTTGCCATCCAGATTTCCTTTCTACCACTTCTATCTGCATGCCATTAGCATAATATTGAAAAATGGAAACAACCAAATATATTTTTTCATAACAGAGCAGAGAGAGAAGTGGACTATCCATCAATATTTTCAGCTACCTATTACTTTGGGGTAGGGGCAGTGTACCACAATAAATGACTACAAATTGGTTTTTTTTTTTTTTTGAGCTTATATCTCACCATATTCCTATTTGGAATCTTATGCGGAGTAGAAGGATTACAACAGCTTGAAATGTTTATTATCGATATGTGTAAAGTCACATGTCACTGAAAAGTGTATGCAGGTCATCTAAAATTTTCTTCTCATTCCTATTATTTAATAGGTCCTATCTGACTGTCTAGTTGGATGTGTTTTCTTGTCGCGATTCATATCTCATTGAGTTCAATGTTGTAATTTAGCCTTAAACCAAATTTCTCTTGGCTGTTAAGAAATCCTGGTACAGGAAAAGGCATTTCAGAAATATCCTGCTCAAATAGTTAATAAAAGTTCTGAAATATCTACTCCTATTGACAAAATGTCATTCTTTCAGTCGTTAGAGTTTCCAAGGATAGTCATACTTATGTTGTGTTTTCTTGTTTTCAGGAATTTTTAAAAATGAGCTGCTCCCCTTTTAGAGTCTTAACAACTATATGCTTAGTGTGGATTTTGATGCTGTGGTACAGTCCAAATAGTGTCATGTCAGTCTTGCCAATGTATATTTTTGCTCCAAATGCATATTCAAATTGGATGTTTCAATGATAGAGCCTGTGTGCATTGATTGGTGTACTGGTGGGGATAGCAGCTAATTTGTATAAAATGATCCAATGTATGCGCTCAATTTTCTTAAAAAGAAAATGAAAATGGCCATGCATTTACCATTCAGCCCAGCTGCCAACCTATGATCAGTGCATCGTTAGATGCTTTAATCATGAATACATTTAGTTACTGAAATAGCCCTGTAGGGCTGGAGGTTGTTAACTTACAGTGAAATAGACTTGACTGAGCCTACAAAGAAAGCAAGATACAGCTTCATTTGGAATATTTGTTTTAGCAGCTTTGTTGTAAGACGTGTGTGTGTGTGTGTGTGTGTGTGTGTGTGTGTGTGTGTATGTGTGTGTGTGTGTGTGTGTGTGTGTGTGTGTTTTATATATGCAGATATATTGAGACAGAAAGTATAAATGAAGCTTGGTGAAATAATTCTGATAATATTTCTTCCTAGAATTGGACTCTCCAAAACACAGTTAGATGGGATGGTCTACTGCTAGAAATGTACCCCCATTTCATCTGAGGTACCGTGAATTGAAAATATGTTTTAGGAATGATGATAGCTGAAAGACCTTTATCAAGATGGTAAAAATGAAGGTTTTCTTCACAGTAAAATTCAGGGAGCCTCAAAGATACTCTCAGTGTAGACATATGGGGACAGAATGGACTTGCAAAGCCAAGAGGCAGTGACCTCGCTATTATTTTTTCCTAGATTACCATGTTTGTTTTCCACATTACTCAAGCACCTGGTTGAGGATTACAGGATATAAACAAATGCAGTATGTCTTGCCTAGTGCTCCATCCTGACAGTGATGAGGCTGCATTACACAGGGGTTGCCCAGAACACTTATTTCTACCCTTGCTTGTGTTCTCTACAGGACTCAAGGTGAACACTAGGCCATTTTTTTTCTCTGACTTCCTCTTGGCTGGTTCCCTGTGGATACTGGAGTCTTCCCAAACTGACTCCATTGATTTTCTGCTTTCTGACGCACAATCTATTTCCAGCCCACTAGCAGTTTCTAGGACATTGGATAATTGCCTCTGAAATTGAGTCACCTCTGCTACCAAATGTTGCCATACTGTCATGATCCCTCCATGGCTAATTTTCTAAAAATCTCATAGAAGTCTAAGAATTAATATTTATGTGCATAATAAGTTGGGTTTTGTCAAAATCAGAGAATGGCAATGGAACCCTGAACAGGTGATGTATGTCATCTGATGAACTACTAAGAGAATGGGACAGGCTAGAGTAGGAATTATAAACCAAAGAAAGATGTGACTTCATGTGAAGTTTCAGATACATCATAACCCCTAATAGAACTTTGATGAAGGAATTATACCTGAATTCATCCTATGGCAAGCAAATGACTTGGACTTTTATGCTCTCTTACCAGTTATTGATTGTGGGCTACCTAGAATTGAGAATAGAGCAATAGTAAGTAGTCGGGCTACCTTAAGGTTTGTGTCATGATGGAGAGTCCAGAAAACCAGCCTAGCAGAGTCACAGTTTCAGGCTGTTAATAGCAGAGCTTTCGCATAGGTGAGTGATGGGTCTAAAGAGGTGATAAGGTGAACTTCTCAGGATCTTCAGAGCGCATTAACTCAGTTGCAGTATTCTTTGTTTATAATCTGTAGGAAAAGATATTCACAGAAGCTAGAGAGAAGCAGGCACAAACAATCTTCTATGACATTATTATTATATTATTCTTAATTTGCTAAGAAGGAGATCTCTTTAAATGGCAAAGCAAATTTTCCTTAGTCACAGAGCTGAGATCAGGACCAGAATATTGAACACATTTAAAAAGCTTGAAAATGTCGGCATTAGAAGGGTAGTTTATTTGGGAAGGGTGCTTGTTGTGCAATCATGAGGGTCTTAGTTAACTCTTAGCACTATACACAAAATAAACAGGCCAGGTCAATGTGGTGCTATGTATGTACTTATAACCACTGTACCTTGTCATAGGACTGAGACAGGAGGATAGATACAGGTTCAGTAACATCCTGTCTCAGTGAAATAGGGCAGAGAGTTATAGTGTAGGATACCCAATATCCTTCTCTTGCTTCCTAGTGTGAATACACACACATATTCACCAGCATGAAGCTTTCCTCTGTGCTGTAAACAATTCTCCTAACACCCTTCAAATATATCTGTGTATTCATGATAAATCACACTAAGAATCCCGAACCACACTGATGTCTGTACTGTACAAGTGCGTCCAAAATTCTGATTGAGTCTCACCCTTCCACTGGCACCTTTCAGTAAGAAACAGACAACATGAAATTAAAGTAATTTATAAAACAAAAGAGAAAGAAATGCAGTGGATGTGAAAAGAGATGCCCGTTCTAATCTTTCTTCCTCTATTTTGTATCTTCAGAAATTTTAACATTCTGATCAGATAATCTACTCTCAGGCATATTAGTTTCTAAATTGGAATGTTAATTACTCTATCCCTAAAATGGTTTATCAGTAAAAATAAGCACTTTAATTAAAGAAAATGTGTATAGGCAAAGAGACAGAATGGATATTAGTGCAAGGGTTTTGGAATAGACAAAAGTAATAGGTGCACATGCATGGGTACCACATGTATTGTGGTACATAGTAGATTTAATAATGTCATAAACTGTACTGAGACGGGATAACAGTGGGGCTGGAATGTAAACACAGGGAACTATCACTGACCTTATTGCAACTGGTCTGGAGGGCACAGTAGAGATCAGGAAATGGATCAGGGGGCAGGTGTGAATTTCAAAGCCTCACCATAGTGACATATTTCTAGTTTGGCCTTTCCTATTAAAGATACACACTGGGAACAAGATTTCAAACAAAAGCCCATGGTGAATATTTCATAGGCAACCCCCAGTAGTCTATGTAACCAAAGTGAGATTCAGAAAGGAAATATAACTTTCCCACAGGCACAGAGCCAGAATGATGTCATCAGACATTCTTAAATGTGCAGCCTTTCAGAGATTTAGTCTATTATGACTGTAAATCCTTTGTTGCTGTTATTTTGTGACAGGGTTTCTCTGTTGTAACTCTGGCTGTCCTGGAACTCACGCTAGAGACCAGCCTGTCCTTGAACTCACAGAGATCCACCTACCTCTGCCTCCAGAGTGCTGGGATTAAAGGCATGTGTCACCACCACCTCATTTATGACTATGAATCTTAACACCATTCATGAAATTTTCTCTAAAACATCCAACTGCTATTAGGTACATTCATTCCCAACCGATTCTCCACATTTCCCAGAGGATAAAGCTTGTTTTTGGTTTATATATTCTGATGACATTATTTATGTTTAGTGAAGAACTTCCTTGTCACATGTCATCTCACTTCTATGTTTTCTGCTCTGTAAAAGTCAGTTTCTCCAGAGAATCAGAACCAATGAGACATCTTTTTAAAAGTCCTTGAAGCTGAGTACCTCTGCACTGAGAATACTCCCACAGTAGCTGCTTTACACTGAAGAGGCTGGGCACCTGGCAGCTTTTCAGTTGACAAGACTGGGTAACCCAGCAGCTCCAATCTGGCTCCCAAAACGCAGAGAGTTTCTGGAGAGTCTCTGGTCCATAGTCAAAGTTGAGATCCAGGAAACTCTGGTTCTGATATCAGCAAAGAAATCATCAGTAACAGCAACAAGTAAAATAAATTCAGTGACAAGACAAAAGGCCAAGGTAACCAAAGACCAATAATCTTCCTCTGCCGTGGCTTTTATATTTAGGCTACTACCAGGCAGTGCTGCCCACACTTGAGGTGCGTTCTCCCACAGTGATTAAGGAAACAGTGACAACTCTTCAGTTATCCTCATCAGAACTTTCAAAAAGTCACTTGGTTGGTTCTAATTTACAGCAGATTGGTATTAAAACTAATCATGACACCCTTGGAACACTGCGGAGTCTCCATTTCAAAACTAACAAGGCACTCATATATATTCAATTTGCAATTCTCCTTTCATGTCTTCATGAGTTAGTACTAATTGTTCCCAGTTGGAAGCTCTTTGCTTTCCATGGCTTTGTTGACTACTTTAAATCTAACTAGCACTAGAGTGTCTCCTCTCTGTTCTCCCACGAGTTTGTCTACATTACTACAAGAGAATATATCACCAACTGTTATCATGACGTTTTGCTGCTATCTCTGTCTCCTTCAGCACAGTATCCACATTTGCAAACAGAAAGCTCATCCATTATTGGGGAAAGGGCTTTAGAATATGAATTCTAGTAAGCATTCTCACTGTGGAAATTGCAAGAATAATAATATAAGGACTAATGTATCATAGTCTTTTGAATATCCAGAATGATCACTTGAAAGCAGCAATGTCAGGGTTGTAGAGGTTGAGCAGATATCCCCACCCCCATATCTTCTTACCTAACAGACAGAACTTTTCATTGTTTTTCTGAGTCCAGTGTTTGAGCACAAGATTCAGAATGCTGTTATGATCCTGTACCTTTTTAAACACATAGCTCATTGCTGGGGCAATGATTACTTCAATGTAACCCATCCACCAAAATTAAGTATTGCTGTATTCTGTATTATTCAAAGTACTTACAGTTGCAAGCAGCCATGCAACATATAAAAGACAAGCTCTTGGTTATCTGATTATCAATTATCATGTTGGCATAAAGAAAGGGATTTCCATAGTGAGAACCACAGATGCCAATGTAGGTAATTTTTCTTCCTCTCAATTGTGACACTATTTTTTTACTAATTAATTCAGATAGAATCTCGCTTCTTGGAGGATATTCCACCTTCTACATTAAATACTTCTCACTTGAGCAACTCAGGTAAAGATCTTATTTTCCTTCCGTTGGCAACACATTATTTAGGGAAAAAAACCTGTATATGTTGAGCCATAGTGAAATTAAGGGTCTCTAAAGATATAGGCAAACCTCTTCAATTAGAAGAGGTAGAGGAAAGTCTGCCTTTCGAAATAACAATGGAAAGTGTCAGGAATGTTCATCACATCAGGATGAGGAGGGATATGCACCACACAGTTTTCAGGAGTGGCTAAGTGATTGACGTTGATATTTAGAGAAAATGAAAGAATGAAATCTAAGACTATCATTGATGGGGATAGTCAATATAAACCATGCTCTGATTAAAATAGAAGATCTTCAAATCACATTCTTGTATGTATGCACATGCACATATACATGTACCATGTCTAATTGCAGGAACACAAAAGATGAATTTTCCACATATCTATATAATGTCAAAAAAACCTAGTTTTTCTACATATCTCTATAATGTAAAAAAAAAATCAGTCTTGATGAGATGGCTTACCTTCAAGAACATATACCAAATAGTTACCAATATTTAAGATACCTGTTTGGCTCTACAATTCTCTTTTACATAACTCTTTTGTTTTTACCAAAGGCAGTATCAGGTTTTGCAAAAATCACTGCATATAATTTCTTTGTTCTGTCCAAGAAATTCATTTCATAACCACATTACATCAATAGAGTTGTCAATAGATTTTGTTCAAAGTTAAAAATAAAAGATGTGTTAGTTTTGTTTAGGCTTTCCTGAAGTCAGTGACAGATGCCAAAAGAGATGCCCCAGAACTTATTCAATGATTGCACATTTCAATATCTTTAAACATTGTGTAATGATGTCTTGATTCCAAGGTAAGTGAGAAACAGAGTAAGAAAGTAACATTCACCATGCCAGTTTCACCTGAGTTAAGTGGCTCTAAGAAGTTAGCTGCATCTTTGTTACACCATCTATGAGACAAAGGGAAAATCGCTAGCAGTCAAGACTGAGCAGTACTATTGTAGCAATTATGATACTTGCAGGTTTACAGATTATTAATATTTTATTGCTCAGAATTCTGGGGAAGCAACATAATTGATCTTTCCTTTCACAGACTATTTATTAATTAAATAGTCTGAAGTTCTTAGTGTACTTAATTTTTTTGAGGGCCTGGAGATATGGCTCAGTGATTAAGAGTATTTGCTGCCATTGTAGAGAATTGGAGTTTAGTTCCCAGAACACACAACCATCTATAACTCCAGTTACAAAATGAGCTGTCACCGACACCCTATTTTGTGGTCAGTAGGTACACATGTGATACGCAGTCATACATACAAGCAAAACATGCATATATATAAGATAAAAGTAAATCTAAAACAATGGAATGTTTTTATCATGTGCGAGAGAGAATGTGGAGGAGGAAGAAAAGGAGGAGGAAGAAGAAAAGGAGGAGGAGGAGGAAGAAAAGGAGGAGGAGGAGGACAAAGAGGGAAAGGAGGAGGGGGAGGGGGAGGAGAAGAGAACATAGAGGGAACCACAGCTCAGAAGAGTGGTGCATCTGCTTCTAAGAATAATGGGTTGTGAACATTATTCTTGCATTCACTGAAGGCTTTAGAGGTGTAGAAAATCCTGAGTCATCCTCAGAGATGTCCCTTGTCATAATATTTATTGCTAGTAGAGTACTTCAAGGAAACTTGCACAGGAAGAAAAATGTGCTGTAGACATCTTCCTGTTATTTTTCAGGGAAAACACTCAGTCTTAGATGGTTTCCTTCTCAGTTAATTTCTTCTCCTCCATCTAAAACTTGAAGATGGCATCCCTCATTTAGAATGCTGTACAAGTCATAATAGTCTTCTGTGGCCAACTAATCAAACCTTCAAGTAGAACAAATGAAAGAGAGAGGGATTTAATTATCTGGATTAAAAATAATACATACATACATACATAAACAAACAAATGCATAATAAAAACAATTTTTTTGGCAAAAAATTTTGGCAAAAACCAGAGAGCAAATTAGTATCTCTCTAATTCTCACTCATACGACAGGATATAAATCTGTTGTGAAAATATAAACAACAATTGTAAAAAACAAAATTTCTGGTAGTGACTTGCACAGACAGAAGATTCTTTGGCTCTCTGTGAAAGACTCCTCCTCAGCTACTACATTAACCTGTCACAAATAACATCTATGCTTGTCTGGAAGAACAAAAGAAAAGGCAAAGTATATACTGTAATCCATTTAAGACATAAAAATATTCAGTGAAAATTTGGTTTGGAGGAAAGATTGACAGGAGTTTCTCTCCATTGATAGGTTTTCTGATAAATCAAAGATATGATTTAATCATGGATTAGAGTAAAAAGTTACTTTACTGATGGATCTAACTCAACGGCACACAACAAGTGTTTTATAGCTTCTTTTAGGGTATTCTAAATGTCCACATTTATTGGTGATGCTCACGTACCACCCATCAGGTTAATAGCGGGCATGTGCATGTGTGTATATGCATGTGTGTGTGTTGGTATGCAGTGTGTAGATGCACGTGTTTGCGGTGCCCTGTGGTTGACTTTGGGTATCTTCCTCTATTCCTTCTTCATTTAATTGTTCAATTCAGGACTTCTCACTGGACCTGTAGCTAACAGATACAGCTAGAGAGCTGACCAATGAGCCTCAGGTCTGAACATCGTCACGCATGGGGACAGAGTCTCACAAGCACCAGCGTACAACCTGTTACGTGGGTGGCAAGGATCTAAACTCAGGTCCTCATGCTTTAATGGTAAACATTTTACCACCTGAGCCATATAACATGCACTTAACTTTAATTCACAAATTGTGTAACTCATTCAGTTAGATTTGGAAAAAAAAATACTCAACTAGTGTTGTGGAAGTTTACTTTTTGTTATGTATAAAATAATGGTTTCTGCACTGTTGGGTGAGGGACTGCCTAGGTTTTGGCATTTTGTATTCTCTACAGGTGTTGGATTTATGTGGGAGATGTTTGATTACTTATTATTTCCATGTGCTATCAGTAGAACACCTGAGGCATTCCAAATCAACAGAAACACCTGGGCTCAGATGCTCATGGTCCCACCGTCCAGTAGGGCACTTGCCATGATAGTGGATCCCTCTGGTGAGATGTGGCAGAGTTGCACATATGAGAATGCCTCCTTGTCATCCTTGCTGAGCCCCTACAGCAGGCATACTAGTAGAAATGGTGCCCAACATAGGGCACGACATCACAACAGCTAATCCAACTTAGAGACAGGAAACAAGAAAAAAGAAACTCCATTCGAAGAATCCATTTGGCTTTGTATTCTAAGCAAACCTGTCTAGAGACTTGTGAGGTAAGGTGGTCCTATCAAGACACATCTGCTATGGTGATGAGAACTCCACCCCACAAGGGAACCCATCATTCAGACAAAGTTACTAGTTGTTTTTTCCTGCAACAAAAACCTTTTCTTAAAATCTTGAAAGTTTCCTCAGGGTCAGCACACAGAAGCTGTCTTCCAGAACATGCCAAGATTGTATTTCATTCTGGTAGCAAAATCTCATACTATAAAAATGAGCCAGGTGCTGCTGGTTTAGAAAGAACGAAAGGATCACTGCAGAGCAGCTGAGGCTTGGCTCTGTGAGAGGCCAACAGAGGCTATTGGTAAAAGTGCAGCCTTAGTAGCACTTAAAGGTTCAGACCGAAGGAATCATGCAAAGAAGTTGAGCACCATGAAGAAAGCCCAGCAGAGGCTATTTGTAAAGGTGCAGCCCAGTTGCAGCAAAAGATCCCAGTGTTCTGAAGATGCCAGTATCATGGAGCAACCACCAAGAATAGCAGCAGCAGAGCCAGCCAGAGTCTGGAGGACAAGCAGTATATACTGCAGAGGGCACAGCCAGATCCAAACCCTTTGGAGTAGCCCAGATGTTCATGAGTGAATTCCAAAAAATTAGACATTGATAATGCTTTTCTGCTGTGCAAAGACATTATGAAAAGCTTGATAGATATTTGGTTTCATTTGTTCCTGTGCATAGGCAACCCTTGCGATTGTTCCTCTTGTACATAGTTTTGCCAGTGTAGTGTTAAATTGTTTTGTAGAGCTAAAGCAATTTTCTGATTGGCTTATATAGAAAAGGATGAAATGTTGCAGAGGTTTATTTTTTGTAATGTATAAAATAATTGTTTTGTGCACTGCTGGGTGAGAGGCTGCCTTGGTCTTGGTCTTTGTATTGTCTTCAGGTCCTGGATTTCTTTGGGGGATGTTTGATTGCTTATGTTTTGCACCTGAGGTGTTCTGAATCACCAGAAAAACCTGAGCTCAGACACTTGGGGTACCGCTTTCCAGTATGGCACTTTCCAGGATAGTGGATTTCTTTTCTGAGGTCTGGCAGAGTTTGTACATATAAGAATGCGTCCTTGTCATCCTAGCTGAGCTGCACAGCAGGTATATTACTCCAACCTAGCAGCCATCTTTTAAAAGAATGTCTCCAAGTTCTACTCCCCCATGACAAAAAGAGTTACTGCCTATAATTTTAAGTCTCACTGTCCTCACCCTCCTTTATAATCTTATCTCCAACAATGCTAAACTATTAAGGTTGACTGCAATTTGGGCTAGAACAATGGTTCAATGATATCAAGCCCTGACTGTTCTTCCAGAAGCTCCAGGTTAAATTCAAAGCACCACATGGTGGCTCATGACTACCTGTAGCTACAGTTCCAGTTGTTCTGAGACACTCAGAACAAGGAAGATCCTTGGTGAACAGTCAAACGAGGCAGGCAAAACATCCATGTATATATAAGTAAGTAAATAAGTAAATAAAACTTTTTAAAACATTAGCTGTCTCTCAAGGCCATTCCAATATTTAGTGAGAGCCTTCCCATTTTCTGTATAATTTTTCTAATATGCGTTCAATAGCTCTGATTAAACATCACTAAGTTTTGTTTTTTTTTTTTTTTCGTACTCCACATCTCACTAAAAATGTTTCTACCTCTATGAAATCTTCAAGGATTTTATCATAAGGAAAAAATTCTATTTGTATGTATTATCCGTTTCTCCTTTGTATGCCATTTATCAAAATGAAGTCTCCATTAAGATTGACATTTATACGATATAGTCCCTTAATGGTTTGGAATTTCTGAAAGGTTTAGTCTCTTAGCTGCATGGGACCACATTTCTATCATCAGTAAACAGATCTTTGTGCAGCACATACTATGCAAACAGTAAATCATGATGATGACAGGAAATAAAGGAGCTACTCCTATTTGTCTTTAGTTTTCCAAGATTTACCTCTATCATGTTGGTGATAATATGTGCTATATGAACTTGTCAGTGCATGTGTGTGCGTGCACGCATGTGTGCGCATGCTTTTCTGTGGAAGCCAGAGGTAGAAATCATTTCTGGATAATGCTCCATGTTTTTTTTTTTCTTTGATTTAAAAAATTTCATTTATGTACACAGTGTATTTTTTATCACATTTATATCAAGTCCCTCTGCTCAGACTCCTCCCATGTCCCCTTTATACCTCTGCACTAATACATTTATACCCCGACCACAAGTGCCATTGGTGCTACTGTATTTTCATAGACGAATAGCCATACACTGGTGCATGGGCAAACTACTTCATCTTACATCCCTGGAGAAAACAAAACTTTTTCCTGTAACACCCTCCAATGACCGATATTTCCTCAGCTAGGTATGAAAGGAGAGATCTCTGGAAGCTCTATCCAAAAAGCATTTTTTAAACAGTCTTCCACAACCACTAGGGGGCGCCATCTTCTGTGATGCTTGAGTTAAGGAGAGTTACATCGATGTCCCATGTAGGGCCTTGCACGGCAGTGCACTGCAGAATATCTTATTTTCTGCAATTTGACCAGTTCTGGGTTTCTATATTAAATACACTCTGGTAGAAAAGGCAGCTCCAGTGATGAGGCTTCAGAGCTGAAGTAACTTATGTGAATAAAGGTAAGTGTTTAGAAAGCCCTTTCATATTACGTCTGTTTAGCCACATAAGCGCACAAGTCCATCTTTAATCTTTGAGAGAGGGTCTCTCACTGAACTTGAAGCTCATATATTTAGTTACGATCGTGCCCATTGATACTGAAGGATTCACCCATACATCCCCTCCTGCTGCCATGCCTGGTCTTTTACTTAGACACTGAGGATTTGAACTCAGATCTGTTATTTGAATGACAACCAGTTCCCCACTGAGAAATTTCCACCCAATCTCCCACAAGTGGACTTGGTTTGGTATTTTTAACAGAAATTTATCATTTTTTTTCTATCTTGCCATGACTTTCTGGAAGTTATCACCTATCTGCATCAAAGTAAAGGACAGACACTTGTTGGTCAGTTAGAGAAAGTATTTTACAAATGATGCTGATTAGACTAGAAGGAGCCGATTGGCCAGCCAACTTTATTTAGGAAAGCTGGTCCTGATTCTGATTCTGGAATGCTGGACTTGCAATACCTGGTATGGAGTACTAGGAAGTCTTCCAAGGTCCACCTTCTTACTGAACAGATGAATGTAAATTGTGCAATCCAGGGAATCCAGGAAACATAAGAACGCAAGCCACCACTTCATATTCTGACAATTGAAATCATCAAAAAATAATTTTTCTACCAAAAGGCTAAATTATTTTTAAAAATGAAAATGAAATAAATTAATACTAGAGCCCTCTGTCCTTTTTTAGACAAATGTAGGAGAAAAAAAAATCCTTCTAAATTCAAAGAGTAAAGAGTGAACTACAATTTTGGTGACTGCTCCAACTCTATTTCAGCCTATTGATAACATCTAATCAAATCTAACTTAAAATGGAAATCGACAAGCATATGCTCTCTTCTAAAATAAAGTATTCTAGATACTGAAATACCCACAATTTTTGCCTGTAGTGAACATTAATGCTTCCCTGTAAATATTGCTAAATTATTTGCTAAACTGGAAGGCAGTAGATGGGTTTTATTATCACTCCTAGAACTGCTTTCTAGATTGTGCTGCTTTGAAAATAGTTAACTGTCAGTTTTCATCAAATGATCGGATGTAAACAGGTTCTTCGATTAGATAAGATCAAATAGGATTTGTGGCTGTCAGATTTTCAGTTGGGTTTTTCGATTATGATTTAAATTGTATTTCTGTATACATCATGATATGTTAATTTATCAGACTTTCAATGCAGAAGTTATTTATGGTGCATTTTAAAAATTGATTAAGGAAGTTATGGTTTAATTTTGCATTTTGTATAAAGCACATGCCCTCCCGATATTAAATAATAATGGGATGATGTCTGATCTAATTATGCTTCTGTAGATCTATGGTGATAGTAAATATTCTTATAACCAAAGGAAAATTCACTTATAGTAACAGAGACAATATTTTAAATCATTAGTATCTTGCATAATGGATTCATTAGAAAGGATTCTTTTCATTCTAGGTTTAAATGTCTCTTCCTGAGTCCTCCTCTCCAGCTCTCTCGTAGGACATTCTGTCTTTCTCTGTACTGTTGTTTTTCCTCTGTTAGACTTAAATCTGGAATGTCCTGCATAGCTTCCTTCATTAAAAGTGTGAACCTGAGCTTCATATTGCAGGAAGACTCAGAAACTTTGAACTCCTCTGGCTATGCAAGAAGTCTTGATAATTGGAGATATCTAACAACAGGGATGGTGGGATCATGTTTTCTTGTTCACTGTCTGTGTCATTGGAACCAAGCATACCACCATAGCTGTGCAGATCAAACATGTGCCCTCTACTTTGACATGCTTCTGGTCATAAGTCCCAAAGTAAAGTGGCCATTAATAATGGACTTGAAAAATACAAAACGTTTCTTCTTTTACAATTGACTTTGTCTCTGGTAGTTTTGAAAATACTAGAAAGCTAACACATATTATTTTACACACAGTAATATTTCAGATTTAATAAATTATTTAGGCCAGGTGGTAGTGGCACACACCTTTAATTCCAGATTTAGGGAGGCAGAGGCAAGTGGATTTCTGTTAGTTTGACTACAGAGTGAGTTCCAGGTCAGCCAGACTTACAACAGAAACCCTGTCTCAGAAAACCAAAAGGAAAAAGAAAAAAAAATATTCAGTAGGCTATAACTAGTAACCTTTATGGACATGTAGGAACCAGGATTGTACATCCCTAGAGTCCTGACCATTGACTAAACAGTGCAGACAGATAAGGAGCTTGAATATTTGCTTATTTCCTTTCTGGTGATATATGGACAGGAGGCAATATGCATGACTTCTATAGACTTGTTAGTGCTCAAAGCAGAAAGAAATTTACAGGTATATAGACATGGTAGCCCTGTGGAGTTCGTGGTGGAGCAGTTATCAACATGGTGGACCTGGTTATCAACAATCTTCTGTACTAAGTCAGTAAGGACATCTATGGCTTTAGAAGTATTCCTGGCATTACCCACTCAGCAAATGATGATGATGATGATGATAAATAGTTCCCAAAATAATTCACTTCATACAAAACAAAATTGAAAAATAAAAATAAAACAAAACTATAATACCATGAGGGGCAAAAAAAAATTAAAAATACCTGCAAAATTACGAGGATACATAAACCTATCAATAATTTACTAATGGTGCCTAGTAAAGAGTTATCCTAAAAATAATACTGACAGGGAATTTATTCAATTCCAATTTCTTAATTTTCACAACAAAGAACACAAAATAGCATAGACATGTGTTTAAATATATGAGTATATTCAGTATATTGACAGTCAGCCACACATTCAATTTCACCCTGTGTAGGTCGGATGTTTACTCCACAGAAGATTTGTTTAAATGAGGATGAAATAAGAGAATGACACTTTGCCTCTCTCTGACTTCTTTCCATAAGTTATTATTTTTATTTTCACAACATATACTGAAGATACCTAGTCTTACAAATGAGGTGTCCTGAGCATATAAACTGTTATGGACCACATCCATAGAAGAAAAGCATTCAGTAAGCATTTAAAGCTTCACATCATAGAGAGAGATTTAGAAGTGTAATTCATGAAGGGGACTCACCAGGGTTGTATTTAGGCATGCCAACCCTCATATTATTTTTATATTCTTTTTTCTTCTGGCTTTGCTAATGATCTCCAATAAGTAGGCATGACTTTTACAACCGTAAAATCACCTATTAAAAATGGCCCTATTATATCTTCTTTCAGGTCCACTGACCACAGGGAGAGTTCTCATTGATTTCTACCAGAGCTCTGTGGGACCAGGGGAAATGCTTACTGACAGTATTATGCTATAATGTCCTCCAAAATAAAGTGCAAGGAGTATCACTATGGGCTAAAGGGGAATTGTTAGCAAGCATCTGTGCAAATTTAAATAAAAAGAGAAACCCCAGTCCTATTTTATCTAGTAGGCACCAGACACAAGAGCAAAAGGAGTACACGGGGTGCCCTGCAGGTTATCTTACCACTTAGTATATAGGCACTATGTCTACCCAGGGCATTTCCATTTTAATGAAGGGAAATGTCTTAATGTACTTAACATTTGAAGAGAGTATGGGTCAAACATCATCAACAAATGTCAATATTGCACTATAAATTCATCAAGCAGATATTCAAGAAATGAGAATACGTTCTTTAGAAAACCCTAGAGACAGATTACTATACTTGACATTATGCAAAGCTTTATTCTCACCGACAAAACAATCTGTAATGGTGATACTGCTGGGCCTCTATTTTTAAACCAATTCTTCTTAAATCCTGGACAATTTACCTAGTCTGTTGTGGTTTTCTCATATGGAAATATGCATGCAAGTTTAACAAGCCCAGGGTTAAGTGAGCAGCGTTCATTCTTCTGTACAGTAAATTCGACAGATCAGGCAATGGTTGGTTGATATTCAGGATCAGTGATAATTACATCATTATTATGTCAAACCAACAAATGTACATTTTATTTCATTCTCTTTGCTTTTTTCCCCTTTCCTTATCTTTCTCTCCAACGTCTCCCCTATTTCCTTCTCCCTCCTGCATTCATTCCCCAACTTTGATCTCATATAGTATAGGCTGACCTTCAACTTGATATGCAGCTGAGGATAAACTTGAACATCTAATCCTACTGTGAAGTAAGGAAACATTATTGAATCCTGGAAATTGTATAACAACCTCCTAAAATAATTCTCCTATAGCACAATTTGGAAAAAGCCCTGCATTGTATTATAGTTGTGGTTTAGCTATTGTAGCTGCTAGTTTTCTATCTATGCATCCTCTTCTAATTACTCTGTTGAAAACAGTTTCTATTTGTTTGTTTTTTTTAACTTAAGCTTTTAAAAAATCTAAATGTTTCTCTTCATAAAAATAATGGATAAATTGCCCTGACATTTAACTTGTAATTATTTTCTCACTCTTAATTCATTTGAGTTACCTTAGTTCATTTTAAGTGCTAGGAGGTAGCAATTTTGTAAAAGCAAAATAAGTTCTCAATTCTGTCACTTATGGAAGGAATTATCAGAGTGATATGTCAACAAATGCCTAAAACATAGTAATTTTTTATTGTAATCTAGCTCTGTACATATGTATATGTAGTCATGTGTGTAATTCTCATGTAAATTTTATGTTGATGAGAAAGCAGAGGGATACTGTGGTTTCAAACTCCAAGGTCATGAATTTTCTAAGCTCAGTTAAATATATGTATATATATATATATATATATATATATATATATATATATATATATATATATATATGTATATATATGTGTGTGTGTGTGTGTGTGTGTGTGTGTATAATTTTGTTATCATAATCAATGCAAACTAATTAATGATATGAAGTTATTGTTTCCTGTAACTGGATGCTTTCACGCCTTTAAAAAGTTGAATGGCTTTGATGTTGAGCTTGCTTTTAAACCTCTTTATTGTGCTTTTATAAGTAATTTATTGGTAGAGTAAAATTGGAGATGGAATACAGGGATGTGAAGAAATGTTTTGAGTCCCTTTGCCAGCGTTTCAAAATGATTTCATGTTTACACAGCATTCGGGCCCTTATACTTAAATCTTCACATTGACAGGATTGGAAAGCAAGTCAGAGGGTTCATCTGTTGTTTTTCTACAGACTCTGAGGGTTCTGACTTTAGTTCTCACTTTTCTTTCTCCCATCCATCTTTTAGCCCACTTTAGATCATATCAGATAGGGCATACGGATAATTTTTTATGAATATGTTGTTGAACAAATACTATTTTTAACTCAGTTTGACTTCTCAGGAGAGTTAGTTATCAATGGCAAGTCTGCCTTCCTGTACTTCTTTCCTGTGTTTGGTGGAGGGAAAGTTATGCATATTAATATACAGTGCAGAACATTAGCTGAACACGGTCACTTAAGTTTGTAACTAATCCTTGTTGACAGGTGCCGTGCCCTCCATTTTACAGAGGAGGAACCTGTCACAGAGATTTAGGAACTAACAGAGTTGAGCTCCAAAACAAATCTGTCCGAACATGAAGGATTTCTATGGCTCCACACTGTATCTGTTTGTATAAAACATGTGTATCTATATGCACACACACACACGCACACACACACACACACATATATATATATATATATATGGTGTGTTTGTGCATTTCATGGTTCTAGAGCTAAGGCATTAAAAGTTGACCTTGAGCTACGATTGTCCGGTTGTCGACTCTCATGTGCCAGGATCATCAGTACGTGTGATTGTTTCTAGTCATTCTTTTTTAATTGCTAGACAGTAATAAGCATTTTCTTGCTCTAAAATTTATCCTGGATTATTTTGACAGGAAATGTCATGCATTCTTAACTGGACTCACTGAGCATACATCCTCTTTCAATTAAACGGCAAAGATCCACACACAATTTTTTTGTTTATTGAGTTCATTTTTGACAATTTCGTATGGATATAAAGTATATTCCTTCTTTACTCTGGCACCCAAGTTACCTGCTCTGTCTTTGCAATTACTTAGCACCTTTCCCATATTTTTTACATTTTTGTTATTATTATTATTATTATTATTATTATTATTATTATTATTAGACTCACTGAAATTAACTGTGACTGTGGGTTGGAACTATCAACTGAACATTAATAGTCTCCTCAGTGTGTACACACCTGAAGGAGATGATTGCTCTTTCCCCGTAACCTATATTTCAATAGGGAGGGTTTTGGTCTCGTGAGCCATTCCTTGATCCTTAATCCATCCATGACTGAATGTTGATAGTCACAGCTACTGTGAAGTCATGATTGCCTGTTCTGTGCTGTATCAAAAAAAAATCCTTAGCCCTGCTCCCCATCTTCTGTCTCTTACAGTTTTCTACCCCCTCTTCCCTGATTTTCCATGGGAATAAACATAAATATTTAGATGGTAGCATGGTGTCAACTTAAATAATTAACACTATTAAGTTCATATGTAGAGTCTAAGACTTTCACAGCTGTGGATTTTTGAGCAGGTCTGTAGTATCAAGTATGAATTCTTTATTGTGGAACACCCCCCAATTCAAGGAGAGTGGATGGTCCCGTCCATCAGAATCGTGACACTCTTGCACCAGTGTGCATGTCTTAACCTGAAGATTGGTTGTGTAGCTCATAGCTTTCACAACTGGACTAGGTTGCTGTTGCCTTTTCTCCCTTTGTATTTCATCTTTCAGTTCTATGAAAACTAATCAGCAAGAAAAGAGCTCCTAGCTAATATTTGGTTTGATTTTTCTGTACCTTGTAACCAGTTTGTGCTATTTACAGCAATAGGTTCTTATCAGTTTCTTCTGGTGGGCAATCAAGGAAAGTTTCTTAGTGTTTTTCCTTTATTTTAATTGTTAATCTTCCCCTCCTCCTCCTCCTCCTCCTCCTCCTCCTCCTCCTCCTCCTCCTTCTTTCTTTTAAGAAAATACTCTTCCCACTTAGCCCTGTCTTCTACAGGACTTGTTAAGTAAACCAGGCTGGCCTTGAAGTTTCAGTAATCTTCCTCCTGCCTTTCCTTCTGAAACTCCAGGATTATATGTGTGCATGCACCACCATGCTTTAAAGCTTCTGACATTCCTTTCAAAAGAACCATCAGCTAGCTCTTCATCTTTTCTTGCTTCTTTCAATACATGAATACATTAAAGAGCAAGTGACACGCATCCTGAATCCATATTGATTAACAAGAAACAAAAGTCACTCTAATTTGCAAAAGAGTATTTAATTTGTACCATAGCCTTTACACATACTTATATTTAAACTTTTCAACCTTTGCTTCTCCCTTCAATGCTTGTTTATTGACCCCCCTCCATTTCCTAGCACTGTTACATTTAATGGAACCCTACTCGTTAGCAAACGTAAACCTGACAATTCACTCCCATGTCCCTCAGTTTATAATGGTACTAAAGTTGTTAAATAATTACATAAGTGTCAAATTTAACTGGAGTCCAGACACGTGCTGCTGTGACTATTTTTAGAAAGAGTTCTTGCACCTATTCCTGAGTTCAAGAAAGCAGTGATAGAATCCACGGAATAAGATTTAGCAAAGTTACCTTACAAGAGAGTGAAGGCATAAAAACAACTTTCAGTGAGTGGGAAGAGAATGGGATATGTGCCTGCGAGAAGAGAGAACAGGATGAATTAAATGACAGAGAGGGTGGAAGGAAAATCATGGATTGGCACGGTGCTGTGGTAACAGAAAGAAAATGGCCCGTGTTTTTTAGATCAGAAAAGGCTGATTTGCAGAAATACCATTTAAAATGAGAAGTGATCTTTAATGATAAGTTCCTCCTGTGTTACTTTTAAAGACATATCAGAACAAAACTGAAAGACAACTTCAATACAGACTGCATAAGCAAACTAATTGTCTAATGGGGAAAAACTTACAGGAATAAAATATGATATTTGTAGATTCTGAATTGTCTTTTCCCAATTAAAAGCCCTGGGATTTAACTAGAATTATGTAGTTTTAGAATCCTCAGATCAAAAGTGGAAGGAGAGAGAGGGCTATAATGGGAAACCTTGAGTAGTGTTCTACGTTCATTTTCTTCATTATAGTGATACTCTGGATGTTTGTATACATATATACTTGTCAAAGTGTGTATAATGAATACATATGTGGAGTTTTGAGTGAGTGCCAATTATAAGATATACTTCCATAAAGCTATGACATGTTCATGATCTTAGATCAGCAATCTTTAATATTGCTTGAAAGACCATTATCCTAAAAAGCCTTTTGCAAGAGCTTTTGTTGCTCAAACCCAGAAGCAATGCCTTCCTGTCCTGGAACTGTGAGTGTTAGAAGGTTAGCAGCAAAGCTCCCAGATAGTTTGTGAGGGACACTTAGGATACATTACTATTATATTAATTATTTTATCTATTGAATAAAAGTGTATTGCATTTCTTCTACCTTGTCTGTGTCCACCTTACATTGTATATGCATGTATATGATGTATGTGCATTCATATGTGTAAATGTTCCCATATATGAATAAGGAAGCATGTGCCAGAGTGCTTGAAAAGGCTCTACGTATGATAGCTGTCGGGACAGTCCTTGGTCTCTGTTTTGATTACCACTATTGATAACAGTCTAGCATGCCTGTGATCTTCCCAGGATTCTCTTTTCTCTGCCTCTCCTCTTACTGTTGGAACACTAGGGACGACAAATACTATCCTACCTGCCTTTACACGAGCTTTGGAGATTTAAACTCTGGTCTTCATGCTTGCACTTTACCCGTTAACACAGACAATGTGACCAAAACAGAGTTGGAAAGCAAGAAAAATAAAAGATTGCTAACGTGTGCACATGGTGTACAGGTGATGGTTCAGAGATGTCCCACAGTTGGCCTCCTGATGTCAGCACTGATGCTGCAGACTGCATACTGTCTGGGGTTACTGCACCATATATTACACAGACAGGAATGAATAGAGCCATCCTATTTACAACTTCTCAATAGAAAATTTGTCAGAAAAAGGTACTTTTAAAGGGATTTACAAGAAAACACTCAGGAAAGCCAGATGCATCTCAAGTTGAAATGCTCCATAAGAGCTTATCTTCATGAGGCTGCTTTGTCACCTATTAACTTCCACTGAGCTAACACCTTGTTTTGACTCTCATTGTGTATTATTTCTTCCTCTCTTAAAATTAATTGTGCTGTGGCAATACACAAAGGCTGTTAAAACCACTAGTAAAACATCTCAAACTAAACGTGTGCAACCATTTCATTTTGCAGACACATCGTAACAATAAAAAATAAAATACTAATGATAGTATTGGCTCATCGTTTATTAAGTAGTCCTAAAACAGTTACCAGGAAAAAAATATAGAAGTACTATCTTTTGAGGGATATTAAACCTAAAGTCCAATTTACTAAATCTTCCTTTTAGAAAGGAAATAGGAAGTAATTGAAAAGGACACAGCAGGGATGTTCTGTTACACAAAGTCATTCTCACTGTTTAACAATAAAGTCCAACTAAAGGGTCTGCAAAATCAAAAGACCAGGCTGGCTGTATTCAATTTAGGATGAGGCTAAGCACCTGCCCCCAAGTAAAAATCTTACCTTGTTAAGGTAAGAAAAGTTTTCCAAAGCCATACTAGAAGTCCAGTATAAACCGACACTTGCAATTTGCTATACCAGGAATTCCTTTCGAGTGATTTTCAGAGACTCAAAAACTATTAAGAAGTGATGAATAAGATTGTGGCAAACTGTCTCAGGTAAAGTGCTTGCTGAGCAAGACTCTGGATTTAAAATCTTGAGAGTAGCTCATACATGTAATCCCAGCATATCCCTGTGGGAGGATGGGAGATGGAGGTAGGGGAATCTCTGGGAGACCATTGTCCTGCTATCTGTCATGTGCCTCAAAAACAACATGGAAAGGGAAGACAGTATACCCAGGGTTCTTATGACTTCCACAAGTGCACTATAGCATAAATATACACACACTCATACGCATACATGCCTCCTGTATACGTGTGAGCACACATACACACACAAACACACACACACCAGATGAAGGGGGGCAGGAGGAGGAGCGTAGGATAGGACGAAAGAAGGTAAAAGAGGTAATGGGTGGGTAGAGAAGAGAAAGTCACATTGCTACTTTGTATTTTATGTGTAGTACATATCAACACATTGCAAAAGAATTTGCCCTTTCAAAAGTCAAGAAAATGACAAATGTAGTATTACAAAGGCAATGTCATTTTTATTAGTGTTATTACTCATTCAAATAAATGAACCCTGAATGTCTACTATATCTCATCGATTTTGATAAAATTAATGACACTGAATGGGACAGGTTTGATTATAGCCTTTAACATTGGGGATATTTTCATTGTTGATAGAGAACTAACAGAAGTGGCCCTCTGCCCATTATTCTCCTGGAAATCTTGTCTTCTCTAACATCCCCAAAAGAATCTACTCCCCAATCTTTCTCCAAATCAAACTCCATCACCACACTGTCAAACTCTCTCACTCATCTGAACTTCGTGTCTGAGGCATGGTTCTTCTTATAGTCTCTTTTTTCCTTAGTCCGTGTTTATACCTCTAGATAAATGTTAAGCCAAACAAAAAGGACAGAAATAATTAGCCTGGTCTGAGTTTGGTGTCCCTGCAATACAGAATTTTTCTATATAATCACACATTTTGTTGGAATTTTATATTCGTGCTGTCTTGAGTTTTAGCCAAGGTGTCAGTGTTTGGTATTTGTGTCTATTTTAAAGAACTATGTTTTCTTAGGTTAGTATTATTTTAAGATTCCTAAAGTTTCAGATAGAGAAGATAATCACCCATAACCCACTGAGTTTTATAGGCTATGCCTATAAGAGATACAAGGGCTTTTTAAGAGTGTCTTCTGTACGCTAGGCATGCAAAGTTCAGCATTTGTAATAATTTGGTAACGCCTAGCAGTTATCGAGCATAGCATTACTTGTTATATAAGCAATGAACATCCTATCAATGGTAGAATAAAGCAAGTTTTAGGTAGTTTTTCTCATGCTGACACCCGAATTTATGTGATGTGATCCAGGCATGCTTAGTGTACAAGGCATAAAGTAATAATTTCTCTCAATGACAACAATCTTTGCAATCCTCTCCCAAGGTGGCATTATAACTACACCAAAACTATAAAATGTCAGGCAACTGAGCATACTGACTGGTTGTCCAATGGCAAATGTTCAGTTCTGAAGTAACATGATATGCACTGAACAGGTTATGTTTAAGAAAAGAGATGCATTTGCATATACATATTTGCACACAATAACAATTAGTGAAAAAGAGGACATGATTTGAAGGAGGAAGTGGATGGGTATATGGCAGGGTTTGTGGGGAAGAAAAGAAAGGAAGAAATGTTTCAATTCAATTATAAACTCAAAAAAAATCATTGATGTTTCAAAAAAATCAGTGCAGGTAAGGACTAACACCTGCCCAAAATAGAAGACAGATGAATATCATACATTTGATAAGGATTTATCCAGAGTAAAGAAAAAAAGTGCTCAAGAGCCAATATTAAAATTAAATTGGCAAACACCTGAGTAAACATTTTTCCAAAAGAATATACAAGTAGCCAAGTTCATTAAAATATTGTCAGTATCATTAGCCACGAGGAAAACGTAAATACACAATGAGATTCCACTTTGTATCAGCTAGCATAATTATCAACAAAAATGATGCATAATAAAAAGTTTAAGAAAAAATTGAGAGAAATTGGAACCCTCATGGATTGCTGACAAGGTTGTAAATAGGTGTGGCTGCTGTGGAAACAGCTAGGAAGTTTCTCACATGCTAAACATAGACTCACAACACGATATAGCATTTCTGCTCCAAGATATATATCCAAAGAAATGATAATGTGCACCTATAAAAATTCATCAATGTATATTAACAACATTATTTATTATAGGCATGATGTAGACACTACCCCAAATCTATCATTATCAAATGAACATACAAGTATAGTATCTCTACTATGGAATACTATTCAATAAGAAAATCCATCCAAGTCCTACATGATATAACATTGTGGAACCCAGAAAACATTGTAAGTTAAAGAAAAAAAAAGCCAGTCACCAAGAAATGTGAACTGTATAATAAGTTACATGAAATGTTCAAATGAGCAAATCTAGCCCACACAGTTGTACATATCTTAAATCCCAACATCTGATGTGCAGAGGCAGGAGGATCTCTGCAACCTTAAATCTAACCTGGTATACAGGTCTATATAGTGAGTTTTGGTAGAGCCAGCTTTACACAGTGAGACTCTGACCTTGCAGAAATAGAAAGGAAATAAATATTACCTAGGGCTGGAGGTAGAAAACTAGTTGGTGGAAAATGAGTGATGATGCAAATAGACAAATCTTTTGAGGAGTATGGATTGTTAAATTGTTCTGAAATTGTTTTTGGTGATGATTTTACAAAAGTTAATATAGCAAAACCACTGAATTTTACACTTCATATGGGTGAAATATATGATGTTTAAATTGTATCTCAATACAATTGTTTTCTAAAAGAAAAAAGCGTCAGGCCAGAAGTATAGAGTCTTAAAGATTCTCCCTGCCCTCAATCATTTTCTTCTCTTAGTTGTTCTGTTCTCTCCCACAGACATGTCAAAGTTCATTTCAACCATGCTTTCATTCAGTTGTATGACTTTTTGTCCTCTGAAAGAGAAAATCATCCTTGTTAGCCTTCTAAAATTCTTAAAGGCTGCTATCAAAGAACTCCATATACTTCCTGTGCTAGGAGGATATTATTGTGTTTTCTGATTAATCTGGAACCCACAGAGGAGCAGAGAGGAAATCGTTTTCCTGTCTTTATTTCTCATATTAAACTGCTATATTACATATATATATATATATGTATTTGTATATATACACATATATATATGTATGTGTGTGTATATATATATATGTAATATAGCAGTTTAATATATATATGTAATATATATATGTAATTTAATATATATATATGTAATTATATGTATATATACCAATACAGCTCAATAAATTGAATGAATACTCAGTTCATAAAGGTGTCAGAATTTGTCAGAGAATGCAGCTTCAGTGACATTTACTGGCTGGCTGGCATTTATTTGCTTTTAAGCACTGGAAGAGAAGGAGATATCTGGTTCAATATTATTGTTATGTGAGCTCTCTCAAGAATTGCCTGTCTGCTTAGCACACCGTGTGCTAAATTCTTTCCATACTGCTATTATACACACAGAGATTAATTTCTGTTTGGAGCCTGGGAGTTCCATTAGAATTTTATTTTTTGATGCCTAAACTAACAAAACTTAGAAGACCTTTATACTGGATTTCTCAGACGGTCAGGGGACTTACCAAGGGGCTTTTTGTTTAGAAGCCAAGATTCTTGATTGTACTGGTGTTTTCTCATATGATCTAGGGAGAGGGGACCTTTAGTTTATTTTTACTGTGCAGAAGCCACCACATAATAATTGGAAGATGAGTCTCTTGAGGGGTTAGTCCCTGTTTCTAAGGAATAATTGCTGTGCTGAGTTAGATTGAGTACTATATGGTGGGAATGGGACCCCAGACTGCCTGTTTTGCTGTGGTGTTGATACCCCTCACATCCTTGATAATGCTCTTGTGGATTTTTCTTCTTTGTTGACATTACTTTGTTGTGATATTTAACAGCACACTAAGTACCACATGTGAGATAACTACTGTGCTGTGACTATCCATTTATAGTTTCATTTTAATTTAGTGTCACTCTTGAGAAGAGATAATATTACTATTTTGCAGAAATTTTACATGGTCTATATCTACATCTAGATATATCTATATCTAGATATCTATAGTGAGATGCACACCTAAATTCCTGTTTCTTTGTTACAGGTGGAAATTTCTGGAGCACACGCCTAAATGTTCATGGCAAGATTTAGCTGATATAGCTAAAAACAATAGTAGATATCAGTATAATTAATGATTACATTTGATGATAGATTTCTTTAATTAGCAGAGAAGATACAATTTATACATATATATAATTTATATATATATTTGCTAATAGATTACCAGCTTATCAAACAATGTCTACTACTTACTCATTGTTTTCTATGGTGTTAGGCAGAGAGGTCAGTAGTAATAACTTATTATATGACATGTACAATCCCAAACAATAGAGTTCAAATTTTTTGGTTTGTATTTTGTTTTATATTGGTAGAAATTAGGCCATCTGAATATAAGCAAAGTGTGTCACTAAGCTGTATCCTCAGAATTCTTTTACTTCTTTAAACTAAATTTTTATAGATAGAAATGGACACATTTATATTACCTCATTGTCCTGTAGTAATGAACCCATGTAACATCTAACACAATTTCATAATAAGAAGACAGAATATTCAACAGAGATGACGGATAATATGACTTAGAATTTCTACCGCAATGAGAAAGTGCCATAATCAAAAGCAACATGGGGAGGAAAGGGTTAATTCATCTTATACTTTCATGTAACAGTCCTTCCATGAAGAATCCCAACACAGGAACTGAAGATACAGGCCTAGTGGCAAGGATTGAAGTAGAAGCTACGGAGAAGAGCTGCTTACTGGCTTGCTCCAGGTCTGTCAGTCAAGCTGACAAAAAAGATTCAACTGTGACACAATGGAAGACACAAACAGAAAATGACAGCAGAAATGAAGGTGGAGGTGAGCACTTCAGCATGAGTTGAAGAAGCCTGGACAGGAGAACAAGAAACCACTATAATGTGCACGTTACCTGATGCAAATGTCCATTCCACTATATAAAGAATTCCAGAGTTGTAGTAGAGTGTCATTACAAATAAGAGGATAATAGACATTATTATCCATTAACACCCATGATATCTAGGAGACACAACTTTAGGCACATCTGTGAGGGTGTTTCTAGAAACATTTAAACAAGGAAGATAAAAATAAGACATTTGAATTACAGATGTCTCTACATGCAGTACAGTAGTCGTGAATAAACCATTGACATGGTGTGGATTTTCTTAATCAGCCAGATTTAGAAATGAATTAGTCCAATGCTATTGCAACACCTTCAGCAATGCTATACACTGAAGGTAGAAAACAATGAACAAGATTGCATGTGCTAGATGTAGAACTAGGTAGAAATCAGAATACGTTGCCTTGAACAGACTAGAGAAACCTGACACCAAGCATCTCTTAACAGCACCTGTTCGCAGGCCAGGATCCACAAAGGGGACCTCTGGAAAATGCAATGACAGGAGAAAATACCCATCCCCAGGATACTGTACATTGGTTCCCACTGTTATCCGTTATCCTGTATATATGATTGCTGAAGTTGACCTTGGCAGTAGATTGCTCATACCAGTGTGAGCCTTCACCTTGACACAATACTGTATGAGTAAACAATCTGAAGTTTCAGAGTATAACACAAATCTGTGTGGTTTGAGATCAAAGTTCTGGCAAAAAATTCTGGGGTACCTCTACTGGTATAATTTTCAGAATACCACATTGTCTGATCATAAAGCACTGACTAAAGTTGGCATGCACATGTCTACTCCAGCTCAGAGAAAGAAAAAAAAAGTGCTACTCTTAATAAGCATCCTTATTCATGCTAAAGAACATACTGCATGAGAATTTGGGACAAACATGGGCTTGGATCACTTTCTAGTTCTCAAATAAGGAAAGTACACCAAAATGACGTCACAGCAAACCTAGACTTACACTGTCTTCTGTATTCAAATAGCATAAGTGCCTAGAAGGTCAGAATATATACATACATACATATATATGTATACATACATATACATATAAATACATATGCATGTATATACATATATATATATACATGTATGTGTGTGTATATATATATATATATATATATATATATATATATATGATGAAAAGTTCTTTAATCAGTCATACCAAATTCTTCTGTGAGTATAATGTATAATGTTTTGTTTGTTTCTTGAATATTCCACAGAGACCGATGTTTTAAAAGCTTCTCTGCAGAGCAGTGTTATTAGCAAATGTGAAAGCTTTATAATGCAGGCTTTAGAGAGAAGTTTTGAGATGCCTGGGAGTTTGTTCCTTAATGAGATATCCATTGTTGTCTCCTGACTATCAGTTGAGTGATTTTTTTGCTATATGCTTCTATCATGATGGGTAACTAAAGATCCAAAATAGCAGAGGTATCCATTATATACTGACACTTTAATGCTTTGACATGAATAAAACTTTCTTTATAAATTGTTTGTCCCAAGTACTGTTTATAGTGACAAACACTTGACTAATACAAACAGATAAGTACCAACGACTTTCATGGAATCATGACTTGACTGAATAGTCATGACCAAGCACTGGAAACTGACAATAAAGTAACAGCGATAAATAACCTCACACAGAGAATTTAGAATGTACAGAAACTTGATAAGATTCACAACACATATACATATTCAAATCCAACCGAACCATTGAAGTATTTAGAGAAATACTGAGATGAAAAGTACTTAGTTAGATGAATAAGCAGCAAAGGCCTAATTAGTAGAATAGATCACCCAGAAGATAATGTTACATTAAAAACAAGGTTTTAAAATACATTTAGAAGAGAATAAATGAAAACAGAATGAAAATAAAACACTTTAGGCTAGAATAAGAAACTACTGAGTTTCAAAAGGGATTGGACTTGAGAACCCCACAGGTATGGGAAGAGAATTCAGGGTTCATTAAAACCAAATATCCAAGTCTAGAGAAAACTACAAACATCAAGGTGAAGATAGGTCAAATCACAAGTAAGTTCAATTTCAAATATGTACACACTCATGCCTACTACAGCCAAGCTTTCAAAGTCTAAGTACAGTTTCTAATGGAAAGATAAAAGAAACCAGCAAACACATGTGCATATCCTAGACCCCCTGACATAACACTTCCGAATAGAAACTTATAGACTAAGAGAAATAAAACCTATAGTT
This sequence comes from Cricetomys ansorgei, assembly GCA_026225945.1. Taxonomy (NCBI): domain Eukaryota; kingdom Metazoa; phylum Chordata; class Mammalia; order Rodentia; family Nesomyidae; genus Cricetomys; species Cricetomys ansorgei. The sequence goes on from JAMJFZ010003163.1 coordinate 29,380,864, forward strand.
TTCACAGGCAACTGAAGCAAAAGAAAAACATCCTACTAAAAATACTGTAACCAGCTACACAAGCAAAAGTTCAGCTTTGTGGAAGAGCTAAAGGTTTTTCCATATAAACAAAAATTATAAGAATTTATGATCACCAGACATTTCCTACATAAAATAGAAAAGGAGGTTGTTCAAACCAAAAGAAAAGTATTTCAAACAGAAAGCAGAACACGTTTAAAAACTCACTGGTAAATCATCATATAAATTCACAAGTGTCTAACATTGCAATAATTATGTATAAATCACTTGAATTTTATAGCAGTAATTAGATATTAAATCATTAAACATGATAAATAAACATTGATATGTTAAGAGATGGGCAGTATAGGGAACTAAAATATGCCTTTAAAAATTCAGTTCATTCAGACAAATAAAGTATGTGCTCTGGGTCTCTTTGTTACTACGTTCTTTTTATCTCTTTTACAATAATAACCATATTATGTTGTCATTTCAAAATATATTTTACAACCAGTAGATATATTTGTATGTCTCACTGTAACCACAAAAGGCAAAGTTGACTAAGAATTAATCCATAAACAATATGGCAAGATATGCTAAAGGAATTGACTTACAAATTTATTCTTAAAGAAAGACTACAGGGGAGGAATAGAAAAAATTAATAATAACCAAACTTAGAAAATAAGTGACAAAATGGCTACTGTAGAGTTTTAATGAAAATCACCTTAGTATAAATGCATTGAGTTTTCCAGTCAAAAGACACAAACTGACCCGAATCCTAGAAAATGAAGAAAAGATTCCTTAAAAGAAACTCAGTTACTCTTATAAAAAGTATAGGCTAAACTGTAGTGATGGAAAATTTCTATATAAATGATGTGAAAAGGAAAGCTGGAATAACCTTACATATATAGGATAAAAATAACTTAAATAACAGTATGAAAAGAAAAGGAAGGTTTGTCTATAATGATAAAGGATCAGTTCGCTTGGAGGAAATAAGATATTAACACAAAATCAAGAAATTTTGCATATACCAATAGAATGGTATCTTGTATATAAATCCATATATATATAGATCTGGCGATATAACTCGGTTTATAGAGTACTTCCTTAGGTCTGTGTAAAAACTGAATTAATGAAAAAAGAAATCAAAGACACATGAAATTTTGTTAGCTATATACTGTTCCTGAGTTTGCAGCATCAATAGTTAAAATGTCCACTGTATCGAAAGAGAGTCTATGGATTAAGTTATCTCCATTTAAATGCTGACAACACTCTTCAGAGAACTAGGGAAAATACCCTAAAAAATTTTGAGAGTCAAACACATTTTCCAGGAAACAAAGTTCCTAGAAGAGTTATGATTAGTCTTCAAAGTACAATACAAAATTGTAGTGATAAACTTAGAATGCTACTGTAGGAAAACACACCTAAATGGTACCAAAAAAGAGATAATAGAAGTAATAAATTCATCCGTAGACAAATGATTTTCAACCTGGCTGTAAATGCTAAGAACATTCATTGGAGAGAAGTTTCTAATAAATGTTTCCACGGTAATAGGATTTCTACATGCATTAAAAAAAATGAAACTAATTTCTCATTTCCCACAAGTTACAAAAAAAGTTACAAATATTAATCCCAAATAGATTAAATATTTAAATAAGTGAAATTTGAAAATTTGATACTAGAAAACTACATAAGAAAACTCCTTTAGGAGTTTAGACTGAGCTAGACAGTTGAGTTAATGACGTATAAGCATGTAAACAAAAGCAATAATAGACTAATGAAGTTATATTAAACAACAAGCTGAAAAAGAAATAAACAGTAGTCACCCTAAGTTGTGGGATAAAGCTACGCTGTGAAGGAGCACCATGTCCACAGCAACTTGACCTGGAAGGGTTTAGTTGGCTTCTGCTTCCATCATCACTGTTCATCATCAAGGGAAGTCAGGACAGGAACTGGGATAGGACAGGAAATGGCAGGAGCTGCTGAGGCAGAGGCCATGGAGTGCTGCTTGTGGACTTCCTCCTCATGACTTGCTCAGCCTGACTTTTTATAGAACCCATAACCACCAGTCCAGGATGGCACCACCGGCAATGGGATCTACTCTCCCCCATCTGTCACTAATTAAGACAATGCCCTACAGGCTTGCCTACTGCTGCATTTCATAGAGATAACTTTCGCCATTGAGGCTGCTTCCTCTCTGATGTACCAAGATGAATCAAGGGGACATAAAACTAACCAGTACACACATCTGACAAGGGCTTGATGTCAAGAATACAGCCATTCAAAACTCTCCATGGCAATTTTCACTAGGTAGGAGAAATAAAATCCATTTTCTCTAAGAATATAGCCTATGATAAGTTGACTACACCCCAGTGGGAGGCCATTTGTTTAAGAATGTTTGGTCAGCACAAACTGGACTTGATGGGGAAAGAAAGGACACAAAGTTGCGTGAGACAAGAAGTGTGGTTGGTTCAGGAACAGTGTGGGAACGGAGAGTAAATAGGATCAAAATGCTCTGTGTGAAATTTTCAAAGAAAGAATAAAACTGTTTTAAAGTCTCAAAGGAAAAAAAAAATGCAGTGTGGCAAAATTAAAAATGTTCAACTGACTTGAGCATACATTTCTCTAAAAGAGATAGACTGTTTAGATGTAAATCAACACATGAATAAAGAATTGTAATATGTACATATAATGGCGAGGTACTCACACATGATTATAAGAGAAATATAGTAAATTATAGAAAATGTGTTGAGGGGGTTGTGTTTATATATTAAGGCACATTTGTGAGTGTGTGTGTGTGTGTGTGTGTGTGTGTGTGTTTGTGTAACAAAAGAGGACATAATTTTGATAGGACAAGTAAAGAGAGCAAATAGGAAGGGTTGGAGGGAAGAAAGGAGTGGGAAATGATACAATTATATTTTCATTAAATTTTTAAAAAATTTAGAACATTAACATAAGATATGTATTTTCCCAGGATTCGATAAACACAAGCAACATCATTTGAAACAGTATCTACCTCAAAACTATTTTGTGTGCCTAACATGAAATAATTCATACACACACACAAAGCTCTTAAAATTTCCTGGGATGAAAAATTCCTAGCAGCTGCTTTGGTTTCTAGAAAGCAATCGCACATACTACTTTCCTTTATAAATATATTTTTAATTTTCTTCCAGCTGTCAATAGTGAAAATGTGTACACTTAGACACAGAGTCCTAAATTGAAGTCAATAATTCTATTCTGAAAGTCAAAGGGACTTGGGCATAGGGTTTGGATAGATGGGTCAGTGGTCAAGAGCACCTGATGTTCTTGCTGAGAACCCATTTTTTTGCCAACTGTCTTTAAATGAAGCTCCATGGTCTGACCCACGCCCCGGCCCCCATAAGTGCATGCATGTATATTGTGTCCATGAACTCACACAGGTACACATGCATGCATATAAACTAAAAATAAACAAATCCTTTAGTAAAGGGATTAGATATTAAGAGATTTTTTAATTCCCCCAAGTATGCTTGATTCAAATAATGATTCATTAATCACTCAGCAGCTGTATTAGATGTAGCCATTTGTCAGTTTCAAGTTGACCAGCATTTCACTGAGCCAATTTTATACCTAAATAAAAATCTATATCTGGAGCCCAGTGAAAATTCTCATCTTTTCTTGAGGATGATTTTTCTTAATTTTTTTTCCTTGTGGATAGAATATCATATTCTGCTTTTTTTGGCCTTGGTGTTAGAAATCAATTCCCCAGCAGCCATCAAACCCTGGTGCACTGAGAGGCATGTCCAAACTATGCTTCTTTCAATATCTGTAGCACAACTGACCTTTTGTTCTTGCAGAGGCAGGCGCAATTGGAACAAGAAGGAACCTGTCAAGCCATTTCCCTGCTACAATATTCATTAGTTGGGGGCCGTGATCTTCTGAGTCTCTACAGAAGATTCTTGTTAACAAGGCACGAGTCAGCAATCTGCTCTTTTCCCCAGCCTCGGTGAGGTTTTAGCGGGGTAACTCATTCTTAAATGAGCCAACTCCAGTTGCATAATCTCTTAATGTTTTTAGACACTATTTCCACAGAAGCTGCCCTTTGCCACCAGAAGTCTACATGCATGACACTTAAACCCCTAAGATTAGCTCAGTGCTATCCCACCAGCTCTGCTGAACTCAATTTCTTGGTCCTTCCTTAAGCACAGCAGGTTTGATGTCCGTATCTACCCAACCAAAGGTGAGAGAGATCACTGCAGATTGGAAACTTCTAAAATAACAGTTGATTGTGTTGTGTTGTGAGTATTTTCACACTCAACAAAGCAGATGAGAAACAGCTGTAAGGGTATAAACCCATGTAGAAGTGAGTGTTAAAGGGCAAACTTCAGTCCAGTGTCTATTTAGGGAAGGCTGTATTTAAGAGTGATAATATCAAAACATGCCTTGATTAATGACAATGCCACATTCTGAAAAACACTTCAGTAAACCATATTTTGACACAGGATAAGTTTGTACTCAGACAAAATTAGATAGCATGGAGCAAGTAGCAGCAAAAGTGCAGTTTGAAATAATGACACCAAGCACATATTGTAAATACACAGTGGTTGAAAGTCAGTCTTTAATGTAATCAATGTGTTATGTGTTCTACATAATTATCTATCATGCTCTTGTTTAGTAGGTGTGTTTACAGTAACATGGCAACCAACATGGGATGGCATCATATATGATGACAGTTCCTCACTTAGGGGATTTTCTCACCTCCATCAGAACCTTATAACAGGAGGTTGCAACTTGGGGTTTTTGACCATTTTGGGAGTTGAATGAACCTTTCATAAGGGTCACCTAAGACTATCTGGATATCAGACATTTACATTACAATCCATAACACTATCAAATTGCAGTTATAAAGTAGCAATGAAAATAGTTTTATGGTTGAACGTCACAGAATAAGGAAGGTTGAGATCCACTGTCTTATAAGAATCCTGCATTATGCCTGTATGTATACTCAATTGGAATCTCTTATAAAGCGCATGGCTGTATTCAAACCCAATGCATTTTCTAATAAATTTGATTTACAGATTTCTTCATGTTATGTTCAAATGCACTGAAAGAAGGGAATAGGGGCATTTAGGGAATAGTGAAAGATAGTCAGTTAAAAATAGTTGATGAGACATTTCTGGTTACCATACACAAGATCTTGAGAAACATGCTTCCATATTTGAAGAAAGAAATTATAAAGGAATGCACTTTCTCAGCTCCAGGAGACTTGTACTTGGAGTGTGTCATAGCAGCCATTCTGTAAGTAAATTTATACAATATGTTTCAACACAAGTTGCAAAATCAGAGTTTTATCTGTTTTTTTTTTCTTTCTGAGATTATGATATAATTGTATCATTTCCTCCTCTCTTTTCCTTGCTCCAAACCATGTCTCATACCCCTCTTTGTTATTTTTCAAATTTATAACCATTTGTATTCATTGGAGTTCCATGCTACACATACCACACATACATGCACACACACATACACACATACAAACACATACACACACACACACCACACATATACACATACACACCACACACACATATACACACACCACACATACACACACACATACACACACACATATACACACACCACACATACACACACACATGTGCGTACATACACACACACACCACACACCACACATCATACATACACACACATACATACATACACCACACACCACACGCACACATATACACACACCACACATACACACACATACACACATATCACACACCACACACACACACAAAAACACACACACGCCACCCCCCCCACACACACACGCGTGCGCACACACACACACACACACACACAAATATTGCTTCAATAATGCTGCAGCAATAGATCCTTTCTGGCCCATCATCCATGAAGGAACCAATAACATTTGAAAAGTTTTCAGAGATGGGCAGTTTGGTGCAAAAGAAATGAAACAAGAGTAGAAAAAAATAGAGAAGAGAGGAACAGAAAATTAGCTCAAGAGAAAAAGCCCCGTGAACATTCATCTTAACTTGGTGAATTCACTCCAAAACAACTTGCACTTGTGATAAATTCTAGATACCATGAATGATCCGGATTAAACAAGAGAAAAAGCATAGTTCTCTCCCCGATGTTGCTGTGTCCACTGACACCTTTCCACAGGATCAAAACTGTAGATATGGAAAGAAGGAAGGACACCAAAAGGTATGAGTTTGTTACCTAGAACCCAGCTAAGCAAAGTCAGGAGACCTCATAGCAAAGTCAGGAGAGTGGCTCTTTTCTTTCTAGATGAAGCAGAGGAAGCAGAATTGCTTGGGCAATGAAGTTCACTCTTAATTCAAATTCATTGCCTTTTTTATATTAATTGTTATTGTGTCTATATGTACATAAGTATATACATATCTATTCCTAAGTAGAAATTGCTCAGTGTATATAGTGTTACTCACAAGCATGCTTTCAGGGCTGACCATTTGGTATTACATATCCAATTGGTGAGATCTTTCCTGTGAAAGGTTATTTTCCCACTCTCAGCACTCCTTAGTTGCCTGTATGTAGTTCTTTGTGTAGGGTCGAGGCCTCTGGTCTTGCCCCTGTCCAGTGTAGCATGTATTTTTCAGCTCATAAATCTAGCCAATTATCCAGGATAGTAAATTAATTAATCTTGGAGGAGAAACTATATCCATTATTTTTTATCGCACCCACCTAATCTCTGACTGCATTATAAATATTATCCCTTGAAGCCACAGATAAATGGAATCTTCACCCCTCCTCAAGGAAAATTCTCTTTGCAGTAGATGGAGATCCATTAAAGAAAAGCACAAGGAAGAAAATGAATAAGGGTGGATCTCAGTCCCAATATACATCTACAGACAAATTCTGTTCACTTTTAATCAAAATTTTAATTTTGAACATATTTCATGCATTAATATAAAATATTTTTTCATATTAAGAGGGGAAGAGATGTTAAAATTAGCAGAAGGGCTACTGGATCAAACAAATGATAATGATTAATTCCCTAGACACATTCTTAGCCAATGCAATAACTGATATTCCATTGCTGGAATTAAAAAGACCACACACACACACACACACACACTCACACACACTTTCTCTTTCTCTTAAGAATATCTCTTAATTTCAGTCATTGTTTTTGTTTTTCAAATTCACTCAATTCTACCAGAACCTGTGTTTAAGAAAATGTATCTCTCTACCTATAAAAATCACTCTACATTATCATTCAGTAAATCATTGCAATTTTTTTTTCTAATTTAAGCAAAATGAATCAGAAACTTCCTCTGGATTAATAAAAGCCAGGCCTTTTGAGAGCTTTAACTATTTAAAAAAATCTGGAATTTGAATTTATGTACTACAAAACCATAAAATGGAAAGGTAGTAGGCATATTTTTCCCATGGATATAAGAACTATTAGCAATTGATGTAAATTTTTAGCTCAAAATACTTGGCTTTTTTTTCTAATGCTACATAATAACTATAATTTTATCTGATGGAAGGTAGTTTTGTGCTCACAAAATTTTAGCCTAGAAGCAAAAATGAGATGTGGGGTAGAATCCAAAACCCAGCTACCTGCTGCTAAAGCAAAATTATACCCAGGAAGACATTTTATTCAACCCACCAATTACATGCAAAAGATTTGGGTCAGATACTTCCAGTCTGGATTAAGTACTTGAACATGACAGGCCACGTTTGAGCATAATATTGTTCTATTTAAAATAGAACAATAATGCTATCTAAATATCTGCAGCCTACAACTCAATATGGCAGCACAGGAGAAAAACGAAGTAAAAATATGGCTTTTCCATATTGTTATTTATATATTTATATCCGTCATTCTTCAAAATTTTTGTGCTAGCAGTTACCTGAAAGAACTTAGAAAAGTGTGAGGAAAAAGCATGCAATCAGTGCACCACTGATTTACTGGTGAGCACCTAAGTCTCAGGTATTTTAGTAATGCATTACCTCAGTTAACATCCACACCTGCAAGGGTTGCTGCTCACTATCCTCTATTGAGGATGGAAGGGACTGAGAAGTCAACCTGCAAGTTCAAGGTCACAAAGTAGTGTGGCGTGTCCAAGAGTTTAACAAAGTTCTGGCAGGCTGCAGATTTCTACAGTTGCTAATGAGTTTCTATGAATCCTTCTTTCAAAAGGCAAAGATTTAAAAGGAGCAAAGGAGAGAGGTCAGAGAAGAAAAAGATGAGAGCAGATTACAACCTTGTGACCTTGTAGCCTCTTCATCAGCTGGCTCCGAATCTCTCCGTAATTCTAAAACAATTATTCTGCACTTAACTGCAGTTAATGACTAAGTTTAAGATCATTCTACTTGTAATTTTTTTTAAATTTTAATCTCTTTGGTCTTTCTTAAGCATAACTGGGGGAATTTTAAGCAGCTATTGATGGAATAGCCTCATCTAAAATTACTTCCAAAACTTAGACTCCTTCATTCACTTTAATAAAGAGAAATAACTGGGGAATGAGGTAGATATCATTAAGGTTTTGTTTCCTATTCCTGTGTGATGTCTAACTTCACTGGCTTACTTCTGTACTGAGCAAAGGTTTGGTTAAATATGCTGCAAAGGACTTAATGACTTTGTCCTTCCTTGATTTCAACTTGCTTTTGAAGAGATGTGTCCCTATGACCCTGTCATTGTCTGGATACCTTTCCTGCAGGTAAACAAATGTACTTAAAGACAGAATGAGGACAGACTATCGTGGTGGCTTTTCATTGTTGAAAATATTTACTGTGACTGTGAATTAGAAAATTAAAAATGGGTGCATAGGTGTAGCCATTAATATATGAAAAGCTCTACCACAGCTTTCTCCATGCATGGGCTTCGAGTAGGACTTTATCATACTAAAGTGTGCTTGTCGACTAAATTAAGGTAACTAGACACATATTAATGTTTGTAAACTTGAAAACAATGCTTTACACTGAAATCTGTAAGGCATAATTTTTATGGGTCGGCTTATTAGAAACTGAGTCTCAGGATTGAAACTCTGGGTCTCACTATTGGAGCTGGTGGGGTATGTCCCTCCTCTCTGAGCCTTGACACAGCTTATGTAAAGTACCGATGTAAATCACATGTAGATCCTAGCTTCTTTTCTCTAGTTGGATTGATCTATTTAGATTACTTGCAAAAACTAGGAAATTAGGAGCCATTGCAAGGGTGATGCCTTAGGGTAGGGACTTAGAAGAAAGCAGGTGTTATGAAGGTAGAAGACAGAGTGTGGGAGGAGGGCAAGATTAAGCAGTCAAGAAATTGAGGAGATACCAAAAACATCTGTAGGTGCAAGATGGCTAACTAAAACAAAGGGAATAGGAGAGACCTATATGAAAACCCACTATCATGTGAGCAAATTGAAATGTAAAATTTAGATGAAAAACTATGCTTGAAGGGATATACACTGCACAGCTAGAAAAATGCTCTCAGAAACTGTGAATATATCTATATCAACAACAACAAATTTTTGTTCCTGGAGTAGCTTAATTATTTATGAGTTGTTGGTCAAACAGGACCCAGAGGTTCCCCAAACTATAGAGGCTCTTGTCATTCCTTTTGGTTTCCCACTGACATACAGATAGGGAGAATATCTTGGAAGTGTTGTGTCATTTGCCCACTTTCAAAGAACTAGGAATGTGAGTGGCAGTTCATACAAAATTATTACTAAGGGAAATCATTGCCACAAGCACACAAGACTTATACAGTCATCAAGGTCACATACTTCATACTAAAGCTTCTTACTTAATACGTTTATTAATTGCCACTTACTTGGCATATAATAAAATATACCAAAAACCAAAATTCATTAAAAGAAAGAGCAACGAAATTCCACTTTTAACCTTGAGAATAAAAGATACAGCAGATTTTCTCAGTGCAGGGAAGTTGAGCCTTGTGCTGTCCGACTCTAAGCCTAGCTCTTTACCTTAATGTAACACGGTTTTCTTCCTGTACTGCTTTAAGCAGCTACAAAGAGTGGACCAGAACTGCCACCTGGGCTTTTGTATTTGCTATTTTGGAATCAAGGGGAGTCTATCAGGACTTCTGGAATGCCTAAGAAGGAAGGAGGGAGCATGTACAAGTGAAGCGATGGGGATGTCAATCTTCATTCTGGAAAACAGTGCCCTTGTTTTTCTTCTTGTTACCAATTTCTAACTCAGAACCCTGGTAGATGAGAATAAGAAAGGAATTGAAAGGGCGAGACTCAAAATCTCTAACAAGGCAGAATCTAGGATACTCAGATCCCTCGCAACAAAAAGATTGTTTTTCCTATTTTACTTTCCTTTTCTTTCTTTCTTTCTTTCTTTTCTTTCTTTCTTTCTTTCTTTCTTTCTTTCTTTCTTTCTTTTTTCTTTCTTTCTTTCTTTCTTTCTTTCTTTCTTTCTTTCTTTCTTTCTTTCTTTCTTTCTTTCTTTCTTTCTTTCTTTCTTTCTTTCTTTCTTTCTTTCTTTCTTTCTTTTGATGGAAGAGCTTGAAAGAATAAAGTCGAACTTGAATATCTGGGGTAATCAAATCTTTAGTGCTGTATTACAACTCCAATAAATGCAACAATGTGTGTGTGTGTGTGTGTGTGTGTGTGTATGGTATAATGTGATGCCAATATCATTATGTCATTCCTGGTTTTAGATATTCATATTTTCTGTTTCTCCTGCAGTGTTTTGACCCATGGTATTTATAGGGGTTACTACATATTAGGGTAAAGCAGAGCATGATCTTCATTACACAAAATGTCTTGCTTGTCTGCCTTGCTTAATGATAAACTGTCTCAGAGTAGCAGTGGTCCTAACACAAGGTAAATCTGTAAATTTTCAAGCATGGATGGATGAATGGAGTCACTGTTACACATCCGTGTGTTCAACCAACTGAATGGAAAAGAAAAACTTTTAAGTCTATGTTTTTACTTTGCATTTAGGTATTTCTCTTGTTGTTATTCCATTAACAGCAGAGTATAATAATTATGTGCATAAAATTTACATTATATTAAGTATTACAGATAAGGTAGAGTTGATGAAATTATGCTGGAGGATGTGATTAGTTTATATGCAAACTGTGCCCTATTTTACAGAAACAATTAGAACAGCTATGAATTTTGTCATTCAAGGGTGGCTGCTGAATTTGTCCCCCACAGACACTGATTTGAAATAGTATATATGAAAAGAAGACTTCATGTGGAAAACATTTCTCTCTTTTTTCTAAATTTCAAAGTGTTTTCAATTCATATAAAATTCTCCAGTAGTCATGGGAATTTGTATATCATTGTACTTAAACTTCAACTGAGTAGATTTAAACTCTAGAGGAATCAACTTGCCTGATGTCAGCAGGGAAACGAGAAAATTTGATTGTGATTTCAGGTTCCAAATCCTATGATTTACCTATGGGCTTTCTAACACAGCAAAATATTAGATTTTCTTTGGGTCTAGTCAGAGGATATTGGATGATAAAATCTGGAAATTCTATGATCTCTTCATGTTGCAATGCTGAATTCAAATTTGATACTCTCATTCCCCTGGACTCTTAAGTCCCTTACTGCATGCATTCCAGTAATTCTATAAATATAGCTTAACACAAAATCTTAAACTCACTGAAAACATGCGGGTTGTGTTATTGTCAATTGATTTCACTGTTCCATAGTCTAAACTGTACAGATGATAATGTCTTACACACTGTCAAAAGGGTATACATATACATCCAATTCTTCTGTATATTGTATATATGTTATGTTTTAGGCACTCTAATATGCTGTTCCCTACTTGCTACAGCTCCCTTTGCTGTGTTTCAAAGTCTGTTTCATGTATTTCCATAATATCCCATGGCTTACTATCTCAGCCATTCCCTCCAGACCCCAAGTCCACTGTTCTTGGCATTTTTTTCTGTTATTGCATTTTTATGCTTCATTTTAATTTTTCCTTGGGACTCACTGATGTTCTTACCTTAGCTACACAACATGCACATAGCACCTATTGTTTCAAGTCATAAAATTGATCTTAGAAGTATCACAAAATTCAAAAGAGTGAATTTCATGTGAATGCTTTTAGGTATATATTGAGAATTGGATTTATCCTCAGCAATTGAAGAATGAAGGGTAACACCTCCCTGTGAAATAAAAAAGGAAAATCCTGTGTTGAGAAATGGAGATATGCTTAGGAGATAAGGTAGTAATTAACCTCCTTATACATATGTGCAGTAACAATCTACTACCAGTGTCAGGCAATTTGAAAATGAAGAGCAAGTTTAGGACATAAAGGAAAGCAAAAAATTGATCTCTTGAAAGCTCCATTTAACAAATACCTACGGGCATTGCCAATCAACACAGTTTCATATGTACACTTGTCATGTCTCTTTCTTTGTACAAAAATGGCAATACTTATCAAAGGCATGTTGAAAAATAGAAAAAAAGCAGTTCTATGTCTTTATTTTAGAGAACATTACAAAGATAGCCTTGTTTATTGTAGTTACAACTTAAACTCATAGACTGGAAAATGGGGTGTGGAATTTACAGAGGAAATAGTATTCAGGACACAACAGCAGGGAAAAATTCTTGGTTCATGGGAATTTGTAGCCAGAAATGAGGGAAAAGAAACAGATATAAAATCATATTTGGCTGAATGATATATCAAGCCACCTGGGTCAAAATAATACTTAGAACTCACACAAACAATCTATTTCTGTAAATTTCTTTCTAAATGGAAGAGCAGATTCCTGTGGGCTTTGAGAGGGAATTCTTTTCTAAATTACCAGGTAATTTTCTCCACTCCAGTTGAGCTATATAATCAAACATGGTCAAAATATTGTACCAGGAGTACAATAGAACATGAATTCAAAGAAACTATGACTCCTTGGACTTGCAGATATAAAATATGGTCAGAAATGAGAATGGCATATACATGAACAGGACTCAGCTAATTTTATTTGAAAAAAGCTTCCATAATTATACTTTATTCATTGAGCCTGTAAACAACTATAGTTTAAAATGTATGTTAAATTGAGAATCTTACCATGTTAGACTTTTGGAGCTTTTGATGATATTGGTTTCATATGGACTCATTTAGTACTCCTAGTGATGATTACAATAGATAATGGCCAGATAAATGGACCTATATATAAAAAATCTTATCTTCACGGGACAAGACTTAATTTTGCTTCCCATCCATGCTGAAAATTACGCTAGTATTTTTCTTCATGCTTACTTTGTTTCCTTTCAATTGTTTTAGGAAAATAAAACAAGACACACCCCTCTAAAATAACAACTGATTTTCAAGAAAAATCTTGCACTTGTTTCAAGTATTTCAAGTTTTTTAAGCTGGTCGAGTATACAAATGATTTTTGTTTAGAAAAATGACTATTTGTCCTCAATCCTCTGTTGTTGATGAATTTGGAGGCCCTGTTTGGGCCTTCAGAAATGGAAGAGATGTCCAAATTCAGTCCCTATACAAACTCTTGGCATTTTTACCACGTATTCTTGTCTTTGAAAGTGGACGAAAATTTTTGTTTCTTGGCTAGACCAGTATTTTAAAAATGCATTATAGAATTTTTTTTTTGCTTTGTTGTTGATATTTGTTTGGTTTGGTTTTTCTTTCTGAGTGAACTGGTGTGCCTAAGATCACAGGACATTGAGTTCCTGGAAAGGACTTCAATGGCTGGCATATGCAGTGTTTTTAAAACTGCACTTAGAAACTTTCATGTATCCATGCATATATTTAAGCTATTATTTTCCCCATCACCCATCAGATAATATTGTAAAAACTATTGTCACAAAGGTGAACAAAATATACAGTCTCTTGCTTTCAGGAAATTTGTTGTGAATTGGCTGGGAAATTTAGGAGGGATATTTGGACTATTTTCTTTTTCTTTTCTCTTCTCCTTGACTTATAGAAACTGGATTACTATTGTGAAAGACAATGTTACATTAATAACTGAAAGATGAGCAAAATTGAAGCAAAAAATGAAGGAGGGTTATTACGGTGAACTATTTCAGAAGAATTATGTAAAAGTTAATTTTACACCAGAAACTTCTTGTATGTCAAAGGCTGAGCATTCCCATAAGTTACAAGTTTAAGTGCAGTTCATGCCTTGAGTATGTACAGTTCAATTTGTAAGTACGCGAACATAGCATTTTTCGTTTCAGTGTCACTAGCTAGAAATTTTAACTGCTGTTGGACTTTTTTCTTTACTTTGGTTATTATTTACTCCGTCACTTCAGATGAAAGCTCAAGTTCAACCTAGAATGTTCCTGTGACCTTTGAGTAAAAGTGTTCATGGGTATTTCTTCTCCTGTTTTTAAGATGGAATATCATTCTGAAGCCGAGGTTAGATAAGCACTCAAAACAATCCTGATGTCTCAGACTTATGAGTGGTAGGGTTACAGATATGAGATTTTATGCCATGCCGTAATTGTGTGTGTGTGTGTGTGTGTGTGTGTGTGTGTGTGTGTATGTGTACAATTTCTGCATTTCTTCTGTAGACACACACACATTATATATGTGTGTGTATATATGTGTGTAAATGTATTATATATATTTTATATGATTAATATTATATATATATATGTATGTATGTATGTATATAATCTCCAAGTAAAATAAGAGAAGAACAATTTATGAATGTAAGGAAGAAAACGTTATTTGTTCCAGGTAAATCAAATCCTACCAGGAGCTAGCAAGGGTTTGTATACATGTTGGCACAACTTATGAAGTGGAAAATGATTCATAGTACAGCATAGCACATGCTTATTAGAGTCTCAGAAGAAGATATGTCATCAGATTTGTGTTTCCCATTTTCTGGAATGGAACTACTATTACCCAATTCTTCCTGATCAGTACATGAGTAAAGAGTATCATAAAAATTCCAGTAATCTTAGGTTATATGTCGACCATACATTGCAGCATTTGTAGGCTTGGATCCATGAATTCTGTTGAGAGTCTCCAGGCATGGGAGGGACTTCCTGCACAGTCTTTTGCAGGTCAGTTATTCTGCTTCACTGGGTCTCTGCTCTTTGATGTGCTTCATCAAATGAAGAGTGGAAGATGAGAAACAAAATGAGGTACTTGGAGGAACTACATTTGAGTCACCATGGCAACCAGGATAGAAAACAGAAAATCTCTGGACCACATAACACACCTGTGAGTTAGGTGTCATTATTCTCCCCATATCAAAATGCACCCTAAAGCTGGTAGAGACTGTGAACTTATTCAATATTATGAAAGTAGTTAATGACAGAGTTCAGATAAAATGCAGACAGATTGTCAGTGAATCCAAGTTCTAAAAATGTCCCATAGCATTTAATCAAGGAATGAATGAACTAACAAATATTTTGGAGCATGTATGTATGACCATTAATTATGCAAATTATTCTAATAAGAAAGAGACAGTGCATCTCTATTAATGACTCTCAATAGCAAGAAATTTTACAATTGGGCCAAAGTGTCATGGGAGAGATTTGGTTGCATTTTTGGTTTGTGAATCTGGAGGCAGGGGCACACAACTGTCAGAGTGTGGGATATCAGGAGATTCTGTAATGTTTTTTGCACTTTTAAAATATTCATAACCAAGATCTTTCCAACTTAAAATGCCAAGAAAGCTCATGTGAAAGAATCCCACTATATGCAACATAAGAATTTACCTCCTCTGCTGAGATTAAGATTCCCTTTTTCCACTCAAAAGGGGTATGAACCAAGACAATCATAAATAATATTGATTGCTTCATAAGTAAAAGGAAGTTTGCTTATGGGTAGTATCAGCAGTTTGGGATGATACAGGCTGACATCATGCTCATTGTGCTATTTTGTAATGTGAATATGGAACTACCTCTTTTGAATGAATAGATGGGTGTATGAGACTTTATAGGGTGAAGTCAGTTAGGAAGGAGGGACCGCGAAATGCACGTCTGAATCAGATTCTGCACAGGAAGTTTGAGTAGCACCCACCTGACATTTTAAGAGTGCTCTCATTGATCAGAACCTGAGGGAGTACTTCTGTTTTTACCTTTTGGGTTGATTTTGCTTTTGAAGATTCATCTATCATTATAAACCTGCAAGTAATGTGAATTTAGTCTTTCCTCACTACCACAGTGTTTCATTTCTTATATCTAAAAGCATTTTAATCTATGAGATGCATTATCTTTTCACAAATCAGACTGTCATCTTCAGGTAAACTGCACCTGCACATGCACACATATATACACATAAATCCAATTTGGAGTTGTGAATTATTATTTGAAAGGTGTAGGTTTCACATGAGAAATTTCATCATCTGAAATTGCGTTGTCATTGAGGATAATAAGAATTGAATTTAGCTACTGAAAGGAACAAAGACAAATATTGAAAGATGGGAAGCTTTTCTAATCCACTGCAGAACTGTAGCTCCTTCTGTGAGATTAAGCCGAGACACCATTTGCAGAAATCAGTAACTGTTTCAGTTTATTAAAAGATTAGGAGTAAATCTATTTGGGTAATATGTGGTTTGCAAGACAAGAAATTTCTTCAGAATCAATTCTTTTGCTGTTTCCGTTTCCTCTCAACTCACCAAGAGGTAATCAGTGTGGGAGTAGCTCTGATCATGCTAAGAGAATATTCTGATCTTCATTAGTGCAGGATTGATGCCAGAAATTTTATTCCACATCAAAAATCTAAAGACAGTTATCTGAGAATCAAAATCCTCTTCTGTATCAACACATGAAGCTATGGGCTTTCATAATCCCTGTAATTAATAAACTACTGAGCACACAACTTTTTAAGTAGGACTTTAGAAGTTGCAAATGGAAGGTTCATGTTTGAAAATCAGTACACTGAGATCACCATCTTCCTTTATTCGTGTTCTTTTCTTATTTTGTAAAATTAGAGAGGAGTGAGATACAAATGATGAGAGAAAATTTCTAAGACCAGATGTCTTTGATGTAAGCTTTAACTAAAGTTTAGGGTCTTCCTTCTGTATGGCAAGATACACGTGGAATGAATTATGAGTTGTTTTGTAATGATCTTTACATACAAGATATTAAAACTTTGTTAAATACATTCTCTTGCTCTCCCTGTCAATGTAATATTTCCTGATACAGACTTTACTGTATCTGACACAATAGGAAAAACCAATAATATTCTCTCCAGCACATAAGCTCTTGTGAGGATGTGAGAATGACACAAAACAATGCATTAATAATGGTGAGAAGAGGTCCATGATTGAAATAAACACACTGGGATCTTTAAGTTTGCTGAGGGTCTTTAAGAACGTGTTTAGGAGGAAATGACCAGTATTGTATTGGGTGCAGTCAAAAAATAGGGTCAATCCACTCAATTCAATGATTGTTTACATTAATATTTTACCTTGAGGATGGAAGTTTAAGTGGGAATACCATTTCATTGCATTTCTAGGCTTTTCAGAATTTCAGGAAGAGAAACAATAAGCTAGTTAATCAATATCAATGATGCTCTTTTCTAAGGAGAAAAGGAGATGGGGTCTGTACCTGAGGAAGGGGGGAATAGAGGGGAACTGGGAGTAGTGGAGGGAGGGGTTCAATAAAAGAAAATTGTTAGGTAGCAATCAATCCCTACTTGACATACCATAAGCAATGCTTACTATTGCTTAATATTGAAACCCTCTTCAGTATGTGTGTGTGTGTGTGTGTGTATAGTGATTTATAAAAAAATGTTAGAAATTATTATTCTTTTACTCATGATGTGTAGTGAGCAAAGTATTGCCCCAAACTGGCAGCTGTGCAAAACATTAGTTCAAACAGAAAATCAAAAGAAATTCATGGTTTCATGGAAAACATGTGAGGAAGACTTCCATTTTTCAGAGCTCTTACTAGTATACTACTACTAGTATATACTAGTAGTATTACTAGTATATAAGATGACCAAATGTCTCTCTCTTTATCCAACTACATGAACACTATGTTTCTACGAAGTAACTTGGATCAAATCTTACTTACACTCAAAAGTATTCCAATTACTTATAAAATAGATTTGTTTTTTCAAAATAATCCATACTCATTAAATTCATGTATTTACTTACATTAAATTAAAAAAATATTGTCACTTCTGACTTTGAACCATGGTAGAGCTTAGTAATTCAAATGAGACTGAAGTTACTAGGCTATTTCCCTAATGGACAGTAAACCGTGGGAATGGTCAAGGGTGACGTTCCTTAGAACACTGAGCCAGGGATTACCTTGTAATTCCACATGGTCACATGCAAGTAGCAAGATATGTCTCATCTTCCCATCAGAAGAATCTGGCTCTCTAAACAACTATAGTCCTCCTTTCCTCAAGGAATAATCTATCACAAAGCAATTATGATATCTTCTATTTAAGACTCAAAATGCCATAGAATTATGAATATCAAAATGCAGGCATTCTCCACACACTGTTTAATCATCAGATCCAAATTCAAGCAGTGTAATGTGAACTCTTATTAGTTCAAATGAAATTGACTTTGACAGTGTCTAGCCAGTTCTGTTTATATCTGGTGTTTATATGATATTCATAATATTTTTATTTGATAATACTCAAGTAATTCATGTTGGTAAATAGCCCTTTAGTGTGGGAAATGAAAATGAGATCTGTACACTTTGACTAATTGATAAACATTTTACCATACACAGCGAAGTTAGACTTGACTATTCAAAATTCAAAAATCAAAGGTCCTTCTTCTAACACTTTATCAACTCAAAGTTTCATGCATTTAGAATGTTTGCAAATAGTTTCATAAGCCTCATTAGAATTTTCTCTTGCTGAGTGCAAAAAAGAAAGGAAGCAGGGTAAAGATGGGGATAAAATGTGGAAGGATGAAAGAATGAGAGAGAAAGAGACAGAGAGAAACATGAGCAAGAGAAATAGAGATCAACAGAGGCAGAAAAGAAGGTAGACTCTTCATTCTAGTGAAATCTCAATAAGGATGTTAACATGAAAGTCACAAGTAAAAATCTCCACAAAATAAAGATATTAAAAGCATGAAGAAAACTCAGAAACACCCCCCCACACAAATAAGTAGGGTAGGGACTTTCACTAAATAGAAAATACTGTTGCCATACATGAAGAAATGAGACTATTATTACCAAATTTTGACTTTTAACATGTCATATGTATGTCCAGTTCTAAATGATTCACATAAGATTACACATAAAAACAGCCAAAGATTTTTGACAACTATAATTATTAATTACAAGTAATTTCTAGATACTTATGAAACAATTTCAAATATTTTCAAACTTGTCATGGATTGCCATATTGCTGCATGCAAGTTATTGTTGACCTAAGCACTGTTAGTGTTTATAACTAAACTATGTTGGATTACAACAATACTGGAGAGTAGTTTGTCCTTGGCTACTGCAATTCTCTTATGAAAATAGCACTCTCCATCAACAGAAAAAAAATGTATTTGAAAAGTTTCAGCACCTGAGGATGTGGCTAGAATACTCTCTACAACAGTCAAAAGAGAATTCCATGAATCCATCACAATGCAGAGCACCATGTAGAAAAGGATTCTCTAGGCTTGTAATTTCTCCTATGAGAAAAAGATTCAGAAATTAGCATGTAAATTCCACAATATTAAGATGTTCTGGAAGACTCACTGGGTCTCATAGATGGCACTGATGCAATTGGAAAAACTAAGCAACATGGATTAGTAAGAAACTAAAATATTAGGGAGTGTAGAACTCATGGTGACCATTATGCGTCTGTATTAATAGCTTCAAAATGCCAGGGACGGCAGCAGCAATTTTCCCACATTTGTTTTCTATACACCATCTCTGTCTCTGTATGGAGAATGGCTGGTTCTTCCCATTGGAGAATATAGGCTACTGTTCTACCTTGGCAATGAATAAAGAAGGTGACCTTGCAAGTCAGAAGCTCTGTTGGGCTCTGCAGTACGATTTCATCCATTTCTCGTTATGAAACCAGACTATGGACCTAACCAGTGAAGTACAATTGGTCAACATGGGCAAATGAAGAACATAGACCACAGCCATGGCCAATTATGGGACCTAACTAGCAATCTCAGCCTATTGCAGGACAGAGATAACCCTACGTGAGCTAAGCTTATATAACTCCCCATACTTCACCAGTAGTATTGCTTGGATACAGAGTGCACCCAGAAGTATTGTTCCTCAAAGAGCACAGGTTTCATACGCATCCTAGGTAAAGCAATTTTGGAGCCTGAAACTGTGTGTAATGTAGAAGTCTAAAGAGTACAGCCTGATCTCAGAGTGTGGACACCAGCTTGGCCTGACCAATCCTATTAGGGAGACCGATTTCCCTATGAAGACTACCAAGTTGTTCATTCAAAACCTAGGCTGGATGACTGGAAAAACTCATTGCCTTCCAAATAAAATATCTAAGGTTTGGAGTATATACAAGAATGAAAGAATTTAAGAGTCAGTCTGAATTATGGAAAAAGTTACCACAAATAAGCTGATAATGTTTCAGTAAGTCCTACTGATGATTCAAGAAGGGTTTTATTCTTCAGTGTAATCTCATCTCAGCCTGTCTTTATCTTCAAGGATCCTGATGTTTGGAGAACATTTATTTGAAAATACTTCTCAATCTGACAGTCTGTTGTATTTTTAAGTTTATGAGAATTAATACAAATGCACACATATATGGATATGTATTCATCATACATGTATAAAATAGTTGTTTATAGACATGAAAACTGTGTCCATACATATTTCCACTTAGAGGAATGCATACAGTACATAGCAGGCAGGGGTGATCTTACATGTACATAATTGGGCAGTTAGTCTTGAAAAAGGATAGATCCAAGATTTTTATCCTTGACATAGAAGTAAACAAATGCATATTTATCAATCCATTTGGTTTGTGCCAGATACTCAAATTAACCATAAACATACCAAGCGATTTAACATTTTTTCATGACTTTCATGTCAAAAGACAGACTTGAGACAACACTTCTCACATGGTGCAGAACTGGATTGTCAAGTTGTTTGAGCATACTTGGTGCTATTCTATTATTTGTCCCTGTGCTGACTAATATGAAGCTTTATTTTGTAATATTGTGAAAGTCTTGTAAAGTGACTCTTTAAGGTTACAGTAGCATTTATACTTTACAATTTTTCCATGTAAATTTAGATGAAGATTATCAGTGAATACAGTTAAAAAGGAGAGTGATAAGTGCTCCTATGTTTCTTACAGCTAAAAAAAAAATTAGAAATAAAATAAAAGACACAAATTTAAAAAGAAATACAAAATACAAATTTGGGGTTTTTTTGGAATTCTTTATATTTTGATACTAGCCCTTGATCTGATGTCTAACTAGTAAAACTTTTTTTACATTCTATAGGTTGCTACTTTAAGTGATGGTGTCCTCTGCAGAATCTTTTCAATTTCATGAGATCCCATTTATTAATTATCATCCATAGTGACTGTTTGAATTGTGTTCTTTTCAGAAAGTGGCTTCTTGTACCAAGGAGTTCAAGGGTATTATGCTCTTTCTTTTCTATCATTTCCTATGTGTCTGATTTTGTGTTGAGGTCTTTGATCCACTGGGAGTTGAATTTTTTTTGTGTTGTGATAAGTATGGATCTATTTAGTGCCTTATACATGCAATCTTCTAGTCTGATTAGCACCATTTGTCTAAGAGTTTGTTTTTTTCGAGTGCATATTTCTTCTTTATAAACAGTCAAGTATCCATACTTGTGTGGACTTATATCTGGGTCTTCCATTCAATACCTTAGACCAATGGATCATTTTTTATGCTGATACCATGCTGTTTTCATTACTGTAGCTGTGGAGTACAATTTGAGGTCAGGGATGGTGACACATTTCTTTTAATATTTAAGATTGTTTAAGGTACTCTGTTGTTTGGTGTGTGTGTGTGTGTGTGTGTGTGTGTGTGTGTGTGGTGGTTCCATATGATGCTAAAAATTGTCCTCTCATTATCTGTGAAGAATTGTGTTGACATTTTATGTAGGTTTCAACAAATCTATAGGTTGCTTTAGTAAGATGGAATTTTTGCTTTATTAATCATGTCAGTCTATGAGCATTTGAGATCTTTCTGTCTTCCGATATCCTCTTCAATTTCCTTCTTCAGTGTCCTAATATTTTTATCATACAAGTCTTTCATTTGCTTAGTTAGAGTTACCCTGCATATTCCTGGTGGAATTTTTAGGATCACTTAAATTGGGCATAAAGAAATAAACAACATATTTTAAAAATGGTGTACTTAGCTAAACATAATTCTCAAAAGAGGATACATAAATAGCCGACAAGCATTTAAAGTAATGTTCAACATTCTTAGTCATTACAAAAATGCAAATCAAAACAATTTTGAGATTTCACCTAACACCTGTCAGAAATGCCAACTTCAATAAAACAAATGGCAGCTCAGGCTGGTTAGGATGTGGAGTGAGGAGACATTCATACATTGCTGTTGGTACTGCACACTTGTGCAGCCACTATGGAAATCAGTGTGGCAATACCTCAGGAAGCTGGAAATAGATCTACCTCAAGATAGAGCTATATGACTCTCCTTATATATGTAAAACATCCTTCATTCTATGACAGAGACACTGGCTCAAGCGTGTTCATTGCTGCTCTATTCATGATGACAAGAGATAGCAAAATCCTTGATGTCTCTCGGTGAATGAATGGATGGAGAAAATTTACACAACGAACTATTCATTCAAAAATGAAATCATTAAATTTGGAGGTAAATGGATAGTGGTAGGAAAAAAACATTCTGAGTTAGGTAACTCAGACCTGTAAAGAGAAATATGCTGTATATGTTAGGTTATATAGGAATGGAAGCTGCAAAGTCTTTGATAAATAATCTACAACCCACAGAACCAGAGAGGTTCATTATAGAATAAGGGAATACGGGTGGTGAATGGAACCCACTAAAAAGGAAAAATAGAATAGGCTGTTACGGATAGCATTATGGAGAGATTGGAAGTGAGGTTCAGATTGGGAGGTAGAGGGAAACGGCAGGCAACGGAAGGAATACAGGTAAGGACAGCTCAAAC
Organism: Cricetomys ansorgei; assembly: GCA_026225945.1. Lineage (NCBI taxonomy): Eukaryota > Metazoa > Chordata > Mammalia > Rodentia > Nesomyidae > Cricetomys > Cricetomys ansorgei. The sequence continues at coordinate 29,403,858 of JAMJFZ010003163.1, forward strand.
TAAGGCCCATTTAAGGTGTTCTATAGAAAATGAATGCAGTAGCAGCTAACTAAGGTATATTCACATGTGAAGGCAATCTGAAAGAAACTGCCAAATAATGAGGGAAATGTAGCACCAACTGGATATCTGAACAAAGCTTAAAATGCCAGGAATGGGTTATATCTAAATTAAATTCTTTTGCCAAAGGGGTCCCATAGGAACATCAAAATAAATCAAGCTTTTTCCAAACTTATTGGATATGCTACACAAACTGACAGTAAGCCCTTTTGCTGAAGACATCAGAGAGGTCAGGCTGGTGCCTTCCTAGAGCCTACACCTGTACAGATTGGTATCATAATACCTGAAGGTACTTTGCATGCTTCCAAAAGAGAAAGGTCAACACCATCCTCGCTACCAAATCTTTGATCTATAACGATGGTCTGCCTCTACGATACACTACTGCAACAGTGGCACAAATAGTGGCTTGTAACAGTAACTAAGCAATATCTAATTTGAGTTGAGGCCCACTTCACAAGATGGAACTCATCCCTGACACTGCTCAGATGATCAAGAATCCTGGACTAGATAATGCAGGTACCTAGGAGAAAACCAAATACAACAGTTTTGCTAGACAAATGTAGCCATATAGTGATTCCTAAAGACATTATTTTATGTAAGATCAGTATCTTTTTCAGCCATCATCAGAAAAGTTTTTTCCTACAGTAGTAGAGAAAACTACAGAAAACCACAGCCACACAATATACAGAGTGGGAAATCTTGGAAATCGCAGTCCTAAATGGAATGTCTTCATTGAATGCCTTACCTAAGGGCTTAGTAAACCCAAGAAAAGAGGGGTGAAAGACTGTCAGAGAGAGAGAGGAGATGGAGAACACCAAGGAAACATGCCCTCTAGATATAGTAGGGCAGATACACATATGAACTCACAGAGACTGAGACAGCCTGCACAGGGCATGCATTAATCTGTGTCAGACCAGGTCCTATCAGTGAAAGAAGAGGACACAGACCCCATGGCTAACCCAGAAGGTATGTTCAGTTGATAACCACTCACAAATAAAAAGTCAATTCTCACCAATGGAGTCTCACTGGAGATATAAAGCACTCTTAAGTGTTTGCTCCGTGCCCAGAGGTAGATGGCCAACACAAAACAAACTCCATGTCATATTTGGAGATTCTTTATTGCATAAAATTTTCACGAGGCATTTTTTTAACCTTTCAAGTCCTTTGTTTATACATTATGGCTTCTGGTTTATGTTTTTAGGGATTCCTATGCGTATGAACATGTGTGTCTCTGCCTCTACGTGTGTAACTCTGCCATTTCTTTGAATCTTTTTCTTGTTTGTTTATTTGTTTTGTAATATTTTGGCTTGTTTGTGTATATTTTATCTTATCTCATTTTATTATTATATTTTAGATGGCTGTTTGTTTTATAAACAGAGACAGAAAGGATGTGGATCTTGATGTGATGGAAGGGGAAAATCTTGGAGGAGTTGAGTGATGAAAATCGTGAGCAGAATATATTGTATGAAAAATATCAATTTTAAATTAAAAAAACAATAATACAAACTGGACACCATTCTGAAGCGTGGTCCCAGATCTTTCTGTTTGTTTAAATGATCTCACATGTTTAAAGAAACCCATCAGAATGAGCCATAGAAGCAAAAATGGGCACAGGAGGGGATGAGCATGTTCAATTATAACATACACGTGAATAAAATATGAAAAATACATAAAATATCTACTTTGCAGAAATGTTAAATGTATTCTATTAGATCAATTAGCACATTATTTCTGAACTTAATGATATTATTGTAGGCTTGGCTAATATATTTGTCTTAAATATGCATTAGATTGGTTTGGCTTCAAATAGTGAAGTTTGTCTATGTACACTCAGATATTTGAATAACAAATATCTTGTTTGTTGATCCTTCTAAGCCTCAACATTTCATTTATTGCCTGCTACTCAGACAAAGATAAGTAATGTAATATTTACTAGAAGGGGATAAAGGGGTTTATTTTGCACAGCTGTGAATTTTTTCATCTCTTATATCAAAGTGAATCTTTCCTATATTCTAAAAAGTTATGTTTGTATTGATATTATTATGGTAATTAATCTCTTCCTTCTGGGTTGCAGTAATATTCTTTTTTTCTCTAATGGTTGAAAATCAATTTTTTTTCATATTAGGGATTTACTTATAAAACTAAGCAATTAATACTTAAGATTAGTCTGCTATTGTATGATATCGAATGATTTTCTAAGCAAAACACTTTCGTAGATAAAACAATACTTGGATTGTTAATATTTAATAAAGGTGTTTGTATCAAAAGAACGTGTGTTTAGTTTGTATAAATAATTAAAATTAAAATCTTATTTTTTGCATTATATTTATTTGTTTTGAAGTCATATTTGGCCTCCTTTTACTGAAAAGAATTATGAGGCTTTTAGTTTTATTAGTTATTGCAAATTTTTAAATAAAATTGGAGTAATTTATTTTGTAGATCTTTCATGATCGATTATAGAAGAATTTTTTTAAAAAATTCAAAATTTCTTAATTTTTTAAACTTTTATTAATTAAAAAATGTTTTTGAAAACTTCATATAGGAGTACTGTATTTATGTCATTTCCACACCTCCCTTTACCCCCACCAAGTCCTCCCTTGTAATCCTATTCGCTCCCAATTCAGGAGCTCTCCTTTAGTTATTCCTTTAACACACACACACACACACACACACACACACACACACACACACACACACACACAAAACTACTGAGTCCATTTATCATTGATTGTATATACAAGACTGAAAACTGGGGTTAGATAATCTATCATGGAGCTCATCCTTGGAGAAAATTGATTCTCTCTTTTTTAGCCGCCTTTGATTACCTATACCTAGTCATCTAGGAAAGGGACCTTGTGAAATTTACCCCTGTACAAGTTGCCATGTCACTGGGTGCTACCATTATGGAGATCATACTTAAGCAACCAAGTTGTTGATATTTCATGGGTTCAGTTTCCTATCAGGTTTTACACTTTTTATTTTGAGGGTTTTCTACATGAGTGAACTATTTGCATCCTGCCCCAGTCTACCCCTTTCAACTGCTCCCTTTCCCACCATCACTCATCAAGTGAATCCAATTACTGAAACCAAGCCTAGTGAAAGCAAAGAATGTGATTAAGAGTGTTCTCCTTTGGCCATGGTCTTGTCCCTGCAGAAAAAGGAGGGGGAGAAAAACTGATCCCCCCCAACAGTCATTGACTCACTGCATCTCTTCATCTATGGGTGGGACCTTGGGAAACTTTCCTCCATCCATGTAAGCCTGTTGATTAGTGAGAGTTTTATTTTACATCATTTGTAGGTCATTCTGCTTAATTTGTGGGAGCAACTTCACTGCCGTATCCTCAAGGAAGTAACATGTTACAATCATCTTTGTCCTCAAGTTCCGACAATTTTTCTATCCCCTTTTCTGCAATGGGTCCTGAGCTCTAGTTATTTGGGTTATGTTATAGATGTCCCATTTGGGGGCTGGGAATCCTTGTGGTCATTTATTCTCCGTATTTTAATTAATTATTCATCTGCCTAATATTCTCTGTCTGATGCAAAAATAGGATTCTTTCTTAAGACATGAAAGCTGCCCTTATCTATGAAGAGAGTTGGAAACTATATTAGTTTAGTAATATTATATTAATTGGCTCACTTCTAGGGTCTCTGATCTCTCCAGCCACGGGTTTTTGGTAAAGTTTACAGTACCATGAATTAGTCTCCTAGAATTCAATGGGTTGTAGGTCCAGTTACATAGCTGGTATTTGCCCCCCAAATAAAAGTGCAACTAGGTTGCTCTGGTTGTCCTGATTGTTGGGCTTGACAGCTAAATAGAACTATGATATTCTTTCTCCCATGCCTGATTGCATAGCATTTTCTGATGCTATGAGAGCTAGCCCTCAGGAAGGGATGGCCCTCAGGAAGGAGGATTCAAGGTCAACAGAATGTTTCTAAGTACTGCTACTGAAATGTTTGGTGTCTTCAAGGATGAGGTCTTACCTTCATGTTTGGCATACAACCAGAGTAATGTCCCAAACCCTATATTGTTTTGATCTTGGTCCCCATGATCAACAATTTGAACTGAAGTATATCATCTGCCCGGTACTGGGGCTTTGTTTTGTTTTGATAGTCCTGGACTCCACAGCAAGCAATATCCTAATGTATGTATAGAATCAAAAGTGTGTGTGTGTTTGTATGTGTGTAATGTGTGTGTGTTCAGGTAAAATGGGGTTTTCCAAACATCTATAATTTTGTTAACTTTTCTCCTACCCTTTCCGTCTGTATTATCTTCTTTCCTCCCTCCCTGATTAAGTCCTCTCCAGTTTACCCTTCCCTACATTATAGTGCCTATGTCTTGCTATCTCCCTGTCTAGAGCTCTTAGCTGCTTCTGCTCCACCCTATTGGTCCAATTTTACTTTCCGGGATTTTACTATCACTCCAGGTCATACTCCTATACCTAAAGCTTCAAACATCAGGTGAACAAATAAAGAACAAGTAACACTTGTCTTCCTGGATCCAGATTACCTCGCTCACTACAATGTTCCATTCATTTCTCTTTGAATTTCATGATTTCACTTTTGTTTGGTGTTCAGGCCCAATTTGGAAACAGAGTCGGTCAAAATTCTTCAGTTGTTGAAACTCTGTAATTGATTAGATTTCTTTTTGAATCTATGTGCATACAGTGTGTTTATTTGTATGTGCTTCTAGACATGACAATATCAAATCATAACATTTATATAAACTTTGAAGTAAATCATCCATAATTATGCCTCCTTTCACTGACTTATTGCCATTTTGAAGTTTTCACAAATTCTATACAAAAATATTCTTTATCCATCAATCATTCAGCTAAATGTTGATGTTAGCAGTACTATAATTTGTTGTTTTTTTTATTAAACTTTGCTTACAACTTTAATGTTTCTTTTCTCATACATATAGAAATTTCTCTTATTCTGTCTCTAACTTCATTTTCTGAAATAGTCCATTCTTTTTTTAGTAGCATGAGTGTATTTTTAAATTTTTCCTTAGAAAAATTTTTGTTGAAACATTTTATATGTATCATTACCTTCAAAATAATTTTTTATATGTGTTTTGGTTTCATCTGTTAATTTTAAGTAATGAATTTGTAAATGTCCAAAACAAGCTCATACTAGTTTTCCTTACATTTGAATTCCAAATTAAACTGTTGATAGTATTAAATCATTGAGCTTTTAAAGAGTTAAGTAATAATTAAATTCATTACCAACTGTTTGTAAATGTCCAGTGAATGCTTCAGTAAGACAATGACATGTCCTATGAGAATCATTACTAAAATATATCTCAAATGAGATATTTATTCCAGAATCAGCTGACTCCATTATAGAAGTGGCGCTTAGGTAACAGGTGATCAGATAAAGAAACATAGAGACCTAGGATTGTACACAGTACATCTTATAGGGTCACAGTGACAGAACTGGTCTGGGAATCAGTAAAATCATGACAACCCACACAGTATCAGCCAGAGGGGAGACTGTGGTGACTTTTATTCTAGTAGAAAGTATTTGCTAGATTCTGAACTAATATCAAGGAGACAGACACCTTACCGACACCAGTATCTTATTTCTAAGCACGCCTATCACAAATCATCTGTTCTATGTATAGTTCTGTGTATAGCATAAATCAACTAGGGCTACTCATGGTTGGGAATGGAATTTCTGACTCATGATACTGTAGTCAGAACAAGGTTATTCACAAACATTCAGTATGGTTTATATATATTAAGGCTTCCTATTGATTTTGAAAATGTTTTATTAAGATAAAATACATCCAGTAGGACTTGCGTATTTTTCTTTGATGTCCTGAAAGCTTATTTTCATAGAGTTGATTTTATGTTAATGAGTAAAATAGTAAAATTATCTTGTCAAGAAAAGATTATCTTTATGATTAGAAGGGGGTTTTCCCTAAATTCTAATTTTCTGCTGAAACATATATGAAAATTTGAATTTGGTTACTTTTGTGACATGGTCTTCTTTTTCATTTTTATTAAATGCCTTATAATATCATGGTTTTTTTAGGGGGTATTTGATTGCTTTTGCTTGTTTATATGTTATTTTTTTAAAAGAAGCTTTGATGGATAACTTGTTTAGAGAGCCGTGTTTCTTTTTCCTAGGCACCTACGAATATCTAGGGTAACTTCTCCCTGGTATTATCTTCAAGCTTGATTCAGGTTTCCAGAACTGTCAAACAACAAGCTAATGTTTTTTTCATGATAGAGAATCAGGACAGCAGTTCAAAGAGAAGAGGTGGTTGCAGAAACAGTTTTCTGTCCCACCGAGAACATAATTTTTAAGAGCTCAGCTCCATAAAGGCTCACAAGTATCAACTCTATGCAAACCTTGGATCCTGCCTGAGCTTTAAAGCAGTCTCTGGACCTAGAAAATAGTGATTATGATAAATATTTTATGACGTAGGTTGCTTTGCTGCAAAGGTATTTTGCATGCATTTCTGTTTATATGATTTTCTCAGAAAACTGGCTTCACAATTCAACAGTATTTTTTTTTTTTTTGATTTGGATTTTCTTTGGGTGTTTCAATTACTATTTTTTTTTTAGCTCAGTTTGGTGCATAGCATAGAATCGTGCTATTCTGAGCTGACCTATACACCACTAACATAAACTAATTTTTTTTTCCACACATATATTCTACTTCTTTGTAATTCATGTTCTTTTAGTCACTCATGTTGAAATTACCTGAAATTTTATATAATACCAACTCATTGACTTCAATGCTTTCTTTTATTTATAGCCTCCCCCAAAAATAAATAAAAGAGCAAATTCCATAAGGGAGGTGTTAATTTCAGGAGGACCAGAAACAGTGAGTCACCTTATAAAAAATCCGCAACATATTCTGACTTAATTAGAGTTAATTATTTTCAATTTGAAAGAGGCCATGTGATTCTTGTTTATTCTTCGTATTTATTTTTGATTTATTATTTGTTTATTTTTTTACTTTTATTTTTCTTCTTCGTATAATATCAATACCCCTCCTACCCCTCCCCCCGCGTCGTCCATTCCTCCCCATCCGCACCCCATCCCCCGACCAAGGTATCTCCTGGTAGAAGAGAGCAGTCTTCCCTGGGTCACCGCTCAAACATGATAAACATGATACAACAAATGGGACAAGGCTCAACACTAGTCCCCACATAGAAGGTGGACCAGGCGACCCAACTGGAAGAAATGGTTTCCAAGGGCAGGCAAAAGGGTCAGAGAACCCCCATATAGACTCTAGCCTGCAGGCTCTCTGCAAGAACCCCAATCCAGAAAAACACACATCTCTAGGAGAACCCTCAGCTTCCTTGGATTCTGCTTCAGGCTCTGAGGGACCCCCAAGAGCACTGGGCCGTGGGGCCTGCTCTCCTGATGTACCTGATCCCTCTGGTCCCTAAAATGCCTCCTCCCCGTCTTCTGCGAGTTTGTTGGAGCTCTGAATAATGTTTTGCTCTGAGCCTCTGCATCTGTTCCCATCGGCTGGTGTCAGAAGCCTCTCTAATGGAGACTGGACTAGGTACTTATGAGTAGAACAGGATATCATTAGACAGCATTATATTATATTAGATATAATTAGATATCATTATATTATATTAGATGTCATGAGAAATCATTTTCTACTAGCCAGTCTAGTTCCTAGAGAATAGGTTCTCTCTTTTGGCATGGGGTTATGCCCTTTCATTGTTCCAGAGGGTCCTGGAGGAAAGATGGGTTATAGGTCAAAGTTTTTGTGGCTGGGTTGATGTCCCAGTCCCTCCACTGCGAACCTTGCCAGGTACACGAGATGGTCTGTTCAAGTTTCTTATCTCCCATTGCAGGAGTTTCTCGCCATGGTCTCCATCGTGGGCTTCACTGAGTTTCCACTGCCCTTGCTCTCCAGATCTCTGCTCAATGTCCCCCAGTTCTGGCTGTCCCTCCGTACACTTTGTCCCTCCATCTTTCTCCCCGCGCCTGGCCTTTCCTCTTCCCATCCCCATCCTCCCCCAGCCCACCTGCACAAAGCATCTGCACTTATTCACACTAACACCAGATTATTAGATCAATTCTTTCTTTATGAGATCTAATCTGAAACTGATTTTCACCTAGCCATTACACATGAAAATGACTCCACAGAAGTCGAGTAAGTTACTTAATTTGATGAAATGAATCAATATATAATGTAACGTCTGACATTTTTAGACTTTTATTTGTTGGAAGAATTAAAATGTTCAAATTTACTTGAAAATTACCCAATGTATGGCAGATAAAATATAATTGTCAGTTTGTAAATGTGTTATTTGATGATAAAAGTATGTTTAAGAAAACAGAGATCCTAAAATTTTTTAAAAAGATGTTTAAAATATCATTCATAGAAACCTCATATTTTTATATGTATGTTGCCTGTGTACAAGCAAATGTATAATCCTCTAGATAAAAGTTTGTCAGTGTTTACCTTTGTTTCACATGCGGTTTTAACACATGATTTAACACCGAATGTGATTTCTGCAAAGTGAAAATGAAGCTCTCTCCAGGGAGTCTCCTTATCCTCCATATAAATTCTCAGCTCTTCCAATGGGAAGTTAACCTCATGGGCAGTAGTACTACGTGTGTGTGTGTGTGTGTGTGTGTGTGTGTGTGTGTCTGCGTGCTTGTATATAGTACTCTTCAGAGCCATATGAAGACCAGTTGAGTGGCGTATTCACTATGGTAAGACCAGCTTTTCTACAAGAAGTTGTTGTAGTACATGGTAGTCATTTTTGTTCCCTGTCTATTCACCTTCCTTCCTCACTTGCTGAATGTCATCACTGGCTAAATCGAGAAATGTTTCATCAGGTACATTGGCATATTGCTTTGGTTTGGGTTTGGCTTGTCAAGAGAGATAATAAAACTGAAGGGAGGGCAGACTAGACATTAAGTAAGTTGATATCACAGGTATGGTTCCTGAGAAGTCACTGTCCCTCCTGAAAGTGTTTGCTATTAAACCTCTCTATCAGCCTTTCAGTTCTTGGTTGATATCCCTTCCTCTAAGTGGCAGAAATTTGTTAACTTTCCACTAGTACCACTATTTTAAACCTTTATATATTTCTCTTTGGTTATACTAACTTCAATCATGTATCTGCTGACTGTTGTTTCATGGTGATCCATATAATGTAGACAAAAGATCAACAACTACAAGCTGCCATTTATCAAAGATCCACAGTTCCTGTCCAAAGCCATTTAGTTACTAATATGAGCACCAAATCCTATTCCCTGTGTCCTCAAAAAGTTCTGGGCCATTGTTACCTACATTCACTATTCAGAAATGAATGTTACCCATAGTTGATATCATAAAATTGGTCAAACAAATCTTTGAATTTTGACTGTTAGTCAGTTGTCTTAATTCTTCTGTGCTCCATGTATTATATTCAAAGAGGAAATATTGGATTAATGATTTCATTGGGTTGTAGGTCCAGTTACATAGCTGGTATTTGCCCCCCAAATAAAAGTGCAACTAGGTTGCTCTGGTTGTCCTGATTGTTGGGCTTGACAGCTAAATAGAACTATGATATTCTTTCTCCCATGCCTGATTGCATAGCATTTTCTGATGCTATGAGAGCTAGCCCTCAGGAAGGGATGGCCCTCAGGAAGGAGGATTCAAGGTCAACAGAATGTTTCTAAGTACTGCTACTGAAATGTTTGGTGTCTTCAAGGATGAGGTCTTACCTTCCTGTTTGGCATACAACCAGAGTAATGTCCCAAACCCTATATTGTTTTGATCTTGGTCCCCATGATCAACAATTTGAACTGAAGTATATCATCTGCCCGGTACTGGGGCTTTGTTTTGTTTTGATAGTCCTGGACTCCACAGCAAGCAATATCCTAATGTATGTATAGAATCAAAAGTGTGTGTGTGTTTGTATGTGTGTAATGTGTGTGTGTTCAGGTAAAATGGGGTTTTCCAAACATCTATAATTTTGTTAACTTTTCTCCTACCCTTTCCGTCTGTATTATCTTCTTTCCTCCCTCCCTGATTAAGTCCTCTCCAGTTTACCCTTCCCTACATTATAGTGCCTATGTCTTGCTATCTCCCTGTCTAGAGCTCTTAGCTGCTTCTGCTCCACCCTATTGGTCCAATTTTACTTTCCGGGATTTTACTATCACTCCAGGTCATACTCCTATACCTAAAGCTTCAAACATCAGGTGAACAAATAAAGAACAAGTAACACTCGTCTTCCTGGATCCAGATTACCTCGCTCACTACAATGTTCCATTCATTTCTCTTTGAATTTCATGATTTCACTTTTGTTTGGTGTTCAGGCCCAATTTGGAAACAGAGTCGGTCAAAATTCTTCAGTTGTTGAAACTCTGTAATTGATTAGATTTCTTTTTGAATCTATGTGCATACAGTGTGTTTATTTGTATGTGCTTCTAGACATGACAATATCAAATCATAACATTTATATAAACTTTGAAGTAAATCATCCATAATTATGCCTCCTTTCACTGACTTATTGCCATTTTGAAGTTTTCACAAATTCTATACAAAAATATTCTTTATCCATCAATCATTCAGCTAAATGTTGATGTTAGCAGTACTATAATTTGTTGTTTTTTTTATTAAACTTTGCTTACAACTTTAATGTTTCTTTTCTCATACATATAGAAATTTCTCTTATTCTGTCTCTAACTTCATTTTCTGAAATAGTCCATTCTTTTTTTAGTAGCATGAGTGTATTTTTAAATTTTTCCTTAGAAAAATTTTTGTTGAAACATTTTATATGTATCATTACCTTCAAAATAATTTTTTATATGTGTTTTGGTTTCATCTGTTAATTTTAAGTAATGAATTTGTAAATGTCCAAAACAAGCTCATACTAGTTTTCCTTACATTTGAATTCCAAATTAAACTGTTGATAGTATTAAATCATTGAGCTTTTAAAGAGTTAAGTAATAATTAAATTCATTACCAACTGTTTGTAAATGTCCAGTGAATGCTTCAGTAAGACAATGACATGTCCTATGAGAATCATTACTAAAATATATCTCAAATGAGATATTTATTCCAGAATCAGCTGACTCCATTATAGAAGTGGCGCTTAGGTAACAGGTGATCAGATAAAGAAACATAGAGACCTAGGATTGTACACAGTACATCTTATAGGGTCACAGTGACAGAACTGGTCTGGGAATCAGTAAAATCATGACAACCCACACAGTATCAGCCAGAGGGGAGACTGTGGTGACTTTTATTCTAGTAGAAAGTATTTGCTAGATTCTGAACTAATATCAAGGAGACAGACACCTTACCGACACCAGTATCTTATTTCTAAGCACGCCTATCACAAATCATCTGTTCTATGTATAGTTCTGTGTATAGCATAAATCAACTAGGGCTACTCATGGTTGGGAATGGAATTTCTGACTCATGATACTGTAGTCAGAACAAGGTTATTCACAAACATTCAGTATGGTTTATATATATTAAGGCTTCCTATTGATTTTGAAAATGTTTTATTAAGATAAAATACATCCAGTAGGACTTGCGTATTTTTCTTTGATGTCCTGAAAGCTTATTTTCATAGAGTTGATTTTATGTTAATGAGTAAAATAGTAAAATTATCTTGTCAAGAAAAGATTATCTTTATGATTAGAAGGGGGTTTTCCCTAAATTCTAATTTTCTGCTGAAACATATATGAAAATTTGAATTTGGTTACTTTTGTGACATGGTCTTCTTTTTCATTTTTATTAAATGCCTTATAATATCATGGTTTTTTTAGGGGGTATTTGATTGCTTTTGCTTGTTTATATGTTATTTTTTTAAAAGAAGCTTTGATGGATAACTTGTTTAGAGAGCCGTGTTTCTTTTTCCTAGGCACCTACGAATATCTAGGGTAACTTCTCCCTGGTATTATCTTCAAGCTTGATTCAGGTTTCCAGAACTGTCAAACAACAAGCTAATGTTTTTTTCATGATAGAGAATCAGGACAGCAGTTCAAAGAGAAGAGGTGGTTGCAGAAACAGTTTTCTGTCCCACCAAGAACATAATTTTTAAGAGCTCAGCTCCATAAAGGCTCACAAGTATCAACTCTATGCAAACCTTGGATCCTGCCTGAGCTTTAAAGCAGTCTCTGGACCTAGAAAATAGTGATTATGATAAATATTTTATGACGTAGGTTGCTTTGCTGCAAAGGTATTTTGCATGCATTTCTGTTTATATGATTTTCTCAGAAAACTGGCTTCACAATTCAACAGTATTTTTTTTTTTTTGATTTGGATTTTCTTTGGGTGTTTCAATTACTATTTTTTTTTTAGCTCAGTTTGGTGCATAGCATAGAATCGTGCTATTCTGAGCTGACCTATACACCACTAACATAAACTAATTTTTTTTCCACACATATATTCTACTTCTTTGTAATTCATGTTCTTTTAGTCACTCATGTTGAAATAACCTGAAATTTTATATAATACCAACTCATTGACTTCAATGCTTTCTTTTATTTATAGCCTCCCCCAAAAATAAATAAAAGAGCAAATTCCATAAGGGAGGTGTTAATTTCAGGAAGACCAGAAACAGTGAGTCACCTTATAAAAAATCCGCAACATATTCTGACTTAATTAGAGTTAATTATTTTCAATTTGAAAGAGGCCATGTGATTCTTGTTTATTCTTCGTATTTATTTTTGATTTATTATTTGTTTATTTTTTTACTTTTATTTTTCTTCTTCGTATAATATCAATACCCCTCCTACCCCTCCCCCCGCGTCGTCCATTCCTCCCCATCCGCACCCCATCCCCCGACCAAGGTATCTCCTGGTAGAAGAGAGCAGTCTTCCCTGGGTCACCGCTCAAACATGATAAACATGATACAACAAATGGGACAAGGCTCAACACTAGTCCCCACATAGAAGGTGGACCAGGCGACCCAACTGGAAGAAATGGTTTCCAAGGGCAGGCAAAAGGGTCAGAGAACCCCCATATAGACTCTAGCCTGCAGGCTCTCTGCAAGAACCCCAATCCAGAAAAACACACATCTCTAGGAGAACCCTCAGCTTCCTTGGATTCTGCTTCAGGCTCTGAGGGACCCCCAAGAGCACTGGGCCGTGGGCCTGCTCTCCTGATGTACCTGATCCCTCTGGTCCCTAAAATGCCTCCTCCCCGTCTTCTGCGAGTTTGTTGGAGCTCTGAATAATGTTTTGCTCTGAGCCTCTGCATCTGTTCCCATCGGCTGGTGTCAGAAGCCTCTCTAATGGAGACTGGACTAGGTACTTATGAGTAGAACAGGATATCATTAGACAGCATTATATTATATTAGATATAATTAGATATCATTATATTATATTAGATGTCATGAGAAATCATTTTCTACTAGCCAGTCTAGTTCCTAGAGAATAGGTTCTCTCTTTTGGCATGGGGTTATGCCCTTTCATTGTTCCAGAGGGTCCTGGAGGAAAGATGGGTTATAGGTCAAAGTTTTTGTGGCTGGGTTGATGTCCCAGTCCCTCCACTGCGAACCTTGCCAGGTACACGAGATGGTCTGTTCAAGTTTCTTATCTCCCATTGCAGGAGTTTCTCGCCATGGTCTCCATCGTGGGCTTCACTGAGTTTCCACTGCCCTTGCTCTCCAGATCTCTGCTCAATGTCCCCCAGTTCTGGCTGTCCCTCCGTACACTTTGTCCCTCCATCTTTCTCCCCGCGCCTGGCCTTTCCTCTTCCCATCCCCATCCTCCCCCAGCCCACCTGCACAAAGCATCTGCACTTATTCACACTAACACCAGATTATTAGATCAATTCTTTCTTTATGAGATCTAATCTGAAACTGATTTTCACCTAGCCATTACACATGAAAATGACTCCACAGAAGTCGAGTAAGTTACTTAATTTGATGAAATGAATCAATATATAATGTAACGTCTGACATTTTTAGACTTTTATTTGTTGGAAGAATTAAAATGTTCAAATTTACTTGAAAATTACCCAATGTATGGCAGATAAAATATAATTGTCAGTTTGTAAATGTGTTATTTGATGATAAAAGTATGTTTAAGAAAACAGAGATCCTAAAATTTTTTAAAAAGATGTTTAAAATATCATTCATAGAAACCTCATATTTTTATATGTATGTTGCCTGTGTACAAGCAAATGTATAATCCTCTAGATAAAAGTTTGTCAGTGTTTACCTTTGTTTCACATGCGGTTTTAACACATGATTTAACACCGAATGTGATTTCTGCAAAGTGAAAATGAAGCTCTCTCCAGGGAGTCTCCTTATCCTCCATATAAATTCTCAGCTCTTCCAATGGGAAGTTAACCTCATGGGCAGTAGTACTACGTGTGTGTGTGTGTGTGTGTGTGTGTGTGTGTGTGTCTGCGTGCTTGTATATAGTACTCTTCAGAGCCATATGAAGACCAGTTGAGTGGCGTATTCACTATGGTAAGACCAGCTTTTCTACAAGAAGTTGTTGTAGTACATGGTAGTCATTTTTGTTCCCTGTCTATTCACCTTCCTTCCTCACTTGCTGAATGTCATCACTGGCTAAATCGAGAAATGTTTCATCAGGTACATTGGCATATTGCTTTGGTTTGGGTTTGGCTTGTCAAGAGAGATAATAAAACTGAAGGGAGGGCAGACTAGACATTAAGTAAGTTGATATCACAGGTATGGTTCCTGAGAAGTCACTGTCCCTCCTGAAAGTGTTTGCTATTAAACCTCTCTATCAGCCTTTCAGTTCTTGGTTGATATCCCTTCCTCTAAGTGGCAGAAATTTGTTAACTTTCCACTAGTACCACTATTTTAAACCTTTATATATTTCTCTTTGGTTATACTAACTTCAATCATGTATCTGCTGACTGTTGTTTCATGGTGATCCATATAATGTAGACAAAAGATCAACAACTACAAGCTGCCATTTATCAAAGATCCACAGTTCCTGTCCAAAGCCATTTAGTTACTAATATGAGCACCAAATCCTATTCCCTGTGTCCTCAAAAAGTTCTGGGCCATTGTTACCTACATTCACTATTCAGAAATGAATGTTACCCATAGTTGATATCATAAAATTGGTCAAACAAATCTTTGAATTTTGACTGTTATTCAGTTGTCTTAATTCTTCTGTGCTCCATGTATTATATTCAAAGAGGAAATATTGGATTAATGATTTCATTGGCATAACACTGAAACTCATGATGTTACCCAAGCAACCTATGCTAAATAAAAATAGAACAAATGTTGTTTGAACCACTATACTACTAACAAGAACAAAAGACTTTACTTTATTAAAGAGTCAAGATAAAGTATGTATATAACTATGAAGTTCAATTAATTTTCCCCACACACACACACAGACACACACCCTATTGATAGACACACTCACAACACTTTGACACACAATACTTAGGCAGAAGAGTAAAACATTATGCATCTAAGGAAAAAAAAACTTTACTCTGATTCTCAATGAAGTATTATAAAATGGAAAGTAATAGTAGTAATAATGTAGTGTTTAAAACAAATGAGAAATTGAAATGACAATGCACGGATGGGAGGGACTGTGTTAATGTAAGCTACCCACACCTACACTACATAAATGCATGAAGCATTTTCTGAAAGCAGATTCGGTGTGTTAAACTGTGTATTGGCAACTTTAAAGTAGTGTTTAAACACATTTTAAAATCAAGTATAATACGTACCTAAAGAAAAGAGCTAAGTAGAATTATATGAAATGTACTACTAAATACAACATAAAAAACAAAGTTAAAAAGAATTAACAATAAATAGGAAACAATGCATTTGTAGACATGAAGATAACTTTATCATGATCGCTTCAGATGTGAACGGAAAGAAGCAGATTGTTGTATTTCTCTCTTTTTTCTTTCATTAATTTGATTTATGTTCTAATTCTGAATGCTTCCTAGACTTAATTTGGTTTGTTTTCTGAATTTCCTAGTATGTAAACATTAATTTTCCATTTATTTATTTAACCTTATATTAAATTTTTGTATTTATTATGGTACATGTAATTTTGTGCAATGTTTCTCTATAGAAGCACTGCTCGTGTTCACTTCTACATATTTTCAGTGGGTGGATATTTAATGTTGATTAGCACACATAGGTTAATATTCCTAAGTCTCTCTTTGACCTGTATTTTTATTTACAATGTTTTGTCTAATCTTCATATACTTATGAATGTTTTAGATAACTTCTGTTCTTAGTGCTTACAGCTTTGTGTTGAGCAAACTAAAACATGACTTTTTGCTTTGGGACCTAGCATGTGCTGCATGTTGGTGAAAGTTCTGTGAAAACATCAATGTAGTGTGAATTGTGTTGCTTTGGGGATGGAGAATTCCATAACTGTCAATTAGATTAACGACGGTGCTACCAGGTTCAACTATACTCAGCAGACTTCCAGCTTGATTTCCCATTGCTATCAGAGGGCTGCTGAAATCTCCCGCCTTAATACTCAATTCTCTATTTTTTTTTTCATTTCTATTTGTTTTGCTTCTCATTTTGTTGTTCTGCTGTCTGTTTCGTTATCTTTAGGCTTATTTCTTCCTGGACAATAGACCACTTCATCATTATGTTAGTATACCTTATCTGAATTTGGCTTTGTCAGAAATTAATAGAGCTCTTCCAGATTTGCTTCGAGTCATAATTTATCTACATGTTCCTAAAGTTTTATTATATGCCAGTGTTTGACTTTAGATTATATTTTGAAAAATATTTTTGGGTTGTGCTTATCTATTGAATTAAAAAAATGCCTGTATCAATATGACTCTTTTAATTGATATATTTTTAAAATGATCAGTAAAATGACTAAAACAGAAGCCTATTTACCTAAAAATGAAGGAGAGAATAGACATGAATTACTACTGATACTCTTGAACATAAGCCAAAGTAATCTGGAAGATTTTTGAATAAAAAAAATCAAAGGATTTGATGAATAAAAAGTAGTAGATGATTTACTTGAAATATAAAAAGTATGAAGTGAGAGGGGAAATATTATTTTAGTATGTGTAAGTCTGTATAGTGATTGGATCAAAGATGATAACTTTATGAAAATAGATCATGGAAGTATGAAGAAATAATACAATTCATGTGTAAGCCTGTCCAGATTTGGCAGCAAGAACTTGTGATCCCAGGGCTTGGCAGGCAGACAGAGGTGGATGGGTACCTGAGGCTTGATGACAAGCTGGTTGATCCCAATCTGTGTATTCCGGGTTCACTGAGAGACTTTAATTCAAAAAGTAAGGAAGATATATGAAGTTGACTTCTAGCCTTTACACAAACATGTGTGCCTGTGCATACCTTCCCACGTTAATGTGCACACACAAGGACACTCACCTAAAACCATACATCTGCTCAACAAGGCTTAAAAAAAGACAATTCATTGAGTAATACATGATTTCATACATATTTCTCTTACCTGGCAAAATAGCATTATAAAAACATGTCTGAACAAAGACATGTTCAAAGACATTAACAATGCATTGATTCTAGAATGCTTCTATTTCCTAGTCAGGCTGCATATCACAAATATCCACCGTGTATGCACTTTATGTCAAATATTTCATAATAGACACGAATTGTTAATTTAGAGCTTAAGTAATGAAGTCATTCATGGAGAGGTTTCAGAAAAATAAATTTCTGTCAGAAATGCTTTTATTATTTATACATATGACAATCATGTGTAAGGCTTCTTAGATACAGAGCTACACACAATCTTCCTTTATCATTTAGTCTATTTTACACACAGATGACAAGACTCACCTGTTTAGATTATCTGTCTGTCAAGTCCCCGGAGAGAAATGATTTCAACTGAGAGGAAATAAAGTTATTTTGAAAACAAGTCTGTTTCCCAAATCACAATTGAAAGGATCTGTAATGAAAATATCTTCAATGTATCTTCCTATGAAAATGAGAAATATGTTCAGTCTGAGCAAAAATTTACAAACAGGTTTTTGGGAACTGGGATCAAAACAATAAAATAAAATGAAGGAAGTATTTACCAGATACTTTATATGGTAAAATTAAAATTATACACATATATGGACACATCTTAAATATGTGCATAGTTTGGTATTAATATGAAAGGTTAATTTTAGTGAGAATATAGGTTCAATTTCAAAGTAAAATAGCCAAAAAGGAAATTGGAGAAGAAAGGTCACCAATATTTTGAAATCATGATGTTCATGAGATAATAATAGGTTTGATTCAGACTGGCAATAATAGAATATTAAATCAGAAGTAGAAAATATGTTTTGAAATAAATACAGCTAAAACAGATAATGAAGATTTAAGAAAAGAAGATTGAAATAATATGCAGATAAAGAGAAAAATTAAATTAAAGGATAGCATTAAAATATGAATGACAAACTAAATGTATTAGACAAATATTTTTTACACATTTGCTTTGTAATAAGGAGACCAAAGCATACAATAAAGGTATAAAATTTAATTTTATTAAAATTCCTATGTCTAAATTACCATCTAATTTGTAATAAGTGAAAACCAAGTAAAGTTAAACAAAAGCAAAAACAAAGAAACAAGTGAGCTAATGAACACGTATAAGTCCCTCCCTGTTACCACAGCGACAAATATCCAGTGAAATGAACCCATGCTTGTCAATGAAATACTCATCGTGTTTTCTATTCAGTTTACTACTCAACATTCTCTATTCAATGTATCCTCCTCCTATTTCCACACTACATGAAGAACCTTTGGAATATTCCTGCCAGCTGAAGGGAAACAGTAGAGGTATTTTGTTGTGTTGTCTGAAAGTTTAAAAAGCAAAAAAAAAAAAAAAAAGTAAAATTCCATCCTGAACACAAATACAGCAACAAAAATTATAAATGGACTAGGACTTAGGAAGCTTCTAACTGACTTGTGTGCTGGTTAGCTGTATGTCGATGGGATGTGACTCAGGCTAGAGTCGTTTTAGAAGAGGGAACTTCAGTGAAGAAAATGCTACCACTTGATTCACCTATGAACAAGGCTCTTCCGAATTTTCTTGACTGATTATTAGTGTGAAAGTGTCCAGTTCACTAGGGGTAGTGCCGTGTCTTGGATATGGGTGCTGGAAGACAGCAAGCTGAGTGAGCCACGAAACATTAGCCAGTAACTCTTCCAAGGCCTCAGCACCAGCTCCTCCCATTCTCCCTTAAGTTTCCTGCCTTGTTTGAGTTACTGGCTTACCTTCTCTGGATAATGGAATACAAGCCGTAAGAGGAAATATACCTGTCCTTCCTCACCTTGCTTTGGGTCACAGTGTTTATCATAGTCATAGAAACCCTAACTTAAAAAAAAAATGCATCTGGAGATCCTTTTTGCCTGAAGAAAAGTGCATCAAAGATTCTCTGAAAAAGGAGTACAAAGTAGATGGGAGCATGTGAAATTATACCAAGCTATGAAGCAACATTCTCATCCTCATTCTAAAACTAAGTAGTCAAAAGTCTAAGTTAGCACCTTACTCAAAACAGTTTTTAGGAGAGGTGGTCCAATGTTTAAGAACATTTGTTGCTATTGCAAAAGACTCAGGTTCAATTTCAGTCAGCACAAGTGGCTTAAAACCATCCATAATCCCACTTCCAGGTGATCTGACGCCATTTTAGGATGTATGCAAGCACCAGCGATGCACAAGGTGCAGAACATGCCTGCAGGCGAAACACTCATAGACATAAAATTACTAAGTCTAAACGAAATAAAATAAAATCATTCTAATGTTATGGAATGGAAAACAAAAAGGAAAGCACATGGGTTATAAAAAAATCAACATTAGTTATTCAATTCATTTGCAGTATTTTAGATATTAATTTCCAAAACCAATTTTATTTCAAAAGCGCATTTAAAAAGAATTTTAAGATTTTTATAAAAGAGCTTAGATTGGGCTGTAAAATAAATGCCAGTGTAGAGATGAGGAAATAATGCAATAGGAGAGTTAAAGATACAACATATAAATAACAAGTGAGCAATATCAAAAGCAAAAATCTGTGCAAATCAAACAAAATGAAGGAGTGTGGTAGACAAGCAAACACAAACACACACTATTTCTCATGTTGTTTTTCAATCATAGAATCAATAGTACTCTTTTTCTTCTACACGCTACAGAAATAAAGAAAGATATTTACCAAAGCATATTCACCTAGGATACTTCTTTCCTGTCTTGGAATCTAAGGAAAGTGTTTATGATAGCAACAATAAACCACACAATACACTTTCACAATGTGGGGAGGGTAATAGAAATTGAGCTGGCAATGGAGACTAGTGAGTTTTATTTTCAAATAAGACCAACAGCAACTAGTGCCTATTCAGCTTGGAAGTCAGATTAAATATCCAGTCCTCAGGGAGCCCTTCCCTTACCTGTTTAATACCCTGTTCAGGGTCTACCTACCAATGTTACATTTGCCACATACAAGCTCATTACGTGTCTATTTTCTTTACTTTCATGATCATATATGTTAATGAATTATATGACAGCTTCATTAAGAGTGTCCTAAATCCCATGTTTAGCCTGTCACAGAATCTGACACATAATAGATATTCAATAGGTTTATATATGCAAATACTTATATCATTGCTGGTATTTGCTATTATTGAAAACACCCAAATCTTCATTTAAGTATTTATTAATATCTTTTATTGCTCTGTTTATCATAACCTTCAAATGAATAATCAACCAGATATTTTAAATTTGCAGATATATACTAGGAATCCTCTAAAATGATCAGTAAATGAATATATTTTACTAAGAGATGTGATGTGTTGTAGTTCATTTGAATCTTTGGCCAAGGTCGTTTTCTTATCTAACACATACGTATAAACTACTAAACTTCTGTGAATATTACCTACTAATATCTGACACAAGTAATTATATAAAATGAAAATAACATTGGCCTTGGTGTCAGACAGTATCTGTGAAAGATAATGTTTAATTTACACTTGATATCATTGGTGGAGTTACAATCCTTCCAGCCATCACCATGACTAGCAACCTGATTATCATCCTTAGGAAAAAAAATAATAATGATGTCTTTTTTAATAGAATGTCTTCCCCAAGATTTTCTAAACCTCTTCATCCAGAAAATGCAAAGTGTAGGCTCTAACACTGAAGCATTTGTGAAGGTTATATACCTAGAAAAGAGTCATTTCAGGATCTGGAACAGTGGCTGAATTCCATAAACATGTGTTGAAAACAAATTTTTATCAGGGAGATGCATTTATTCACTTTATATGTAATATGTGTAGATTTTGCTCATCTGGTGAGAACACCCATGGGAATATAAACACTTAGATTTTCTAAGAGCAAAAAGCAAAATATAACATCTTAGAGATGTTACAGCTGGAAGCTCTAGATATGCACTTCATCTTCAACTTTTTATATTAGCAGACCATTATGAGAGTCATAGTAAGAATTTAAGAGTTATAGGCACTCACCATAGACAAAACAATGATTATGGGATTCTAAAACAATGCGGAGAGTGGAAGATAAATGTCATATCAGGTATGTAAACTTAGTTTTCAGTAATAAAACTGCCAAGCTATAACTTAAAGCATCATTTAAGAAATTGATCTCTTACCATATAGTTGTTTTGTAAGAGAAAATTCATGTAAATAATTTCGTTCAGTAAACTCCCAACTATTAAGCAGATAGTCTACCTGACTTTCCCACTTAGCTTTGTCAGGTAAATGGATGACATTATGTTCTTGCTTCATTTTGCCTCAATAGTTATTCAATGAAAATAAATAATTCAGCCAAATTGTCACAGGCTGAAATTCAGGATCTTTGCTCCCCTCAGACATGAATTTAAGTACTAACTGCATAATTACCTGCTAATTGTTCTGTGATTACATTTACCTTGAGCTGTCACAACTCTGAAAGGTACTTTAATTGTAGCGTAAATGTTGGCATTTCTTTCTCCATCAGGTTTTCTACAGCTTAACTGCAAGGAAAATAAAGGCATTCAATTTCTTTGAAACATGATCACCACATCTGGACACTAAATAATTTTAAACACAGTGATTATTAACGAGGCATGGCCATGCACTTTGAGCAGTCCCAGGAGGGAAATTTATCAGAAGGCACACGTAATGCGTTAATATAAAAAGGCGCTTTAAAATTACACATCTAATTACAAGGTTGTTTTGATCTTCTTGTTCTATAAAGTCCAAATGACCACTGAAACCTTGCTAAGTAATGGTAATCTGGGCCATTTTTGATCATTGACAAGTGCACCTAATATTACTAGGACTACTTAAACACTGGGGCCTTATGAGGAATTATGAAGGAATGCACTTTCTGTCATATGAGTAAGCAAAACCACTATGGAGAAAGAAAAACTGTCAGACATGAGAAGTAAGATTTATGAAGCTGCCCTGCAGAGAAAAGCTGTATTGAAAAACTGAAACCTCTCAGTGTGCCCAAGTTCTGTTCCTAGGCAGTTCTCCAAAGGCTCTGCCAGCCCCGCTGACATGCCTTGGTGATTTTGTGAGATGATTTCAATGTTCTCCTCATGAACCATACCATTTCCGGCACACTTATTTCTACACTTACTGTCAAATTTACAGTCAACATCCTAACAAACATATTGCTAGACCTTCTGTATGTTGAAGTACATCTTGATAAGATAATAAGACGTAGAAGCAAACAAATTAAAATGGTTTCTTTTATAATTATTTTGCATTGATTTATTTATTGTGAGAATGCCATGCCCACATACAACTCTTTCCATGAGCCCACACTGCCTTTCTAATTCATGACTTCTCCTTTAGCAATCATTATTACAGCACGCACATGCACACACAAATAAAATAAAATGAAAAATAAAAACAGCCTGCTGATTCCATTTACTGGTGCTCAAATATATGTATGTGTAAATCTGATTGATTGGGATTTTGATTGGGATTGATTAATCTATCAAAGGTCTTGGCCCTGGAGAAGACTATTTATCCTTTATAAATAGCTAGGGGTGGGGCTTTGTGAGATTTATCCCTTGTATATTGGCATGTACCTGTTGCTGTCAATGTGCTGGTCTCTTTAGGGGACCGTACTATTGAGATTTCATTAGTGCAGCTTCCCTGTCATACACAGCAGAAATTATCTGTCTGCACACTTCCTGGTCCTCTGGCTCTTCCAGTTTCCTAGGATGTTGCCTGAGTTTTCCATATAGAGGCTATGTACTAGAGGTATCAGTTGTGGCAGATACCCCAGAGTTATGCTTCTCCCACATTTTGACCAGTTATGAATTTCTGTAATTGTTTCTATATGCTTCAAATTTTTTTCCTTGATGAGCTAGGAGATCTATATTTGTCAATGGGTACAAAGATAAAAATTTAGAATGCATTTATAAAGTATACTGGTTCAACAAATTCATAGTAGTAGGTGCTCCTCTACAGTCCATGACCGCACCAAACAGGGGTAGTAGGGTAGGGTTTACAATATCAGACATTAAGTTTTTTTCTACAGAGCAGGCCCTACCTCCAGTAAGCTGGCTGTTGGTTACTTCTAAGTTTTAAGTGCCACATTGCGTCCTTAATGATATATTTTTATTTCTGAGATCATAATATAATTACGAAAGTTCTCCTTTCTATTTCCTTCCGTCAAACCTCCCCTTTTCTCCCCGTACTCTCCTTCAAATTCATGACCTCTCTTTTTATTAATTGCTATCCCATGTATATATGTATCTATGCATATATATTCTCAAATATAACCTTCTTGGTCCATATGATGTTACAAATATACATTTTTTTTTCAAACTGACCATTTGGCGTAAGATAACCAATTAACGTTTTCTGTCTAGGGAAGGTGACTCCTTCTATTTTCCACTCCCAGATTTACTCATTGGCCTATCCTTCTTTGTGTAGGATTGAGACCTCACCAATTTTTCCTTGTCTGCTTTGGCATGTCTAATGTTACTGGCTTTGTTAAGCTCACGTTTGGGCAGGTAGGTTTGTGAGGCTTTATGGGTGTAGCTTCTGATATTCCTAGGAGACACAGCCTCACAGAAAATTCTATCATTGTCTGGCTCATCTGTAGCAGTACACTACATTCTTCTACCCTCTATTTAGGAAAAGAGAAAAGAAAGATAGAAAGGAATTTTCACTGCTTCTGCAAGCAGGCTTGATATAGAATGAGAGAAAGGTGCAAATCTTCACAGCCTCTTTTAGGCTGTCCTAAGCTTCAAGAGGACTAGCTGACAGTGAGTCAGACTAAGTCTTAGCTCACGGTCTATAAACTCAATCTCTTCAAACTTTCTTCTTTTAGGAATTATCTCACTAAAAACAGCAACCCAACCAAGGAATCATCAACCAACATCCACCTGAACAACTGGCTTCAGTCGTTTTATACCCTAAACCAAAAGTTCCCATAAACTCCTGCTGTGCACAATCCCCCAAACAAGCTACAGGTGCCACAACTATTGCAGCTAATCAAATTACAGTCACCTGCATCAAGCATTCCCAACCCAACCCGTAAACAATTATACCACAGTTGGAGTGGGAATACAAAGTTAATCCAAATGCCCCTTTGCGTTTTTACAGAAACTGAAATAAAACAAAGAAACAAACAAACAAAAAACTTCTTCCAAATATTTCTCTACATTCAACCAATCTTTCTTCACCCTCTTCCACAATGTACCCTGAGCCTTATGTGCAGAAGAATTTTATAAATATATCCACTGGGACTGGCCCCCACGATTCTTACATTTGATTGGTTGTGATTTTCTATAGTAGTTTCTGTCCATTGCAAAGAGAACTTTTCTTGATAAGATTTCTGCCACACTTATGTGTAGGTAAAAGGAAATTTTTTATAGGTTGTTGTTCATTATTATGCTGATTTAATAAATTACTGGTTATAAATACTTCTCCAAAAACCATTACTTCAGTAGCACTGGCTTCCAGCACCAGGCACGGTTTGCCTCCTGTTGAGTGGGTCTTAAATAAAATTAGAGAGCTCTTGGCTACCACCAAGGTATGCAGGCCACTACCATACACTTAGATTAATTTTGTCATGCTAGTAGTTGATGTGGTTCCAAGGCATTGTAGCTTGGAAAGAATATTGTTTGCTTCTCTTATTTTGAAGGTTTCGTGATGTCTTGTGTTACCGTGAAAGCTAGACCTCAAGGAGGGGCATTTGCATCAATTCCTGTGCATGGGTGGCTCCTGTTTCTGCAATTCAATTTTTAGTCCTCTTATTATTCACACCATGTGGGCTCTTGCCATATAAGGATGACCAGAATGTCTAGGGGGACAGATAAAAAACTCAGGGGAAATAAGATGAACAGTTTTTATCTGCAAAGGCTTCAACATTAGGGACATCCTAGGCTAGATTCCAATCTAGCCTCTTTAGCTCCTGGCCAATGAACTATGTTCTTTTAACCTTGGCTTCTCAAGTAGTAAATGTAGTCATAAAGCAAATAATGCATCAGGTAGGTTGACATTTAGCTGAGATAATGAATGTAATGTCCTCTACACACAGAAAAGATGTTATTAAAATGTGATTTCCCTCCATACTGGATCCCTCCAGGACTTCATCTGAGACAATGCTGCCAAAAAGTGAGAAGAAATTCAGGATGTTGCAGGAGATGAAGAGGAAGGAAAGGTTTGCACATGCTCATTTCATCATTAGTTCCATGTTATCCAGATAAATTTCAAAATTGGGATGACTGCATTTCAAATGCATATAGGCTCTTAGCTAGTTATTACTCGTCACCTGAGTGTTTTCAAGACAATGTTCTTCATGGTATCTTCAGGCCATGACAGCATTTGTGAAACATTTTCCTCATTCAAACTAGAATTCATCCCTCTGTTCCTATTTGTGTTCAGAATGTACAAGCAAATCACTACCCACTACCTATATATCATTTTAATGACTCAAGAAAATTGGCATGCTATAGAGAAGGGATTAAAAAAACACATTATAGAAAATTATTATTTTCCACATACTTATACCTTTTAAAATAACATTATCATATTTTAAAAATCATATTTTTTAGAAAGGTATCTGAAAAGTCAGCCTCCAGTTACCATAAGTATCATGTATCAGGCACATTGATTAAGATTCTAAAGGTCAGCTGAGACTGTATTAGGTGTAAAGAATAGAAAGTTAAATAATAAAATGTTCGTGACCTCCAAAGGCACTAAATTCAGAGAAATGTAGAAATATTATTGTGAATAATAGAAGCCTTTGCTTGCTATACAAATATATGTAATAACAAAATTTAAAAAATTATATACATATGCCTGTTTTACCAGAAAAAAAAATAAAATGTAGACCATGTAATAAATTCAAAGTCATTTGAGAGTAAGAGCAAAAATAAATTTAGTAGACTAAGTGAACATGTTACATTACAAACTGAAATAGCTTTTCGCTTTGTCCTCTCTGTCCACTGGGAAGTTAGTTCTTTTAGCCCTTAATAATTATTCAACATGTCACTTTCATTCTCTTGAGGGCAGTCATTCTGGATTTTTCTCTCTGTGTGAAAAGCATGGAACATGACTCTGTACCTTTTCCATATTCTGTAGAAATACTTTATAAGTTAATGTTATATTGGGGTTAACATGCTAATTTTCTGCATGGAGTTCTCAATTTGTCAACAGCTTTTTAGGTGTGTTAGAATAGTGGAGAATGGGGCAGGATCTCATTTTGTTTGAAGCAGTAGCTCCAGGAAGCCCTCCAAGCATGGATCTCATTTCCCAGTAGATCTCTGTATACTCAATGGATTAAAGTAACACCAGACAAGATCTTAAGGCAAGCAGCAGGTAAGCGCAGGTAAGAACATTTTCAAAATGCTTGGATACTTCATTTTGCAACTTGAGAATTAGCTATTTGTCTAGCAAATAGGCTTTTATTTTCTTCCCTCAAAGAGTACTTGGCTTTCTTCCAGTGTCAGAATTAACTGAGCTGTTGATTGAAATGCAGATTCAAAGAATTGGAGGCTATCAAATAGCAAAATATTCTGTCAGAGACAAGGGAGGGGGACGTAATTGTTAAAAAGCTCACAAATTTCACAGTTGTGTTTTAATATTATAGAAATTCCACATCAATGCCTTGCATATCTTAAGAAAAATAAGGGAGAGAATGGAAATAAGAGGACAGTTATATGAACTGAAATGCCCAAATGCCATATTGCTGTGGAAGTTTTGTGTTTCCCATTTGATGTACCGATAATGATATTTACAGCTGGATCCACATGTGAGGTTATGAGGTATGGGTCGGCATGTGTTTTGGTTGGTCTAAGAAGGTGTTCCTTTGTGCTGTAGTAAAAGGAAAGGATTCTCATCACTAAGTCAGGATGTCTTTGGGGCTGGTTGAACCTGACAATTACAGTTCATGTGGACTTTTGTATTCATGATCCCAGTTCAGAAGATTTATTTGACCAATTAAAGGTTCTCATACCTTCTAGCACCTTTTTGCCAAAATCCACCATGCTTAGTCACTCAAGGAATTTATCGATTATTTTGCTTTGTGGTAAACTGCAGAAAACATACAACTTATCTTTCACATCATGTGATATGTTTAGTTTTTACATCGATACTTTGAAACTACTGAAAAACGATCAGCTTTGAAATTCCTTTCTTTAATCCTGTAAAATGGGAAGTTTATTTTTATTGAACAATAAGGATCCATTATCCTCTCCTGCTTTGGTAACCATCATTGCTTTTACTTTATGTTTCCTTTATGTTTCCAACTACAAATGCCTACAAGTTTTATCATACAAAGTTTTCCTTTTTGTAAGTACTTAACTTGACTTAGCATCGTGTACTCATAGTTAATATATTTTGTAGCATATGTTCACTGATGTTCTTGTTAAGGTGAAATGATATCCCATTAGATATATATGACACAATTCACTTACTCATCTATCAAAGGGCACATGTGTTCTTTGTATGTTTTAGTTATGATGATTGCTTCTTATAAGTACCCATTCAAGGACATATTTTCTTGGAAAAATAGCCATGAACAAAGTTTCTGAATTGTATGAGTGTTAGTTCCTTCCCTCACCATTTTGACAGATATCTGACAGGAACAACTTAATGGTAGGTATCTATGGAGTCATAGGTTTCATTTTATTTGTTTTGACACAGGAACCCACGCTGGCCTTACTGATTATGTAACATTGATGATAATGAACTTGTTTTCCTCTGACATTTATAGTCCAAGTTCTAGAATTCTAAGCGTGTCCTACTACATGTTCTTGATGTGTGAAGATTCAGGATTTCAATTTGTCATAGTGAGGAAATATTGGCAACAGGAGCAGTGCTATCTTTGTCAGTAGTAGATTGAAGCAATGGCTCTTCTCATGGCAGCAGGCAGGAAGCAGAGAGAGTTGGTCTGTAACCTAACCAGGATTGCTGTATTCAGCAACCCATCTGCCAAGCCCCACCATCTGAAGGAGCCTGGGTTTCAAAATAACAGCACAATCTTGAAATAGATGTTCAAAATATGAGCCTATGAGGAAGAGTACAGATTCAAATATATCATATGGTAATTGTATTTTTATTAATTTTAACAAGTGCCATACTTAATATTTTATATTCTTTCAAATAGAATATGAAGGTACCAATTTCTTCACATCCTAAGTAAATTGTTTGAAATATGAAGCAGGCTTCTTACTGTGCATGACACGTCAACTTTCTATAGTTTTGTTTTGCATTTCCTTACTTAATATTTTTGAGAATTTCCTCCATGTTCTTATTAGCCATTGGTACATCTTCATCGAAGAAACATTCATTAAAATCTACTGTACATTTGAGGTTCAGACTGTCTTCGTATTTGGTTTGGGGGTTTCTCTTATTCTTCTAGATAATTATCACATAAACATTTCATCACATTCTGTAGATTTACTTTTATCTTACTTTTATTTATTGTTTTTGAATAAGATGCACTTATATTATTATTACTTTTAATGAACCGTCTTAAGATATTCCATGAAGTTTTCTTTGAGAATCTTTTATGGCCTCTGTCATTGATATAACATTTGAGTAATCACTCTAAAATTCAAAGCTAAAAAACTTTTGCACTGCCTGTCCCTGCTACTACAATTCTCCATTTTATATCAGATCCATGATACATTTTGAGTCACCATGAATGCATAGTATGAGATAAGAGTCTAACTTAATTGTTTCCTGTGTGTACTAAACTTCCCTTCGTTTCCCCTCGGAAACGCTCTCCTTCTTCTGTAGATGATATTGGTTTCCTTGTTAAAAACAACTTGATCAACCATCAAAGGTTCACTTTGGAGTCGTCTGTCTTGTTGGTTTATGTATGGCCGTCATTTTGTTTCTGCTATACATTTTGCCCACCATAAAGCTCTGTGGTGACTTATAAAATCAGGATGTACAGATTATTTAGTTTTCCATTCAAGATTGTTTTGGCAATCAAACATACCGTGATGCTGACGCTGGGAACTAATCTGGGCTTTTATGTCTACATACACATTTGGACTAAAGTTTGTACAAAATGACAAAAGTCTGTAACATCTTCTGATTCCATTTACAGAATTAAATTATATGTTCTGTTGTTGGTGTTGTTTCAAAGTGTTTTTTAAAAAATATTTATTGTTCGACTGAATGAGAGACATTGTACGAGATTTAATGGAATACTTAAGGTTAACAGGCAAGCAGTAGATAGATATGTGCCCTAGGTATATGCAAAACGCTAATGAGTAAAGGGACATAATTATATCCTCACATTTATATTTCCTCTATTTGTGTTTGTGTATTATTAACTTGTAAATACTCACATGGCAACACAGGGTATTGAAAATATGGTTATATTGGCAATACTGTTGAACTCAAATGTGGACGACATGATTCTACTAAAGGTCAATGTAGATTAATGATTATGATGAAGTATATAAGGGAAGAAGTGAATGTAGCACATGGATTTCAGAATAAAAGTTTAAGAAACATAAAGAATCTCTAAGTCATAGTCAGAAAGTAACAGTTTTTCCAACCAGTGATGTGGGCCACTGATAGTGGAACATTTGCTTTTAAGGTCTCTATTGATCATTTGAGGAGATAGGACAAGAAGTCATCTTGTTCTCCCTGCCAGATCTTTCTGTTTTATGGTTCACCCACATTTTTGCTGAGCATTCCATGAGTTCATTTCTTGGACTGCTTTATGCTTTATCTTATCTTGAAGAACGTTTGGTTATCACAAGGATATTGCATAATAGTCCTTGTATTTAGGGCACAGTTAAATTTGCAGATGATCTGGAAGCCAGTTGGTATCTAGGTTCTGTGTAATCTTGACAAGCTCACCACTGAGGGCTCATGCTGCACATTAGCAGTCACAGTGATGCCAGATTCCAGGGACACGCCTATATTGGGAGGTCTTCTGCTTCAAAACTGACTGTGCACACATCAGCACACACACGAGCCCACCACCAGCTTGGACAGCAGCCATGGAGCTCATTTCAGATACCACTGTAGTGCCTAGGAGCCTGTGTCAGGGTGGGGTCTTTATGTATTTAAAAAATAATGACACCTTTTTGATACTAACCTGAAAGTAATCTAAATAGAAACTGAGAAGAAAGATCTATGAGAAAGACTACTGCAACTCGATTATAAATTACAATTGATAGTCACAGGAAGAGTCATTTAATGTCTGAAATGGAGGGGCACCTTATATCTGTAGCATTTGTATAATTCAATTCCTGCGCACTGATTTTTGCCATCATATTCTCTATTCAGTTTTATGCCAAACTTTGTATGAATCACTTACTTAAAGTAAAATGACATATTTTCTTAATGTTTTGTTCTCAAAGTAAACTTTGAAAGAAAATTAGTCAAGCTGAAGTCTTACTTGAAAAGAAAATAAAATGTCGTATAGAAATACAACATTCATGACTCAGACCATCTTACCTTACTTTGAATCTATTTCTTCCCTGTCCTCTCGTAACAGGAAAGAAACCAGTTGCTGGATTGACTGTCAATATAATTTCTTTGAAGGTTTTTTTTTTTCCATTCATACTTCATATCCAGTCCTGTTCTCCCTCCATTTCTACGCTCTCGTCTAGCAATGCTAAACACCTGCATTAGGACCATGAGAAACTCCTATGATATCTCTTGCTTTTGCTTTTATCAGTAGTAAACTGCTGTTTACGTGCATCAAAGTAAGCTTTGTTTTAAATGAATCATTACTTTCCTATGGCAAAATAGAATTGAATAAAATTAATATTCTGTTTTGTGGGTTTGACTGCTGTTTATCTTCCCCCTAATATTTGCAACTATTCTTAAACAATATTCACTTTCCTATCTTCCTGCTGCAAGCCGAACTTATCTATTATACTTGTTATAGATCTTCCCTGTGCTGAAATCCCCTTTACTGAAACCTGGAATGACTAAGCTTTGGTAAAGTTATCCTTCTGAATGTTACCTGTATGGAGAGATGGTCCTCCACTCTCCCCCAGGATCTTTTTTGTCTCATTCAGTGTTCATGATGAGAAACTTATAAGGTCCAGGTGTCTGTTCTCAAATGCAAACACGAGGTAGACCATGAAGCAAGATGAGCTGTGTAGATACAGCACTTGGAAACAGTGTGAAAAGCACAGTTTCCAAATATTTAGAAAATCAATCCCATGTTTTCCCACAATACTGCAGTTCCTGGAAGAACACTTTGTGATCTAGTGATTGTGTCATCCTCAGAAAGAAACAATTCTAGGAGAGCCAGCTACTAGGGGCTTCTAAATGCATGGTGACATGGTATGATTTGTTATTTTAGAAGTTCGCTTTGGTTGAGAATGTGGAAGATAGATTTGATAGTGTAAATATAAATGAGCACCTGATAAATATTTGTTGAAGAAATTGCTCTGTTATATATCTCATGGTAACCCAGTTTATACAATAATGTGCATTCACATCTGTATAGAATATCCAGGTTCAAATGTTTCCTCTTGAGAAGTAAATACAAGGCTTAGAGCTAAATCATGTGGATTCACATGTAATGCAAACAAATTGACCACAGACTGACTGACTTCTGACATAACAACCTCCAGTATAAAAAACAATATTTTCATCAATGTATTTAACCTAACATTTGAACCAGCAAATAACCATGTTTATCATAACAAGGGTAGTAATGAACTGAGTTGGTCCTTGTACTGCTCATATAGGAATATGGGAATTTATTATAGCAATTCCTGTTTCCAGTATACAAAAATTTTCATAGGATGCAAAGTCTCACTTAAGAACCCACTAAATGCTTGATATGTTCAAATAAGGAGAGATCCACCCAAAGGACTCAGTATTCCTTTTACAGAACTCAGGCACTAAGTTCACAACCAAACAGAGGCTTTGTAAATATGTTTAAACCCGTGCAACTCTTTTTCCTCAAAGGTGACTTTCTTTTCTCTTTTTCTTTAGATTTATTTATTTTATGTATATGAGTGTTTTGCCTACATTGATGTGTGTGCAACCACATGAATACCTGGTGTATGCAGACACCAGAAAATTGGCCAAAGAAAAGCATACCCCCCAAAATAGGGCATCAGGTCCTCTGCAACTGGAGTTATGGGTGGTGATGAGCCCTCTAGGGGTTGCTGAGAACTAATCCCTGGTCCTTTGTAAGAGCTACAAGTGCTCTTAACAGATGGCCATCACTAAAGCTGTCAAAGGAGATTTTATTGACAACCAGCCCTGGAATAAGCTGAAAATGTGTATGTAGAGGTGTGTATGTGTGTGTGTGTGTGTGTGTGTGTGTGTGTGTCTGCTTACTCTATGTGACTTTTGTGCCTGTTATGTTTTTTCTTTTTTCTTTTTTTTTTTTTCATTTTCCAAATATTCTGGGACAGGATGGGTAAAGAAATCAAACTTCTTATCTACCTTAAGGTTTTTTTGTACAGTTTCTAATGAAAGGTACCCAAGTTAATACTGAATGTATTTTATCTTCTATGCATTATAATGCCCCTCTTTTCCAGAAATGGTTTTCTCAAAGGACATAAGGCTCATCTCTTTGAAATTCAGGCAACAGGGAAGATAGTAACCTCACCTCAGTCTTTGTCACAAGATAGACTCATAAATTCCCAAATGGCCAATTAAGCAACAGAAATGACTTCCACCCATAAAATCATCAGAGACTTTTCCATTTGATCACCTTTGTCTTTAAATATGCTCCAGTATGTGTTTCAGCAGGGTTGTATTAAGTCTCTTTCCTAACAGTCCTGAATAACATGTTCCTTGTCTTGTAACTCTGTCTGCTGAAAATTTCCTTTGAAAATGGCTCATTCATTTCAGAACTGTTGAAATTCTGGCATTTCTTTTAATAGTATGACTCCTAAATGCATCCATGTTGACTAGCTTACAAACTGCACTGAGGAATTAGTGAATATAAGTCAGATTTCATAAAAAACAAATTAAGTATTGGGGATATTTGGGTTTTTAGGCAAGCAGCAATCTCAAAATCTACATTCTCTCTTGATTATTCACTATGAGTTTCCCATGTACCTAGAATATTTGCTGAATATACTCATAGGAATAAAAAGGAACAATGAAAGCTTTTCTTAATATTTATATTGTGGAAATATAAAAAATATCTGTGAAGACTTGTATTTTATCCTCAAAACTTCAAGAGAAAAAAATTATAGGAAACATCGTTTATTGACAGTTAATAAAAAACACTTTTTGCAATAATTCAG
Source organism: Cricetomys ansorgei (assembly GCA_026225945.1). Classification (NCBI taxonomy): domain Eukaryota; kingdom Metazoa; phylum Chordata; class Mammalia; order Rodentia; family Nesomyidae; genus Cricetomys; species Cricetomys ansorgei. The sequence continues at coordinate 29,437,506 of JAMJFZ010003163.1, forward strand.
AGTGGCAGAGAACTTTGTGTTCAAAGACACTTTTCTTAGCATTACAAAGGTTGGCTTAAAATGATTTGTTCTCATGAAATTTAAGACGAGTGCAAGCTTCATGAATTTCTCATAGAGACCCAATACGAATCTAGGTAGAAAATCATTTCTCAATTCAGTAAGATAAGATTTTAGAATGCTTAGGAAATAAACAGCTGCAGGTGACAGCAGACAGTCCAGTGTTCAACAGGGTCACACACTCAGGGCATTTCCATTGCTACCCTTACCTATAGGAAAATAATTCACCATGTCAGTTTCCCATGTCATGAACTAAGTCTACATTTTTCCTGTGCTGGGTAATAACATGAAAGACACAATCCTCTTGATACTTGCTAATAATTCATTTTTTGAAATTATAATAACATAATATGGGAAAGTCCTGATTAGTTTTATTATTTAGGTGAGATATTCTGAGAAATGGGAAAACAAAATTTTAAAAGAAATGAGAAGGATAAAGGGCTGGAGATATATTTCAGTAAGATAGTACTTGTCTACCATACACAGATTCCTGGATTTTAGCCCTTACGTGGAAAATAACCAGTGAGTTTAATAGCATTATAATATTCTTGTCAGACACCCAAAACATTAAGATGTATTCCACCAACATAGGTACTCTCAAAAGAAAACACTTAAGGATACTTGTTCAATGTTTCACAACTGTTGAAAGCATTATTAAAACCATCAAAGTGTTTTTAGCATAGAAGATTATATATAAAATATACCTTATACACAAAACATAAATATATTATGTATCTTAATATGACCGAGAAAAAACAGTAAAGAAGGTGGAAAGACTGTGGAAAGACAAAGGGACAGGCAAAGATGGGGAAAATTTACATGTTTTTATACTAGAAGATAGCAAGTTAATTTTTCTAGGAAGGAAATGTAATAGTGTTCACTGAAAAATAAATACGTGGATTTCAGAAATATCACAAACAAGTTTCTAACGTTTCATTATAGTTTTATTCATTGGGTCTGTGTTAGTATTTAGCACCTGCTGTATAACATACATGTTTCCAGTTCCAGAGTTTTGTACAGTCAGCACTGCACAGACTATCTCTTGTTCTTTAGGAACTTGTATTCTAGTTACAGGTGAGGGTAGAATGAGATTATCGGAAAATCAGCAAGTCAATGTACAGCATTTCCTCTGTTACTTTTTTATGTTTGTTTGATTGTGTTAGTGCCTAAGAAACCACTGTAGTTAAATGAGCAAATATGGTGATTATGGACGAAAATATCTAAGTGTAGTATAGTATCTTTACAGAAAATTATAAGAACTTTGATCACACATATACACACACACACCTGCATGGAAGGACAGGACTAGAAGTTCTAGAAAGATCATTTTGGCTTTGTGGATGAAAATCCTCTGAGGAATATTGACAAAATTATAAAGAACAGGAACCTATTCAGAACAGAGTGTTTTATAAAGAGAAACCATCAAAACAAAACAATTAAAAATAAGGTTAAGTCAAACCTGGTATAATTTGTTGATGAATTCTATGTAAGGATGATATAATGAAATGAAGCAGGCATGATGCAATCAGTTATGACTAAGGAGAACAAGTGAGGATTGAGAGACAGAATCAGATGTTCATCTTTTAGCAGGGATAGGCAGTTGGATCAGTTTTTTTGAGGCTAGTGAAGATATTGCAATGAGGAAGAGATATAACCAATTCAGAGAGGAATCATGCAAATTGAGAGTGCCTTCACCTGAAATCATAGAGGTCCAGGAGGAAAACAGAGAAACTTTTATTTATATTTTTTGAGAATTAATTGAAAGAAAGTGCTACAGAGGCAGAAGAGGGAGGTAAAATCCTGAGAGTAGAGGAGGACACATGGGTAACTTCTGAAGTGTTGTCGTAACTGCTTGAATAACTCTAATAGTTCAGCAAATGAGGATTTAGATTTCCCTATTGAGTTTAGGGAAGATGCGACTTCCTGGGTTCTTTTCCAGGAACAGTCTGGTCGATCTAGTGCACAAGGAGGTAAAGTCTGGATTGAGTTCAAGAGACAATTGATGCTATAACATAAAATACAGAAATGGGGTGATCTTTTAGGGAAATACATTAAATGTAGGCTTATATGGAAAAGTAAAACCAGGCTTTTACATTGACAACTATGAGTTTTTGTAGGAAAAGAATTGATGGGATATTAGAGAGATGGGAATTACTGAGAAGTCTGATTTAAATTATAGTGAATGAAAAATAAAATGTAGACAGAAAAATTGGCATTAACTAGGAGTCCAGATAATTCACCCTAAGGTATAGAAAGGAAGAGAGAGACAGAGTACAGAAACACACAGACAAAGGTTTAATAAGATGGATTAATTAGAGTATAGGAATCTGATTTTAAAATTGCTAGGTTTATTTTCAGTCAACTAGTAAACTAAATCAACTAGTATAGTGTGGGGGAGATGCTGACATTCAATTTTTAAAGGAGGAGGAAGAGCTATGTATTAGTGTTAGATAAAGAAAAGGAGGGAAGCCATGGCATGTGAGCTTATAAAAGGAACTGATGCGTAATTACCTTCAGATGTGAGATTTGTTAGAGGAAAGTTCCTTGAGACCACGATCATATTCAGGTGGGAGAATCAGAAAGGAATGTGTGTGTGTGTGTGCACATGTGTGCGTGTATGTGTGTGTGTGTGTGTGTGTACAGCTACAAGAAATGAGGCCTTCAGTGGAAGGAGAAGCTTCCCTTTAGGACCTAGACATTCATTAAGAAGGATGGCTTAACAAACTTAAAGAAGTAAAATGAGAGTCTTCATGACAGGATGGGGGGGGTTCACAGAAAGGAACGAGGTAATATCTGATTTAAATAATGGGAAGTTTCATCCCAGATGATGTAGTTTAAGAGAATATACATGAAGAAAAAGCATGGAGGATCCATTGATTAATTAATTAATTAATTCCATTAATTATGAGCTATACAAACCATAACACAGCAATGAATTTTATCTCAGTCATAAGGAAAGAACTATAGGATTGTTCCCAAGCTATGGCATTTAATTTCTTAGAATGACGTGCTAGTCACTCTAAGACACGTTGTTTTTAAGTCAAGGTTCTTTATGTAATCTGAGATTGCCTGGGTCTCTTCAAGTAGATTAGGCTCACCTTGAACTCGCAAAGGTCTATGTGCTTTTGTCTTTTAAGTGCTGGCCTTATAAACATGCACTTGCATACACATCCTAAAATGAAATCTTTTTTAGATTTTTAAGGCTCAGAAAACATTGCATAAGAGGGTTTGTTCTCAGGATGTGGCACTTGACTCTCACTGTGAATGGCGTCTTTAATGTATAGGTTCATAGTCTAACTATGGACAGGAGGTAGAAAGAGCATAGACCAAGGCAACAGAGTAGTATTTCCTGACCGCCACAGTTCGGTCTGAGGTTAGCAGATACTATGATAACTACCACAAAAGTGTGAGAATTTAGCTTGGCATGGTGACTGAGTGTATATGTCTGGAGACTTTGAAGAATGAGATAGAGTAATTGATAGAGATATATCATAGTGAGCTCCAAAATATCTGTTTCCATCTCTCCAATAAGGAGCATTACAGTTATGGTAAAAGAGTACATCCAAATGTTACAAATGAATGTGGGGAGTGTGTAAGTACCTAAGTTGTGATCTCCAGAATCCAAGAGACAGTTTAGTTCCATGTTCAGTGAGAAACCCTTTCTCAAAAAGTATGGAAGAATGTGATTGAGAAAAACACACCCCTGATACTGAGCTCTGGCCTTCATATACACACGTGTCCATCCACCTCCCCACACACAAGTGCATACGCATGCAAACATTTATACATGTTTGTATAGCATGTATACAATTTCATAGAGAGTTAAAAAATTGTTGAAGCAATGCGAGTAATACTGCAGAAGAAACGCCACGATTTACTGATGGCACGGTGAAAAACTCCGGCTAAAAGAATGAAACAAACAAAAAATACCTTAAGGTAGGTGCGGTAACCTGTTCTTAAGGGAGGAAGTTGTAGAACTTAGAAGACATTTACTCTAAATAATAAAGCCTCATACAATTTGCTCTTGACTGCTGGTATTGCTCCAATAGTTAACCACTTTCAAAATCATTTTCTTTTATGGTTAAGAAACTCGGTAAAGACATTGAAGAAAGAGTGGCTTCTGTTTGGAAATTGCATCTGACCAAGTGAAACGATTGTGTTTCAAATTAATTCTACATGACGTGCCAGAAACCAGGGACTACCTTCCCAGTTCTAAGTCATTTTAATACATTTCCCCCCACATAGTTCATATTAAAACATGGGTTTCATATGAAATGGCCTTTCAGAATTGTGCAGATTTATCCAAAATACTTCAGGAGGTTCAAATCTGAACTGCAATACTTGATTGGGTGTGATAATGGACAAATCAAACTCCTTGAGTCTGTTTCAATATTTGTGGTATTGAGATGACAGTACCTTGTAGTTACATTAAATTAGTTGTAAAGGGAGCCGAGAGTGGTCTTATAATTCAATCTTCTTTATATTTCTCTATTAAAAGCAAAGAATAATTAGTTTATAACAATGACTATTGTTTCCTTTATTCTGAAGAATCACAATAGGAGGGTGGATAAAGATAAATGATTAATAAAAGCTGTTTCTAAACATTATGGATATAGATTTGTCCCCTAATTTTCAGGATACTCAGAGATTCTCTGGTCTTTATTAGAGCACAAGAATGGGTGTTCATCCATCCAAAGGTAAATCTAGGGATGAATTGAGAGTGAAAAAGTAATTTACCCTGGAAAAGAAGAGGAGGGCATTAGTCATGAAAAGTTCTAAAACTGCGAATTATGTAGCGTTGGGAGGGTAAGGAAAAGGACAGAGGAAGTGGATGGGTGTGGATATTTCCATGGGACAGTTTTATGAATTGTGTGTCTCACATTCAGTTCTAACTCATTTGAATAACTTTGATATAAAATATCTTCAGCTGCAGCAACTCTTCATGAAATCCAGCTGCAAATTGATGCCTCACTAATAGGAATTTGAGCAAATTGTTGGAGGAAATATTAAGATGTTCTCCCAAAGGTATGCATTCCTGAGTGTTTAACTGCCAGCCCTGTCTGTCTCCTAACTTCTTTCCCTGCTTGTCCTCTCTACCAAACCTCTGTGGCCCAAATCAGAGCTCTCCTCCTTGTGTCTGTTTCACATCTTTGGGCAGTTGCTATATTCTTTACATTTAAGAGGTAAATTAAATAAAATACTCAAAGGTTTTATGATATGAGGCTAGACCTCAAACTAATTTCATTTTTGGTATTTGGTATAAATATATTCATAATAGTCCAATTAAAATTTATTTATTATTACTATTATTACTAATTATTATTATTGATTTTGGTGGTGGTGGTACGGTGTGTGTGTGTGTGTGTGTGTGTGTGTGTGTGTGTGTGTGAGCATGCTCTATGGAACTTGTCGGAGGTCAGAAGATAGTTTTACAGAAAGAATTTTCTCCTTCAATGCCATGTGAGTTCCAGGGACCAAAATAAGGCCTTCATATTCTACAGCAAGTGCTTTTATCCACTAATTCTTGAGTTAAAATGTGAGACATTAGTATTATAACATTTTATAAGATTGATACATGTTTCCCTACAAGTAACAGTTGTCTTTAGGGGTGATTAGTCATCCTATATGGTAGAGTTTTAGTGCTACCTCTTTTTCTCAGCTTCCAGTATAAGAATTCAAACATGTTATAAGTGTTCATTAATTTTTCACACTGGGGGGTAAAATGTGAAAGACCTTCTGAGAAATAGTGGATGCACACAGTCAGTTGCTGTGTTGAATTCTTACACCCTTTTCTGACAGACTGTAGCAGGGTCCAAGTAGACTCACATAGGTATAATGGAAAATCAATGAAATCAAAGATACATTGCATGTAAGCTTTTCTAACATTGCTACCAGCAGTGATGTTACTGAAAATATTATATTTCAGGCCCCAAATGAATTGCTTTGGTATTAAATAATGTAGTTGTCAAAAATTGTTCTTCCATACCTATGAGTTTTGCACCTGTGAATTCAAGGGTCTGAATTGAAAATATACAGGATAAACTACACTCAGAGTTAGTGATAGTTACAGATTTTTCTTGCTATTATTCATGAAATAGTAGAGATAAATTAGCATTGGTATTGTAGTAGATATGATAAATAATCTAAATATAATTCAAAGTATGTGCATAGGAGAATGTGTGTTTAGGTGACATGTAATCTACTGCATTACAAATACAGGGAATTTGAACCCATGTGGATTTTAGTATCTAGGTGTTCCTCGAACAGATTCCCCAAAAGACACCAAGGAGTGAATCTACTTTCATTCCGAAATTGAGGCACTATTTGCATTCATTTTACGTATGAGGAATTTAAAACTCAGAGGACCCAGTAACCTGCCTTACGTTACACATACACTGAAAAGAAACCATGTTCTGAATTCTGTTTATAACATCAATAGTCTCTTCATGAGTATTCTGCCTCTCTTTCAAAGAAGTGATTGTTTCACTAGTGCTTCACAAGTGCTATACTCATACTGAGGTAATAAAAGCAAAGTTTGTTTAAAGGGGTTGGTCTAGTGAAGTATGAAAGCTAGTATAACTTAAGTTTGCATGCATTTAACATGTGCATTGTGAATGACACATTAAATCTGGGTTAGTAACAAGAACTGCTTTCATCCCTTAAATTAATGGAAAGAATAGGGAGCAACTATTTACATATTATATATATATATATATATATATATATATATATATATATATATATATAAACTTACATATACATATTTGAATAAAGCACATCTTTATTGATTATATGAGAATGTCCCATGATTCCTCAAAAACAGGAATATGGGGTCTTAAAGATATTAACCCCTTGTCTTTTCTCGCTCTCATTTTCTCAAGCTATATAATGGAATCATGCCCAAATCCTGCTCACTGATTTACTGCTTAGTCAAAGATCTGATGGGGAAACAGAATCTAAAACAATAGATAACTTATAAAATAAAATAAAATTATTTCTCACAGTTGGGGAGGCTGGGAAGTCCTAGAACGTGATGCTGACTTCTTTTGAGCATCCCTCCTGCAAAACAACATGTCATTATACATCATGTGTAGGAAACCAAGACAACAGAGACAAGAAACATCCCAGGAATCCAAAATCACTTCTCTGAGAAGACCACTGCTGTGAAAACTAACTTGTTCCCAGGATAATGACCCTGGTCTATTTATTAGGGATACTTCCTCAAGACCTAGCCAGATCTTAAGGTTCCTATTTTCCTAATCCTGTCATAATGAAAATTAAATTTCAACATGACTTATACAGGGGCCACCTAAATAGGTCATCCACACAGATTATATGTGATCAGAGAATGGAAAAATTAGATATGAAATATGAACAGCATTGGCTTGGGTTGAGGATAGCTTCAAGAAACCTATTTCGGAAGTGTATTTTAGTTTCTCTACTCTTCATTCTTCTCAAAGCTCAAAATTAGATATACCCTTTGGTTAAACCTCACCATTTATTAATAATAGACAACATGATCATGAATATTAATGCAATGTAAATGCATATAAATGAGTATATGTTGCGTGCAGGCAAGTGCATTTACCATTGTCACAACCGAATAGCAGAATGGATTTTCTGCTGACTCAAGATACTCCCATATATCCTTTCTCCAGCCATAGCTAAGCTCAAGCAGTGTTTAGTGGCCCACTCAGGAGAAAAAAAGCCCTTAAAACAATATGGACTAAAAGGTAAAGCTCAGCACAGGGTCAAAACAGATGGGAGGATTAAATTTACCTGAAGAAAGAGACATCAAATGAACATTTGAACATTTTAGGGGGAATTAGTGTGTTTTGTTTATACTACTAACCCCTTACATTCCTAGTTATAGAAATATGAATAAGAAAGTCTCATACATCAGAGTATAGTTTTCCTAAGTAAATTCACATTATAATTTATGACTGATTTTATTATTACCATTACTCAGGAAAAGTGCATGGAAGTCACATTTAAGTGAATCTTACAGGTCATTTTGCTTCTTCAAGTCAGAACAAATCGTGTAAAGTTTCCTACCTGTTCTGGGCTAATTCGGAGTTGTCTTTCCACTTGCTTAGGTGTGAAAGGAAACAGCAGCAAATCCAAAATAAATACAGAGTAAACAACCACAGGCAAGGCATTTAGTAACCTTCCGGTCTCACCAGATCACTTCTAGTCAATGTGAATGAACCATCACCAATGTGAATAACAGTTCTCATTGTCTTTCCATTCTGCTCTCCAAATGCTGTGCCCATGGAAACCTCAGCATGGCTGTAGTTTTTGTAAGAAACAACACTGCACGGTATTAAAGATTCCAGGAATCTCCCATTGCTCATAGAAGGGGAGCTGGCATCAGATTCAGTAGTTTTTTTTTTTCAGCCTTAGCTTCACACCTGAGGTCTGGTTCCTCTTTCAGAGTGTAAGACAAATATCAACTTCTTAAAGTCAACATTAATATTTCAAACAATCAGAGTCGCACTAAGGAAAGTGAAACTTTTCATGTCCAATTTTGAGGAGACAAAGGTCTCTCTTAAATTTTCATGCATCACAGCTGTTAGAGTGAAAGAGAAAACAAATCCAGGAAAACAGGAAAACTATTGCTACAGAACTACAGCTTTCCAGGTTCCATGCTCATATTGCAAGGTGCTCATAAAGAAACTGTGTTTTCCTATTGCCAGAGAAAAGAGACTATCAAGTTGCATTTATTTAGGGGGAATGAAGGATAGTTCACCACAAGTTAAGAATATTTGCTTCTCTTGTGGAAGACCAGCATTCTGTTCCTGTCCAATCAGTTCCTGTCACACAAGACATGAAGCTAGCAACAGCCTTTATAACCCCAAGTCCAGGGAATCTGAAATTCTTATCAGGTATATGCACAAACACAGAAGTACACACACATAAATAAAAATGAAAGGCACCATTTCTTTGTTGATGATGCTGCTTTAAAGACAAGATCTCACTGCATAGCCTGAGGTAGTCTAGAACCCTCTATGTAGACTAGGATTGCCTTGAACTCACAGAGATCTATAGGTTTCTTCCTTCCAAGTTCTGGCCTTAAAAGGATGCACCAGCATACCTATCCCAAAATAAATGATATCTTTCTAGAATTTTTTATTCTTTCACCCCTATGGCTCAGGGAGCATTGTGGGAAAGGAAACACAAAGATTGTAAGAGCATGGGAATCAAGGAATTTGCTGTGAGGTAGTGTCTCCTAGAAATATCATAAAAACTCACTAACATGACCTCCCAAATGTGAGCTAAACAAGGATGAAACCAAGAGAAATACCAAACTAGATGGTAAAAAGCCCACAAGCCATCAATTAACACTATTCAAAGAACTATAGACAATTCAGGAAAGCCGGGAACAGGGGAGGTGCTCCTCCCCAGGGAAGAGCATATCGATGAATTGTCCAGTGCCAAGCAGTAAGTGCTAAAAACATAAATAAAAATAACACTATGCATTCTAAACTGGTTATATTTAGGAATACATTGTGTGTGTGTGTGTGTGTGTGTGTGTGTGTGCAATAACAATTACTGAAAAAAGAGGCCATGAATTTGAAGGAGAGCAAGGAGACTAAATAGGACCATTTACAGGGAAGAAAGGGAAAGGAGAAATGTGGTAAATATATAATAATCTCAAAAAGAAAAAAAATTAATCTTCTCCTTCTCTTCCTCCTCCTCCTCTTTCTTCTTCTCCTCCTCCCCCTCCTCCTCTTCCTCCTCCTCTTCCTTCTCCTTCTTCTTCAAAATGAACCAAGTGCTCTCCCTTCAGATACCAATGCCTGAGAACTTCATTAGAGAAAATTACTTCCAGGAGCCGTGTAGACATTCTCAGTATGTGGAATTGGATAATTTATCAAGAATTTCAACCATGTTCCTGGAGGGTCACAAAGGGATTCTGAGACACAGGAAGGTCTGATGTCTCAGTGGCTAATGTCTCCTGCCTGTACTGTCTTTTGAGTTTCTGTGCTCTCTTTGAGTCATTGGGTACAACTAAGTTTTGCTATTGTGCAGCACTTTCCACTTAAGCATCCTTTGGAACCAGATTTAAATCTGTCTTTTTGCTGCTGCCCACACATTAGGTCAAAATAAGATCACGTTGACAGTTCTACAATGTGCATAGAGCTCGAAATTCACTGAGACTCTTCTAAATGGTAAAACACTGAGAAAATCTGAGAGAAAGGCTGTCACCAAGTGATCTTTAAAACAAGAGAGACCCCCACTGACACACAAAAGAATCAAATCATCCGCTAGTTCCTTCTACCAATACATTGTTGCCCTTAATTAATTATCCAATATTATGAAAATGTGTAATTTAAAGAAAAATAATAATAATTAGGTGGGTTATCTGAAATGTTTGTAGGTCATTGAATTAAAAGACAGTAAAGTTCCCAAGGTTCTTTTTCTGTATTAAAGGTTATTCAATTCCTACTATCCATTTCTTTTTCAATCTCATGTCCTGAACAACCAGCACAATGTCATAGAATCTTCCATGAGAGCTTTCCCCCTTGTAATAGTTAAACCATCTTGTCCTGACTATGTACCTAAGTAGCCACTCTTCTCCCTTATCACATATCATGTATTCCATTTTTCTGCTCTCCGAGTCTTCCAAACTATGTACTTTCTTCAGGACAAACCCAAAAATCACCTTATAACTGAAAATTTTCTTAAATGTGTATATAAGTATGTCTTGTGAAGCTTAGTAAAGTCTTCATCATATACAATATATTATCAATATTAATATCAATATTTATTATGATCCTAGTTCATAAGTACAGTTACAAATAACAGCTATTCTTCTGAATAAATTCACTGTAACTGACACAATTTGGCGTAATGGTTATGAAGGTGGGGTACAGAGAGCAATGGCTGTATGATGTCCTTAATTTCACTCAAAATCTTACTTTTGAAGGCCACGAGAAAATGAATCTTCCTAAAGTATAAAACACAGTATTGCATTTATAAATAATAAGTACATACTACAATATTTATGTATGATATATGTAATGTCTGCACATAATAAATTACCATAATATTTATCGGTATCAACTGAAGAGTTCTTAGGACAATGTGACAAGCATGTAAACGTTAATTGCTTGAAACATTTAAAGCAATTATTTGAGCAATATTTGAAAATAATTCCCTTTACTATTCCATTTTCCAGCCAAAGAACTATGACCCAAGAATGACATCTCTCTTTTCTATTACTTAGAGAATAAGCAGAATTATTGAACTAGGTAGTTTACTGAAGGTTTACATTCTCTATTCCAGCTTGACTCTTTTCTGCAAATGTTTAACTGAGCTGTTGTTTCACATACAGATAGTAGACAGTACTTCCACAAAATACTAATTACCAATATGACCTACCTTATATAATACCTTGGCCAACTTAATAGGGAACAGCTCAGTCTGCACACACATTATAAGAGAGGTTAATAATGAGAATAGCTTTCTGTCATATGGCACCTAATTTATGATTCTTACATTACAGCAATACTAAATGTTGTCTATTCTGCTATTATTCTTTAATTTATATGGCTCTAAACTGTCAGGAGTATTGCACTGTTAAAAATACCCTATGAATTGAACATGTTTTTTCCCTAAACTTACGACAGGCCATGTTTTGATTAAATCATAATATGCCAAAAATATAAGTAGAAATGTATATATTTTTAGGTAATTAACAGTTGGAATTAGAGATGAATGGCACTTCCTCCCCCTTACCAGTTGCTTGGTGATTATAACTGATATTTTTGTCCAGGCCAATTTTTATCGTCAGCCTTTCTTGCAGACACTTAAAGCCACTTCATTGCTTCAGCTGCAGCAATTCATCTGAATTTATATAGGAACCATACAATACTCAGTTGAAGTCAGATGAGAAAAATGTTCCTACTCAGGAGTGTCAGGCCCCAGTTGTATTTATCAAACCAGTGGAATTCACAGATCTTAACAGTAATTTATCCCAAAGATTAAATAAAAGGCTGTGCCTTCTCTTGCTGGAGAAATTCTTCAGAACATGTTGCTTTTGAATGACCTCATATTTGCACCACGCCCTCTTTTGTTCCTCAGTGATGAACATAGGCTTACATTCAACCGGATATCCTCAAAACTAAAGACCAGATAGTTCATAGCAAGGTGAAATGAATTCGGAATGTCTTTGTTTCAAATAAAACAAATCATAGTTACTGTACTTCCAAAGTAGGCTCCCTGTGTTTTATTTTCATTTAGAAATGTTTACACAAGAAGGCACCATTCTCATCAATAAACATACACCAAAAAAATTCTAATAACTCCAACTGTGCCCCCATTTCATTGTGGAAAAACAAGAAAACATATGTAGTTAGTATTTAATTTTTAAATTTGGAATGAAAATGTACTTGAAAGCAATCGTATCTGGAAGTGTTTGACTCCCGCACTTAGAGATCTTTTGGTTCTGATGTCAAATCCAAAAAATTTCCCAGACCAATATCATATAGACTTTCACTTATGGTTTTACATTTTATATTTCAGTATTTCATTCATTTTGAGAAGGTTTTTGTATGTAATATAAGAGAGTGTCCAGTTTCAGTCTTCTCTGTGTGGCCAGGTAATGTCTCCACACTGACTGCAAAGACTGTCATTCTCTACGGCCTGTCCTTGTATCTTTCAAGAGTTAATTGATTATAGATTTGTGGTTTATTCACCCGTAGAATTTAGTTGTTAGAAATATATCAGTCAAAGTGGGCTTGAAATATAATTAACACTTTCATAGTATGTAACTATATTGAGCAACATGGTAAGTTTGAAGAAAAGACAATTGTGTAAATGCCAAAGAAGTGTAAATAACCAGTAAGGATTCAAGCCTCTATGTAATGTATGTGAACACACACACACACACACACACACACACACACACACACACCAAAAATACAACAGAGCAATTCTCTTGGTTTTTACTGTAGATTACCCCATATGGTAATGCAGTCAGTCTTCACAAGTCAGCACTGAGAGCAGCATATTCAAGCTCCTTCAGTGGCAGGTTACATCTGTTATGTCCTACCCTGTGTAGACACTTTAGATGGTCACAGGCACCTTCCTAACCTCCTATAGCAGGATACAACAGTACAGAAGCCACTTGTGAATGGTGCCACATTTGATTGTTTTTAATAAGCCCACATGTGTTCTCAGTTTAACACTTTGAAAAAAAAGTGTTAATTTGTGAATATAATTTTAAAATTAAAGCCACAATTCTGAGAAAAATCCCACCTGTCTAAAAATATGTAAGCAATAGAAACATCATCTATATTCTCCATGTGCAGACGAAGCTTGTAGAGTTGACAAACCATGGGCTTTGGAATTAGAGGAGATAACATTTGGAAAACAGTAATACAGCTTCACCAGTTAACAATTGTGCGTATAAAAATCAGAGAGCACCAAGACCAAGATTAGAAGATGCGTGTAAGCAAAGGGAATTCTTTGGAAAGTGATTACTAGATACCTTGACAGGAATTAGAAAATCACAAACAAGGAAGAAGGGAAGCAATGCAGCATTCCTAAGTGTACATGATAGTATTCTAGGAACCCAAAGGTCAATTTCGTTAGAAATCTCTAGGGCTCAGATCAGAATGTGCCTGCATTGAATCTCTAAGAAGGAAACAAAGCTAGGTTTGAGTGCTTACTCCCTTCAGTTGTTGGCAAGAGGTAGTTAAGAGAGCAGGAGATTGAGCATTGTCTGCAGAAACACTCTGTTATGGTTCTGAAAGGCTACTATTTGCATTCTTCCTTCCAGCCCAAGTGTACTGCATACTGTTTTCAGGATGGACATGTTCATTGTGCCTATCTCCTTCCCCCCTCCTCCTCCTCCTCCTCCTCCTCCTTCTCCTCCTCCCCCTCCTCTTCCTCCCTTTCCTCTTACTCCTCCTCCACTCCTTCTTCTTTTAAACTTTTCTTGACCTGTAATTTTTTGAAACGTTCTGAATAATAAAAGTAAGCATTCAAAGATTTCCCACTGTACATAAAATTTAATATAAATAGAGTCACCTTTTTAAGATTATCTAAGAAGTCAACTAGTGTTGCCCCTACTCCAGTCATGACTAATGTTGTCTAGGCTTGGCAGAATAAACCAATGCTTTGTTTGGAGAGTCACATGATCCATCTAAAACAAAACCTGAGTGAGGCAGCTGAGCTAGTATTATTGTCCAAATAGAAAAGCCCCTTCCCTTTCTGTGTTTTGTAATTTATCTCAATAGAAGCCCAGTGTCTGCAACAGAACTTTTCAAAGTGAGGACAAAAGGCTTGAATCTACAGATAAGATTAATCTTTGTGTTCAGTGTTTAAATCATAGCTAACGTTGCCATAGGATCTAATTTTTTTTAAACTTGTTTTTTTTTTCTGTCCTATCTTCAATCTAAAATTATCAAACATTCACACATCCTTTGTTTGAAAAAATATATTGCAACAGTAGCTTCAAAAACTAAATAAAAAAATAAAGATGGTCCCCTTCAGGAATGAGCGCAGATCCATAACTCCAAATCTTAGCATGCCAGGCACTGTATGTCTTGATCCCTGGGACACATCGGAGGAACTCTGGTGCCCTGGGAATTCCATAGTCAGCTTAATGAATGCAGAGCCTAAGCCGGTCCATAGCTACCTGAGGGTGAGGGCAAGATTGGAAGTGTCCTCATTATGCTTTCATGGCATTCTTCCCATTGCTAAGGGCCCAGTGCACCTAATTATGCCTCCTACGGCTCCCTGAAGATGGCCACTCCATAAATCTTTTTGGTGGGCTTTCACAACACAAATCAGTCTCAGTTAGAATTGCTCCATCAGGATTTAGAGGCTAGAGCAAATCATGCTCCCTAACACTACTATGGAGACAAATTGCTCTACAAAGAAGTGTGCTGCCTTAGACAGGCCATATCATAGCACTCCACTCTGGAAGTAGGAACTCTACAAAGACAGACTACAAAAGTAAAGAATACGAATGGTAGAAATCAGAGAAAATGGAGCTAAATAAACAAGCAGTGTGAAATACGAAAACTATTTTTATGGGTGCAATTTGACTTAGTTTTACTTAAATCTGAGGTGATCATCATCAATAATAATGTTGTGTGTGAGCACTCCCCAATTTTACCCTCGGACGTGCCACTATTTGAGTCAGATTTTCTAAGTTATTTCACATATTTGTATGTGTGCCTTCTATTCTGCAAAATGTTTACCCATGCCAACTTTGCAGTGATGTGAGAATAAGATTTCAAATTGTATGTGAAGACGTTTGATTGTGAGCATAAATTGTCTGTCTATACACTTCATGAAATAATAAAAACTTGAGCAACTGGTGCACTTACACACACATACACACACACACACACACACACACACACACACACACACACATATGTCTTCCTTATGATACCAATGTAATTACCTAATTTTCTCAAATACAAATAAGCAAAATTGCCTCCAATTTATTTTATAGTGATAATGACTCTCATTATATTTTGCCAATTCCAATCTAGTTAGTTTTATGTATCATGATGCATCAAAGTGATTTTTACATATGGTTTTCTCAGTAAATTCTTATGATTTATTAGGGAAAATATATAAAACTTGCCATTATCTGAAATAATTGTGATCTCCCTCAATATGTGTTCAATGGATGCTTTCCATTATCCAAATGTGTTTTTGGTGGTTTGGAACCTGAACACGTGGAGTTTCTGATACATGATTATGTCCAAATGTTATTAGCTTCTCCCCAGAAAACTGCTGTGAGGGGTACAGTGGCATCTTCTTGAAAAGCTTGGCAGTCAGAGTTTTTGACAGAGTGCTCTGGCCATGGGACTTTATTCTTCCAAGAATGTGTATGTACATACTGCTATCAGTGACACTGGTTTCCAGTATTCCAGAAAAGGAGGGTGATTTCCGAAGTTTTAAGCTTTCTTCCTGAATTTCTTTCCACCTTGCCAGCTACTTCCTGGCTCCTGGATTCTAGGTCATTCAACATCTCATTGACTGTGGAGCAAGATGGGGTAATTTTTCTCTCAGATCCTCTTTTCATACATAGATCCCTTGATACAACCACATTCTTTAATTAATTTATGGATCTTTCATCTTACGATTTTCTCCAAATTCTTGAGTCCCCAGTAAGGGGACCCTTGGAAAGATCAATGTATGTTTTCATGCTGTACACACACACACACACACACATACACACACTGCCAATAGGAAAGCCATAAGTATGTCTATCTCTAACTTCCTCTTGGCAGTTTCCATGTAAATTTTCTTTCTTTCTTTCTTTTCTTTCTTTCTTTCTTTCTTTCTTTCTTTCTTTCTTTCTTTCTTTCTTTTTCTTTCTTTCTTTCTTTCTTTCTTCTCTCTCTCTCTCTCTCTTTCTTTCTTTCTTTCTTTTGGTGGGGATTCAAGACGTTTCTCTGTTGTAAATCTGGCTGTCCAGGAACTCACTCTGTAGACTAGAATGCCCTTGAAATCGTGGAGATCTGCCTACTTCTGCCTTCCGAGTGCTGGGATTAAAGGCTATGTCACTACCTCCTGGCTCTCATGCAATACTTTAAAATGTAAGTCAATGTATGACACATCTTTATACTCTAATTCATTCATTCATAGATGATGCTAAATTCCCTTATCCTTCAAAACCTGCTGAGGTTGCCTTAAAAGGAATACGTAGCACCTTTTTCTATAGGTTAAATCCTGCCACTGGTTTGAAAATAAATAATATCTAGGCATTTGTTTGTGGAAGCTGGCTAGATGGGAACAAGTATTTCCACCAAGATAAAGTCACAGTTTGAAATATCAGAGAAAGGAATGAGCTAATCTTTTTACAAAGATCACTTCATATATGGAAGAGTTTACTCGTGAGATATTACTATTTTTCTACTTAATAAATGAACAAATGAGGGCTTTATGAGGACTTTCTCAGGATCCCACACAGATAATGAGTGGGAAGCTTGGGTTCTTGCCCTATGCTCTTCCTACTACATTGTGCCAATGGCTAGATCCAGATGAAATTTAAATGTCACATGCCTTCCATGACTCATAAAATGCCAAGTGCTGTGACAAAGTGATTTACTGTGTGTTCCCAGAAACGATTCTATAGCATAATAGACTATAAAATATCCAACTATTAAAACTGACCCTATGTTCTCATTTCACAGATGAGGAAATGAAAATGGAGAGGGGAAATGACTGCCAATTGATCATTAATAGAATTTATTGAACTCAATTCTAACTTTATCATTTGTCTCTTTAATATTTCTTAATGACTTCCCATGTAACTTTAAATTTATCTCAGCTGTCCACCATTAGTTTGAGAATTTTTGGAACACTTATCTGCCTCTTGTTTCTGTTAACAGATTCTTGAAGATTTTTTTGCCTTGTTTGTTTGTTAGATATCTGAATGACTTGCTCCCTATATCACTTTTACTTGTGTGTGTGTATATCTATGTGTGTGTGTGTGTGTGTGAGAGAGAGAGAGAGAGAGAGAAAGAGAGAGAGAGAGAGGAGAGTGTGTCAGAGACAGAGCAAATATAAGCATTCTTGTATACATGCACGTAAGTCCTTATAGGTATGAAGGCCAGAGAAATGATTATCTTTCTCAATTATTCTCTATCATATGTTTTAGTCAGATTCTCTCCCTGAACCTAAAGATAACTAATTTCTCCAACTGTTTGACGAGGTAGCACTAGAGATCCCCCAGCTCTGCCTCTTCAGCTCTGGGTGAGACCATGACCAACATTTAATATGGGTGCTGACTCGAGTGTCAAGCAGTTTACTGACTGAGATTTTGGAGAATTCTGTATCACGTATTTGGATCACAACACCCTGACACACACTTTCACACCTCTTCTTGGGCCTCTCACTCATACTAAAACAACAACAACAACAAAAATCACTTTTCTAGTTTGATATCTGAAATTATATTTTATACATGCTTTCAAAGTTTCTCTTCTTTCAGAATTATAGTGTCCAGGAACAGGATGCAGTTAGACTCCAGGAAAAAAAAGTGTTTAAAGAAATGAATATATTAATTAGCTTGATTCAATCATGCCAAAGTGTATAATTATAACATCACTGAGTATTTCAAATTTTTATATATATGTCAAAAATAAAGTTTAAGTAGTTTACAAACAGCTTCACACAAAAATAGTACTAATAATGAGCAATCATCAGAATGACCTGAAAACCACAGCAATTTCTGTAGAGGGTTGGAATGCTGTCTGCTTGATTATGGCTTCTACAAATGGCTCTTGGAAAACTCAGTACCATCTTTCTTGATGAAGATATTGTATAGAAATTCATCATTTTTATTTCTTCTTATGTTTATTTTTAACATCAAAAATGATGGATGGTCACTTTTATATGAATTATGAGCCTAGAATTGCTACAAAAAATTATTTTCAAAATCATGATGATCTTTCCCAGAAAAAATATTTAGTAGTGTTTATATAAAACCCAGTTCTGATTATGTATAATTTAAATAGCAAAATGGTTTCATCTTGCAATTGTGTAGTAGATTTATACTTATTTTGAAAATGCAATATAAAAATTATGAAGTCTTAGGAGAAGCACCAAGATGAAAGCTATACTTCACAGTCGAGGAAACCTCACGATCAAACCAATTTGTATCTTTACCCAAGTTTACAGTGTGCTTCAAAAATGTAATCAGACTAAACCTTCTCTTATATCCTTAGCATCTTTGGAGTTGAAGAGAATAGTAAAAACTTCAGAGTAAGAGCAAGGTTGGCCTACTGAATTTGATGGACTATAATTCACTCAACCTTTTCCTCACAGGACAGACTCTTGATACCTACCAGTCACTGAGATTCTACATGTTGAAGTTCATCATTGCTGTGCTTTGCTGACCAAAGCGTTTACCATAAACTTGGATTTGAAACACTTTAACCTGCTGAAGCTTCACTGTTAAATCTCAGAGTCTTCAGACTATGTCTTGTTAGGGTTTCTATTGCTGCGATAAATACCAGAAGCTTGGGGAGGGAAAGGTTTATTTCTACTTACAGTTGCATTCTATCGCCAAGACATGTCAGGACAGGAACTCAAGTTCCTGGAGGCAGGAACTGAAGCAGAGGCCATAGAGGAATGCTCGTTACTGGTTTGCTCTCCATGGCTTCCTTCGTTCTCTTTCTTATACAACTCAGGACCACCTGCCCAGTGGTGGCACTGTTCTGTGTTTTCTGGGACCTCCTCTATCAAGTAACAGTCTCGAGCCCCAAGATGGAAAAGCCCACCAGAACAGTACCTGCTTCCTCCATCTTGTTGGAAACCTTGTTCACCAACATAGGCGAAAATGATAGGCTAAGAGATTAAACATACGTACCTAATGATGGTTGGGCCTTTAACATTGACCCCCCCACCACACTATAGCAAACTTTTTGTAGGCTGATTGAAGTACATAATAGACATGGTCCAAAGTGACTGCACCTCTCCCTTACGGAATGCCCTGCTTCCTCTAAAAGCCCTACTTCTTCTGCAGTAAAATAGATCTGCTCAACAAGGCTGGGCTCTAGAGTCTGATTTTGGGCTGGTGACTCCTCTGTCGCCCTCACCCTCTGGAGGCAATCCCCTGTTCCAGATTACTCATCCTCCGCAGCACACAAGAAGCATTCTTAATCTATAAACTTCTTTTGAAATGAACATTTTTAAATTCCAGCAATATTCTTGAACCCATATATATGTCTTCAATCATTCTATACCGAGTTTTCTGAAGCAGAATTTTCCTAAAGGGAAGAAGTCCTCTAAGATTGGAAGTACTTCACTTGGAGTCAAGCACTGTAAATCTTATAATTTTGCATGTCTTCTGCAAATTTTTAAACTGTAAACTGAACTTTCTCATGCCTGGAGCAGAGCCTAGGCTCCCTTGATCCGTGTTACAGGTCTGTTCTCAGTTCTGCTATATCTGCCCTATGAAATTCTTTTTGGTGATGATTTCCATGGGGAATAGCTAGTTATGACCGCCTTGACTGTTTCTGCCAAACCTCCCTTCGCAGTCAATGTGACTCCTGGAGCCGCTGTCTACTTCTATTAAACTTACTGATTAAAACTCCTTGCACAAAACATATCTAGGGAACACTATGGATTCCAAATGGATTCCGATAATTGAGGTGGCCCATGGGTCACTCTTATTCTCCACATATTATCTGATCTCTGTGTTTGGCCTTTAGGTGTGCACTGTTCCTTCCTTGACTTATAAGTAATAAAGTCTTTACACCATCTCCCAACCTGCCCAATCACTGAAGGAATGACCTAACAGCATTTATATAAATAGAGACACCTATTTCTGAGTATTCTGTCTGTGGCAGGTCTTTGCAGAAGCGTGCTCTTCTTAGCTCAGCTTTGTATTCAGTGTCCTGTCTTAGATTCCCACCTAAAATAATTCACTTATATATTTTGCTTATACATTAATACAATATCAGCTACCTAAATGTAAAATTAGAAGCATAAGCTCTCTGAGTGATTTCAGGACAACTGATCGCGAAACTAAAGACTTGTAAAGAATATGAGGAGTAAATTTGGCATAAGCTTGAGTACTTATCAAAGACTCATTGTTATACAAATTATATGGTGTATATGTTTGCATATGCAGCTGCGTGGTGAAAGGGATGTTTGGGTGTGTATGTTTCTTTTAATGAAACTAAAATAGCCCACATGGTTCTTTAAAAGAATAAGTACTGCTATAGTTGGTAGTTGAATGTCACGTGTTAATGTTGTATTTCTCAGAATGACATTGTTATTTGGGAGTGCAACCTTCACAGAGAGGAGCCCTTGATCACTAAGGTCATGGCCCCACAGAGTTCGGAGACATTGATCATTCTCTCTGCTCTGACTGGATGTACAAATTTTGGCTGTGCCATACGTCTTCTCCTTTATCATTCTCTGTTCTCACTGAAACTGATCCATTATAGGCACTGTGCCCTTGAACCATCCAATCTCTGAACAAAATAAACCAAGTCCCTTGTAAGTTAATCACATCATAGTGTTGTAACACAAATCTTACAAATAGAAATCTTTTAATCACAAATAAGGTTTCATTATACCATTTTGTCATCCTAATCATCTTGTAAATATTTTCACTGCTATGAAATGAAAAAAAAATGTGGCTTCTAAGTGTTTAATTCAAGTTCAGGATTTTGACTGGAGATGAATTGAAATCTGAAGGCAGGATTATCAGAACAGGAAGTTTACATGCTTCTGCTTATGTTAGCAGTTTAATCTGTAACCTCGCATAGCTGCACATACTATTCTTTTCCTTTAACACTTAATACATTCAAATCAACAAAATTCCTAGATCGCTATGTACAATTTCCCAAATGCTATTCTAGATTTTTCTGAATTTGGATACAATTTCTTGGACATGATATGCAAATAGACTCAGATGAAGAGTGTTATTTTGCTGTTGGAAGCTTAATTTCTCAGAAAGAAGTTTTTTTCTGAAAAAAAAAAAAAAGAATGAAAAGACAGAATAGTTGAATTGAACTTGTATCTTTGCTTCTTGACTCCCAAGGAAAGAGAATACGTTGCCTAGCTTCCTTCCATCACTCTCTGTAGATGCTCTGGTTAGCAGAAATCATTGCATGGAGCTAGGCAAAGATGCTTCAAAGAGACATCCATGTCTGAGGATGACGGTCAGGGATATAAACTTTTTATTTAGGAATAAAAAGGCTTTCCAAGTAAATCCACTGGCAAGTTTTACTAGATCATAAAAATATTACAGTTTTATGTTTGGAAGAAGATTCTTGAATAGTCATGCATCATTCCCTATGCTTTACTGAATTTTCCTGTGCTTTAAATTTAGATAGACGACAGTACTGGATTTGAAAGATATCTAAGCAACTTTTACTGACACTATGAAAATCTCAGAACTTTCTCAATGGAATGTATATCCTTGAGTGTATACAATGGATTGTTCTTAAAATATTTTGTCTCCAAATACCCTTAGTTATTTCCAAATAATACTTCAATATTCATTATTTCATTCATCTACATATTTATTAAGTGTTTTGTGTGTATCAGATACTGTTTTATTCTGATTATACTTTCAAATAATTTAAGAATTACCACTGCTCAATCAATATTCTAATGAAGAAGAGAGAAAAATAAACAGAGAAGTTCATTTCCCATAATCCGAAGTGCCATGAGGAAGGTAACACAGTAAATCAACAGCAAGTGAGTAAGGAGAAGAGTAATTTAAATAAAAGAGAAAGAGAATATTAAAGAAAGAAGGTAACTACTGTGGAAAGAGATCTGAATAACAAGAAGGTACCACCTTATAAATAGCATACAGAATGTTTCTTGCAACGACTGAAGCACCTTCAAGAGGACTGAGCTGTGAAAGAACATGGCCTGCATTGTCTTTTCAGAAACAAAGAAGTTAGTGAAACAGTTTATTGAGCATGAAGTATAAGGTCTGAGAGGAAATGGGGAGGGGCTTTGGTTCCATAATATCATAGTACAATTGTTTACTTGTATCTAATCTATTCTCCATGTTCTGGATTCTCATCACTTGCTTTAATCAATAAACTTCATAAAGCAATGCCTTTTACATTGGAAAAAAGCTACCAATATGCACATGGAATAAGTCTTAGCAATAAGCTTCCTAATGATGTCTGGAGCATCTCTACATGCATTGTTTCTCACATGACCATCTGTCAAGCGAAAATGTGCCAGGAACCATAAACCTTAGACAGTAGCACGGGGAAATGGAAATCGATCGAGCTAGGAGTCAGAGGCGCAGTGTGCTACCATTCTCCCATTTGCGGTATCTGCTAGCTTGTGGGCCTTCCCTCCACCGGAGTTGCCTCCTCTGTTAAATGCAAATGTCAAGGACATGGCAGGAAAAGACTAGAATTCTTAAAATACGATGAGCTGAGCCATGAGAAGGCACACATGTGTTAATGACTTTCCAAGAAAGCAAAGGACACGGAAGAAAATAATATACAGTATCTGCCAATGAGAATTTATAATTAGTTGTAGGATTCCTAATCAAATGTCGAATTAGACTGGGACAGCCAGGAATAAGCTTTAAATTTATTGATACATCCAAAGAACAAATGAGAGCAACCATTGCTTATGCCCTTCATGAAATAAATCCAAGGAAAAGCTAGCAAGCAGTTATTGCTTTATTTGATTAATTGTTCTGTTTATTGGGTTGTGACTTACATTGTGTTGGATGAATAGGACACATGAAATAGATTTTAGTATGTTTTCAATTTTATTTTTAAATTTTTGTGTGTGTTTTGCCTCTCTTTATGTCTGTGCACCACATGGATGAAGGCCTAGTGTAGACGAAAAGAGGGCACGTGATCCAGTGAAACTGGAGTTCTGGGCAGTTGTTAGCCATCATGTGGGTGATGAAAACCAAACCTGAGTCCTCTGGAAAAGCAGTCAGAGCTCTTAACAGTTAATCTACCTCATCCCTGCCCCTGAGACACAATAAATAAATCGACAAAGCCATGAACAGAGCAAGGGAGTTAGCTTTTGAAGCAGTCCATGTTTTCTTGCTCTTTGTGCCAAGGAATGGGATAATCGCAAAATGAGCCAGATTTGTCCATCTACTGAGAGTCTAGAACCTAGAAAGCACTTTTCTACTTCCGTTTGTCAGGCAAGGTGTTTAGTGAACATGAGAGAACTACTGAAATGATTACTTCCTCTCATATCAGAGAGCAGCTCAGAAATTAGAAATATCATCTGTTTTGTATAACAGGTTAATAGGTCATCTGCAATACGACCAACTTGGAAATGTGTTCAAAGTTCCAGGTTGCCACTTGCATCAGACTGAAAAAAAATATCTCTCATAATATGACCTAAATATATATATATATTTTCATAAAGAAACTGAATTACTAGGTAGGTTTCTAGAAGATTCATAATCTTCATTTTTGGCAGCTCAAAATCAGTTGTTTTCTATTCATGTTGCATTGTAGGTTATGCAGGGGAAGATGGATTGTTGACTCTATTCCAAAGCAGAATTAAGAAAGTATGTTCAGGTTTTAAAATATTTGCAAATTATTGCTTTTGAAAGATATTAGGTGTGAAGGAATGAAGTAGAGAAGGAAGCATGTGTGCAGATAAATTTTTAGAAGACAATGATCCCAGTCCTGGTCAGCCATAAAATGTGGCTATTTCTAATGTCAGTAAATATCTAGCTACAGAAATAGGAGTTGTATGATCATCAGAAGTGGGGGCAGAAGTAAGTATCAGAGTAGCAGTAGACACCCATTAGTCCGACCTAGTACAACAATCCTGTGCTCACTCTTAGGTCTCTTCTAGATAGAGTAATTCCAGAAATGCAGGGTTTTGCTTATAGGAGAAATATATGCCAGTTGTGAAATTTTCCTTCAGAATACTGAAAGGCTGACCATAGAGACTGATTAAGTTCTCCATGTGTTGGGAGAAGGGAAAGATAAAAGGAAGATGACAAGATGTAGGATGCTACTTTGGGTTAATATATAAGAGAGAGTCTGAAACTGAGCCTGAGACACAAGTGTAGAATGCCAGCACATGAGAAGCTATAACAGGAGTTCCGATGAGGAGCAGGAGCTGATGAACCGCTTGGGTTACACAGTCAGTTCCATGCCAGCACGAGCTCTATAAGAAGATCATATCCCATAGTAAAGGTGCTGATTTTTCTACTACTGTAGAAAAACATAAGGAAAGATAAAACGTAGAAAATCTCAAATATAAGAACCTGGCATTAATAATTATTCACTTTATTGTACATGTTTACATCTAGGAGTTACAGATTTGTCCAGATAGGTCTGTGTCTTAAAGTTCTAATGTCTGTATTATTTTGTCACTGCACATATCACTTGATGTTAAATATTGAGATTTTCACATAGATTTTTACTTATACTTTGATGGCTACAAGTAGCTCATGAATTGACTTACCAAAAACAAAACAAAACAAAAACAAGAACAAAACAAAACAAAACAAAACAACAACAAAAAAACCAAAACTTCATTTTACAAAACGCCAAGAATGAGCTCAGATACTTTTGAAGTAATATCTTAGGGTTCACGGTAAATTTTAAGGAAATTTCTACAGACAAGCACATATTAAAAGAAAACTTCCTTAGCAGTGATGAAAGCTTCTCTAGGGCCCTTGGGAAACAGAACAACATACTTCTTGAATAGCCATTGCTGTTTCTCTATTATCACAATGGAGGATATCAGCTAATGTGCTTTAGAAGGTTGGAGACATAGTGATCACTACAAAAGCATCACATGGATAAAAATATCAAAGGCAAACTAAGGAATGTGTGGAATAAGAGCCTTCTGAACAATAGACTATTCATAATAAGATCCAATCCCAGGATAGAAAAGATCACAGCCTCACAGTGTGGCTTCCAAATACCCCCTAGAAGAGAATCGTGAACTAGAAAGACTATGGAGCAGTCTCCATTTTTAATCTGCTGAGTTACATACATTATTATGCATGGGAAAACTGTGAATATTTGTGAATCTGTACATGGGCCTTAAAATTACAAAACTCTCAATGTCTAGAGCCAGTTGATGGAAGTATTCCAAGCTCATAAATCTAAAATTTACAATGTATTCTAAATACTGAACATCAAGATAACACTTGAACCTGTAAAAAAAAAAAAGTCTTCTTTCCCTTTCAGTCTGCCTCCCTGTGTCCAACCATCTCAAATGAATATGTTTATTTGAAAATATGTAGGTGTTTTTGGGGTAGGCTTTGGTATTTGCTCAGTGTGTGTTAAAGGTGAGTCTCTCGAAACATATAATAAAATAAACCTATCCGATGGATGTTTTTATTCTTGCCTGTCATTTTTAGTCCAAATTTTTATTCAAAAAAACACCCTCCAAAATCAAGGCTAATTAAATGCCATATTTCTATTTTATTTGTGGAAAGCATGGGCTGCCAGATTTGGCCGACTCTGTGGGGCTGACTATAATTTCTCACTTAAGAGGGTAATTTATTCATGACACTAATTGATGATGGAGTGATCATTACAGCTACATGGTGTGTCATCCTTTCAATGCCTGTGTCGGTCTACTCCGAGTTGCTATCTGTCTTTTGTGAACTTCAGCTCCAGGATAATTATACGGCTATATGTAAATCAGCCCCTCCCATCTCTCTGATTTTTGAATGAAAACTCAGTAATGGAATTACCGTATAACCATTTTATACACACCATAAAAGGATTTTTCAGAATTTGGTATAAACTATGAGGTGAAAATTGATTTGAAAGATCAGTTTTAGGACATGTTATCAGAAATTAACTTTAATGATACATTTGGAGGTTTCTAAACTTAAGCCAAGTGAAGCCTTAGAATAATGCACTTATTCTCTTTACTAACTTCTTATTAAGGAACTCTGTAACTTGTCCTTTATTTTATGACAAGATATTTGAAAGGTTGATTTGAATGAGTCATAGTCATAATTATTAGGGAGTATAAAAAGATAATAGATTTTGAAACTTCTTTTTTTTTTTAAGGTCTTAAAATACTACCATGAACTCTTGTTCTGTTAAATCTCAGTCTCTGGAGTGTCTGTCTTTAGGTACCAACCCAAACTCAAAAGTGAAGAAACTATGAGAGCCCATATGGAACCACTTAATCTTTTTTTATGTACAGATCATTTCCTGAATTCAAAATGTAGAAATATGGGCCCATGGGTTCCATTTATTCAAAGTCCTCATGGGAGATTGATCACAAACATAGGTCCAAAATAAAAGCATGTCTTGGGGAGAATGGGTAAACACTGAATAAACTTTCTATGCACACCCAGAAAAGGAATACACACTTCTCTTACAGCAAACAACAAAGTCTCATCAAAGAGTGTTGCAGAATCTTGTATCAAACCACACACAGATAAAGGTTTCTTTGCATCTGTTTCATATCTGTACCCTGTAATTCCCCACAACCCCTTACATGTTGTATTAACAAGGCTGCTTTGATTCAGTGGTCCTGATTCTGTCACCCTAAGATAGGCCCCATTCAGCAGTCTAAGCAGGTACCTTAAATATATATTTGATTAAGTTCCCAACCCATGCAAAAGCCTTCTGTGTTTTCTCATCATGTTCAAAATAAAAAAATAAAATGCTGTAAATGGAGAAATGTCCTAGCAGAAGACAGTCATATGCTTCAGGACAGTCCTTCTGTGAATGGTGGACAGCCACACAAAGGGATCCTGGGAAATCCAATAGCCTACACTGTCGTTTTTTTAAAGTATAATTGCTGCTATGAGAGTCAAAGAGTCAAACAAACGTATAAGGTCAAGAAGTTACAGTAACCTAAGGTCATTTTTAGTGAGTTTGGATAAATTAATTTCAGCCTAAGTATACAATGTTTATAAAATGTGTGATAATACTGAGCAATGTCTTCAGTTTTCTTCATTAATCTCTGACACCCAGAGCCACACTGAGTCCCACAAGCTATGATCATGTTTAGAGCTCTATCCAAAGATACTGCTTTATAAAATGACATCGTATTTTAACTATACATATTTGAACCTGTGTTTTGTTTCACCAGTTTTAAGATTGTCTGTTTGTATTCAGTAGATTAGGTAATGCACTCTCCAGGTGTGTATCCCAGGAATGATTGGATACAACTTCCAGTTTACGGAAGGACATTCTATGGTTATACAAAGAAATTGCCTAAGGTTTCATTTCTAAGGACTTACCCTTTGTGTTAAGCAACATGATCATAGATTCCTTCATCATACGCGCTGCTTTCCTTTCTGCCCTAGCTGTACTTCTGCTTCTGAATATGTCATGTTGTGTCTTTGCTTTCATCACTTGCCTTGCCAGGAACACTTCTTTTTCGAGGTATCTACTCCCTCAAAGTAGCTGAAATACCACGTGTTCTAAAGGACCAGGCCCATAACACCCAATGTAAATCACTCTCATTAAGCTACCCAGGGGGCCAAGGTAGAACTTTTCCCCGACTTTCCATCATATGGTTTATGGCTGCCTTAGACTTACTCATATTTTCTGTCTCACTGAAATGAATTCATCTAAGTAGCTTCTTCTCCAAAGCTGAGATATTTGCCCTTACCAATGATGATTTAGTGTAGATTGAGTAAACTAATGAACAAATCGATACACTGTATCAATAAATGAGATGTATAAAACTACCCGGGCAGACCATTTTGCAAACCCATCAGATTTTCACATAATTGAGGCGCCATTTGATTACTTTATTGGGGTTAGTTTAGGGAAACGTTTTTACTTTGAATTTTTTTATGCATGCCTTAAATGTTATTGAAAATATCCAAGCCCTTCCACAAATATAAATATAGATTCTCAAAGTGCATCCAGACTAATACAGGTTTTGAATGCTTTAACTTAGTTGCTGACATTGCATAATTCTTAGGAGATTTACTTTTAAAGTAAATTCAATGTAGTGAAGACATTTCATATTTCTGTGAAGAGTGACAGACTAATGACAGTTTTACTTGGTATGTTCTGTAAAGCTGACCTTTAATACATAATTTAGTTAACATAGTGATGAATGGACATATAAACAAAGTATGTTTTTAAGATTTATTTTTTACATTATGTGTATGTATCTGTGTGTACCTTACATATGTCCTGTGCATATACACAGTGCATCAGTGGTATGAAATATTTGAGAAAGACATCGCACAACAATTAGAAAGTATAAAAGTAAAGTCTCTTACCTTGTCCATAGTTTTGCTTATCAGGGCCTTCCTTCTTTCAAAAAGTTTTGAGTTCTTTGTTTTATTGTCTTCTTCTATTCAGGAAATCTTCCTTATCTGCTCTTACAGAATGTGTCTGCTGGTAATAAATCTTTAGTTCTCCTTCTTCTGAGGATCCCTTGCTCTCCCCTTCATGTTGAAGGATGTGCTTACTGGGAGGAGGAGTGAGGAATACAATCTTTCTTTTGGTGCATGAAAATATTGCGGCCCTGATCTCCATGATGTATTTCCTGCTGAAAGATGAGCTGCTGTTTCATTTTAATTGTCATAAAGAAAAGGTCTATGTCACCTCTTTCTTAGTGACTTTAACACTGTCATTTGGTTTCCAAAATCTAACCCAAACATGTTTTGGTGTGAAATGGGAATTTTTTTCAATCTTACTTGCAAAAGGCTGTCTGTTAATACATAGACTTCTGTGTTTTGCTAGATTTTGGGAATAAACAGAAATCATATCTGGGAGTACATGGTTAAATCACTTAGCTTCCCTTTCTTTAAGCATAGTGATATGATACCTTAATTTTCACACAAGTATTCAGTGCTTCAAGTTATTTTTCTTCACATATCCCTGATTTTTCAGATTAGTTAATACCATATCTCCTATTTCAATGATTATTTCTTTTGTCTCTCTATTCTGTTGTTTGGCTTATCCATTATTTTTTAATGTAAACTATTTAATTAATTTAATTTCATTAATTTATTTTTTAAATTATTTTAAATTAAATTAAATAATTAAAATAATTAATTAAATGTAAAATATTTTTCTTTGTAACTTCTAAATATTTACCAAATTTTTTTCTTTGCTCTCATTATCTATTATTTTCATTTGTAACACCTTCATAATTAGTTTTTGAAGGATTTTCATGCTGGTTGGTTTACAATGTATAACATATTTTACATTTCTAATATCATTGTTTACCACTGATCGATTTTAATTTTCAATGATATAGCTTCCTTCTTCCAGCTTCATGGTATCTAAGTGATATATGCATGTCTGTGTGTATGTGTGTGTGTATATATATATATACATACATATATATTCATATGCATATATGAATATATGTATTCATATATATATATATATATATATATATATATATATATATATATATATATATATATGAAAAGCTGTATGTTAGGGTCTGATATTACGGTAATCTGAACTTCTCTTTGTTGTTGTTTGACCTGGCTTCTTTTGGGACCATGGGCTGGAAGGAGTGATTGCCTTATTGTATCAGATGCCACAGCACTCCAGGTGTCTCATTCGGGCTCCATTGATACTTTGGAGAACATTCTTCACTTCTCCTATGCCTGTAGGCTTCCTACTGCAATCTTCCTGTCTGAAAAAATGTAAAATCATGTTACATTTTCCCCCTTATGCCTTCCACTGAGATACTCCTGGGGTTAGCCTGGTGCACTGACTTGTTAGTACTTGTCAGTGCTGAAATATCTAGGCAATGAGATTTTCTACTATAACAAGAGGAACACTGGCTGCTATCAGAAAAACAGAATTGGTCATAATTATCTATTCCTTCACTTGCTTTAAAATACCTTCATAGTTGATTTGTTACATTTTCATGGTGGTAGCTGAGGCTTCTTGTCTCAGTGATAAGGAAGCCTAAAGTCACTCGTAACTCATTTCTCATGGGTTAAATTATAGGCTTTATTACGGCCATATGGAAATGCAGACTCTGCTGCCTACAGGACTCTTCATCTCAAGCCTGCAGTGGGGTACTGTGCCTTGTTTCAGCTTGCTCCTGAAGTCTCCATGCCTTACTGGCTTTTTTCTGTTGTGGATAGAGTGATGGCATAGTATTCCTGTGGTGTTTGGCTGAAGCAAAGCAGACATTGTCTACATTTTAGTTTGGCAAACTGTTCTTGTTCTGGTTCATTAACCGAAACAAGAGGCTTTTGTAGCTTTCTTTGTGCACATTGACATGTCTGGCTTGCTGGGTTCTTCAAGTCTGGAAAGATACAAGAAGAAAGAAAAATAATAATCACTTAAAAATACCACAAAGGAACTCATCACTGAGATACTCCTTGAATATCTATTTGTACCAAGTGATGTTTTTCTTTTTGCAATTATTATGGCAGTTTTCAAACTAGTGTCAGTGACTATCTTTTTTTTTTTTTCTTTTAGCAAATTCTGAGAACACATGTTTAGCTCCTTTTACTTGAAACAGAATTCACTGCCATACTGTTTAAATGATTTTTTTCTAAACTTGATTTCAATTACCCAGTATGAGTCACTCATTTATTTCCTGCTAAGCCCCTTGGTGAAGTATGCTATTTATACATGATAACAGCTTATCATTCTTGTACATTGAATTTGAAAGCTGGACGAAGGCCAGGAGTGTACCACTAATTTTGATAAGTAACTAAAATAAAACAGATTTAAAAGTTACAAAACAATAGTTACAAAACTTTCCTCATATTTATTATTTTTCTGCCTCATATTGATATTTACAACAATCTTATACAATGGCCAAAACAAACTAAATTAGCTCTGGACTGGGTAATAGTAGTAAATGCTTGTTTATCATGATCATGATCATGATCATCATGATCATCATTATTATTATTATTACTAACTATTAACTTCAGAAAGGAAGGGTTACATAACATTAGGCTCATAAGGGCTATCAGGTTGCTCACAGCAAAGGAGCTTCAAATGCTTTGACCTGAGAATTAACAGTCACTGCGAAGAATGAACACTGCTGTCTTACCAATTAAATTATGAAAACTTGCATTTCCTCCTAATAGCAATGTCTCAAGAGTACAAACTTGTTCGATATATGAGTAATACATAGATACCTTCAGATGAGATAACTGGTAAAAATGTCTGTATGTGTTTTCCATATATCGACATAGTGCTTGAACACAGTCAAATTCAAAAGTAATTAAAAAATGATTGCATGGTATATAAGTTATTGAAACAAACATCAGTAGAAAAAAGCACATTTCCTTGGAAAAATTAAATAAACTCAATAAAATCAAGACTGTTTCTTATTTTGCAAGCATTTTCTGGTCTTGCTCAAGAGCCAAATAGATACATACACACACACACACACACACACACACACACACACACACACACACACACACACAAAAACCAGGAACTGCACTATTAAAGTAGCCAAATTAATGGGGTCTTATGTACCAACACACAGTGTTTCTCATCATCTGTCACACTTCAAAGCTTAATTTAAACATACCTCCAGAGAATCTTTTCTTTCCTTGGCCAATGAGAAGCACTTTTACAGCTGTAATTTTTTTCCATTATAAGGTAGAGCCTTCTGAAATCATGTTTCCAAATTACCAGTTAATAAAGGTCAGCCATCCAGGAATTTGATTGGTTCAATATGATTTCATTAGGTGTGATATGGTAATGCAGGAGAAGAAGAAAACCCATCTTGTTAATATAAGCAATTTGAAAGGCAAGGATCATTTTGGGGTAATAGCTTGCATAATTCTTTGGATTCTTTGAGTTATTGAAGTGTACAGAAGATATTAAAATAAACTATGACACTCCAAATGGAAAATTCATCCTATGCTAAAAGAATGAATTTATGTTAAATGTATACTTAGAGTAGATAAAATCGTCTTCTACTTTCAAAAGCAATGACCTCATCAGAGAACTGTAGGGGTATAAGCTGAAAAAAAAACTGTGAGTCTTATTTTAAAAAGCATAAAATAATGACTAAGACAATCTAGTGGTAAACCACATTGGATATATACAATCAAATACTGGAAATGTTTATGAGGGATTCTACCTAAACACTAACATCGGTTCATTTCCAAATGTCTTATAAGGATCTCAGTTCCAAAACTTATATGTAGTTATTGACAAATTAGATTGTGAATAGAAAACACAGCTAGATAAAAAGTAAAATAGTGTGGTAGGATCTCAATTAAGGACTATCAAGCTTACATTGTGTCTTCCAAAGATGGAAACATAACATTTCATTACTGAGAAGGTTTGTTATCCGTTATTTCAAGGACTTTTACCTTGTTTTAAAGGAGGAATACATTTTTTAAATTGGGAATATATAGTAACACATATACATCATCATCATCATCATCATCATCATCATCATCATCATCATCATCATCACCAACATCAGATCCTTTGGTTATGCTGCCATTATGAAGACAAGACCATGACCAAACAACTGTATCTAGGAGTCAGCTATTGTCTTTTACCTTGAAGAAACACCTGCAGATCAGTTCAGTACAGCCCTCAGTGTATTTGTAAAATGGATTTACTACACTTATTTACAATTATCACAGCTTAAAGATGAGTGTATTAAAAGATCTATGCAAGAGACTGACAGATTATCTAATGTAATTGCTTCCTGTATCTACAAATGAGAAAACAGAAAAGATTGCATTATTATACACAATAACTACATTTTCTATACCTCACCTTCTCTAAAAAGAACAAAACTGATTTCACCTGTAAGTTATGAGCTATAGGCTTTCAGAAACAAAGTGACAAATGAAATAGACTTTTCTTGACAATATCCTTCTTCCCCTCCACTAACTCCAGAGGAAGAAATGTGGATCTATGAATTTACTCATACAGTAAAAGGGGGTAACAGAGGCACAACTTCTCAACACTCTATTGTTCCCACCCTAAGCCACAGAAGTATTGAACTGACATGCAAAGTTTTACATATGGCTGTGTTTTTCAAGAGCATTTTCTCTAAAATCAAGATTAAATATCAATGTGAAGATGAAAAAATAATGTATGTTTAGGAAAGATTAAAAGAATAAGGAAAGAGGAGGGAGGGAAAGAAAAGAAAATAGCTCGTATATTGCATATTTGTTACATTATGAAAAAGTATAGCTAGGCAGTGGTGGCATACATCTTTAATCCCAGCACTCAGGAGGCAGAGGCAAGCAGATATCTGTGAGTTCAAGGCCAGCCTGGTCTACAGAGTAAGTTCTAACTCTAACTCTAGTAAGTTCTAACTCTAACAGCCAGAGTTACAACATAGAACCCTTTATCGAAAATTCTTATCATGGAAAATTATTATATTATGGTATTTTTATAAATTGTTTCTAGATTCAATTATCAGCTAGAATGCAAACACAGAGTCCATATGTTGTGCTCTAATGCTTCTAATGGTTCTAATGTACCAATCACAGAGGACAGCAAAGGACAGAAAGTATGGTCTTAAACTTGACTAATAATTTGAGCTGTTTGTAAGGGACTTTATTGACAAGATCTATTTAAAGTATTAGTTTGAGGAGCTGTGCCTGTAGATTAAATCTGCTTTCCTTTACAAACTTCTTAGAAACAGCCCTTAGCTCCCACCCCAGAGCTGTTCAGTAGGACATTCTACAGGTAAGGTGGAGGGGGTCTGCTTTCCCCACAGTCTTAAAAACATAGCTGAAGCCAGAGGGATTGAGAACACCAGGAGAACAAGCCCCACATTGTCAACTGACTAGCATTCTTAGGGGCCCACAGAAGCCATAGACATGGGACCAGTAGGATCCCCTGATTACATCACATGGCTGTCTGGATTGTTGTCCTTAAATATCTCCTACAGGCAGGCGTGGGTATGTCTCTGACCATTTTACCTGCCCTTGAGACCCTTTTCTCTTGTCAGGCTGCCTGGTCCACCCTTGATGTAGTGATAGGTGCATGGCCTGGTACCATCCCACTATGCCTGTATTCATATATATATATATATATATATGTAAATATACTTTATACAATGTATATTATATATTATTAGTATATAGTAACATATTTGTTACAAGCATTTTTTGTAATAGAAATTAATGAAAAAAGAGGCCATGAATTTGAAAGAAAAGAAGGAAGGAGGGTTTGGAGGGAGAAAAGAAAAGGAGGTGAAGTGATATAATTATACAATAGTCACAAAAGTTAAAATAAAAAAAAAAAAAGAATCTCCCCCAAAACTGTTAGGTACTTAGGATACATGCTTTCCATGCAAAATCGTATCTTGGAAAATCTGCAAAGTGCTTGCTTGCTATTTAAAAATACTTTCCTTGGCAATTTCTTTTTTAGGTTGAATATGTAATATGGAGAGGATTTGTGTTTTTCTGAACACAAAAACAGAGAAAGGAAATATTTAGAAACTGATTTCCACAGGATATGTCTGTCTCGTTCAAGTTTTAAAGGTGAGACTATAAAGTTATTGAAGAGCATAAGAAGTACCAAAATCCTGGAAATACCCAGTTACTTCACTGAGAGATGGAGGCAGTTCTGACACCTGAGGTTGAGGTACTCTCCTCTCAGTGAAGGATCTTCTTTGGATTTGAAGATTGCTCCTTTGATTACATTTGAGAATGAAATACCGTATCTTTGGGTATGTAAGTTGTCCAATAGTGGTCAAAATATAAAAAGCTTGAAGGAAGCCTAGTATTTTTATATGTTAGTGGTTCAGTCCTAGAACAATGACAGTTAACTGGTTCGTTAAGGGGTATCTCTGATGTCATTCTTTGTCTACAATAAAATGTTTTGAGTAAACAATGTGTATATATTGTTTATACATATCATATATATATGATATATATGTTATATATAATGTGATTATAATATAATGAGATTGAGGAAAGCATTAAACTTATGTATGAAAAAATATTATGCTTAAGGGACACACTGGGAAACTGTCAAGTCAACTGAATGGTTTAATCAGAAGTTGCATTGCAGGTACAACATTGAGATCCGAGACCTTTTCCCCTTCCCTTGTGTTAATTTAATTTGCATTAATTGATTCAACATTAGAGAGCTATTTGGAAAGTAAAAGAAGAAAAGCCAGTGTGCACTTTCTAGTCTATCAATAACTACAAGATGTGAAAATTAAATCACGGGACCAACTGTTTTTAAGCTACCATATTATTCTGAATTATTTTCTTAATAGAAAGTTCAATTGGCAATTAGAGAATCCTATTCTGTGAGCCTTCTGAGTCATTTTACGATTCTGAGCCTCAGAGTGCTGTTGAAACACAAAACGAAAAAACTGGACCTGTAATTTCTTGATGTGATATACATCAGGTAATTGACTTCTTTAGAAGTCATGTCTGTAAAATTTAAAGTGATAAAGACAGAGAAAACATCAAGCAGTAGCACAAGGCAAAAAGGGAGAATCTAATTTTAATGATTTCCAAATGCCACTTCTTTCATTTAAATATTGATCTTTATTAATTTTTCAACTTATATGTGTGTGTGCAGACGAATGTAGAAGCCCATAAAGATCAAAGATGTCAGGTGTCTTGGGGCTCCAGTTATAGGTGGCTTTGATTTGCCAAGAGAAGATGCTGGAAATCAGACTTGGTCCTCCAGCAATGTTTGCTGTTAGCTTTTTCTAGGAGTAGATAGCATGAATTTCCCCTCAATATCATATTTTCCCTTAAAAACCCAATAAAAGTTATGCATATTAAAGTATTCTTGTTGGAAAGTATTATTAATTATATTTCAGTATTTGAAATGAGAAAAATATGAAATATCATTATAGAGAGTACACACCAAATAGACTGTACGAATAAACTTTTACTGCATTTCTATAAATACTTATTTACTCCCTCTTGTATCATTCTACCCTGCTGTCAATTTATTCTCTTTTGTTTCACATTTTGGGTTCAGTTTAGTATAAATTGTTACATTATCATACTAATTTATTAGTCACAAAATTACTTTGTGTAATATACTTATGGATTTTTGAGAAAACAATCAAAGCTGAAAATTAGGTCAATATTGGCTCGGTTTTGACAAA
This sequence comes from Cricetomys ansorgei, assembly GCA_026225945.1. Taxonomy (NCBI): domain Eukaryota; kingdom Metazoa; phylum Chordata; class Mammalia; order Rodentia; family Nesomyidae; genus Cricetomys; species Cricetomys ansorgei. Next base: position 29,474,016 of record JAMJFZ010003163.1, read on the forward strand.
TCCATGAAACTAATTCAAATTATAAATTATTATTAGTATTACAGAAAATTCTTTCAAACTGTCTTCTCAATCCACAGCACAGGAACGAGTCTTCAGTTTTCTATGTTATATATTGGATTTAGGTTAGTCAATAATTCTGGGCTACAGAGACTGCTCAGCTGTTAGAGGCTAAGATTCACATGGTTAGTTACTAATTTCCTACACATAAATTATAATCTTACATACTCTAAGTTTGTTTTCACAGGGTCTTGTATAGTCCAGAAGTATGTGAAACATGCTATTGAGCAGCAGATGACTTTAGTCTTAACCATCCTGACCCAACATCCATGTCAGCATCATAGGATTGTACACAATACCAAGCATGGATTACCTAAAATACTGTGTACTCCAAATCATCTCAAAGAAGTAGACACCACTTTTTTTTGTTTTTTTCCCACATTTTCATCCAATTGAACTCATTCTTTAGTATCTTAGTAATAATACCCTTTTACATAGTGCTGTCCAGAAGCAGAGTACTAAGTATGCATCATCATTTTTCCTATCGTTCAAAAGAAATCATTCGATATTTTGCACTGAGTGCTATAATGGTTATAGATCAGTAGAAGTCACATTTTATTCAGCTGAAAGAGTTAATTGCACAGCCAGTCATTTTTAAATTTATACACTGTAACCATCAATAGCCACTATTTTTGAAGTTATCTTTGAAATTTATTGAACCAAGTATACAATTTACTCTATTGACAATAAATTTTATCAGTTCATTCTTTTGAATGGTAAATCAACTTTCTGTTGCTCTTTTAAATTTATATTAGACATAAATATAGTGCAAATACCATAAACTCTACCATTTACTTTTTATGTTTAAAACTAAATGGTGGTGATTATACATCCCCGTGGGTATGTTTTAGGAATTGTAATAGAATTCTATAATATTTTGATACTTAAAAAAAAACTTACACCCATAGTCACTTCATATTTTTTCAAGGTATTGGCCACATTAACTTATTCTCTTGTTCTCTGGCTCTGTCTGACATTTCCTAAGAAGAGACATCATAAATACATGACTTTTTTTTCTGCTGGGTTTTCTCACTTAACCCAGTGCTTAAAGGGTTTCTGTTCATTTAATTGTTGACTCTGTGCTTTTCTTTATGTTTTGAAACAAGGTCTAAGGTATCCCAGGATGGCCTCAAACTCAGTAGAGGGTGATATCCAACTACTAGGCATCCTGTCACACCCCAGTGTTGGGAATCAACTCAGACCAGTTAGCTCAGATACCAGCTGAGTTACTACTGGAAGAATTCTATTTTGAAATAGAAGATGACACATTATTTATGACTCCAGTAGAGTTTAAATGTGAATAAAACAAAGTGAATGTTATCCCTTAGACATGACTGAGTCACCTGGAAATGTTGGTCCTAACCCCCACCTGCTCCTTTAAGTTGTCACAAGTTTTGTGTACTTCCTGGATACTCATGCTGACCTCTGTGCAGAGACTGTAGATAAATTATCTCATAGAGGAAGAACCTGTAATTCAATCCTGATTTGTCAGCAAGCTGTCTTTTCTATATGCTAAAGAGGATTCCCTTGAGTAGCACTGATCCCCATGGTTATCTCAGGCACACTACTCAGATTATTAATTTTGTATAAATGTAAATATTATTTGATATGGAATGACCAAAGCTTGCAGAAATTATTATGAAAAGCTTCAGCCACATCACCAACACCATTCTGTTCTCAGAGGTGGCAGAAGTCAGTAGTAGTGAGTAGCAGGGCATTTTTCTCTACAACCCTTCCAAAGTACTCCAAGTGGCAGGAGAAAGAATATTAGGAAATCCATGCAAATCGTTATTTCTTAGTTAGTAGTAAAATAAACGTTCACATTCATGTACCAGAGGCTGAAAATAAAATTACAAGTAGATTTACTGCCTAGTGGAAGATATATATTCATAGAAAAAAAACAATCAAGAACACTCATCTGAAAACACTACAGAAGCTGTGACTCATGATGAAAACTTCATTAAGCATCAAGGTATCTGGAAAATTAAGCTGCATTTGGGGCACATTATAGATGAGAAAATGATCTATGAATGGCTAATGTATATATGGTTAATATACACAATCTGATAGAAATACTCCATACTAAAAACTCCAGACTACCAATGTTTAAGTGGAGGTAAAACATGATTTGCCACACTGAAATGCTAGATATGAAACGTGGCAGAATTGAAACTAGCAGACATAAATGCAGCACCTGTCAATTTAAACAAACAAATCACTAAACAAATCAAATGTTGAGGAAGGGCTCTGCTCTTACACATATCTACCCTGAAATCCAAGCAGAAAATTAGCAGAAAAAAATCACACTATTTTTAAAGCAATTTAAATATATTGTGTGAAAAATATGAATGCTAGATGGATTCAGTTGTAAAAGGGGGTCATGTTCTGGCTAAAACTACAAAATAAACTGGTTTTATGGACAAAAAAAAAAATTACAGAGTGCTGGGAGCTTAAAAAGTCAGCTAAACACTGGATACAGATTGACTTCTTCCTCCAAAGCCCCAATGTGATGCATCCCAGTTAATATATTCTTGGCAATCCTGAAGGAATTTGCATATTCAGTGTAATTGCTCAGAAAGATAAAAATAAGAAATACAATTCATGGAGTAAAGCTCTTGTTTTAAAACATCTATCTCTTTCCATCCCTACGTCTTGTAAATACAGTCAATGAGCCAAGGGAGCTGTCCTTATTATCTTACCAGTTCCTAGTCATACCCTATTATGCGTACCTCTTCTGCAGAACACACAATTCACATAAGCTCTAACGTGCTGAAACTGCTCTTCCATCACACTAGAATATATTACTGGGTATATCCTTTTGTTTTCTTTCTCTGTAAATACATCTTCACCTCTTAGGTGTCTGACACTATGTATTTTAAACACTTCATTCTCTATAAATACCCACTCATACCTGAGAGCCATTTGGATAATGAAAGAAATACAGAGGAGCTATGGTAGGATATGGAGGGGCTGAAATGTTCCATGTTTGTTTGTCTGTACTTCAAATAAACCTAAGACTTTTTTCCTTCATGATTATCTGAATCATGGATTCATTTTCCAAGACCCTCTTTCTATCGGCATGAGAAATATTAAGATATGGTGTCTTTGTTTCTTATCTTGTTTCTATGATGAACTACCCTGACAAAAGTAATTTAAAAAGGAAAGGTTCCTTTTCAGCTCACAGTTCATTATGCTGTTCAAGGGAGCTCAAGGATCTTGAAGTAGCTGGTCACATCATACCCACTGTTAGAAGAAAACAGCGATGCAGACATGCAGGCACTCAGCTTGTACTCTCTGCTTTTTATACTCCAGGGAATGACTCTGCCCAGAATTAAAATCGGTCTTCCCACATCAATTAATGTAACCAATATAACCTTCCATAGGCATAACCAGAGATCCATCTTCTAGGTGGATCTAAATTTTATCAAGATGATAACTAACATGCTGTCATAAGAATTCTTACTATATTTGTAATTGTGGTAGGAAAATTAGTTTTCAAACTAAGGAAACACAGGGTTATTTTAGCCTGTGAACTATTTGCCAGGCATCACCCTCTTAGAGAATGGGTTACACTGAACAAACTCAGAACAACCTTAATGGGTTTGCTGTGAATTCACATTTCTTTCGCAAGTGATCTCTGGCTGGCGGTCAGGAGTTGCAAATCATAGGTAAGTCAGATATGAGATTGATCTGATACTCAAACAATGGGTGAAAGTCAATAGGTAATGAGGTTGGGCTTCCTTTTGTTGAATACTGAGTTTCCATTGAACTGTTTTTATAGCAAATCCATAGTTTACCCAAGTGGAAAATGTCTTTTGATTAGATCTGACTGATGTGTTTCAGCCTTCAAGAGAGGAACAGTCCTGTTTTATATTGATAGAACAATACTTTTGATTGTACAGTGCTAAATCTCCATTTCCAGCTTAATGAGGTTAGCTTATGAGGATATTATAGAAATATTCAACTGGAGGAACCACTTCATTGTGATGTCACCTTCCCATGGGCTACAGTAATCAACCAAATATGAAGGAGAAGGTGACCTTAGCATCAGCATTCATTTCTCTGCTTCCTAATTGGGAACTCCATGTGACTATCTGGCTAAACACTTGCCAACATGCCTAACTTAGCAAGATGGATTCTAAATCTTCACAAACTATGACCCCAAGCAAACTTAAGTTATTTTTTTTCAGATATGTGGTCACAGCACCAAGAAAAATAATCAGGAAAATGTAACATATTTTATATCTGCTTGGAAATACATGTAACTTTTTTTGTTTTATAAGAAAATACACCAGGGTGTTTGTACATGTATGTGCACATATATGTAAGTATATACATATGTGGTTGCACATTGGAAAGTGCATCACTGTCTACATCGCCATGTACTATAGGACTTCATAGGAATACGCGTTGGAATAAATCATGTAGACTAGGTAGTATGGGAGAAATGAATGGCATGCATACTACCAGAAATTATTACATCTTTATGTTGTATTGTTTCTGTATACAGTCTCTGTAATTTTGTGATATTTTGAGCTAATAAATTAAAAGAAGTCTCAGAGTGATGTTACTTTATGAAAGTAGTATTGATGTTATGATATACACTAAGAATCTTGATATTTTTACAAATAATCTCAAAAAATTCTTTCCTTTTCATGAATACATAGATACAATGATATACAATAATTAAATTGACATATGCTTAGTATGATATAGAATGTTTTTCTGAGGATACAACATATCATGCCAATTCATCCTTAAAATACACTATCCTGCCCCTGACTTCTTATGAGTAATTAATGACTATAAGAATTTTTAAAGAAAACTAATTACAGGACAGACACCTACAAACTACTAAGTTGTCATACTTAAAATTACTCCTTGTGAAATTCTTCATCTGTTCAAACTCCTACAATAGAAATGGGACATAATGGGACATATTCAGTGGTTCAAACACTATCTAATTATAGCCCTGGGTTTTGAGACCTCCAAGATCAAGATAAAGGCAAAAATCAGTGTCATCCTGCAGATGTCAGCTCATCATATAGGCACTGGACCAACCCATAGACACCTGGACTTCATGCAGGCACCAGGACATCACACAGGCACCTGGACCTCTCACAGGTATCAGGGCATTCCACAGATGCCCAGACTTCATGCAGGTACCCAGATGTTCTATGGGTTCTAGGGTACCCCACAAGTTCCTAGACATCTGGCAGGTACCTAGACATCCCCTAGACTTCAGGGTATCTTACAGAGGCCCAGACATCATACAGGCATGGGGCCAACCCACAGACAATGGGAGACTGGGCAGTCACCCTGACAGCACATAGGTACCTGGGCATCCCAGGAACACCAGGGCCTCCCACAGTCACCAGGTCCTACAGGCACCTGGACCTCCCATTAGCATTCAGGCATCCCACAGGTGCTTAGACATCTTGCAGGCACCAGGACATCCTTATTCTTAAGCTCTCAGACCTTAAGTACTTAAGGAGACTATCTTTGAGTCTTGCAAGTTGTTTAGACAACCGCAGGGATGAAACTTTTGTGCTGTGTCAGCCATTCTGGGGTGAGTGCATGCTACAGCAGGTGCTATTGAGTATTCACGCTACTACCGGTGAAGTCTTACTATTGTGTGCATTTGTCAGCGCACCCAATTCACTCACCCCATCACTACACCAGACATGTGTGGAATTGATGCTTTGTTCTGCCATCAATGCCCTATCTGAGGAGATGAGCAGTCTGTTTCTGTGTACCTAGGAAAAGGCACCTAGCATTCCATTATCATTCTGCTTATTGTTACTACATTCTTATAGGAAGAGAGTTTTGTGTCTCATATCCTATTCAGAGATATTTCTTAGCTTAAAAATCGTTATACAACAAAACTTCATCAGGAACTGGGGAGCAATCTTGAGTTGCTGTGAAGATAATCAATTGTTCATGGTTATTGCTTGGCCTCTACAACTTATGCACTTTTGTCTCACTCATGGCCTTTGTAAGATAAATAATTCAGAATAATCAATAGGACACATTAAATTTCATATATTAAAATACACTTTTATCCTCTACAGTCTTGAATCAGTTTTGAATATATATTTTTAAATTTTTTTTCCAAAACAGCATATGTTAAAGCACATAGATTTTTATTTTCATTTAAAATTCTGCTAAGTCTCAGTTTTCAATACTTGAAAAAAGTTAACCCTTGTGTTGCAAGTTCCAGGAACATCTGGAAACACAAAACAGTGACATTCATTCCAAAAAAAACATTACGTACTATGTAACACATCTTGGAGGAACTAAAGTTGCTAAAAGCTTTATATTTAATTATGCATGACCTGCATACTTTCAGAAAAAATTTAATGTGTTCAAATAAGCAGTGTGTCAAGAGATACATTGGAAAATAAATATAAACTGACATCCTCATTTGTGACTTATTTTCTTACTCAATGGAACTTTACTCCAAAAAAGGAACATGAGATAGATTCACTTATTGGGCCACTAGTATTAGAATAAGATGCAAATGAATAACTAAACTGCATTTCACATGATAAGCTGCTCATTCTCCTGGGCATTGTTCAGTGCTTGGATTAATATTTTTCTAACATTTTAAGAGATTTTCCAATTAAATATTAATGCTCCTTCCCAAAAGAAAGTGAGATTTATTATCCTAAAGACATGTGGAAGAAGTTGATTGTGATCTGAATGAGCAGTTGGAATAAGGAACTGAAGGAGAAGGTTCATTAAGGAAAATATACTGAACCTACATTTTCACACACACACACTAAAGAGTCACATGAAGAAGCTGGAGTTCAATTGTGTCATAAAATTCAATGGGAGGTGAGTATAGTTGCAAATGACTGACTACACTAGGTCAGGAATTCCACAAGCAAAAATGCCAGCCATTAGGCCATCACTAGGCCTTTGAAAGCCTAGGTCTTTGTATTGTGTATTGCAAAAGAGGTAAAATTTTCTTTCTATCCTTCCTTTCTCTTTCTCTGAATTGAGGGTAAAAGACTGTACCTTACTGCTACAATATCATTGTCCTGCTTTATCTTCTATTGTAGTAATAAATACATATCCAAAAGCAACTTGCACAGTAAAGGGTGGGTTTGTCTTAGGATTTACCCTCTACCATTAAGGGAAGCCAAGACAGCAAGCTAGAGTCAGAAAGTGGTACAGAGACCATGGAGGAATGTTGCTTCCTGGCTTGCTCTCTCTGGCTTCCTCAGCTATTTTTCTTATACAGCCCAGATCCACCCGAAGAGAGATGACATCACTCATGGTGAGATGTGTCTTCCATCATTAGCAATGAGGAAAATGCCCCAGAGACATGGCTGCAGGTCAGTCTAGTGAAGGCAATTCACTACTTTGTGTTCCTTCTTAACATGTGTCCAGTGTGTATTAAATTGACAAAGACTCATCAACAAAACTAATAAAAAGTAATGTACCTAAGAAGTTAAAAATTAGGAACTACAGTATTGAATAAAGACAATTATAGATTCTGAATAAACATAGAATTTAGATATGGGTACTGGGGATACTGTGCCCCTTGTCTTTATTTGAAGAAGCTAGCTGAAGTGTGAACAATTGTGGACTTGGACAAGTGATCCAGGAATGGGATGCATAGGAAAGAACATGCGTATGTTATAGTCAGTGCTGTGAGTTATATAGTCAGGAAGTAATTAGCCATTCTGGATAAGACCAGACTGAAAAAGCAAAACAAAATAAAAGACTAAAAATGTCATGCATTATATATCTTAGGTAAAATTATGAGAATCGAGTGCATGAAGAATGTTCATCAAAACTGCTGGTGATTTGAATAAGAAGTTTATGCTAATCAAGTCACTTGAGATGGAAATTAATTACACAGAAGTTTCAATGACTTGTTCTCTGAAGAAGCAGAGTATTACTTCAGCAGCTCAAATTTTCTTATTTTCACTGAATGTAAATATTAGGTGCAAAGATTTTCACAGGGAGGCTTGTAAAGATTTTTGTGTGACTTAAACTTTTAAACAAACAAACAAACAAACAAAAAACTGCTGGTCCTGTGTGGGAGCATTTTGTTGTCGATTTGTTTTTCTACATCTCTCCCAGGTCTTTCAAAGTGTATAAGATTGGCATATTTATTACTCTGAAGTTCTCAGTTTCAGATGATAACATTTATAGATCTCACTATAACCTACACAACACACTCAGAATTCCACTACATCACATCCTTCTTCAATACAGGAACAAACCTTTCATCAAGCACAGGGAAGACACTTTGTTAAGTGTCTCAAAGAAACACAGTGCTTGGGCGTTAATAACATCTGATCTTGACTTTGCATGAAACCCATATCTCACACTATTGCTCTAAGTTCTACAGACACTATAATTCAGAGAAATGCTGTTATATGAGGAAGAAATCAATATTTATTTTACTATTTTTCCTTGTTGTTTTACTATATATAGTGAAATGGTAGCTAAGATCTGATTTGCTCTTCTTCAATCTGAAGCTTTACTCCCACATTTGGGAACTAGGTTCCAGAATTTGCTTTTTTATGACAAACAAAGAACAGGTTACCTTCTCCAAACTTCATTTTGTATACAAATAACATTCAGGAAGGGTTTACTCCCCTGATGCCTTACGAGAACGGAGCCATGTACCGTGATGCCTAACAGACAGGGGAACACACCTAATGAATATTTGTTCTTCACTAAGGGAACACTGGATACAAAATAAAACATCCTAATAAACATTCAATAATCTCTGAAGTTTTACATGACTATTCTTAAGATGCAGACGTTTACTACAAACTGCAATTATTTTATTCTCTTTTACTGTAACATTATAAGCTGCAAATAACATTAGGGGGCTCTCCTATAAATAACCATCATCCTTGATGTGGTCCGAAGAACACCATGTCTACATTTCCCCTTTGATATGTTCATATCAAGAGGTGATACTTGGTTCATGTATAGAAAGCAGAAGTCAGGTTAGCACCTGTGTGGATAAGTCATGACGAGTCAAGTCAACTAGAGCATAGTGATCTGAGCCAAGCTATTTCTTCTGAATTTGGAAGGACATCATTTCAAGGAGCTTTCTGTGACACAAACATTCAGACCCATGGTGCAAGTTCTAAAAAACAACAAAAGAAACAACAACAACAACAAAAAAGTATTCTTAATGTTTCGTGTTACTTTCACATTCTGAATGATAATTGTACTCCAGATAAACTCATAAGCAACTCCTACACCTGAGGTGGGAACACAAACCTAACCCAAATGCCACTTGGTGTTTTTAAAGAAACAAAAAGAACAAAAACTTCTTATAAGTGTTCCACTACATGATATCAACAGTAATTCCATATAAATGAAAAGTAAATATTGAGAAGTCATACTCAAAATTAGAAGTGGTCTGGGAATGTAGCTCATTTAGAAGGGTACATGTCTAAAATGTGCAAAATCCTCAGTTCAGTCTACCACACCACATAAATAAGCTGTGGTAATGTGCGCCGGTAATCCTAGATTTTGGCAGGTAAAGATAGGATGATTAAAACTATACTGAATTTCTAAACTTCTGATTTCATCTGATATTGGGTTTTATTTACCGTTTTAGAATATTATACATGACTTTTACCTTTGAAATTTTATATAAGCTAATTTTGAAGAATTTTTAATTCACTTATGTCAGTGTCTATCTTAATCATATAAAAGTAATAGCAGATTACTATCTTGTTTTTGACCCTGATGAAGGTTCATTGCTTGGGAAATAATAGCAGCAGGAAAGGAACTTGGATGATAAGATTGAACACCAGTCTCTCCAGTTGCGGTGAAATGTTCTGCATTAGTTTAACCCCAGTGACCCTCAATTTATTCCCAGATAAAGGAAAGCTTAAACAGTCCATCCTGCTTCTTTTACATGGTGTTTGAAGGAATTAAGTGAAATCAAAGACTCAAGTACGTCTTGTGATCTGCAAGTCTCAGTATTAATGTAAGGGATTATTCATTTCATCATTATTAATAAACACGTAAACTCTCTACAGCACAATATTGTGTAAGGCATCTTCAGAAGAAAATAAGGCCTTATAATGCAAATCAATTACTTCCTTGTTCCCTTTCATGATTCTGAATGCATTTCTTACACACCGTTCATGTTTTCTACCACAAATGTATTTCCTCTTTCTGAGGCTGGGAAAGAAAGGCGTGATTTGAAGGGAAGGTGTGATTCTAGTATAATACTATGGAAAGAACTTTCTTTGTGGCTCAAAAATCCAGCACTGCTTGAGATCTTGAGGTATTAATTTCTCTGATCTGTAATTGCAACACTTGTTGTATAGAGTTTGTCTATTTAACAACTCCGGGAGGTGCTCTTCAACACAAACACACATATATAGATAGATAGATAGATAGATAGATAGATAGATAGATAGATAGATAGATAGATAGATAGATAGATGATAGATAGATAGATATAGAGATAGATGATAGATATAGATATAGAGATAGAAGATAGATAGATAGTAGATAGATACAGAGATAGAAGATAAATAGATAGATAGATAATAGATATAGAGATAGAAGATATATAGAGAGATGATAGAGAGATAGATAGAGAGATAAATAGATAAATAGATATGGAGATAGATAGATATAGACATAGTTAGATACATTTTCTATTCTCTAAGGAGAAACAAGGGAATGTGTATTCATAATAATTACAAACTAGACACAAACAATCCTTATAGAAAATGACATAACATAGTAAGGTTTTTAATCTATCTTTATGCCTTTTCTCCTAAAATCTATCAATTTTAAAGAAATTAAATTCAATCACATAAGTTTAATATAGGAACAGAAATGGCATACTGAGTTCAAGGGGAAAAAGTCACACTGTTTATTTTTGCTCTTGTTGATTCAAATACATTGTAATGTTCACACCTCCAGGGTATTTATATTCATGAACAAAATTATATAATTGCTATTATGCATTTGATTTTAATCACTTCTACTTGATAAATGAGAATATTTCTGTATATATTTTATTATTGCCTAAAACTCACAAAATATATATTAATCTGTCTTGTTCAGAATTTCTTTAGATTTTTTTAAGATTTTTAATTTTCTAAAATTGTATGTTTATGGGTGATTTTGTCTAGATGCCTGTCTGTGTATCTTTATGCCTAGGTTCCAAAAAGGCCAGAAGGCAGTGGATCTCTTGTAATTGGAATTATACACAGTTGTTCACCGTGTATACTGCTTGGTTGATGGCGGATTCAACCCTTGAGCTCTACAAGATCATTCAGTGTGCTTAACCACTAAGTCATCTCTCTAGCACCATTGCCACAGAATGTTGCATAACTTTCCCAAAATCTCAAGACACCTATGTTAACTTGTTCAAGCAAGGTTTCTGGGAATTATTTATCTCCTTCTACTATTTTAAAATTTTAGCTTAATTTTTTAAAAAATTTTTCTTAATTTTTTCTTCATTCTTAACCAATGTATACAGTTATGGGATGAAACATTATCATATGGAATCCTCTACACCCATTCAACTGGCCAGTGATATTCTCCATAACTCCTTCCAATTTCTTTCCTTTTTAAGAGAATCTAGTGTTTATTATCTTATGCCGTTATTATATTGCTTATACTAGAAATTTATTTTTAAGAAATCTGTCAGGGTCTAAAGAAATGATTCTGTAAGTAAATCTTCTTTGTTTTTGTTTATTTTCAAAGTCTGACAATTTAAATTCAGTCCCTAAACCTACACAGTAGAAGGAGAGAACTGGTTCTCCAAAGTTGTCTTCTGACCCACCCTACACACAATACGGTATGTGTACACCCTCCCCCCACACCAGGTAAATAAAATATAAGTTAAAAAAATCAAAAGAGCTTTAGCAGGGTACATAAATAGTATTTGTTCTTGTCTTAACACTTTTTTTGTAACTACTGAGTATATATTAGTATTAACTTCACAGCTTAAAGAAAACCTCCTTGAAAACAGATTGATTCCATCTACCAGTCACACTGTTTAGAATATTAGTCATCATCTATACATTAGCTATAAAAGAAACTAGCTTATTGAGCACTATGAGTTAGAAAATGAGAATCACCAGGTGGTGCTGGCACATGCACCCAGCACTCCTGAGGCAGATGCAGAGGCAGAGGCAGATGGATCTCTTTGAGTTCCTGGACAGCCTGGTCTACAGAGTGAGTTCCAAGACAGGCAGAGTTACATCAGAGAAACCCCGTCTTAAAAAATGATAGTTTAAAAGAGTATGTTATTTGAGTTTACAACATGAGAAGACAAGAGCTAATATTTGTAATATTATGTGAAGTAAGAGCTCAACAGCATCCCTATGGTAAGGCAACATAATCTGACCTTTGGTTTCTCACATGGGCTAACCGTCCACTTCATTCTTCCATGCCTGGGCTCAGACCTACATGCCAGTCACTGCTCTGTGTCTCTGCAGAAAACAGCAAGATGAAGAAATCAGTACAATTGTATTCTTTTAGATGCGTGATATCCATCACAGTGAATTCCACTTAATTATAACAGTCACATGAAATACTTATCACCTCCACAAAGAGGTACATGTAGCAATTACAAGAGTTAAGTCACCCACAATTTCTCAAAAATAAAAGTTATGTTTGAAAATGATAGTGTCTTAGTTGAAGAGCAACACAATTTCTAATCCATCAGATTACCTTTCATAAGTATCTATCCCTTATAAACTGGGTGTTGTTCAGGAAAGCCCTTATGATCCCTTGGAAAGAGAAGCCAGTGGCCTTTGCACCATCACTTTTCTGAACAATAATCCAACTTCCCAGTTCCAAAACCTTGATCATTGATGTTCTGACAGATTAACATTGGCATAGTCCTTAATGTGACTATTGTGGTACATATGTGGCCAAAAAGCATGACATTGTGGTTCTCGGTGTTCCTCTATAGTATCAACATATTTCAAACTTTATAAGTCCTGCAGTCTTTAAAAATTCAAACTTTAACTGTTCAGTCTGCTTAAAATTAGCCAAAGTCTCCCTACAATTGCAAAGCTTCTCTAAAACTCCAACAGTGGAAATAACTCAGTGTCAGACTTCTGGGACCCAAGATCTTTTAGGCTCCAGTGGTCCTGGCAGTGAGGCCTCTCTGACTCTAACATACATGGACTGTTTCCTTTTTCTCCTTACCTCTCTTCAGATACTCCAGCTCTTTCACAAACAACCAAAGTTTCAGATTATCTCCCTTGTGAGCAGAACCGCCTGTGTGACTCATCTATCACCAAGTCTTGATGCCAGCATGAGATGCACCCCTAGTTCCCTTAGGGAGCTGACCCTGAGTGAACACTCTCATAACATTTCATCTCAGTATCGCAGGTCTCTTTTTAATTGCAATTGATTCTTCAACCCCCGTTAGCCAACATTGATTGTCCCAGCCAAGCAAAGGTTTCACTTTAGTGATTCTTAATTAAAAATATCACACCAAGACCCTATCAGAGATGTGGTTTCCTTCTGAGACTCCACAAATCATGCCTCCACTGTCTATATTCTCACACCATTTTTATCTCCCAGGATCTCCCAGAACAACCGATTAAGCTTTAAAAACTTAATTTTTTTCCAGCCTAAAGTTCCACAATCCTCCCTAAAACACAAGGTCAGATCTGTCAGAGCAGTACTCCACAGTCTTTTACCAATTTTTATCTTACTTAGAGTTTCTATTGCTGTGGAAAACACCATCACCAAAAGAACCTTGCTCAGAAAAGGGATTATTTCACTTATACATCCAGGTAACCATATACATCACTGAAGGAAGACAGGTCAGAAATTCAGCACAGAACCCCTGAGGCAGGAACTGCCATAAGGATCACGGAGAAGTACTACTTACTGACTTGTTCTTTGAGGTTTTCTCACCCTGCTATTGATATCACCCAGAAGCACCAGCCCAGGTGTTCTTGATTGATGTTCAATTAAGAAAGTGGGCCACAGGCTTGCCTATAGGCCAACCTGCAGAAGGTAATTGTCTCAGCTTAAATTTGGTATTCAACTTGACACTGTGTCAAGTTGACATAAAATCAACAAACACACATATCTAAGAGAAAGTCATGTTTGTGAAGATTTCATGTTTTCTGATCTTGAGTTGTTTCAGGTTCTTACAATGAATGCTAAAAATTATTAAAATCACTCTCTCTGTCCTATACTAGCCTCATAAAAATTATTACATGAGAGTCCTGACTGGTTATATGTAGAAAGTTGTGAAGCCATCAATTTGACATAAAGAGTTTATGGAAACCTTCATGAATCAATTTGATTTTAATGTACTTCAAGAGTTTCATTGGAGTTGGATTAGAAAATAAAACAATACGTTTTTCAGTAAATAACTTGGACAATGTGTTCTTGTGCCATTTGGCTGGTGTTCATTTACAAACTGCCAAAAAAAAAAAACTCAAAAGAACTTAAACCATTATAAGTCAATAGCTTTACATTATACATGTCTCGTTTTGTGAGTGAGGTCATTGAATTCTCAATTATTACTTTGTTATAGTTGAGAATGTTTTGATATGCTGACTTTACCCATGGATAGATAACAGAATTTTCAGTATTTAAACTTGCACATCTAGAATATAAGATCTACTTTAATGTCCAAAATGAGTTCTGACATGGTGGTTTTGCAGATAAGAAAATTTGTTACTCATTTAGACTACCCAGGTTTAATCCCCAGCACCCACATTGGGCAGCTCACAACTACCTGTAGTTCCATTTGCAAAGACCCCAATTCCCTCTTCTGTTCATGGGAACCAGGCACACACATATCACATAAACATACATGCAAGCAAAACACTCATACAAATATAACTAAAATATATGTACATCTGATTTTCTCCTGAAGTAAGTCACTAGACAAGCACATAAAATTGTCCTTCTCCCAATACCCAGAGACAAAGTCATCCTTATCATTGAAGACACAGGGACACAGGAGCCTGATTGCAAAAGTCCTGTTGATTCATCCCCATTTCACTACCATTAGTCATATAATGTTGTGTAATCCTTCTGTACACAGCCACACAACTCATCATTATCCTTTGTATCTAAAATATATGGAGTAGGTTCTGTAGAGGACATTAGACCTTTAATATAACAGATAAGCCCTAGGGAAAAAAGGAATATTAAGCACACAGGATTGTCTCTTCAACAAGAAGGATGTATTATTTATTTTCCATCAAGTCTGAGAATGGATGCTGTCAATAGCCTGCTGATCTGTGATCTCCATTGAACCAAGCCACACTTGAATCCTCCAGATTGTTGCACTTATCCCTGAACCCTCCCTAGACCTTTATCTTAAGAACTGCTTCTCACTCAATAGAACCCATCCTATTCTTATTTTAATTTAAAACTGTTTTAATTTTTCTTCTCTCATACAACATATAGAGTACATCCCAACCTCCATCCTCCCCTCCCTCCACTCCCCATATCTCCCATCTCCCCCAGATCTACCCCCATCACCACTCACTGACATGCCGCCTTCTTCTCAGAAAAGCACCATCCCCAAAGGGTTACAGCATAAATGGGCATGGCATAACAGCTTGGAATGAGGCCAGGTACCAATTGCTACATTAAGGTTGGGCCAGGCAGCCAGGCAGGGTAAAAGAGTCTTTGAAGTCAGTAAAATGGCCAGAGACACTCCCACTCCAACCTGTAGGAGTTTCCAAGGACACCAATCTATACAACCATGTGATGTATTTAGGGGATCTTACAGGTTCCATGTCTATGGCTTTAGTCTCTGTGGGCCCATTCTTAGGGGAGATAACACATGTACTTTATGATCTGGTGAAGTCTACACTATCTATGTGGCAATGGATACACATACACTGATGCCAAACACAGGAGAAAAATATGTTCTTTCTGGCATCATAACCTCTTTTAGTTTGTTTTGTTTTGAGACAGGGTTTCTCTATGTAGCACTGTCCGTTCTGGATCTCACTATGTAGATCAGGCTGGCCTTGAACTCACAGAAACCTGCCTGCTTCTTTCTCTCAAGTTCTGGGATTAAAGGTGTGCACCACTATGCCAGGCTTTGATGTCCTTCATGAAATCATTCAGTATTAAATCAACTGAATCGTGAACATCTCAGCATGACAGTATCTTTATGTTTGTTTCAAATTTCTGTTTTATTTTGGTATAATTAGGAATGAATATCATTTACCACTCTTGAATACACAGACATGGTAATGGAAATAACAGAAATACCTAATTACAAGTTTAAGATTTTTACTTAACAATGTAGGGCAGGTGAGTATGGACAAACCTTGTGTACTTGTATCTCTATAAACCTAAAGAAAATGCACTAATAACATTTTTATTCCTGTGTGTGTGAGTATGTGTGTGTGTGTGTGTGTGTATGTGCCACAGCAGGCAAGTTTTGGGGGTTCCTCCTCCCCACCCTGTGGTTTCCAGGGTTTTTATCTGCTGAACCATCTTGCTAGTTCTAAGGAGTTACATTTTTAACTGAGTCATGGATGTCAATTTCAAAGACCTTTCAAAGAAAATATTTCATGATTGAGATCTACCTATCTACATTTTTACCTGCCTATCTCCCTAAAACAGTAAATTTAGACTTTCAATTTAATTGGATTAAGAAGATTCTAGGTGAGTCAAGCACACCAATGCATATGTCTGTGAAGATATTTCCATAGGATTAATTAAGAGGCAAGACCTTCCCTGAATGGAGTCAGTAGCATCCCATTGTTAGGGCTTCAGATTGATTGACAAAAAAAAAAAAAAAAAGAAAAGAAAACTCTAATAGTGCAAACATTCTTTTATAGTGCCTGCCTACCAAGAGGCTAGCTGTTCTGCTATGTCACATCATCCCTACCTTGATGCACTGAGCCCTATGAAACCATGGGGCCAAACAGATTACTCTCTACTAATTGGTTTTCTAAGTACTATGTCACAATAATCAGCACCTATATATATATATACATATATATATATATATGTATATATATATATACATCATCACGTAAAATTTCATGAAGACAAGTGTTTTTTTTTTTTTCCACTTGAGAAAATTAGAAATGTTGAACTACCAGCAATGTCAGTGATCACTGTGTGCCAAGCGACAATGTAAAGTTTTGTGAAATTTTCATGTGTCCTGAATAAAACTTATGTATGCTCCCAAGCTGGCAAACATATTGGAAACACTGACGCATACATTGCACTGTGACCCCTGAGGCCATCCCATTCATGTCCTTTTATCTCTCAGACCTTGATTGAGATTCCCTTGAAGGAAGGAAGCAAGTCTGGTAAATTAAATGAAAGAATCAAACGTAGATTAAGAGCAATGTACATTCTGAGCCTGAACTTTTAATTTCACTAAATATTATTTTATGTCTTCATGATCACATTATATTGAAATGTTGGCACGTCAATTTCCTCTAGCACTTCACTTAATAAAATCTTTGTCTCCTTCGAGCTCTTAAGAAGATGTTCCCTTTAAATCACAGTGACTTCACCCTTTGCAATTTACATATGTTGAAGAAATAAAAGCCTTTTCAAGAGTCACTATGGGGCCTGGGAGGCCTCGAAGGAGTATTAAGACCTTGAATTTTATGTGAGTTGCCTCAAATATAAACCACAATTCCTCCCTATGGAATACTAATGGCTTTTGTGTATGGTTTCATTTTCTTGCTTTTTTTTTTTTTTTTTAAGTCTTGAAGCTGCCAATGAATAAAATAGTCTTTGTGCTGGTGACTGGGAAATACAACTCTAGCTCGGATGCAACATGGCAGTGTTTCATTGCGTGGTCTCTCAGAGTCCAGTTAATCCTAAAATAATTAGTGCTTCACACATTGAAAGTGCAGCTCATGTTCCTATGAAAATTACACAAAAGGACATTTATGATATCCAACATGTAGTTGGGGGGAGTGGCCTTTGATATTTATCAGTGATTTTAATTCAAATTATCTTTTCTTCACAGCTACAATTTCACTTCACTTTGTGAAAACATATGCATGGTTTTAAATATCAATAGGATTCATTACCAGAGTTTCAAAGGTCAGGAAATACTGATTGCAAATTTTTCCTGGGTTTTACCTTTATGTTATACTGTTCTCATACAATTCACATGATTTTATAAGCTTCAGGAAGATTTTAGACATGATCGAAAGAAGAAGATGTAGTATAAAATTCTCCAAGGAGTTTTCTTTGGAATCACTTGTGGATCAAGCCAAACTTGGAAGTTAATAAAAGCAACAATACGTAACACACTGTGGAGCAAAGCAGACTTAAATCCCATTCTCAAAGCTGGCTGCATGGTGTGTCTCTCCAAAACTCAACAAGCAAGACAAAACAAAAAAGTAATTATGCCAGATTCCTTCCTAGGATATGCTGGATTGCTACTTCTGGGTCTGCACTACTCAATCCAATAGCCACCAGCCTTGCTAAGCCATGGACGTGAGAAAGGTGGCCATTCTGAAATAAGATGTACAGTGAAGGTAAAATATACACACGGTTTCAAACATGTATTTACTGTGAAACTAGCCAACATATTGACAGGTGCTCTCTGAGCAATCTTCAAACAGCTTTTGCTGAGCTATCTTTTCAATTAGGCTTTGTCCTTGAGATATGTCCTCAAGCCGCCAAATCCAATTAAAAAAAAAAAATCCTGTTAAGTTAGTTCAGCAAGAATTGTTCTACCCTTGATATGGAACTACCTTTAACATCTGATCAAATTCACCTCTAACCCTCGGTAGTCTGTCTTTGGCAACCCATTAGCAAGAATTCTGTTGAGTAAGTTTAAGAAGAATTCCTCCATGATAGTTGTCTCATATTAATAGTTTTACATCCAGTTTCTTTCATCCTATTAACTGACCATGAATCCCAACCTCCTTGCTATGCTCAGATGGAGCTCATGCACCCCTCTGTTACGATCACTTGATTGATGACTGCATACTGTCTTTAAAATATTTCCAGAGTGAATAACATTACAAATATTCAAAATAATAAGAAAGTTCACAATTTTACATTGTATTGGATTAAATTAGGTATATATTTAAACTTGATTTCAGCTATCTATTTTAATTTTTTCTAAGGCAGATAATTAAATGATATAAAATTGCACATTTGACCCGAATTAAATTTTTATAAGATGCCCATGCTCCGGGTGTCATGCGTGAGAATCCATGACATAGAAGACATTCCAGGTGATTTGATGCACCATCAAGAGTGTAACTTTTAATTTTAACTAAACTAGCACAGGATCAAAATGGATATACTATACAAACTTAAATCTAATAGGTTTGGCAACTCAATTTTAGCGTGATTAATTTGTCTCAGCAATATTATACAATAAGTTCCATTAATTTCCTCTTAAATACATGGTTAAATGAAGTATAGAGAGATAGAATTCCTTGTGGAAGTTTACAGCCAGTACAAAGATGTTTCAAGACTCAAAGCTGGATACAATGCCTCCAGTTGCTCTTATATTTTACTGCCTACTAATAGAGGTACAGTATACCCACATATAAATTTTATTTGGCTTTACTTTCATAAAATTTTCATGGTTCAAGATGGAGGAAATAAGCCATTTCTGTGCATATTAAGTATAAATTTCCAAAGTAATGTATAATTATATATGTCTCACTGTCTAAATAGCATCACAAACATCACAGGGTCTTTCCATGCCTTACCCAGCACATAAATTCTGATTTGTCCTGGTTATCCACACATCATGTGCCAATTACCCATTGATCATTTAGTAGCCATGCTGTTCATCACATTATCTATCAAGTTATCATAGAATTATGTTCAAGTAACAATTCATTTAATTACGACTCTAAATTGCAAAAGTAGTCATGCAAACGGGACAAGAGGCCGTAACATACAGAACAGGCTAACACAGGCACTGCGGTGCAATGCTGCAGTGCTCATAGGAAAACACAGTAGGGATAAACTTTTGTCAAGACCCATATTTTATGTGATATGTGTGTGTGTGTGTGTGTGTGTGTGTATGTGTGTATGTGTGTGTGTGTATGTATATGTGTGTGTGTCCATACAAACTTCAGATAGTTGGATCCTGCATGTTATTTTCTAGTAGAAGCATGAATCAATACATTTCTAAATGGATTATCTGATACTCACATAGATGAATTCTGTCTGGATGCTATTTGTACTTCGTATCCACAAATAAACCTTGCTCTGAATGCACCTATGAAAATGCCTCCTTGTCTTCCTTGGTGAGCTGCCCCCATAGGTCTACTACTACACACATACACACACACACCCCTCATGTGTGCACCAGATTATGTCCTCATCCTTCCTTAGGACTTACCTCTCTTTGCTATGCAAGCTCAGTGTGGTTTATCTGGCCCTGACTCTCACAGCAAAGAACTTTAAGGTGTGAGCATCCTTTGTAGGAACAAGCTCATTTAGCAAATCCTGTCTTTCTTTCCCCCTGTGTTCTAAGTGGCTAATTCTTGTCATTATTTTCTTAAAAGGATATCAAAATCCTTCTATTTTTCTCCATTCAGACTACATGCAGAACTTTTTGTAATGTCAAAACTTACTCTCTAGTAGATATGTAGTAAAGAAAAACTGGAACCCATGATAGTAAGACAGATTTTGCTGGTTATATGCACAGTATTTCCCAGTTTTCTTTCTGGTTTTGATCTGAGTTCTGTTGTGTGGTTTGTCTAACTGTATCATTTGGAAGGCAATACTGAGGCTGACTTTCTGGAGCACATTTTGGAACCACATCAGCCTTATTTCTATGTCTGGTTTCTGGCTTCAGATTTGATAGACACTATGCCTATGTCTGTGTCTGTGCCTGTATCTGTGTTTATGTCTATGTCTGTGTCTATGTCTGTGTCTATGTCTATGTCTATGTCTGTGTCTGTCTGTGTCTGTGTCTGTGTTTTTGTCTGTGCCTGCACCTGCATCTGTGTATATCTGTACTGTGCCTACTCTTGTGGTCTCTGAGCATTCATAATGCCAGTGTATGTTTCCTCACAGGACCCTGTTGTTTCAGTAGGCTGTTTGAAGAGAAATGGCCATTTCCCATGCACAATCTCTTTCCTTTCCTCATCTTCTGAATGCAAGATATGCTGATGAACACAAAATATAATGGTGACACTGGCTTGATACACTTTAGTGAATAAAATGAACTTGTGTTCTTATTAATTATACAGAGAACAATTAAGCTACTAGCATAAGCTGTTCAATTCAGGTCAGTTACGAAGAATAAAAAATCAACTTTCTTCTTTAGCTGTTAGATTGTCAAGTCTAATCCATATTCTTGAATAAAAAAGGGGCAATGAGTATGTATTCTTGTTTTGGACAATGTAAAGTTGAGTAATGGTAACCTGAAACGTTCAAGAGCTTGTGACTCAAGCAACAAATAAAGACATACCACAATGAATAGACTAATATGGATTTTTTTTCCTTTTCTTCCCTTAGAAATTGAGGGCTTTCTAGACAATGATACTCTTTTGAGAATGAAACCATAAATGGGAAGGGTTCACCTCAATCAGAAGCACCAATAACCATCAAATTTATAATTTATATAAATTTGATATAATATTATATAAATTATATAAAAAACAAACATAATGACCAGATTTATAAGCTTGTCTCTTACAAAGCTGCATGTTGACCTTGAAACATTCAAAAGAATCTTGATACTTCAATGGATTTTTACCATTTTTTTTTTGCTAAACTGTATAGACTCAATATAGGAAGAAAACAGACATTTGTATGTTTTACAGGACAGATGAAAAAGATAAAAAAATTAAGTGATAACATTTTAATAGCACCTAAAATATTAGTCTTTTTTTTCTCAAGGAATAAATACCTTTGGTTGTTGAGTAGGCTTTTATAGAATATTCTTGGTATTTCAAGTGGCTTTATAAATAGAGGGAAAAAGATAGATTTTTTTTTTTGACCTGTCAGAGAACTTCTAATTCATTCTTCAGAAGCCGAATAGGTTAAACATGCCAAATTGTTCAATTAACATGAAGAAAGCTTCTCAGAGGCAAACCAACAGTATCCGGGAAGGAGGATGTACGAGTTTTATTTAGGATTGCACTAGAAGACTGTAGTACAGCCTGTTTAATAGTCATCACAGTACACAGAGGAAACATGTTTAACTCTCGGGGATCATCATCACGTATTTTTAAATTTATTTTTCTTCATTTGGAAGTAGTTCTAAGGTCTTAGAACCCAGTTTTCTGACTCATGGTGGTTCTTATTAAGTGTCTCCCGTTGTGCCTGTTCATCTAATCATCCCACCTTCTCTCCTGTGCTCCAGTTTCTAATGGTTTCTTTTTCACAGCTCACTAGATGCCCAAGAGTTTCTGGCAATTAAAAGAGTTGGGCTTGTCCTAGAAGTGCACAAGAAATGGAAGGCATTCTCAGAGTCTGAATTGCAATTGGCTTCATGTACCGATGATGAAACTGAGATTTGAGACAGAGTTGTTTTTTGTCTAATGTCATTAGGCAAGGCTATCCTGCGGGAGGACTGGAGAGTAGGTCTGATGGGAAGGGATCAGCAGAGGTGTGCTGTCAGCATGAAGCCTCCACAAGCTTTTCTCAGTTTGCTCTCTTCTTGTCTTAATGAACTTAGCTGTGAATGTAATATTTGCTCAGGTCTTCTCTAATATTAATCCTCAGGAGAAGCAAATGCTTTTTGCATTTGGAAAAAAAAATTGCTTTTTATTAGTAGGTAAAGTTGATTAGAAAATTATGTCAGAAAATCGAAACAAGGGGTCTATTTGCCTCTGTGAGACTTCATTCCTTACTACTTCTTTTCTTCACAAATCTTATCCACCTGCTTTTGGATGGATCCAGGAAGCCATCAGGGAGCCATCGAAACTGCTTCTAGACTGATTTCTTCTTTAATTCCTGAAAATGAGGGAATCTTTCACCTTTTAGTTAACAGTAAAATGAGAATATTTTCTGTTTGGTTTTTTTTTTTTTTAATCCCAGTGGCTGTTGAGTTTCTCCTACACTCTCCTTTGACTTTTATATCTATAGACAGTATATTCTCTGAGCCGGAAGCCATGTCTTATATAAAGTATTGATTTCTCTGTAATTCTTGAGTGGAGTAGACTTATATTTGTGGAGTTCCTATAATGAGCCACTTACATTGCTAAGAATTTTTCAGATACCTTTCATTTATTCTTCATGGAAACCCCTTGCAGCAGGACTTCCTACCTTCACTTCACACAGGAGGAAACAAAAGCACAAGCATGAAGAAAAAGAATGTCTCTAAGAACTAGGATTTAATGAATGATAAAACAGACATTTGAACTATCCAACTTCCAACAATACTCTCTGCAATACACATAGATTATTACCATAAAAACTGGGCATTTAGAAAGAATTTAATAAACTCATGACTTCCTGAATATTTAATTTTTAAATTTAACATACATAGAAATATCCATGGTGCATATTATTATATATAATCCTGAGTGAGTTCACAAGTATGTGAGTTCATCTTTAAAGAAAAAATGATTTCTGTTTGGCCCTGTGATCAGGATTTTTAAATATAACTTGTAATTGTCAGCATGAGCAGGGCTTAAATCTGGATTTTATATCTAATTTATATGTTGTGAGGGAAGAATGTGTTCAGATAAGGAAGCTAGCCAGTTCTGAGCATCATTTCCAGTCACTCCGTGCATTGCCTCAGAATAGATTTCATGCATGATTTAACACAAAGCCTTGAAGACAGACACTCAATTTGGAAAATGTTTTTTTTTAAAATAAAAAGATGGCCATATTAACAGGGTACAATATTAGTGATGAAAATTCACCTAATGAAGTTTGAGTAGGAAGTCTTGAGGTTTTTTTTTTCCTTTGAACTGATAGTAGATCAAACACGAACTTTGCATGAAGTCAATGATTTTATCAATTACAATTGTTAAATCTTTAATTTTGCCTTTCCAAATTCAAGCATGAGATGATACACTCAAGCTTATCCAACAGTTTTTCGTGCAAGTTGTACATGTTTTCTATGCAACTCTGAAGATTACTGGAAGTGTATTTTGCACTTGAAAGTCGGAGTCTATTGGATAGAGTTGGTTATCCTTGTTATGGGGGAAGAAAGGATGTCAGATGTCAAGTAGAACAGTCACAGAAAACTTTCAATATGCAAGACAGAGCTTAGTCTAGGGACAGACTGTGGAGTAACAAAGCTTTTCAGATAGTACATCAGGGAAAACTGTCAACAATGAATTTCTAGAACAAAGTACTTAACATCAGCTCCAGTGACCATAGGCAATCACTTTTCATAGTGATGCGATTAGCATGACAATGAGAAATTCTCTATGCACGGATAAAGACTATCAGTATTTAGCAGATTGCTCAGAAAGTGCTGTAAATTATATGTCTCTTCATATTTAATAACTGTGTCACAGACTGTCTGCTGTTTAATAATAGTAATTTGTGTACAGTTCATTGTAGCTTCTTTCAAAACAATAATGGTCTGTGTACACAATCAATTAGTGGTTAATGTCAATGGTTTGAGAATAATGTATTATATCATAATGTTAAATTATATTAGAGATTTTATTGGCCCCATTCCTTTACTGGCACTTCAACAAGTTAGTTGTAATGTGATATAGTCTGAAAGATAACCCAACAAAGCTTTTTTATGGGACAATTGCACAACATTCTAAATATATATTTTAAAATGGTTGCATATAAGATTCAGGGACCTAAAGCTGCCAGTGATGTGAGTAAATGAGTAGCCAGTATCTGAATGATGACGTCTGTCTCAACCAGATCAGGAAGGGAGAAACCGACAGGAGAATAGCAGCCTGATAATGTGCGGTTGGAGAGGAGATATTTTAACATTTGCTAATCTGTCTAGATTTTATTGTCATTTTTTTTGAGAATTTAACATGTAAATACTCTTTATTTCATCCATCACCCCTCTGTTTTTTCTGCCTCCGCCAGTGACCACCCCCCCACATGCTCCTTCTCCTGTTCCTGGCCTCTTATTCTTTTCCTTGGCTATATTGTTTACATTGTTTTTGTTAACATGCACTAATACACTTTAAATTCAAGCAGAAAAGCCCTTATGTTTTTTTTTCCTGTTATTTAAATAAACTTCTGCTAAAATTTTGTATTAAAAAGGTAAGTTTCTCAGCTAGGGATATAGTTTTGTTGGTAGCCTTTGCAAACATGAGGGCAGGGCATCAATCATCAGAAACCGTGGGAAAGCTGGGCAGGGCGGCATGCACCTGTACACCCTGAGCCAGGGCAATGGAGAGTAACACTGAGGTCACAGACCTGTCAGTCAGGCCTCAACAGCAAGCCCCGGATTTCAGTGAAAAACCTAACACACCAAAGGAGATGAGTCTGAGAACTGATACCTAAAGTTGATCACTGACTTCCACAGGCACATTTTCACACATTCAAGCCCTCCGACTTCCACTCATACAATGCAATATTCTTGTTTGTCTTATGTTGGAGGCAACAGTAGCAGCACTAACTGGTCATATTTACACAACAGTTGTCATTCAGCACATATCAACTATGAGGTAGTGACTAAGCACTGGAAGTACTGTGTTCAAATAATTTAGAGAAAGGCAGTGTCATTATGCTTACAGTTGGAAGTATATCAAAACACAAGCAGAAAGGTAAGATGCACTGTCCTTTTTCCAAGAAGAAATCATATTGACTGTAAACTCTCTTAATCAGAGAGAAAAAAAAATCCCCTGGCAGCCAAAGTTATACTATGGTATAGAATGGTTCTGTGTTAGGAATTTTTAGTGAAGTTGAGTAAATATTTCCACTGTCACTGTAAAATTGAG
Organism: Cricetomys ansorgei; assembly: GCA_026225945.1. Lineage (NCBI taxonomy): Eukaryota > Metazoa > Chordata > Mammalia > Rodentia > Nesomyidae > Cricetomys > Cricetomys ansorgei. The sequence continues at coordinate 29,499,863 of JAMJFZ010003163.1, forward strand.
TTGCCTGATCATGTTAAATGATAGTGAAAACAGCATACTTCCAGATGATTTGTTTTTAAAAATAATGCCCCCCTTTCCCTTCCCTCTTTCCATCTCCATCCTCCTTTCTTCCTCTACTTCTCCTTTCCATCTCTCTTTTACCTACTCATCCCCTCCTCTCTCTTTCCTCTCCATCCCCTCCCCTTTTAGCCTCTCAGACATCCAGCATCACAGATCCCAACATAAAACTCAAAGCAGTGTGCCTCGGTGAACTCTTTAGGTATGAACAGAAAATGTAGGAAGATCAGGAAAGTATTTCTCTATTTTTCTTTTACATAAACATTCAGTGGACACCATCTCAACGCCCAAGATTTCCTTTCCCAAGAACATAAAACTGCTTTCAGAAATTCTCTGACATAAATATAATTTGAATGATTGGTAGGATAGCAAAAAAGATAGGTTTATCTCTGTGTCTGAATATGATTCTTGAACTCTGCTCTGCTCCCTGACAAGTGTTAAGTGGGATCATAAAAATAAACTCTTCCTTACGCACCCTAATGTAAGTATACATTTTTATTAGCTATGTAAACATACATTGCAAAGTCATTTTAAATGAAAGATAAAATGACAGAATTCTATAGTGGTTTCTTGATAGCTGGCTTTTTTCAGAAATAATTCCCAGAAATATATATTTAGCCCATCCATGGTTAGTACATTATTGCAGTAATATGTGTGTGAGCAATTTGTGTAGCTTACTATTACCTACTGTTCTCAATTAATTGATTAAAATAACAGCAGATACCAGGAACCCTCTGTGTGCTATCCAAGTTTCTTTTTCTCCATCCAAAGGATATTGAATTTTTTGTTTCGAAGTAAATGGAGCATGAATCTTAACAACAGATTATTTCAGCCATGAAGTTATTTATAAATTATTGTTATTCATAGCCTATCCATAGGCATTTTAATAGCTATAATTCAGCTTGCTTTACCCATGTGATCAATAATTCTGTTAGAAACTTTTGTCTTGACACTGTCACACAATTACACATTTATATATAAAACAAGTAGAAAATATATAAATAAAAGAGTTCTGAGTGTATATCAAATCAAATTATGCATTAATAGTTTAGAATACTTATAGGATAGGAAGTATTATATGTATCAGCTTTAATGATAGTGCACATTTTACCTATCCATTAGGGAGTTAACCATCTCTTTCTCTGAAGTATGCAAGTTCTATTCACTCGAGAACTTTCCCTTCTTCCTGTACACTTTTCACACATGTTAGCACTATTTGCCATTTACTGTCAGAGTTCCTGAGGCTGGTCTCATCTTCTTTGTTTATAACATTTGGTTTTACTCTTTTCATTAACTCACATCCATTCTCAAACTTCTTTTCTGATATCCAGTCCTTGAAGACTGCAGGATAGGCCTTTTCAGAGCTTACCATTTTCTTATACACCTGTGCTCTGCAATGATGTGTTTTCTAGTGATTTGAATGGGCACAGATATCATCCTGTAATCTAACTGGAATAACTTGCTCTCCTGTTTTCTCTACTTTGCATAGTCTCCCATCTTATTTAGTACTTCATAGCAGCATTGAGGAAAAGGTTCAATAATACACTTGAAAATACAATAAAGCAATCAAATAAAACTGTTGGGAGTCATTTTCTTAAGTTGCTACAGCTGACCATAATACCTGTCCAAAAATATAGGTAAACATCCATTATCCAGTTCAAAGCAGGAAAAACAGAAGCAAGAATATGCAAAATAAAGAACTCTCCCCAAAATAAACTTACAGAGGTGCAACATGGGGGAAAACAGATAGCTAATTGGCATGTCTCAATACTGAATATTCTTTGGTAATATCAATTACTGTTATGTATAGAATATAGTAAGATAAATGAATCTTAGTTATACATGTGTATATACAGTCAAGGACATTCACAAATGATTATTACTGAAACTCCAGCAAATGTAAAATAATGTTCATATCATGCTCTGTGAACAGCAAATATCTCATTTAACCAATCATAATTTAAATTCTCCAACATAGCAGTTTAACATATTTTCACTGAAATGGAAGCAACGTAGTCTTAAAACCCATGAAGTAGATTAGAATATAAATGCTTTTGCTACATATTCAGAAAGATTGTATGAAGATCCCCAGTATATTCCCATAAATACAAGAAATAAATTTGGGAGAAAATGATACACAGAACTTAATGCTCAGATGTAAGAAAAATGGAATGTATTCCTTTGATTTCTTTAAGTCCCTGGAACATCACATAAAAATTAAAATTTAAATTTTTGCTGTTAGAGATTTTCAGATGATTTTTCTTCTCTGAGGATCATGTGGAAAATGGCAATAAGAATGTCTTAAAAACAAAAATATTTATGAAGTCCACAGGTACAGGTTTGGTCTCCTACATTCCTCCTCCAAACATTCAAAGAGAAATTAATATCAGTGTTTCACAAACTTTTTCAAAATATAAATGAAGAAATGTAGCATAATGCTATCCTGGTGCCAACATAACCCTGACATCTCAATGAGACAAAGACATCAAATGAAAATGGCAAATTAGTATCTATTACAGCAGCAAATTCTATACTGTAGCATATAAAACAAAGCACCAGGAGTGAGCAGTCATTTGAATATTCTGTTTATTTATTCAATAAGCCATATTAATAGAAGAAAATAAAAGGATCACAATGCTAAGAAGCATCAAATATTCTTTCATTATATAAATATTCAATACAGTAGCAAATGAAAGGAATTTCCCCAATACTGAGGCATTTGTAAGAGACCTATAGCCAACATGAACACTTTTTCTAGCGATAGGAAGAAAGCCAGCAAATAATCTTGCCACTTTTACTCAGGAAGTAAAATTAGATAAGAGTAAGAAATATGGATAAGTAACATAAAATAAACAGCGTATATGAGAATTAATATCAAATACACAATATCAGTTAAATAGAGAAATAAACAATTAGAAGGCAAGACAAAACTATTTCTGGTTATGGAAGGTTTGTTCTTGTTTATAGAAGCTCTGGAGGAATTTGTTAAAATCCATCAAAGGTTGATTTCTAAATTAAGCAAGATTTCAGAACATAAAGTCAGTATACAAAAGAAACCATATTTCTGTGTATTTACAAGAACAATCAAAGATGAAACTGAGGGGGAAATAAAGCATTTATCACTTCATTAAGAAGTATTTATGTTGGGGCATGGGTGTCTTCACAGGGGTTCAAACTCTTGATCCTTCTGCCTCAGTTTCTTACTTCTTGGGATTCTAAGTATGTGTCACTATGCTGGTGTATTTGGAAAGAACCTAAACAGGACAAGCTAAAATGATTGATGGAGATCAACACCAGGCTCAGGGTTCACTATTTCAAAGCCTGCTACTGAGTGGTAGTATCTGAAGAGTAGAGCACAGGCCTGAGAACACACACTCCCAGGGCTTTTGTGGAATTTACAGAAAGAATTAGATCTATGTACACTTAAAATATTTTACAGGGTACTAAGTCCTGTCAATAGCAAATATATCTTTTTAAACAAACGATCACCATATGCACAAGAGTAAAGTTGACACACTGGCTCAAAATGTTTTCTGAAATTCTCAAAATAGATCAGAGATATAAATATTTTAGCCAGGCACATGAAATTTTGTAATCTTGGATTTGGAAAAAAAATCCTTGACATGACACGATATCATATGAAATACAGAAAAGAAAATGTCCAAAGACATTTTGTTAAAATTCAAATTCATGATACAAAGGACACCAAATGCAAATACAAAACTAATTCACAGGATAGGAGAAAATAATTTACCATCAAATATTTATAATCAGGTAACTGTTCAGGGACACTTCTCAATAATACCGTAACAACCCTACTGTGTACACAAAGAGACAATGAGATTGCACACTTCCAGTGATGCAGTCAGACAGCATGCGCAGTAGGCTCGTGGATGAAACGCTGGATCTCAATCTTGCTGTTTTGAAGTAGAAAGCCAAGAAATGGAAATTTGTGTGGACAAATACTGTTGAACTATGGAAAGAACTTTGGGAATGACAGGAATTTTGTTTTAAAAGACCATAAGATTTATTTTTTGGAGATGCAGTGGAAATCCGTGCAATGGACACTTTTTTCAAACTCACCTTCTGAATGTATTCCTCACTCAGTGCCATCTTTGTGCTTCTAACATCTTCGTATCGTTTTAAACTGAAGAGCTCCGAGATAGGACTTCAAGCACAAGTGGGCTATTCCAAGTCTGAAACTGAGAGTGATTTGAATGTCTGAATATAGGGAAATGGGTAAGTCAATAGCCACACTTTGGTTCCTTGTATGGGTAACCACATGATATAAAACTCAGTTTTACTACTGACCCTCAAACAATGGAAACATTCTAATATTTTGGTAAAATGCAGTGAATAGAATTGTGTATAGTATATATTCAGCAGGGTAAATGATGTGATCAATGTATTGATGAGCACTCATTATTTTTCAAAGTTACTTACATCAGCACTTGTTCGCCTCTTTCTAGTCATTTTAAGGAATTTATGCCATACAATTGTGCTATGTCTAAATCTCAAATGTCAACAAATTTGAAATGGGATACATTATTATGATTATTTCTTTCATTTTTGAGATTGAAACATAATTATATCATCTACTCCTTCCCATTCCTCGCTCCAAAAATATGCCACATATCCCTCCTTGTTCTCTTCAAATTCATGCCCTCTTTTTCCATCAATTGTGTTACATGCATATAGATAGATAGATAGATAGATAGATAGATAGATAGATAGATAGACAGACATCATATCATGAATAGTATTAAACCGTATGTAAAATAATTTATAATATAACATGCTGAGTCTGTATAATAGGTCTCCTATGTATGTATTCAAAGCTGACCATTTGCTACTGGGTAACCAATTGGTATAATATTCCCAGGATATGTAGGTGATATTCAAACCTAAATGAGAATGAAAGTATCTAGTACTAATGCAGTAGGATTAGTTCACCAGTAGGAAGAGTAAAACTGTCTTTTGCTTTTGCTCTTACTCCTAGTTCTTGTCTCTCTGTCTAGCTCCTCTGTGAGGATACAGCAAGGAGGCATCCACCTGCAAACCAGGTGAAAGGTCCTCAGCGTGAGTAACTGAAAGCACCTGATACTTTAATCCTGGGCTTTGTTACCTTCAGAATTGTGAAATAAAGGGTGAGGCTACTAGTTAGTCACCGGCTTGACATCTCTGTATTTGTAAAATAAGTAAGTGTTGTTGTATTCAGCAACAGCGCCTTATAATGGTGTGGAAAGAAGCCACAGTCTCGGCAGTCGGTTGTCCTCTTTGAGAGGTGCTCCATTAGGACTCTTTTGGCCAGTGATTCAAGAATATTTAACCTGTTCATGGCATAAGATTTCTAGTTGAAGCACTGCCTTGCCTATTACTTAGGGACTGCATTTAGATCCTTTTCACATATGTACATATCTTTGGAACCTCTACAGTTGTAGCTTTCCATATGGTTCCCCAGATGACCTCAGTCTTAGCTGTTCCTTCCTATATTCGCACTTTACCCTTCTCTCCTATCTTTGCTCCTGATTTAATCCTCCTATTCCAGTTTTCCCCCTTTCTGTCTACCATTATAGTCCCAGTCTTTGGGAGAGCTTTACCTCCTACTTGATCCTTTACTAGATACCTAACCTCTGTGGTTATTTAGATATTAGCACACCTATTAAAACTTTAAAAGCTAGTATCCACATGTAAGAGAAAACATGGAATATCTGTCTCTTTCAGTCTAGGTCATATCAATCAGAATGATTATTTCCCAGTGCCATCCATTTACCAAAGAATTTCATAGTTTCGTTTTTCATAACAGATGAATATTATTCCATTGTGTAAATGTATTATGTTTTCATACCTATTTCCTTTTTCTCTTTATAGTTGGGGTAAATGCCAGAGTTTGCAAACTCTACTGGTATTAAATTTTGCATCTTTGGCATTTTAACATTTGGCTTTCAGGTCAGATTACACTATTTGATTTTTGCTATGCTTTGGAAGTGGCTTCAGTGTTTCCAACAAAAGTTCATATATATGTATTCAGTCCCCAGTGTGCAAACCCTGGGAGGTAGCAGAACCTTTCAAATATGGCACTCACTGGAAGATGATCCTGCCTTCCTTAGGGTTAATTTAGTCCTTCTGGAAGCCAATAACTCTTGTGAAAGCAGATGGTGAGAAAAAAGGTAAAACTGGCCACTCCCTGATCTCTGACTTTTTGTTTCATGATGTGAACTCTTGGGTATGTCCTGCATTAGTACCATTGTCTTCCATGAGGACTTTACTAGGGATGAGAGCCACTCAGAACTGTAAGCTAAGTAAGCATAGGGGTTATTTGTCCATTTTGTGTTGAGATGGACTATCCAGTATCCCATGTATACTCCCTAAGTATCTGAAGGTAACCTTAAATTTCCAATTTTCTGCCTGCAGGTCCCTCTCAAAGCTAGGATTCTAGGCTTGTGCTACCATCCATCATACAGTGCACCCTACATGCCAGGCAAATCTCTCTACCAATTTAGCCACATCCTCAGTCCCAGACTTCTATTGTATGATTTATACTATTTGAAGGCTAAGCCCCATTGTCAACTTCTTTGTGCTATTTAGAATCAACCAGTAGACGTGTAGTTGTATATATGAGGTATTTAAAAAATTAATTTAAGAGGATTAGGGTTTGAGACTGAATGAAAATAAGCAAACCAATGAGAATCCACCATTCATCCCTCTGATTTCTGATTTTAGATGCAAAGTGAACAGCTGCCTCATGAATCTGCCACTACAGCCTGAACCACTCTTACCAACATGCTTTCTCACCAGATTGAAATATACCTTCAAAGTATGGAAAAATATCCCCTTCCTTACCTTGCTTTTTCGAGTATTTTAGCCCAACAATGAGAACGTAACTGAAACTCCCAGCTTCAGGCTATTACAAAAGTGTAACTAATACAGGACTTCACAGGTTATAAACCATTGGTTTATTTTTCTGCTATATTTCACCTGTCGATTTGCATTTTCTTTTCATGTATTATAACTCGAACAAAATACTGATATTGGTTTTTAACTGACACTGAATAAAGTTCAAATATACAGAAATCTCTTCCACATTTAGTGACGTATTCCTCCTTTCTGATGCTCTTCAATTCATCCTGCACGCTGGGATTAAATTCTGGTATCATCTCCTTTAAGAGTAATAACATGAGTCACTTATTGTAATTCATGACAAAGTCTCCCAGCTTTGATGAGTCTCAACATGTCCTCACTTAACTTGCAAGTCTATAACATGTCTTCCTTGCCTGGAGGATGCTAGATCCTGATGTTTTTATTTATTCTGCCCTTTGAAAGTCTTCCTCCTTTGTCTTCTGGCCTGTATTTCCTCTGCATAATCATCACATTACTGATTAAAACATGTCATTTCTCACCCTATGCCTGATTTCAATTTTTTCTTTATCTTTATTTGCTAATTTTGTTTAGACTGGTACAGACAATGTGGCTAGCTTTCTTTATGTCTTCATGCATTTATCTTGAATAATATCTGCTGACATTTTGGAAGCTGCTGTGCTTGTTTTCTAACTTCATCGGGATTTTTAAAACTTTGGCTGTTATCACCTCACACATTTCTACTAATCTTTCCCTCCTGCCTCTCATGTGGGATCTTCCTGTTCATGTTGTCTAAATAATTTACTGGAGCTTATTATGTGTGGAAATGTTCTTCACAATCTCAGTTTTGATTTGTTTTACCCTTCCTTTAAGTGTACTCCTTAACCAGTCGCAAATCTTGAAGGGCACTCCAGGAGCTCCTACCTTTGATAGCCACGTTGCCTCTTTCCTTGAGACCTTGAGCAAGGGTGGAATGTGTGTTTAATCAACTGGAATATAATTACACGTATTTCTGCAATAACCACTGTGCCAGAATCCCTTTTATTTTTGCCATCTTTCTGTTTCCTTTTCCCGTTCCTAAGGCAGGCTTTGAAGAAGCAAACTTCCATCTGAAGTGTCCTAGTTGCAGCGATTTTCCTATGATAGTGGTCATGTGCACGTCTAAGCAGAAGACTTGTCTCAGCTGAAAACACGCCCTTTACTCAAGAGATCTTTAAATAAATGTGTCTTGTTTGAGGCTGCTAACTTTGTGATGTGTTACATTGCAATACAAAAGTGATCTAATGCCTTAATCTTAGCTGTTTCCAATACGATGCTCAACCCCTCAAAGGCAGTTTTATTTCTGGTGCCTCATGTGTTCACTTTTAATGTTCTCCTTTTTTGACTCTATCTAAAATTTTCCTGTCTGTTCATGCATGGTACCCAGCATCTCCTGGATCATTTAATTTATTTGCCATTTGTATTCTGAAATTCCAGTGGGATGATTCCGACATCTCTCTATTTCCATTTCTATTTTTATTGGCATATTTATATGGCTTGAGTCAAATTTCTCTATTTATTTGTCTGACATGCTTTGTGATGTATGTGTAGAGTTATGCACTTTATTGTTATATAAGATAGTGTGTGTAGAAAAGAAGTAGAGTACAGAATATTTATAATTTACTGCCTTAAAATAGAGGTTCCATATGGAGACTTTCCCTTTGTGAACTTCTGTTGTTAAAGCTAACTTTATTTAATGTATTTTTTGTCATGCGAGTGGAGTTTGTGGTAGGTTGAAAAAAATTCAGTAGACTGCTGGCTGAAGTATTTTTGAGGACAGATTCTGTGCCTTGCATTGAACAATACCTTGTCAATAAGCTCTGACAAGACTCTGGGTCTATCTTTTTTTCTGTACTTTACTTCTACAAGGCTTCTCTGACAAGGAATCTCTGCATTGCAATCTGGAAGTCAACATTTAGAAATGCTCCTTTTTGGTATTTTTGGTATTTGCAAATCCTTGACTTCCAGTTTTTATATCCGTATATCTGGTTCTAACCTCTTACCCATATTTTGAGGGGATACTTTAGCATTCTTGAAAATGAAATATATTTCCTTAGAAAGGCTTGAGACTTTTCTGACATTGTAACCTAACGTTAATTCTGGTGTCTGTCTGGTGTTCTCGCCAGGATGAAAGCTCCTCATGGCTTTCTTTGGAGTGTCTCTTTAAGTTCCTATATTGCATATTAGCTTAGTGAACTCAGTGAAGGAACTTGGGAAAGGTAGAGGTATACAGGCTTGCTCCACATCTGATGTTTATAAGAATTCATGTCACCCTAAATATGGTCATTAAAAGTTAAAGTTTGGTCCCTTTCTTCCATAACTTCTCCATAGCAGTGTCTTCTTCTTAATATTCTGCAAGAGATAGAAGAAGCACCTTTTCTGAGAACTGTTTATTGCTTTACACTAGGTATCAGGTCTTTTGACATTTCTAAGTTCAGTACCTTTAAAGGTTGATAGGGTTGGGCCTATGATAAGCCTGTGAATAAGGGTGCATTTGACTTTTTACAGCTTTTTTGAAAACACTAAATTAATGTGTAAATGTGAACATACACATATTTGCAAATTTTTAATTTGAAGATCAATTTTTACTTCTTAAACTCTCACCTCCATTTACTCCATGAATCAAAAGAATCTCTTCCTGGGGTGGATATGGCATAGAGCTCTCTTCATCATAGCAGATGTGTCTTGTAAGGACTGCCTCACCTCTGCAGTATCTGGTTTGCAGAAAATGAAATAAAACATAACAAAACAAGATTTTGCAAGGTCTGGATTTTCTTTTTCTTTCTTCCTTATCTCCACATAGGCTGTGTGTGGTCTGATGTCTTTGCTCCATGTTGGTACTCCGCTTGTAGTATTATGCTGCTGTAGTGACCCAGCAAGGAAGAGACAGAGACATTTTCATAGGTGCAAGCCCTGCCAGATTTCAGTAGAGGGGACCACTATCCTGGTCAGTGCCATACTCGACAGTAGAGCCCGAACATGTCTGAGCTCAGGTGGTTTTATTGATTCAGAAGTTCTCAGGTCTTCTACTGATAGCATGTGCAGATCATTATCAATAAAACATCCCCCACAAAAATCCAACACCTGCAGACAATACAAAACATCAAGGCCTAGGGATCCCCACATCCAATAGTGCATAAAACAATTATTTCAAACATAACTAAAAGTAACTTCTACAACACACTTCTTCCAAGAAGGCCACACCTCCTAATCCTTTCTAAACAGCTCATCACCTGGGAATCAAAAATTCAAATATATAAGCCTACGAGGGGCATTCTCATTCAAACCACCGCAGACTGGAATTCAGATCCCCAGGACCCAAGTAAATGTGGCCCACCTGGAATTCCAGCATCTGGGAGATGGAAGTGGGGAAGCAATGAGGCAAATTGGCTCCATAAACTAACTGAATCAATGAGTTCTAGTTTCATCAAAAGGCCCTGCCTTCATGAAGAAAGTGGAGAGCAGTCAAGGAAGATGTGCCTGATGACAATTTTAGGCACACATAGGTGAGCTTGCACGTTCTCTCTCTCTCTCTATCTCTCTCTCTCTCTCTCTCTCTCTCTCTCTCACTCACACACACACACACACATACACACACACACACACACACACACACAAACAAGTGCAAGTAAGCAAACAAAATTAATTACAGCAATGCCCAGCTAAGTGTCCTGTTTCATACCACCTGATCTCTCTAAATATTGTCATTTAAATGTGGCTCATTGACAAATAGAATTTCAGTATACAAATGGAGACAGCAGGAAAAGAAGGAAAACAGGACTGAGACCCTAAGAAACTAGGGTTAAGAACATAGACATTCTTTTAAAAATCCAGGAGCCCATCAGTAAGAGTGAGGGAAACAGCAGGACCTCAGATAAATAGATGCAGACAGGAAGCAAATGTAACTTGATCAAAGAATGTAATATAGGACCATGATCAAGGAAAATAACAAAAACAAAACTCGATTTTCTACACAGATTTCTAGAAGACAGAGAATTTATGAAAAAAAAAATGTAGCGAGGTTTTGAGCCAGATCTGTATTTCACGAATATACGCCTTGCACAATATTTCTTTGTGACTGTATAAATTGAGAATGGGGTGGCCAACAAGTAACCATGTTTTCACTTCTTATGTAAACAAGTCTCCAGCAGACAGGGAATATTGAAAATTGCTGGTTTATGTTTAATCTTACTCCTGACTAACATAGGAAACGTTTACATTTTAAGATAGACAAAGACAATTCAAGCGATAGTAATGCAGACACTGTATAATTGGACTAAGGGGTTTAATGACTTCAAAATGCTTAAATTACCCCACAGTTACCTGGTTTGAGAAATGTACCAAAAATTATTATTTCTCCTAAGAGTGTTTTAGTTACCTGGCTAATGGATATTATTGAGGAAGCCTGATTCTTATCATGGCAACTTGGAGACAATGGTACGGTTGTAGGAATAGGAAACATTGTTATGAGGGACAAATACTGTACCCTAAATAGCATCAGTAGATAGTCTATGTATTCCCATTATACTACTTCTAATGTAATTTACTTAGTTTTAGCTTTGATAATGACTTTTGGGTGAGCTGACATATTACTATGTAATCCCTCTTATCCTTTAAACATGTCCAGTAAATATCAAAATGATGTATCATTGAAAATAGGAAACTGGAATGGAGAAGGTTCTTATTATAATCGTGTTGCTGCAGGTGCCTAATTCAGAAGAGATTTTTGTACCTAATTGTAGTATTTTCTCAGGATGCAACGCCAGAAGATAAAGTGAAAATACTATTTATGAATAAGTACAGCAACCTTAGTACTCATACTTGGTTTTCTTGTTTGTGTCCCAGAACTTAATCCTGTGTTGTCACACTTCCTGTCTTTCCAAGTTGTGTTTACGCTTGTACTATTGATACAGGATACAGCACCTGCCTGTAGTAGATATTCAACCAATATATCAGAAAGATATAAAATGTTTCTTCTATCAGAAAATAATTTTATTATGAAATTTGCATATAGGTCTATTTTAACTCCTTATCTATATACTTACATGGATATATGTGTGAATTTATATGCGTGTGTTTACACAAAATGCATACACGTATAGCCATGTAGCACTTAATAACAAGAATATATTTTAAGAAATGAGTTGCTGCATAAATTTGTTATTGTTAGGAACACACACAAACCTATCTAATGGAGGAAACTGCTCACCTTGTATAAACACATTTTTCAGTAAGTTTATATATGAATATAATATATTTACAATATTTTCGATGCCACTCTCCCCTCCTCCAAGTATCCTTCATCCTAGGACCCAGACACCTTACTAACTGCATATCTTCTACTTCTCTTTCTCATCTTTAAAATAATTTATTGAGTTGAATTAGTGCTGTCCACTTGCACATGAGTTTAGGGTTCTATCCACTGCAGCATGGGGAGCTTAACATGGGCCATACCACTGGAGAAAACTGACTTCCCATTGCACTGAAACTGTTACTGCCTATGGTTCCTCATCTAGAGGTGTGGTGCTGTGGGCCACTTCCCTCTCCACTGGAAGTATTGATTGGCATGAACTGTGCAGGCCTTGTTTCAGCGAACATAGCAGTTGTGTATTTGTAGGTGTAACAGCCCAGTCTAGGAAGACAAATCTTTCTTGAACTCTATCACGTCTCTTGTGTCATCTCTGACCCAGTTTCCACTTGCATAGTTTCTAATGCCTATTGTGGGTCTCCATGCACCTAGATGAAATTGCTCTGGACCAGCTCTCTGCCTAAGCTTCCCAACTATTGCATCCCTGAGAGTTGCCATGGCTCATTATTAACATATGCTGTCATATTAATAAATATTGCATTAATATTCAATCAAAGTAAACAAAAAAACCAACTAATACATTAGAAAATGTGAAACACTATGTAGTGATATTCTTGGTTTAAAGAGAATATTTGTTACCTGTATTTTCTGCAATTGCCCAATTGATGTGTCATAAGGTAATCTATGTAAGATTATTCTCATCATTCAGGTAAGAAAAGGAAGAATTGAAATAAATAAGTGGGTAAAGGAAACACATATTTTGTTGCCACTGCTCAGATTTTGCACTTACACTTCTGATTTCAAAATACCCTTTACCGAGGTACCTATTAAATTTCACCCGACACAATACCTTTAATAACAAATAATTAAGTGTTGGCTTTCAAACCTTGTGCTTTTCACCAAACTTGAAGTTAAATTCTGAAAAACTTATTTTCAATAAAACCTAAAATCACTAAACTTTTCTCTACACACTGGACATATCTTGGTTTCATGAACCAATACTGTTAATCTCTCTATGAAAATCCTTCCTGATGCGTTGTCAGAATTTCTCTCCAGTTATAGTATCAGTTCAAACTGCTTTTCAGAGATAGCTATAATTCTGAGGAAGGTCTAAGTCCTTTATGGCTAATCTTCCACACGGTAACAGCGTTTACTTTATTTTTAGCATTCTTCTCTTGCTGTGACTTTCCTACTCTGAAAACCCAGTGACTTACAGCTGAAATTTCCGCTCTACCACAGTAACCCGGAGGGAAAATCCCAAATAAGTACAGGTTGGGAACTTTTTTTTTAATCTCAAAGACTTCTGAAATAAAGATAGAGATTTCAGTATATTCTTTCTTCAATGTCGTGATAGGCATTGATGTTTTGAAATAGTAAGTCTACGTTTATAGATTTTCACTTTGGTAGAGCTGCACAGTGTCAAATATTCACACAGTTAATTATCTTGTGTACAATTTTCATTTCCGTGGAAGGGCACGTTAAACGGAGACTTCACACTTGGTGAATCAACCCTTCATGAATTGGACAAGAATTCAACATTCCACATGGAAAATTCATTCAAAACTTGGCTTTTATGACATCTAGACTTTAGAAATTTGAAATTTGTGATATGAAAAATTTGGTTTTAATTTCTGTCTCCTGATTTCTCATGCCCCAAACTCTGCGCAACAAGTATTTATCCAGCTTTATTTCTCACAGTATCATCTCGGCTTCAGGTTTTCTATCTTTGTCCCAAAACTCTGATAGACTTTACCTTTCCCGCCTCGTAGCTCACACAGTATGAAATGTGTGCTCAAGTTCTGATCGGTAATCATGGAAAGCTTTGTGCCAGGAATGGCCTCCAATTGTCTTGATCACAGTTATTATATATGCAATCACATAATATTTCCTAACCTGTTCTCTGATACCAAATAGAAAACTTATTGATTTTATGCTAATTTTGGTACCAGGATGGTGTTGAACTTTTCAGATATTTTTGTCTCTTTCTGTTTTGTAGTAGCTTTCATTTTTCAAATAAAGTAAAAAAAAAAAATCATGTAACTTGTAAATAGTAGAAATTGACCTCTCCCTTTAAAATATATTTCTTGTATTACTTTCTTTATTGTCTTTATGGAAGAGCACAATTAGAATGCAGTTCAATAGCCGTGACTGTATTACCCTTTTCATCTTGATTCTTGGTGTTAATGAGATTGCTTCTAATGCAGTGTTCACTATTATTAATAATTCTTGTGTTTTCAATATCTCTTTTTCTAACATCTATTTTTTATTATCTTAGGAAAATAATTATTACTGTACTAATAGTATTTCCTGGGTATTGATTTTGAATTTTTAAAACATCTTTGAAGTCTAGTCTAATGGTTCATTTTTTCCTAGAGCCCATTCTTTTGATTAATTACAATAATTAGTGTACTAATGTTGAATTACTCTTGACTTTACTATCTCTCTCTATATATTTTTTTCATGTTACTATTTATTATTAATACTGTGTATATGTGTGTCTGTGTGTGCATCATTACATACATAATATTTTTGTGGATGTCAGAGTATGGCTCTCGGCAGTCAGTTCTCCTCTTTCTTCTTGTTGAGGCAAAGGCTTTGCTGTTACTTCTGCCACAATACAGAATACCTTGTGCACATCAGGTCGGCTGGCTAGTGAGTTGATGAGCAAGTCTCCTGTCTCTACTTCCCTTCATTTTACATGTGTTCTGGGGATCAAACCAGAATCATCAGACTTGTGAAGCAATTTCCTTTACCAACAAAAATGCTTCCAAGTCACTCATCCTTAATTATAATTATGTCCATTTATAAATCACCTGAGCGCTCACTCTGAGGAAGAAAGACGAGTTTAGTCAGAAGAACATTAATTGTGCTCAGGGTTACGTAAACAAATGAGATGTGACCTCCTACACACGGTGGTAATAGGGGGATAATCTTTAGTCAACTCTGAGTGAGAACTCTCTGACAAGAGGCTGGGTTCCCTTGAGAAAGTGGGCCCACAAAGTATGTCAGGACAGGAAAGGCATCAGTTGTGGAATCTTATACCCTCTCTTTGACACCATTTGATCTCTTTTAATCAAGCAGGAAAGTTCATTGATTAAGTGTATAACGTATACATTTCCAGGGCACAGAGTTTGATTGAACAATAATAACCATAAAGAAGAAATGACAATTTGTGTCATCACAATGAATTTCTACCAACTCAACATGTTCTAGTCCTGACACACGTAGTTATTCCTATTACACACAAGTGCTAAAACTAGTGAAATCAAATTCTTCTTTTTTTTTAAATTTCTGGTGAGAATAAAAAGGCCTAAGAAGTATAACTATGACTGGACTTTGTTTTGCAAGAAAAGATATATTTAGGCTTACTCTTGCTTCTGGAGGATCAGCTGTAAACTACTTAGAAGATCATACTAAAGATTGCTTTGGTCAGGCTGACCTTCTATTTGAATATTCATTAGGTGAAGAAAAGTTGACTTTTAATAAGGATTTTGTTAAGCCTCTAACTCTCACCTTGGTGATCAAAGGACCAAGTAAATGTACTCTAATACAAATCAAGGATGCTTTAAGAGATAGACTTCATGCAGTAAAAAATGCCATTGTAGATGACTGTGTTGTTCCAGAGGCTAGAAAAGTTTTAAGTACCAATAACAGAAGCTCTTGTTAACTACCAGCAATATGTACAGAGATGAGCTCACCTTGGAATCCAAGCCTTTGCTCATGCCTTACTTATCCTGAAGGTTCCTGCTCAGAATTCTGGTTAGGATAAGCAGGATGCATTGAAGTATGGTCATACAGATAGTGATTTTCTATTTAATATGTTTTTTTTATCAGTTCCTAAGTTCACTCATTATTCCATTGAATGCAATAGATTTGTTCATAAAATCTATCATTTGAAGATAATAATGTAAAGTGCAGGCCACATAGCTTTTTCCCATTCAATTTGGCATGTGCATTCGTGTCATCCTTGCTCAGCTCATGTTTGTAAAATCATCTTGGTAACACTTTATGGATGTAGATTCATATGTTGTAGAAGACAGAGTCTGACAGCAAATTATCTGATCCTCTGCCTCTTATACTCTCTTCTCCTTTTCTTCTGCGTGAGGCCTCAATACTACAGAAACAATTATAGGCAGCTGAGGAAATCTGGGACCGGGGTAGGTGATCTTCCCCATGGAAAAGCACATCATTGGTTGTCCAGTGCCAGATATCAGCCCTGGAAACATGCACACAAATAATGAACTGAACAGTTTATGTTTAGGAATAAATACATATATAATGCAATAAATATTAGCTAAACAAAAGAAGGGCCAAGAATATGAAGGAGAGTGAAAATGTATATAATAGGGCTGGTAGGGAGGAAAGGAAAGAGAGAAATGTAAATACTTTATAAACTCAAAGAAATGCAAAACAATGATACAATCTTGGTGTCCTTTTTGTACTGAATCTTGTTGACCTCCTTGAGAAAAGTCAGTGATAATATATCTGCCTTCCAGACTTCTCTGCTTGTACTAAGTCTTGCAAGGAAGGAGTGAAATATTCAAATTTCTTTCCCTTCTTAAAACTGTGGCTATTCTAGATCCTGCTCGGTGTGGATTGAACTTTATATACTGAGCTCACATCCACCTTCTGGGAGCTGAAATTAACAGAAGTAAAAACCTATTTATTTCCACTACAAAAACATATGCGGAGATTTTACCTGAATTGTTCCAAATCCGTACAATTTGTGATGAATTATCATATGCACTAGCATGTCTTCATTTGTCAGCGTTTCAGAAATTTTCTTTCTGTGGGAGTCTAAGCAATGTCTGCTTTCCTCCTCATCGGTTCCCAATCAAACCAAACTGATCCTACAAAGGCTCACCTCCAGGAACTTGTGAAAATACTACACTTATTTAAAGAACATTAGTGAGAGGTTACAATCAGGAGTATTTGTGACCCTCAAGAAACCTTGTTGAAAGGTCTGCACCTAGCATGGATGATTGCTTCCCACGACTGAACAGATGAAGGGCTCTCGCCCTAGTCTTTGCCAGACTATATACTATAGCATCTTCATCAAAGTTACATGGAATCAATTCAACATTGCATGTCAGTATCTAGGAGGAGTGGTAGATACTCAAGTGAAGGTTCCACAGACCTCTGAAACCTCTCCTTCTATGAGGAAATGTCAACACTCAAGAATCCCAGCTGTGGTAATGTTTTGCAAGTTACACAGCTGGTCCTACAAAGGTTATAATTGTTCTGCTCATAGTATAGTGCTATAAAACAATGAGTCTTCATATTTTTTTTCTCTCAGCCATATTTTCCACTATGGTTTAAAATCATCTGTAAATATTCTTATTTTTCAGTTTCTCAAATTATTGATTGCTGAAAGCAAGTCTCATAATTATCACCAGTAAGCTGATCATTCAACAGAAATGAATGCAGTTGGAACCACTTGGTGGTGTTTAACAGATGAAGCATGATAAAAATAATTTTCATTTATGGATTAAGTTGCACATTAAAATGAATTTGAAAACAGAATTGAAGATGTGGGATTAAGCACAACCTATTACTGAGTCAGTAGCTATGTCAATTGTACTGTAGCGTGCAACTGTTTCCTACTTAGCTTGCTGCAGTTACTATCCTAGTATCTGCTTTGCGAATGTCTCTATTCTGTTTCATTCATTTTTACTCAGCTTCTCTTGTTCAGTCTGCCATTCTTATTAAATTTTAAATTCTACTCAACATCTTAATTTACAAAATACCAGACACCTTGTAATGAAGACTTAAATTATGATGTAGTTTAGTGGTTTTGCTCCACTTGTGTCTGAGTTCAGTCACTACTTTATTTTGCAGTGTTTTTTTTTTAAATCCACTGATATTCTCAGTATTTAATTGAGTTTTTAAAACTCTCAAATGTTTTATTCATGTTAGTTCCCTCTGGACTATTTTGTAAAAGTTACTTTGGCTTCAGATTTGTTTATTATTTTATTTATTTTTATTACTGGAGGAGTTTCTTTCATTGATGTTTTTGGAATTTTCTTCCCTCCAGTATTTAACCATCTCTGTGTAGGGATTTATTAATCTTTCCCTCACTGACATATTTGCTATTTTGTATTGTTATGAAATTCCTAGGTAATAGCAGTCACTTCTGGCTATAAAACAAAGACCAGATTCAGAGAATGGTATCAAATATTTATTGTTTCTATTTAGATAGTGAATATTCATTAAGGAGAATACGTTGAACAGAAAGCAAGAATGATCACCTTTGGGCTTCTGTTCATTGGGTTTCTTTCTGTCTCTTTGATCAGCTCTCTGTCACACTACCTCTGTCTGCTACTAAGGATCCATCAATACCTCTACTGCTGCTTAGTGCTGCTTATTCTATGTTCTCATCAATATTTATTACAAGGGAAGGGAACTAATGTGACAAAGGAAGAAAAGATATTCCTCATCACCGAAACACCCATTCTTTCTGCCACGATACATAATCTCTACTTTCCAAGTTATCAATTAGTTGACTTTTTCCCAGTGTTCTCTTAACTTCAAACTTTAAGAACCTATTTGGTAATCCCAGTGGGAGCTTAATGCTAATAAAAATTTTTAGTGACAGTAAACACAGTTGAGACAGTACTTAATCCTAATAAACTTTTTATAAAGCACTGATATAAAGGCAGAGAAATGCTTAGGCTTTTAATTGCATCAATTTGTATTTTTATAAGTCCCTCCTATGATTGTGATTCACAGTAATTGGGGAAATTTGATGCCACCGTGCCAAGAGGAACGGTGGTGGGTGTGTGTGTGTGTGTGTGTGTGTGAAAGTTGTGGTGCAGACTAAGGAAATCCTTGGCCTTTACTTTTGCTCTTAGGACAGATGACAAAACTGGATACCAGGGAACAGGGTTCCAATAAACTCATCAACTCAGTTGGTTCCAGATATTCAATAATGCTGGTAATTTCCTTGATGGGCTTGCAACAGGGATCAATGAACAAAGCAGTTTGGACACAAAAGACCCATACTTCTGTCTCTAGAGGGAGTCAATGAATGGTTGGTGCTTTTGGTTTAGAGCTGAAGCTGGGCTTGAGGAGGACTTTGATGGAAAGAGGAATGGGCAGTGGTTCCTAAGAGGAACAGATGCAAACTGAGCCCTGGGGAATTGAGGTGTAGTGTAGGGGGTGTGTGAGAGAGAGAGAGATGGTCAGCTATTGCTTAAGTCAGGATAGCTCAGATTCTTTGCAGGAATTGCCCTCAGTTTACTGATGGAAGCAAATCAAAGAAGCCAATGCCACCTCCCTCCACTAAACCAAGTACGTAATGTTAAAATGCTCACAGGTTATTGGGATAATAATGTATTTCCAAATCAAGCGTAAAAAAGGTTGGAATTTCATATATCCAACAGCAAGCCAGTTTTCCCAGACAATGAGATATGCTTATATGTCTTCTCCTTTTAAATTGTTTCTTGTTTCTAAAAGGGTTGATTTATTGAAATTATCTATGGCATTTATGTCATCATGACATTAAAAAAATAGCCCATCTGATAGGAAGAAACCCCAGTTAAGACACTTACCTTAAGCTTGTCTGGCCTGGTGCTTATATGAAGTTCTTAAAGTTGGACTGTGGGGGAGGTCTCTGACTCTTTTACCTCCCTTGGAACCCTTTTCCTCCCCTTGTTGGATTGCCTCATCTAGCCTTGATATCAAGGCACATGTCTGGTCTTCATCCATCTTTTTATGCCCTATTATAGTCTTGGGAGACCATCTCTTTTCTGAGGGGAATCAGAGTTTGGGGCTGGATCTGGGGAAAAGGAGGTGAGAGGGAAGTGGGAAGAGTGGAGGGATGAGAGACTGCGGTCGGGATGTAGTGTACAAGAGAAAATAAATAAGTGAAAAGTGCCTCCATAAGGTCAGGCCATAGGCAAGTGTGTAAGGCATTTTCTTAATTAGTAATTGATGGGAAGAGGGCCCAGCCCATGGTGGGTGGTGCCATTCCTGGGCTGGTGCTTCTGGGCTCTGTAAGAAAGATGAATGAGCAAGCCATGTGGGGCAAGCCAGTAAGCAGCAACCCTCCATGGCCTCTGCACCAGCTCCTGCCTCCAGGTTCCAGCCATGCTTGAGTTCCTGTCCTGGCTTCCTTCAGTGACAAAATGGAAGTAGAAGCCAAATATACCCTCTCCTCCTAACATGCCTTTTGGTATTGATATTTCATCATAGCTATAGTAACCCTTACCAAGACAGCTTATTCCAGCCCAAAGTGAAACACAGGCATCTTAACTATTATTTATGTCCAGCAAACCAATCTCACTAAAAGTTTATCATAATTTCTATAGTATGATTGCTTTTTTTGGTCACATGAATTATACTGCTAATAATTCTTACATGCTATTGACACTTACCATTTCTACAAAGCATTTCTACATATATTTGTTATGTTATAACCATTTGCACACTGACTTCAGCCCTTACGAACATATCTATCTATTCTAGCAAAGGAAGGATCAAGCTCCTCTCATTGATCTAGCAATTCTGGAAGCTGCCAGAGAGAGATCTATCTCAGATATTTCCAAACAACATATTTTGTCAAAATTCCTCTGAATGAAAGAATTATTTTTTTTAAATTTATGGATAAATATAGCAAAACCACAAACAAGAGAATGAAGCAATACTCATTTGAAATAGGAAGTTATATTCTGTTTTGGTAAATTCAGTCTCCAACATGCAAATCTTTGAGGCTGTCTGATTTTATATGCCTATTTATTAATCTACCTACTTATGATCTATTTATCTCCAGCTGCCTTCCAGTTACACTTATTTCTAATTTTAAAATTAAGACAACTCAACTAGAATAATTTATGCCAGCATTTTTCAGAAGGTATTCCATAGAACAGGCATCTCATGCAATAATCAAAGATAAAAATGCTTCCTAATCAAATACATTTGAATGATTTCACTATCTTCAGACTATTTTTTGAGAATCACAATTAGCTTCAAGAGATTAACGTTTCTGAAAAACCTTGGAGAATTATTTAAAACAAGTTGTCAATTTAACCGGGCAGAACATCTCCAAGTTTACTTAAATTTAAATATATTCACAATACCCCATGTTTTCAATATAATTCACTCATACTAATAATAATAATTTATGTATTCTTATCTATTTATGAATACACTATATTCATGATTATATTTGGAAAACCCTAGATACTTTACCATTGTTGAGACTGAATATCCCCTTAAGAATTGCTAGAGACTTGTTCTTTAAACGTTTTGTTTGGGGTTATATTAATGTCTATTTTCACAAAGGTCATTCACGGTCACACAGTTGTTACCATCATCTTCTGGTCTTTGCCTTGATTTAAATGTCTTACAGCCATTGACTCCTTTCTTATAAAGGTAGTGTGGTCTTCTCTTTCTTCTTGTAAGAACTAAGGCAATAATGAAGCAAGGCACAGAGTCTCCAATGTAATGTACAGTGAATTCAATTCAGGTTATATTCACATCTGTAGAAAAGAATCTAGTGGAACACTGCTGTCCAGCATCCAGCACTTTGGTCCTTAATGGAAGCCTCTCGGGTACTGGCAAAATGAACTCTAGGCTTGTGGACTCTTTAACATGCCTGAAAGAGGACCAATTAGAATTATATTCAAGTTGAGATTCTTTTCCTAGGAAAAGTCTTCAATATAAGTGATATCCAATACAGACTCTCTAGTGACAACTTAATTATCAGATACTCTGGAGAAAATGCAACAACATTAATGCAACTTAGCAGATAATTATCATTTTTCCAATAGAATTACCCTGTGGTTACAGCTCATTTCTTACGGTGATGAATATCTGAAGTATTCACCCTATGAATTAGGGATAACTTTTTGTTATATTTCTCTTAGCAGTTTTATCAGATATTTTTTATCTCACATATTGAAACACTCAGCCCTAGGATGAAATAATGTTGGGGATTTTATGTCTTCCTGTGCTATATTCACGTTTATCAATCATGATTTCTCTTTCTCTGAAGTATGAACTGAGATTAAAGCCTTTTCCCAATTTCATTTGATTAACTCTTGTCTTGATATCATTTTCCATTTTCTAGTACTTCTAGCCTGTGCATCTTCCTGCTTATAAAGTGTTGTGGACAATGCATAGTAGGTCTGGATGCTGACCAACTTTTCCATCACCTCTCTTTTCATAGGTGTGTCTACACCATTGATGCAACACTGATCATGTTGATGTACTTGGATTCATATCTACCATATTATTTTTCTATTTCTCTTTGTTGCTTTTATTTCTTATTCATAATTCTATCTTCTGAGTCTTCCTATATTACTTTTTTAAATTATGCATTTGTTTTATAATATATTTCTCATAGTTCAGTTTATCACACTTCTTTGCTTTTTACCTTTATTGGTGGAGACTATAACTTTGTTTTGTTTTGTTTTGTTTTTCAAGACAGATTTTCTCTGTTGTAACTCTGGCTGTCCTGGAACTCACTATGCAAACCAGGCTGGCCTCAAACTCACAGAGATCCATCTGCCTATATTTCCCAAGTGCTGGAATTAAATGCATGTGTCACCAATGCCCAGCCTTAAATCTGTGTTTTAAAGATGAAAGGAGATTAGGAGTGGCTGGAGAGATGGCTCAGATGATAAAGAGCACATACTACTCCTTTTGAGGACCTGAGTTCAATTCCAAGCATCACCATCAGGTAGCTTACAATGGCCTGTAACACCAGTTCAAGGAACTGACAGCTCTGACCTCTGTGGGCGCTTACATTCATGTTCCCATGTGCACATGCATGTATATACACACATGCACTTAAAATAATAAAAATAAACAAATAAATCTTTGAAAAAGAGAGAATGAAAGACTGAGGAACATATATTGGGAGTTATAGTGCTTACCAACCATGTTCAAAGCTGTAGATTTGATTCCGAGAGCCATTTAACCTGTGTGTGGAGGAGGAATGCAGTCCAACACTAAGGAGAAGGAAAACAGTAGGATCAGAAGTTCAGAAGGTAGTATCAATGGTATAGCAAGTTCAAGGCCAGTTTGGGATACAGAAAACTCTTTCTAAAAAAAAAAAGTTTTATAAAAGTGCAAAACTCTATAGGCACTGTATGTGTGCTTAGAGTTCTCCATGTGATGTGTGTCAGATATGTGAGGACTTAGCAACATAATTAGAATGACACTCCAGCCTTTTAAATTTGATTTTTTTCATTGAAATTATGGATTATGAGAAATTGTATTTCCCTAATGCCATAATTTAGGCTTCAATATTTATTCTCAAGTTGATGACACCAGTTCCTCTTTTTATTTCTTACCTTGACGCTCACATATAGTGTTATTTTAGAACATGGTAGTCATATGATTGGCCCCTTTATTGTATTTATCTCTACTTTATAGCTTTGTAGTATGCTTTTATTGATTTTTCTATATAATTGATAAATCCTTTTAATAGTCATGGACATATTTAGTTGTGTGTATGGATGCAGATATGTGTGCACATAGCTGAAAGGAGTTTTTTCTTTCTTACAGGGATGAAATAGCCATCTTATTTTCACACCGTATCCTGAATTACTTTCTGGCTGAGCCTATTAGCATTTCAGTAATGTAACACTTTCATTATACTTCGAAATTGCTTTAATCATCCTCTTCTTAGTAATGAAAAGATGCTTCACAAACTTTTGAAGTGTTGTAAACAGTTTTGGATCTCTGAACTCCTTGAATGGAACCTTTTGAAAGCCACTTTTTAAGCGAGGTTTCCCATTCTGCTCTCATAACTGACTCAGCCAGAAATCTCCTTTGTCATTCATCATAAACCCTCTTTAGACCTAGCTCCCTGATTCATGCTTACACATTCTTGTGTACCATGCTACTTAAATGCCATGCTCTGTAATAAGTTTTAGATTTGTTCATGGATTTGACTGTATAACCACTATTCTTCTCATGCATTAACACTAAATCACCTGAAGGATAATCTTATCTACTTATCTTATCTACTTACCCTATTGGACATTTGCTAGTCTGAAATTCTTCATCTGTGTTAACTGAATTAGCAAAGAGGAGAATTCATTAACTCTCAAGCAGTGTTGAAGTTTTTAAAATTCTCGATTCCCAGAGTACAGCTGTTTGAACACCTGAATTCAGATTATTCTAGTCTAAAGCAACAAATGCCGTTTCCCAGGTGGAGTATATCTGGGAAAGGAAAACTGAAAGTGCTGACAGAAGGAAGATTGGTAGAGATAGGGATGGCTGATCATTTAATGGTGCCTTATGGATTCTGAGAAGTTCTAGGAAAAAGCTGGGGCCGGAGGTATGGCTCAGGTAAGGCAGTCTTGCTGCCTATACTTGAGACCCTAGGCAAAATTCCTATCTCAGAAATAAATGAATAAATAAATAAATACAGCAGGTAAATAAGTAAATAGATACATAAGGAAGTAAATAACTAGATACATAAACAGGCAAAAGGGAAAGAAAAGAAAAGAGAAAAGACAAGGTAAACTCTCAAATGTCTTCTTGTCCTTTATATTTTCAAGGAAGAAGGTGAGACCCCACAGGTGTTAAATTTCCAGGAAGCAGTGAAAGTCCTTTGTAGATCATTCTGTGGACTCTACATATTACCTAGGAATTATATCTTCTGTCTAATTTATTAAAAAGCAACCATTTCACTATAAGAATTTTTCTTGAGATGCATAGTTCAAGGTGGCTTACAGCTCACCTGGAACTTCTGAGGTTGTCTCTTGCTCCTCCAAGGTGCTAAGATTGCAGACCTGAACCACTGTGCCCGGTTTCTCCAGTGCTCACAGTGGAGCATACCAGGAAAGCCTGGCACTAAGGAGAGCATTGCACTAATGGTGCTGAGTGTCCGGCCTCCAGGTTATCTAACCTCAAGATGCTCTGTAACACACCATACCTGTGCTGTTTTCATTGTCTTTTAGGTGCCAGTTTTTTCTCTGAGTCCTAATTTTTCTCAACTGAAAGATTAGACAATAATTTAAAATTGAAAACAATGTCCAGGGGAATTGTTTTAGAGAATGTGTTGAGAATAAAATCAACAATGAAGTTTGAACTATAAAAAGGAAAAATAATGTTCTATATCTTAGCCTCAATATATTTTTATTAATAAAAGATAAGAAAATAGAGGGGGAAAACTGGGAAAGGAAATAATCTCATGTGTATAGTGAAAAAGAATTAGTCCACAAGAGTTAAATTTGTAATTGAAATAATAGTTTATTGGAAAAGGAATGAGTTTTATCTTTTTGGTTTTTTTTCTTTATTTTCATTTTTCCTTTGCAGACTGAAATTAGCGGACTTTGATACAAATTTCTAAAGCCCTGCCTTGTCCCTTAAGAAAGAAGGTCCTCAAGTACATGATTTACACATGTGTTTAATAGTCTTACAAGAATGGCTAATAAATAATTTATTAGAGAATTTTATTCATCTTACGACACTGACCTTTCTTTACCAAGATAACTGCAGTTGCCTTCAGCTATAAGAAACACTTAAGATTTCTCTCCTTCTTTTTCTTTTTTCTTTCCAACAATGGGAACAGGTCTCAGAACTCTTGCTAGAGTGAGGTGTCAGCCAAGTTCTTAAATATTTACGAATTGACATTTTGCGTATTTTAAATACTCAGTCCTTTTAAGTGTAGCCATCCCCCCTAATGTATGACTACCACCAATGGTGGAAGGAAAGGAGGGAGGTTTTTATACATGGCTGGAAATCTTAATGCAGTGTCTCAGATCAATCAAACAATATGCATCAGAGCTCAGTTACAGCATTAGTATTTTGATGATGTTTTTTCTTTCTACTATCTCCCATGGCTAGATTAGAGAAGGCTGCAGGTAATGTTTGTGTTGTAAAATCGAGGCCAGTAATTTAATCCCCCCATAAAATTCACTCACAATTACAATAGCATTGAAATGGTACATAAATGAGTTCTTCATAAAGCAGAAAAGAAAAATGGCGTAACATTGAAGCTTTTTAATGAGGGGCACTAAAGCAAGGCTGCTGATTAGATTCTTTGCTAATTACCTTCTGTTACTAGGTTGGGACGGATTTCAGCAGAACAGAAGCATCTACTCATGAACAGTGCTTTTCTTAGTGATATGAAAACATCGGATTCTGCAGTTGAAAAGCACCTCTTTTAGGGTCCTGTCACTCAGAAATCATCTTGTCAACAAAAGGAATCGTGTACCACCCAAAATGTGACCCATAGGCTTTTACTTAATTCCAGTAAATCAGCTGTGTATGAGGTTCTCTGAAAGCTGCAAGACTGATGTCTGAGCAGATTTTGACATAGTAAAAACTCTCTGAGATGGAAAACCAAGGTTCAAAAACAGAGAAACAAAGATGCAATAGGGAAAGAAATAATCAAGAACCTAGGCCATGCTGTGTGAGGGCTTTAGGTAGAAGTTAGCTGCCATGGGACATTTTAAACAAAAATATTGGGTTTTAACTCTAAGCCTTTGAAAACTTGATGGATTTATTTGGAGCAAAAGCCACCTGAGAACTAACCAGACAAGAAATTACAGGGATAAGATTTGAACTGGGAGCTACACTCTTAAGTTTGTGTGCAAAGGATTTTTCCTTCGTAAAGTTTATATACTGAAAACTTAACTAGAAATTCACATATTATTAGAAACAGACACTTTTAGAAGGAATGAAGTTTGAATATATTCTTAAATGAGAGATGAGCAGAGTGGGCTTATATACAATGTGGAGACACCACAGCATGAGCAAGAAAAGCAAACCCAGAAAAAAAGAAGTAGAAAAATGCAAACACAATGGGAGGGAGACTTCTGTAAGACAGAAAGGTTTAAGCAAACATGAACATTCTGGCAACTTGATCTTGAACATTTAGCCTTGGAAACAGGAACAATATACCTGCTTTCTATTTCAAGCCACTCTTTGTGAAAATCTGGTGGGATAGCTCAAGAAGACTGGTAATGCAACGATGATTGCATTAGATTGCATAGTAAGGAAAGTGGCTTAAATAACCGTGATTGAAACTTACATGGTAAAAAATTATCAGAACAATGTTAAAGCAATTCTTTCTACCTGCTAATGAATCAGGCATAGGACAGGAGAAGGACAAATGAACACATGAGGCGGATGGTTGTATCATTGCCTTAATTCAGAAAGAGATGGCTGAGGAAGACTCCATTTGTGGAAGCGAACATGGAGTTCTCCTATCATGATAATTTCTGTATCCAAATGCTTATTTAAAGAAACTGAAAACAGTGATGAAATATTCAGAAGGATATATATGTTGAAATTACTATTTTTCCATGAAAAGCAATAGTATTCTCCGTGCTTATTTCCAGAAACTGAAAGTATATTACTTTTAGGATGCATGTTAGTATGCAAGCACATTCTTCTGAATTTCAACCCAAATTTATTAAATAATATCTACTCCAGGACTGTGTGAATCCTTGGGATTGTATTATTCTCCAAAAAAAGGCAAAGGAACCAATTTCTATTAAATCTTACAGCCCAGAGTGTTGCGATTGAATATATGAGCATGAAATCTAGACAAGGAAACAGACAAGTTCAATATGAGCTATATTTCAATGCTATTGCAAACTGGGAGTTTTTCATAAGTATGATACCTCATTATAGACCCAGTGTGGCAGAAGAAATATAGCCCCTCCCCACCCAATATTGAATGTATGATGGTGTTAACTTACATTTCAAAAGGAATTAAGTTTATACAAGTAATTAAGGTTGCCATCAGCTGACTTTTAGGTATGGCACATAATCTGTTCCATCGAAGCATATGGAATCTAGCTGCTGCGTGATTCCTAAAAATTGAATTCGAGGGAGAAGAAAGGTTAAAAAAAATATTCTCCTGTCTGTTACTCTCTTTGAAGCTGGAGCTCATGCATGATTAAAAATGCACACATTTTGAATGTGCACAAATCATAGAACCTGTAAGGAGAACATATGTTGTCTACAATTTGATTTTTAATTCAATGAGACCATAGTCAGACTTTTTCCCTATAGAACTCTAATTCAATTTTAGTGTCTTAAGCTGCTGAGCTTGTATCAATTTCTTGTAATATCAATCCAAACGTCATTCAAGGATCTAATGCCAATTTCAGGCTTCCAAAAAAAATTTAAGAAGTAAAATTAGTAGTACACATACAACCTAGTGAGGGTGGATATTGTGAAGTCTTATTTGCCTAATTATTTAGAAAGTCCATTTAATAAAGAGGTGAGAGACTAGATTTATAATTTTATTTGCCAAGTCCTTAAAGAAAAAGAATTTATTACAAAAGAGGGAACACATGGTCTGGATACAGAGCTTGCTTAGCAAGTGAAAATTCATGAATCAACCTCTGGTTTAGAAAGCATCAGCCATGGGGCCAGATAACATAAATGCAAACCTGACACTATACTACATAATTACCCTCTAGAGTAGGTTAATGCCAGGGATACTAATACTAATGAGAAAAGAAGATTAAAAGTAGCAACATCACAACCCATGTCAATAGCTATTGAATCCCCGTACCCACACATGTGAAGCCTTTTCGATGTTTATTGGCTTAAAACAAACAAAGTTGGAAACAAAGTGGGATGAATTGTACCTATGAGAAGTTGACGACTTAGAGAAAAAAGAGAATCTCATTCATTGACTAGAAAAGTTGAAGCTGTCTAAGAGACTCAGTTGAAATATACAATACTGAAATGAGAGAAATGGAGTCAAGAGATAGAAAAGGTATGCTAATTAAAACTGAAAAAAATCCCCCAGCACAGTGAAAATCCATTATAACACATTTATTATTCCAGAGTTTTTAAATACCCACAGTTACATCGTATAATTTGAATTGGAAGCTCACTAAGAAAATAAAAAGACTTAAATGGAGGGAACTACTCAACTAACTATATACGCGAAAGATCACCCTTGTGTGGAAGTGGACGAGGCAGAGGGTCTGGTACACTTACTCTGGTTTTTGTTTTTGTTTTTAAATCTGACATTGAATAGACATGAAACTTCCAATATGATATAACATTAAAATATATGCTAATGCCAAGGATAATAGTGATGGAGATATAGTTATAGTGTTGCATCTTAATGAAGGTTCCGCAGCATCATGTGAGATTATCATAGGGGGAGAGATCACTCTCCCTCCCATCCTCATTGGAAGTAAACTCTGCTCATATCCAATAGCTTTCGGGGGAAAAAAAAAAAGCTTAATCTTTTGAATATAGAGTTCCATACAGATGCTAGACTCCAAAGCTAGATTTCACATATTAGTAAAGGGCTACTTAAATATGTGTGACTCAACAATGTCTGTAGGCTGGAATGCAGGACTTTGCAAAGCATGACTCTCTGTGTGACATTTGTTTCTTTAAACAGTGGAATCGCTGGTTCTCTGGCATGAACGGTGCTCACATGTGGGTATCGGTGGCATGAGTTCTTTTCTGGAGCTAACTGGAATGATAAAAACAAACATGCGAGGTTGGGCTTCCTACCAGTTCTGCCCATGGATGTAGATCTCTGTATGATCACATATTTTAATTGACTTCTCACATCAAACAGAAGCTGGCATTTTCTGAGTAGTAGCAATAGGAGAACAAAATAATATTGATTGTAGACTATGAAGTGAGCACTGAGCAAAAAAAAAATGGACCATGTAGGTCATACAATAATATTCAGTAAAATTAAATTATTATCCTTCTCCTCTTTTTTCTCTGTTGACCAAAACTTACCTCATAAAATTCATTTTGATTAGCACACTGATAGCAACTGATCTATTTAGTTCCTCAGATTTCCTCATATTTATGGGAATATTTGATGATGTATAAAAGAAATATAAATTTGAAGGGTCGTATTTTTCATGTTTATTTATGTATTTGAAAGTGCCTACTCAATGCCACAGGCCTTTCTGTGGAAACATTGGTGTTTTCAATCTGAAAGTAATCTGTACAATGTTCAAATTCATGTGAGCTTGCCTGTCTCTTCCGTCTTTATTTCCTTGGGGAAAAATATTAAAAATCTCAATTCTTGAATTTTTTTTGAAATATGCACTAGGCTGTCATTATCAAATGGTTGTGAAATAAAGCATGATTTATGTCTCCTTCCTAACAGTAGTTACTACTTGTTGACATTTTTATCTCAATCTTGGGTTGTCACTTCTTTCTCCAGCACCTGGAAACTATGGCTTCCATCAACTAAGTTTATGTATATATCAGCTAAGTTCTGTATGTTTCATGTACAAGTTAGACCATGTAGTGTCTGTCTTTATACACTTGACTTGCTTCATTTAATGTAATAATTTCCACTTCCTTGTATGTTGTCACAAATTAAATGATTGCATTCATAGTGTTCCATTGCTTTCTTTCTCTCTCTCTTTCTGTGTGTGTGTGTGTGTATGTGTGTGTACGTACATATACATGCATGTGTAATATGTTCAATGGTTGCCTATTTCCACTTCTTCACCAGATCTCTTGGTCAAGGACTCTCCTTCTTCACATCCTATTACTAATCCCTAATCCATGTTGTCATTGCAGTCAAACTTGGCATCAGACATATTTAAGAAAATATCATCATTAATATTTAGATAGACAAGTCCTATCTTCAATTATCATTGTATTATATTATTGTTTATAAATATAAAATCACAATAACTCTAGGATGAAAGAAAAGAATGTTCTTTTTATAAGTCATACTTTATGTTTTAGTTCTGTGACAATCAAATTAAATATGCAAAGAGATATATTTGTGCAAAAGTTATAATGGGTAGCTAGATTTAACATTGCTTTTAAATTCCAAATCACCGGTGTAGGTGTGTAAGTGGCTGGCGAGTGCACGTAGAGATGCAGCTTCTGTCCTCAGGAGCATATGCACAAAGGCAAACAGAACACTGCTGCACTCCTGCAGCGCTACTTGGCTGGAAGGACATCTTCACGTGGGAACAAGGTGAAAACTGATATTCTTATTCACTGGTAGGAACACTGCAAAGTGTTAAATCAACCTCAAAATTGAGTCTATGCCTGGAGAGATTGCTCAGCAGTTAGGAGCACTGACTGCAGTGACAAAATACTCAGGCTCTTTTTCTGGCACCAATGTCAATCAGCTCAAGATCATCTGGGTCCAAGGGATCCAATATCCATTTTTTGGCCTCCATTGGCACAAGGCACTCATACAGTGCGCACATACATATGTATCCAGACAAAGTACTCACACTGATAAAATACAAATAAATAAAACTTACAAAAATTACTTAGTCTGAAAACTTTTCAAATGTTAAAGGACAATTAGCATATGACCCATTATGTCTTACAATAAGCCTAAGAAGAGTGATTATATGTGTCCACCTAAAACAGGTACATGAATGTTTATGGCAATAATTATAATAGTCCAATGTGAAAGAAACCCAATTATTTATAAATTGAAAATGAATAAACAAACATTGCCCAGAAGAATAGTAGTCAGGTTTGGATAGAGAGGAAATATTGATTTATTCTTGAAGAGAGATGAATCAAGAGAACGTTGTACAAAATAAAGGACAAATCACAGCACCTCACAGAGTGCATGATTCTAGTTTAAAATATATAGGGCATGCGATTTGATTGACTATAAAATGAGTGAACATTAGGTAAAAATAAGGGATCAGTAAGCATTAAAGTCATGGTTTCCTTTGTGTTTACGAAACTTAGAAGCTCTATGTAGTCCTTCTGATTGTATGCTTTAAGTATACTAAAATTCATTGAGTTGCAAATTTTAAGAATGAATTTCCTTGTCATGCATTAAGAAAATAACCCAAAAATATTTATGTGAGTTAATTCTTGCTAATAGATTCTTCTGATTCCTGGGAAGGGATGAGTGATTCAGTTCCTCTATTGCCTTATACTCTGCGAGAAGATTAAAAATAAATTAATAATTAATTAATTAATTAATTAATTAAAAATAAAACAAAACATCAACAACAAAAAAAACCCTCTAAGTGTCAAATAGGTCTTAAGATGCCATGCTATAATCCTACAACCCTAAGGTCCTCTCCTCTCTTCCTCTCCTCTCCTCCTCTCCTCTCATGTTTACATTTATTTAGTTACTTACTTGTTTATTTACTTCTGGATGATATGTATGTGTGAATAATCATGTGTGAGTGTGGACATGTGTATGTCATGGCACACATGAAGAAACTAGAGGACAGCTTTGGGTGCTATTTTTCAAATTCTACATTATTTGGGGCAAGGGTTTCTCTTGTTGTTCACCTGCTGTATACAACCAAGCCTGCATGATTCTGTGTATTCTCCTGATGCCACCTCCCATCTCCTAGGAGGAATGCTGAGATTATAGATATGTACTATTGTGTCCAGCTTTACAGGAATGTTGGGGATTTGAACTCAAGTCCTGAAGCTCACAAGGTAAGCATTTTACTCACTGTCAGTAAAGAAGCACGGTTCTCACTTTACAGGGGATCATAGACAACTTATTCTGGATATGGATATAACATGGCCAGAGAACACAGATTCATACTACCCTGAATTTCATGTTACAAAGTAGCAGCAATTTCAGGAAAGTTTTATAGAAACTGAGCAAAAAAGTCATATATCAACATACTTTTGAAATACATTGGTAGGGACATCAGGTGGGTTGATTTCAGCACAAGAGAAAAAAATTTTGCTATAGGGTTCAAATGTTGTCTGATAACATTCTGAGCTTTTCCATTGTTGAAGCTAGAAGTCTGTTCAATAATTTCAAAGAATTTACTGCTCAGTCACAGGGATGTTAGATTACATACAGAGGAGGTCAATAAAAGTCTATTAGACAGGACAAAAATGGCCCTATATTTGTCTATGGACTTGCAACATTCCATTATCTGTACACCATTGAATTTCTAAACAAACAAAAAGTCAATCAGCTAATCAGCCTGTATAGTCACAGTTTCTTTCCAGGAAGAAAATGCTCATTGATACATACCATTGTACTTTCTCCTCAGTCTCTGAATTTTCTTTCTTATTTAGACCATAATGAATATCAGTGAAAAACATGGAAAGTCATTTTATCCTTAATCAATGACTTGGAGGATCAAGACAATTACATAGGTAATGTGGATCATTTATTTATTTTTTCATTTTGAGTTAAATTCATGTTCTATAGTCCAGGCCAGCTTATAAATTACAATATAGCCTAGACTGTTCTCAAACTTTTAGTGGTCCTCCTAATTCAGCTTCCTTTGTATTGGATTAGAGACATAAGCTAAGGCGCCTGAATAATTTTGCATTTTGATGCTTTGGACATATGAACTTAATCCATGTAATTAATGCTCTGCCTCCACCTTATCTCTTTATCTTGACATAGCCAACATACAGAAATACTTCATTTTCATCCTAGGTATTAATATTTCTGGCAGCTCTATTTTTATATTTGCATTCTCACGATAGATTCTTTCTTTGTGTCACTGATCTCTTTTCTCTTCTTCATAACCACTATGGTGTCTCCATCTACCCCATGTCCATTGGATGTTTCATCTTTGAGGGTTATCTCTCCACTTTGTTTTATGCATTATAACACCCCTATATCCCAGAAGGACACTCAGTACCTGATGGATATACCCTTATGAGTTAAAAATAATTAGTGTGCTTTATTATAGTATATTTTTGAGTATTTGCATCATGAACTATGTACAAGTTGAATGTGGAACTGTTGCCAAAGGTTAAGAGTCAGGCTAGCTTAACTGCTCAAATAAATTTCAAATATCAAAGCATGGTTATTCCCTCACTTTTGACCTTCCCCAATGAATTATTAATCTTCAATAGTTGAGTTTTATTAATACACATGTCAAGCCAAATCTTCAAGGCATGCCAGGCATCTCAGATAAACAGCCATCATCCCAATGGTCTGAGTATGTCATAAAAAGAAGCAAGAGAGTGACAGGCAAAGTCCTAAGGAAGGAAATAAAATGAGCAATCACTTTACCAAGAAGCCACTAGGAAACTAGATTTAATATTCACCTTCAACCATTTTTCTCTGTGCAGAAACACTATCTCTTCCTGGTATCTATTTAATTAAATAGCTCTCACACAAAATCAATAATTAGTCACTCTGAAGACAGTTGAGAGATTTTAAAGTCAGCACAAGTCATAAACAGTCAGCTTTACCAAATAAAGCCAAGTCACTGAATAAGTTATACAGGAAATTCAGATTTGGGAAAGGAAGTTCTATTGGATTAAAAGTTTTTTTTAATTATCATTATTATTTATACCTAATTTCAAAATTTTTAAATCTACTTTATAATAAATAATACAGAAGATAAATTATTTTAGCAGCATGAAAACCATGCTTCTAAAGTCTGTCTCTTCTTTCCTAGTTAGAAGGTTTATACTGATAACGGCAGCAACTATTAATGCATATTTCTACTTGTTTTCATGCAGAGACATGAATAAATGTTTTCTTAAGTCAGATAAGGTGCCAGAGACAGATTAAAGAAACAGTTCTATCCAAGACCATTTAGATATGCCAATGACTTTGTTGGTCTTATTTAGAAGAACATGTGTGCAGAGCTACTTACAGAACCATAGGTCACTCAAAAATAGCTGCATCACACAAAAGTCCTAACCCATCATGAGTGACAACCTCATAAAACCTCTGTTGCCTCGGTTACACCTCTACCTCCTCTATATATTAGCATCTCATTCCCTAAGATGAATAAAGCCTGAGAGTAAGATGCAGTAATGACTTGGATCCCAGGTGAAAGCCCTATGACTTTCTCACTACCTACCTGGCAGTGTTAATAACTCCATTCTCATTGATGTAGATTTGCTTCTTCAGTTTCCAGGACTACCAACTAAAGCAAGCATTATGTAAGTCTCCACAGGAAACGTTACTCCAAGATGTATACGTGGTCATTTTATCCATAAGGGAGATTGCTCTACCCCAATACCTGTTGTACACCAAGCATTATATTAATAAATTTTCATGTAAAATTTCCAATGTTAGGTACCATAGTTATATATTTTAAAAGAAATAAAATACGGATGACAGTAAAGTGATACACAACAGCGTAAAACTATGAATAAAAAGAGAAAATTTCAAATTCAACAATTTTGATTAAAAAGCAAAACTGTTCTCTTGTAAAACAATCCAAATGAATATGAGTTTGAAAAGTACCAGATTAATTATTGTTTTGATTTGTATCACTTCAGATGTAATAGAAGCATCAATCCATTCTAATTAACCCTTCAAATGATGCTGCAAACATTTTAAATGCCATGTCTTTTAATATTTCCCTTAGATAATCATCACTAGTCATCAGTAATTGTCAGTCTAAGAACCACGGTTTCCTTGTTTCTGCTCTCTATTACCTTCGTTTTTGGATCATTTTGTTGCAAATTCCAGACATATCACTTTATTCTTAAATATTTCAGCCTCTTCTCTAAAAACACAAGGGCTTACATATTTTTAAACTTTACCATATCATTACCGTACATTACATAACAAATTGGTAACATTATCAAGTATCTGGTCTGTGTCCAATGAATCAGTTATTTCATTAATTTTTAAAAAGGTACTTAGTAGCTTCTTTTTCTAGAAGGCATCGACTCCTACCTTAGGCCCATGAGTCATTTTGAATTCCTGAACTTCACCAATAGACCGCATGAGGGCAATTAGCTATGATGGGGAGAGCTATCCACTGGAACAGAAGTTTTCATCTGCTGAGAAGTAGGCTAATCTTTCAAGTGTTTACAATGATAAGGGTTTCTTCTAACTCTTTCTGGAACAAGAACTGAGATTCTGAGCAATTAGGCCATACCTCAAAAAGTACTGCTATGGAATTCTACATTAATCCATATTACATAAAAAAGTGCATTTTCAGATTGCCTTGCCCAGGCAGGTGTCATTTTATCAATATTTTGCCTTAGTATTGAGGATGGAGATG
Source organism: Cricetomys ansorgei (assembly GCA_026225945.1). NCBI lineage: Eukaryota > Metazoa > Chordata > Mammalia > Rodentia > Nesomyidae > Cricetomys > Cricetomys ansorgei. The sequence continues at coordinate 29,535,992 of JAMJFZ010003163.1, forward strand.
ACTTTGCAGTTTGGAGGACATATGAAAGGCCTTATTTGTACAATACCTTCTATGACTCCAGACTGGAAGAACTTATTTCTAGAAGTCGGAAGGCTGCCTGCCTATAAATTTTTCAAAGTAAGACTAGAGACTTGCATGGGTGCATTAAATTATATTAGGAAAACTAGACCAGAAATCTTATCAGACTCAGCAGTCAGGAAAGTATATGACTCCTTCACCTAGATCCCATCACAGTGCTGTAGCACTGTGAAGACAGTGTCTCCACTGAAGTCATCTGTGCATCTATTGAATATGTTTATGAGAATTATAGGTTGAGAACCACCAACTGTCTCAGGAGCTTCAACTTGGTCTCTGCAATGAACGTGGCTTATTCAAAATGTGATATATCAGTCTGCTCATTTGTCTGGCAGATCGGACCTCCATGAATCATCCCATGTGTTCATTTGGATCCAGTGTCTACCTTTAAATTTATCAGGTTCCTTCACTTCAATTCTGCAACACAACTCTGTCCCTGCATCCCAACTCCGGGGCAGAAGAAGCAGCACCAATTTCTCTAGGTCTTCAGCCTACTTAGTCATCTTAGTCCCACAGAGACACCCTTGGTCCCCTTACTGATTTCCCAGATTCTTCCACCCAGGCCTGAGAAACTGTTTAAATTCTAATTCAATCTCTTTAATCCTTTGTAACACACACTCATACACACACACACACACACACACACACACACACACACACACAAACACAGGTGTTTACTAAATCATGTATAGTGTGTGATTCTGAAACTTAATGCTGGAAGTTAAGATTGGAATAAATAACCTGTTCTTGCCTTGACCAGGAATATCAGAAAAGACAACCTGGCAAAACACATACAAATACACACTGTGAATTTGTTGATCAATAAATTCTGGCACTATGGAAGAACAGAAATGCATTATCTATATTTTTTACCTCGAATCTTCTTTGAAGGTTGGTAATCATACATACCTTGCTCCCTCTGTGCCAAGTCTTCCTGTAGGAAAACTAAACCTCACGTTAGTACCAGAAAAATAGACCTAAGACTTCTTTATTTGTTTCTTTTGCAAATATGATCCTTTTTATTGAACCTGGTTTTCCACATTATTTTTCTCTTTAATTGGCATATCGAGGATGAATGGCAGAGTGAAGCATATTAAGGGTGCTAGAGCTCAGGATTTTACTCTAAAAATTCCAGTTACGATATTGTAGCTCTTACAGTGTAGCATCATGTACCAGAGTCTATGAGAGGAGCCATATATTAAGATGGAGTGATGAATCTGAAACCTTATTGCTCTCAGGTCATCTCTGTTTTCTTTATTCTCTCTGTCTTTCCCTGCTCTGTCTTTTATGAGTTATAATGCTGTGGAACCAGGCCATTCATTGCCTCTGCAGTGTCCCATCATCAAATTTGAGTCTTGCTCTCACATGGCAACATTTAACATGACCCTCAGACTCACAGCTTACTACACATCAATAATTTTAGATCACAATATTATGACGACTAACTTTTTTTTAATTGATAATTTGCATAATTCTTTCTTGTGGTTGATGCCCTATACATTTGAAGATATTTGACAACATTCATAATTTCTGCCCAATTGATGCTCCATTTACTAATTTAAACCAATATTACATTCTCCAGAACTTGTTAATCATCACCCAGAAACAAAATCCCACTTATTTAAAAGCCCACCCATCTAAATCAGGTGTTGTTCCTTTGTTGTTTTATTTATATATACTTGCTATATCTTAGAGAAATTGAAAGTAGAAATGTCATTTCCCCAGTTCTCTCTCTCAATGATGGTGGAAATATGAATGAGCACATTTTATACCTAAAATTATTATAGGTAGCAAAACAGTGATGATTTAGTTTTGTCAATATTCTGGAGTTTTTTAAAGCTTGATACTTTCACTAAGAAGGATTCTTTTTTTTTGATTCTACTAGAGAAAGTTTGTCTAATAAAAAAAATAAGCACCAGTAGTTCTTGGTCAAGGTATAGGGTCCTTCAAAATTTCCTCCACTTCAATGTTAACCTGTTCATTGTTACTACTATTGTTTCTGACTGTCTTACAGCAGACTCCTTGGTATTCTGACTCTTGCAGTTTTTCCACAATGGTCATTAGGTCAAAGTCGCAGGAGATGTTACCTTGATGCTACCTGATCCACTGGGGCTGGGCTTCCCATGATCCCTTGACCTCTACGGTGTGTCCAGTTGTGATTTTCTGAGATGGTCTCCATTTGTTGTAAAGAGAACCTTTGATCAAGATTAGTAGCAACACGTATCGGTGGGATTAAGAATGTGTTTAAGAATATAGAAAGGAATTATACCTGTCTAGCAGAATGGTAGTAGTAGAATCTTTTCTAAAGTCCATGAATTTACTAGCCTCAGGGAGACAGCTATATTCCTAGTACTCAAGCATGGTTTTCCCCTGTTGAGTGGATTTTAAGGCCAACTAGACAGCTGTTGCTTATGACTGACATGAGAGTGCCACTAACTGCACTTTCAATTAAAATTAGGAGAAAAAGTTAAGGTCGTTCAAAAATTTAACTTGTTACTTTGTTTTGTTTTCTTGATTTTTTTTTTTTCGAGATAGAGTTTCTCTGTTGTAACTCTGGATGTCCTGTAACTCACTCTATAGACCAGGCTGGCCTCAAACTCACAGAGATTCACATGCCTCTGCCTCCGGAGTGCTGAGAATAAAGGCACATGCCACCAACATCCAGCTTCAGTTATTGTTTCTTAATGATGACTGAATTATATTATCTTTGACCATTTCAACTTTTTTTACTGTGACTTTTGAGATACTTAGTTTACATGTGACCGTGGCATTCATTGAGTACGTCCTTAGCATCTTCTGTAATGAGACAATCCAGGTTTACTCAACCTCTTAAAACTCCTTTCTAGGCTTAAATACACACATTTCTCCAAGAAACTGTTGCTCTGTTTTTGAGGAACTATTACTGCAGCTATATATATTTTTCTTATAATTCCAGCTCTGTGGAAGTTGAGGCAGGAGGATTTCAAGTTCAAAGACAGATGAGACTACATGAAAGCTTTTAAAAGTAAATAATAAAAAAAATTGAACATGTAAGCATATATAAATGAACTTGTGATGATCATATTTATTTTCTTGAAATATTAAAAATTATTGTTCGTACTGCATAGTTGAAATACTGAGAGAAAAAAATCAATTTCCCATGTTTTCTTTAAATAATTTCCACAGATAATAGAGACATTGAAATTATAGTAGGTGTAATTTATTCTAGTACCCCTAGCAGCAATAGCATAAGCTGTGAATAGTATAAAATAGTGTAAAAATGGTTGCTGTAAAAAGGGAATGGTTTCTTATATTTATTTAATGCTTATGAGTATTTTGCTCACTGTAACTCTGTGTATAGTGTGCATCCTATAACAAGAGTTATGGACAGTCATGAGATGCTGTGTGGGTGCTGGGAATCAAATCCAAGTCCTCTGAAAGAACAACAAATGCTCTTAGACTTCAGGTCATCTTTCTAGCCCAAGGAATGCTTCCTTGTTAAGCACTGTGAATGGCATTAACACCTGCGCAATCTGAGGCATCAAATACATATATTTTCATTAACTTTCTCCTGTCTTCCCTAATAGCAGTGTTGGATTCAAAGAGAGCCACTGTTCTAAACAGGACACAAATCTTCTTTATTAAGGAAGCCAAACATACATTAAGCAGAGCAGCAATAAATTCAAGATAAAAATAAAGCTATCTGTCCACATTAAAAAAGAATAAGAGTCAAAGAAAATCACATTAATTTGCACTACCTGTAGAACAAATTAGCAAATGTTGTGACCATCTGTGAAAGACACCAGCGCCACATAAGACATGGAATTATTTAATGTGTTAAATCCGTTTAAAATGTTTGTATCCTGTTAGTTCTAACATAATTACTATGTTAATTTCTGTGTGTTTTGCATATTAAACGGAGCACACTCTGGGAAGCTAATGGCCGCTATGTCAGCTTTTTATTAAATCACAAAATAAACATGCACAATTCTGCTTCCGAAGATAATTAGTTTAGCATTTCTGCCAGAGTTTAAATATTGGGTATGCTTTGAAGATTTGACTTCCATTTGGAGTTGCAGTGGGCATGTGCTGGCTGTTCTGTGGCTCTTCGGAGCCTTCAAAATGTGAGCACTTGAAATTGGAGAGAATTTAAAATTTTGTTTTTATCTTTAACTGTTCAGTCTGAGCATTTCAGTCATGTGCAATAACCAAAAGACATCAATAGCATACTTTTCTATAGAAGTAAACTGTTTATAAGGAGATGGGGCAGGAAACAAAAACTCTACTTTCTGGGAGCACAGTTTTGAGCCTAAATTTGAAATATGATAGGCAAGGTATGTCCAGAATGCAGTGCTCTTCAAGAGAAGTCCCAGAAAAGGGTAGAAGTCTTTGGTCATTTGGCAACAGGGAGAATATGCATGTCTAGTGTAGAAACAGGAATATAGGGCATTTCAAACAATAACACAAAGAAAAAGGAGGCAAGATAAGGCTGTGGACAGCACTGGGCTCTCTCTATGGGGCCTGTTAGCTTTCTTCCCCTTGTCCTCTTACTACTGGTGTCATTAAAGATTGTGGCATGGCCTTCAGACACAGGCCAGTGGCTTGGGCATACGCTCTGGGGCATGAGAGATTCAGAGTGCATGGCCCATTTAATTTGTTTGTTTTGCTGTGGTTTTGGTTTTTTCTCATCCATTTGTCACACTCTTTGAACTTTAACCATTTTTGTTTTGTTTTATTTTGGTGTGTTTGTTGTTGGTCGTTTACAGTAGTTTGCTTTTCTATCGGTGGAAATTGCTATTGTGACCCTGCATGGTCACCTCTATTAAGTTTACTCTGTATCATCTTGAGCATTTCCCTTTGACTTGACACGTTCACTTCCACTGCATTAAATATAAGTAATATTAATTCTGTCATATCAGATTGAAAACCAAGTGACATAATTTTGTGAAGATCAAAAGATTGCTCAGGGCATACACTACATGTCTTATATGCATAGAATTTACATGGTTTTAGGCTACAGTTAAGTTATTTCTTTATCAGGTATGGACTTTTATGGGGATAGACATATTTATTTTTATTTCTTAATGATGACAAGAAAAAATAAAATTGTTGTAAGTTTCTAAAGCAAAAGGGAAATATTAATAATAGCATTATAATATAAAAACATTCTTGTTAAATTTTACATACTTCTAAAGTAAATAGGTAATCTATTGATTTAATATTTTATTTCATTGTTTTCATGCTTAAATAATGTTTTTGCCATCTGACATGAATTATTTTTGAAATATATTTTATATGTTATTTTTTCCCATTGGTCTTATAAAGACACCATGGGAGATATAGTCAGGATAAGGGTTGATAAAGGACCTATATGTTGAACTACTGGGTATCCAAACATTGAGCACACCCTGGGCTCTACAGTAAGTCTCTAAGTATAGTATAGTCTCTAAGTATAGTAAGTCTCTAAAGAGAAAGGCGTGGAATAAAGATCATGAAGACAGTGAGGCCCATTTCAGGCATTTTTATAATACACCCCTGATGAGGAAAGGTTTCCTCTATAGGTTCCTTTAAGGTCAAAACCGTGAAGGACAGAATGACGTACTGAACACAGACGTTGCAATACAGCTAGACCTGGGCACACAGAGTCGTTGCCTTCTAAAGCCAGCCTCTACCTACAATGGCACAATGACCAGCTATGATTGTCCTAATTACATGCATGTATTTCCACAGTGGGTCACTCTGCCCAAAGGCTGCGGATCCCAGAAACCCCTCCTCCCCGACACGCAGCTCATCAGTTCTATTACTGCTGTACCTTACACCTGCTGCGCACTTTTCTCTTGCAGCGTGCTCAGTGACGTTGCCTTTTCCCGCGATGTTCCAGAGTACATTCTTACACCCAATGACCAGTTCTCTTCCATAACCTCTTCCTTATTTTTGTCAAGGTCGCTTTTCCTGGAGAAATAAAAGAAAGAACGAAAAAGCACTCTAAAATGCAGCAGATGAGAGGGAGTCTTTCAAAGTGTTTATATCCCTCATGCCGAGAATGAATTTGAAATTTTTAAGGGTTTATATAAAATTGTCCTAAAACTTCAACATCCATAAAAATGCTTATTAATTATTGTTGACTTGTGAACATGGCCATTTTCAACAAAGATTCCCCTCAGCTATGATGACGTGACGCCTTAGGCGGCATCCCGCCAGGTGCATGATGACGTAGTTCCAGGATGGCTGCATTCAGAGTTTCCTCAGTGTCTCCCAAGCTCTCGTTCACACCTTCCAGAGCACCGTTTCCTCACATTTTTCTATTAAGACTTTGTGAAGGCAAAACTTAGCTGTATGGCCTCTGGCCAGATCAAACACTACCCTTATTACTTCTCTTGGCAACATATGGAGACCACCACAGAGACCCACTACAAATCAAAATATTTCTTATTCCTTAACAATTGAAGGACTAATACATTTCTAAGCAATTACGGACTCCATTGTTCTTTCAGTGCTTCCTTGAGCTATTATGAAATATATATTTGGCTCTCGTGTCCAATTTCTTTAGAAAACTCACATGTGCTTTGGTCCCAATCAAATTATTTTATTTCTTTTTCTTCAGCACTTTTCCTCACTATGCTTCCTAAGGAGTCCTGGCAGATATTCTCTTCAGAAGAATGTGGGTAAAATCATAGGTCACTATTTATTTTGTTTGTTTGTTGTTGTTGTTGTTTGGTTTTGTTTTATTTTTTTGAGACAGGGTATCTGTTATAACTCTGTCTGTCCTGGAACTCACTCTGCAGACTAGGCTGGCTTTGAACTCACAGTGATTCACCTGCCTTTGCCTCCTAAGTGCTGGGATTAAATACATGTGTCACCACCACCTGGCTATAGATCATTCTTTACAGACACAAGCTTTCCTATATGTCCCTGGACCTGCTATAATGGATATGACTATTGCTGATCGTTGTAAATGTTGTTTCCCAGAAGTCCTTGAGTATCATACATAAATAAATTGCCAGCAAACTTTCTACTGGTGATCAAATTAGAACAGTATTGAGAACAAATGCAGTTTAGATTTAAGTTGGTAATGTTCTTTAAAAGTCTCATTTTTTTTTAAACTTATGGATTGCCACACAGTAATCACTATGCAACATGCACATAGAATTTGAAGGGTGACAAAGTGTCGAGGTTTATCTAGGACTGAGTAAACTATTGGCATACAGAAACTTCTGTGAAAAACTGATTAATCAAAGCAAGATGGTCACCTTTGCTGGAAGTGTCAATGAAGTCAAAAGCAGCTTCCATGCAGAGCAACTGGCATTTAATGAATTATATAATTATCATTGTGTTCTTGTGTTTACACCTTCTCTTGTATGTAAAAAGCATTGAAAGAAAACTAATGTGTTTAATCATTGTTATAAGTCATGGGATAAAGCACAAAACTGGGCTTACTGAGTGGAAAAAAAGAGAAGAGCAAGGATGAACCTAAGTACTACAGTACTTTCTAGCATGGGCAGTGATCTAAGTTCTCTCTCCAGAAAAACAAAACACACACACACACACACACACACACAAAACCAGAAGAATAATAAAGAAAAAGGCAAAATTAAACATGATGAAGGGACATGGAAAAGGTATGGAAAGAGTAATGAAAGAAAAATAAAAAATCAGTCATGTAGATGCTCATTTCTCTCTTAACAACTAAAGTATAGTTAACGATAAAAGTTGATAAAAGATGAAAATCTGTAACCCTAAAAATTTGCAGGCTACTGACATTGAGTGGCCCCCTTGGTTTTGAAAGAACTTGGTAAACAAAAGCTGTCTGAAAACTAGAGACAGTATGATTGCAAGTACTGAATATTCTCAGATATTTCTGAAAGGCACATTTCACTAAGCGAAAATGTCACAGGTGATAAAATTCAGATTTATCTGTATCTGCTGTCTTACAAGATTCAGCAGTCAGACTGATATATAATCATTGCTAATGTTTTCTGTTCAATGACACGCTTGTTAACTCTGTCATGCTTTTTTTCAATTGACTGAAATATCCATCTTTGTAGTGCACTTACTTCATCATGTTATTTCAAGGTCCTTGACAGAGTGTTAGATGAATCAGACTTCGTCTACAAGGAAGTGATATGATGGGTTCTACATGTAGGTGACATAAGTTGTAAAATTCTGAGGCACGATTTTCATAATGCCTTTTAAAAATTATTTCCTCTGTCTGGAATTTGCTGCCTCTCCTCTGCCAAGCCCTTGGCTAATGTCCCCTGCATCAAGACTGGGACGTTTTCTTGCTCTCTCTTCCTAGACTCAATAAAAAATTCACTGTGCATGATGAGATTTATGGAACAAACTCCCTAATAGTCTATTTCAATCCTTTTCTGTGCTACAGAGCTTAGCCATTATTATTTTAGAATATCCCATTATTGCTGGAGAAACAATATACAACATTGTTCCAAACATTCTTTGTCTATGTTCTTTAGCATAATTGTTCTGGAATGACAGGATCCTTTCGTCAACTGTAGGTTTTGTCTCAAGCTACCACTGTGATAAGATACTGAAAACAAAATTAACCAATGACACAAAGTTTCTCACCAGCTCTGAAATAAGGTTATTCGTGTGACCTTCTGACTATCTAACTAAGTTTTCCTTGGCTCTTATTCACAGATAATGGCACATTCCTGTTCTAATATTACATATAGTTTTCTTCAGAGCCACGAGAAGATTTGAATCTCTTGAACTAGAGAGCTACACACATATTAATTTGCCACGAGGGTTTGTCAAGCCAAACAGATAATTAGAGGTAATGACTCTCTTTATCCATTTAAAAATTAGCGAACATTTACCATGTGTCAAATATTCATTTACTCACTGTACATACAATAATTAGAAAATGAGACAGCAAAATATATTTGTGATCTACAGAGGTTAGAATATAGTAAATTAAAAAAACCAATAGACAAATTTCCACAAACCATGAGGAAAACAGCACAGCAGGTAAGTACAGAACATGAAAATAATTGTCTTTGTATTTGTTAGAGAAAGCCATCTGTGAAAATGGCTTCTAAGGTCATAAATAAAGTAGCCAGGCTTACAAGATCGAGGCAGAAGTCGCTTCAGATATAGGAAAGGGGAAATGAGAATATGCACCAACACTGTCCTGGAGTCAGTCTTGTGTTCTGTCTAGAATATCTACTTTTTATCTTTCTTATCTCTTGTTAGAGAAGGCATTTGCATATACACTTTTAAATTTTGTGAATCCCTTAAATGTTGGTTTGTGTTTGTTACACTGACACAAACATAACGGTCTCTGGTTACAGGGATTCATGAATGAGAAAATGTCTCCATTAAGATTGGTTTATAGACAAATTTGTGAAGTACTGTCTTGATTGGTGATTGATGTAGGAGGGCCAGCTCACTGTAAACATGGCCACCCCTGAACACAGCCACCCTTGGGCTGCGGCTAAGTGTGTTGTAAGAAAGTGGGTTGAGCAAGCCGCAAGGAGTAAAGCAGAAACCAGCACTCTTCTGTGGCCTCTGCTTCAGTTCCTGCTTTATTTGCCTCACTGATAGAATGTCACTTGAGAGTTTTAAGCTGAAATAAACATTTTTCTCTTCAAGTTGTGTTTGGTCATGGTGTTTTATCATAGTAATATAAACCTTAATTAAGGCACCCTGTTGTTGCCTATTCAGATGTGACTCCATAAAAATTTCTCCCACTTATAACATGCCACCTTCTTGTAGAGGGCATGAGGTCCTTGTGCTCACAGATAAGCACTAGGGAAACTAGGAATGCTAAACAGGCAGGGTTATCTCTTCAAAGAAAGAGATGTATAATCTGCTTATGACCAGAAGCCTGGGAATAGATGAGGTTAATAGTCTGATGACCTCTATACTCTCTGTATGACTAAGACTGCACCTGGCTCCCTCAGACTCTTTCAAACAGGGCCAGAGGTGGTTAATAGCCTGGTGAACTGTATATTATCTGTATGACCAAGAAAACACTAGATCCTCTCCCAGGCCCTTAATATGACACATGTAGTCTATCTATAGAACCCATCTTTATGGAAGAGGTGACATAAACTTGGAAAAGAGCTTCAATGTAACTATGCTTTAAGTTTTATTGTGCACATGGAGTTATGTTACACTAGAAAACTTCTCTTTTTCCCCCAAATTGCACAGTACTTAAATATGCCTAAAATAAACTGCCATGTGTCAGACCCTCAAAATGTGAACCAACAGTGGTTATTGAGCCCTGCTGAACCAGACTTCTTTTGCCTCACATAGATCAACACTCTGCTAGCCACGGTTTACTTTATTGTTGTTTACACTTAGTGTTCTTATCAGTCAATTAAAATACAAGGCAGGGTAGGAATTGAACAAACACTATTTCTGATTGTAGTTAATACTTCAATTGATCATCTGCTTAGTCATGTGATGATTCTGTCTGACACCGGTAATACAAAAGTGAATACCAAATACAGTGACTTCCAAATAGAGTTAATCATTTAGACAACAAAATGGTCATTAAGCTAAGAATTTTATCATGTGTATTTAGTATATTCAATGAGCAGAGTTACATACATGTTTGATTCTGTGAGACACCGAGAGTTCACTCTATAGACTCTGGGTAAAAAAAAAAAAAAAAAAAGAAAAAAATGCTGTCCTACACTATAAAAGCATTCTTTATTTCTTTTTAAAAAACATGAGGGCTTTGAAAGATGATAAAACATAAAATTGGGCAATCTAGACAATTTTTACTATTGCTTCAAAAAGCAGTAAATTCTAAGAATTCAAAACACATTTGCTAGGCAAAACTCTAAGAACCAAAAGGAAAAAAAAATGCAATGAGGGGAATTCTTGGTAGGTTGTCCCCAATTTTTTATTGCTTATCCAAATTGCTTTTGCAAAATGCACATTGGACAACTGAATTATGAGCCTTAACTTTAGCATTGTTCATCAATTTATCTTCTGTGATTAAATAGGACTTGATGGGTAGCCAAAGTCATAATTCCATTGTGGACACACACTATTTAGGGGACAGCATCATCCTGCAAGTAAAAATGCAGAAGGCACAGTCTGTAGATATAGCTCCCCCTTATTTTTAAATTTTAAAGGATGATTTTACAGTTTTCTTGTCTGGAGCTCTCTACCACTGGAGAAAGGTGAATTAAAAAAAATTGCTGTCCTGCATGAATCATTTTTTATACTCCTCAAGTTATTTTGTCATTTGCTTTTTTTTCTCTAAGTTAATATATTTGTTTTACCCTAACAGTAGGAATGATTGTTCATCCTTTTATGGATAATATCCAGTTAACATTTTGACCCACTCCACAATAAAGTGTTATGCAATGACTAAATTAACTCAAAGTTTATTCTTTTGTAATTGCCAATTAGAAGAAAGTCACATTATGCAAGTATTTGTGATTTGAAACAACTAAGAAACATTTTAAATCACTTACACGACTGAATGACAATCTAAAGAAATTATATATCAAACATTCTTAATGCAGAATTAATTACTATATACATATTATTACTAAAATTAAGATTATAAAATAATAGATTTTGTTTTTGAAAACGTTATCACTTCCCTGGGTATTGTGGCCAATGACTAAGTAAGAAAGAATATGATGCTGGGTGGTAGAGGCACATACCTTTAATCCTAGCACTTGGGAGGCAGAGGCAGGTGGATTTCTGTGATTTCGAGGTCAGCCTGATCTACAGAGTGAGTGCCTTGATTCCCAGCCAGCACTTGAGAGGCAGAGGCAGGTGGCTCTCTGTGATTTAGAGGCCAGTCTGATCTACAGAGTGATTTCCAGGACAGTCAAAGTTACAACAGAGATACCCTGTCTCCAAAAACAAAGCAAAACAAACAAAAAACAGAGTAGGAAAAGTTAGAGATATAGTATATAATTATTTACAAACAGCATCTATTGCTATCATCCTATTGTATTTCAATCCTATTACTTTTCTTTTTGTGCATTATTATTATATTTTTAACTATGCTCACAACATCTATGTAGTTTGACAAAGTTTTAGTATCATACTTTTGACCTTTAAAGTTAAAAAACTGGCGTGGTGATGTGATTCTCTCATGCCAGAACTAGATAAGCTGAAGCAAAAGTAAGTTTGAGCCACTTGTGGAGATACTGTATGTATCAAGACAGCATGGGCTAGACATTTAGATCTTATAGCAATCAATCAATCAATCAATCAGTAAATAAATAGATGAGCATATTCTCCTGGTATTCCTAAAAAGTCCATTTTCTTGGTATTTAACAATGTCAAAGATGTGTACAAAGGTGAAAAGAGACACAACCATTATTTCAGTCCACCCAATGTGTCACTCTATACTCAATCCTGTTTGGAAAGATTTGTAAACCAAATGATGAATTTACATTATTCCTAGTGTAGGCCTCATTGCTACACATGTGAAATGGTGTCAGGTGGTCCATGCTGAATAATCCCCATTAATGTCTCTGAAATAAATTATCAGTGGGATGAATTGGAACTCATCAGCTAACTTAGAAAGTAAGCAGAGAAAAACGGAGATGGGGAAGAAAAGAGAAGGGTAAGATGAATGTGGATAACAAGACTCAGACTAAGGGTCTTCTGGAAGTGTAAAATGTCTGAAGACTATCTAAGAAGAGCAATGGGAAACCTCCAATAGAAACATGGAAATATCCAATAGACTCTTACATATTTGCCATTACATCTGTGAAATTGTAGATTGTTTCTGAGGACTTTTATTTACACACGTTCTCAAATGAACAGTCTTCAATTTTTAAAAAGTTTAGTTGTTCATGAATCCAAATATATTCTTGTTATCTGGTATGGGATGAACCCACAGAAAGAAAAGAAAAAAAATGTAGCCAGACATAGTTTTATATAACTATAGATTTCCACTTAATTAAACAATCTTGGATTAAGAATGATGAACCATGCCTTTAAGCCGAGTGTGGGGAACACGATCCCCACTTCCTAATAACCAATACCAGAGACAAAGTGCGGAGAATAAAGAACTGTGTATTTTAAGATCTTGTAGGTCAGAAGGCCTACACAAAATGACAAGTGTACAGACTGAACATAAAACATCCATTTGACATAAGCACACATTTCTTTCTCCTCTCCCCCATTGGTACAATATTTCCTGCATACCTCCTAAAATATAATCTAGCCCCTTCTCAGTGAACGAGCATAGTTATCTAGCACACTGGTTGTAATTTTTAGGCCCCAGGTTATTTTTTTATTTAAATGGAAGTTTGTGAAAATGTACAGACAAGACACTCTTATATTGAAAACGAACTGTAATATTTTATTTTTCACACTAGCACTCAGGAAATTGAGGCAGGAGATTTGCCATGAGTGAGAAGCCAACCTGGGCTGAAGCTCAAGACAAAAAAAATCTCAGCTTAACTTGCATTTTATTTCTTCTGGATTTTATTCATTTAAACAGCAATTGACTTATCTAGAGACATACCTACTCAACAAGTCTAATTGCATAGTGTTACTGAAAACACTCTCTGTTGATAGATAAATAGATTTGTACATAACGCATAGATAGATTTTTGTTTTTAGGAATGACATGTTGATTTTATCCAGTTCAAATTTTCAACACACATTCATGAAAAAAAAAAATCGAACCAATACTGAATCAAAAAGCGACATTAATTTAAAACAAAGGAACAAAACATACTCATTTGTTGCAGTGTGGGCGATGCTGAGGTTTAAGGTCCTGGTGTAGAAATGATCCCAACTCAGCCGTCTAATATCCAGGAGAGACAGGGCAGTAATTGCACAGCAGAGGGTCAAAGATTTCCAGCAAGAAAGACAAGAACAATTGAGACACTGGGAGGTTGGGAAGGATGTGGTACTTGGAAAGGAAGAGCTAGGCCAATGGGAAAGTTCCTTGGAAACTGACTAGAGCTTAGTCCAAAGTCAAAACTAAAGAACATCATCGATGGTCTTAAGCTCCTGACTCTTACACAAATAAAGCTGTAATGCTTTTCCTGATTGCCTATCCCTCCATCTGAACACTTAGGGATACACTTGATGCTACATTTACAGAACGTATTTCATGTTTTCTCTTATGCTTTACTTCCTTTCTGAATCATAGAGTGTCAAGGCTGGAAGCTTATCTATGGGTAAATCTCTTCATTTGAGCATAAAGAACTGAAGCTTTTATGCATTGAATGGGGAACACTTAAAATTATGATGTTGTTTAAACAAATATAAAATATCTCCCATATTTGAGAGAATTGTTGAGAATGTCTAAGTGCATAATTATTGACATGCCCAGTAGATTTATAGTATTATAAAAAGGGAAGTTTTATATGTTTACTCTTGTCTGTGAGGAGAAAATGGAAAGTAAACCTTAAGTAGAAATAAGGCTCATTATGTGTTTAAGAATATTTTAAAGGCTATTCTTAAGTTTGATATTAAAATATTTATGTTGATTAATTTCTAAGCTCTATTAATTGATTTGTCTTTAAGCCATGTGGTTTATATTTTAAACATGAAAATGATTTTGGATAGTACAGTCTATGATGTAAGATAGAAATAATGAAGTACTCAAATCATAAAAGACAAAAGCATATTTTCAAAACCAATGGTTACACACAATTTCACATTACAACAAAAGAGAGAATGTGTAAAAGAAGGAAAAAAAACATTTTATTGGGTTCCATTTGACTTAGATGCATATATCCAATTTTATTTGCTAATTTTACATTAAATATTTTTAATACAACAGAACAAAAAGGAATATATAATTTCACTAAGTAATTTCAATACTTACTGAAGATTTTAAGGCATAAAACAAATATAGATGTAAATGTCTCATTTAATATTACATCAACACATGAGTTTGGTATTTTTCTTATTAACTAAAATGACATTATCTGAATTTTCCAGAATTGTGATGATGGGATCATAAAAAGAAGGCCATTTAACTCATAGCATATTCAATATTATAATATTTCCTTTAAAATAATGTGAAAAAATTTGGTTCAGAAAGAAATATTTAACAAATAACTAGTATCATGTGCTGGATATCAAGCTATATTTTAGGATGACATTTTTCTCATATAAATAACAGAAGGTTATTAGAGGTAACAATATGCTAACAGTGTACCTGATGAAGCCAGGATTCAGAGCTATAATTCAAAGGTTAATGTTGACATAGTCAACAGTCAAATTCTTAATTTCTGATTTTCCAACTTTGAGTCTTTTCAGTGGTTCTTATATTTAAGACAAATGAGCTTCAAACATGGGAAAAGAAGAATACAAGCAGCAGTTCTCACTTAATCTTACACGTGGGCAAATCTAGAATCAAGTTTTAACCATCCTTTCATAGATAGGTGAGAAATAAAGTATATTCTATTGTTTCTTTGATGCCTAAAGTGAGCAATACACAATAATTTCATCAATTAAATAAAAACTATTGGCCAAAGGAGCAAGTGTGTATGAAACACTAAGGAAGAAGTATTAACAGTGATAGTTTCTCAGATTGCTACCGAATCTGAACAGGTATAAGTAAGACTCATCAAATATTTTGTACTCTCATCAATGTAGGGAAATAGAATATGGTACTTTAACTTCATCGTTGAGATCATGGTAAATGTTACATATCATACTTTTGTATAAGATGAACAATGAAGTGAAACAAATGAATTTTAAATAACCAAATAACCACCTATATAGTATGTAGGCCTTATCAGGTTATGGACTGCATAAAACAAAATGACTTATCTCTGTAAGCAAGAAATCCAGCACAATGTATGTAACTACATTTTTCCCATTGGCTTTCCTGGGACTGCACATACTGGATTTTAAGTCAGAACTACATTGCCTCTTCTGGGGCTCAAGGAAAATCAGGATTGGTCTATTTGCATCATTATGATACCATAATGGAGAGGTCCTCTGAAATTGCAGGAATGGAATCTTCACCAAATTAAACAATTAAACAGCAGAAAAAGCAAGGTCCGAGAATTCAGCAAGTTTTTTTGAACATACACACACATACACAGAGCATGTGGGAGGCAGGGAGAAGAAGTGAGAGAGAGAGAATAATTGTCCCAATGGAAATGGGATCCAGCATTTGAGACCTGAGTTTGTCTGGCGTAGCCAAACTTAAATGCTTGGGGATGAGATGGGATCTCTTTCTCCTTAATCCCTGGCCCCAGGCTTTCAAAACAAAATAAAAACAAAAACAAAGCAAGTTGGGCCAGGTGATGGTGGTACACTACTTTAACCCCAGTGCTCTGGAGGCAGAGAGAGGTGGATCATTGTGACTTTGTCAGCTTGGTCTACCGACTGAGTTCCAGGGCCACCAGAGTTACCACAGAGAAACTCTGTCTCAAAGGGAAAAAAAACAAAAAACAAAACACAAAAACCAAAAGACAAAAAAAAATGAAATAAAGCAAAATAATTAAAAAAGGAAAGTTGATTGGTTTCTATCACAGGATCAGCTTCCTCCAATCTAGAAGTTTGAAAGTCCTACTATGGCAGGATAAAGGGCACTAAGTCTTTGTTTTGGAGAAGTAAGTGAATCAGGATGTCAGCCATCTTAATTGCTTAAGTGAAAAATGTATTAATAATCCTATAGCCTTTCTTTACTGTCTCTCTGAATGCCAGGGATCTGTCTGATTCCTATTCTCTTAATTGCAGAAACTTATTCCTTTCAATATCTTTCTTATTATAAAGATAGACACCAGATTGGCTCAAATTTCTTAAAGATCCCTGATGACTAACATAACATTCAACTTGACTTTGTAAAAACAAATGAGAGTTTGGACTGGTTTAAAAAAAAAAAAAGGCAATCATTACACAAGCCTGATCGCCTTAGTTAGATCCATAGAACCCACAAAAAGCCAGATGCAGAATTCCACATCTGCAGCCTCTGTATTACTACCGCAAGATATGCTATAGAGGCAGAACTACCCAAAAGCTTGTGAGTCAGCTACTCCGGAATATTCAGAACTATAGAAACAGGAGAACCTCTGTCTCAACAAAATAGAAGCCAAAAATCACAGGCACATACACATCATCATCATCATTATCTTAACTACTACTAATAATAAATGAAATTTTAAAATTAAAAAGAAATGTGATCTGGAGTGAAATTCTACAGGAGTGGAATTGTGCAGTATAGAAAGTTATATTTCTACCACTTTGATAAATTTAAATGAGCATTTAAAAATGTATTTTCTTTTGATTCCCTGAATAATCAGAAAGAGCAGGATAATTCCATAAAGCGACAAAACACTTACTGTGATAATAGTTGAGATTCAAAGCTTATATGTTACAGAATTTAAACATAACTACATTAAAAAATAAAGGTAGACTCATTCACACTAGTACTGACTCTAAACACTTCCTGAATGGTGCAAAGGCTTTCCTTTTTTAAACATAATGTGTTGTGTGTGGGTTCAAAATTCTTGACCAGAGAAAAATTAATGTACTACCATGATTACTTCCCAAGTTGAGTATTTTTTCAGAATACTATTTATATCACGTTCACAGTAAGCTCTACCATCTCAATGTCTATTTCTCTTTAGATTTAGATTTTTACCCTTTTTATTTACTCTTCCTTTCTTTTTTACCAAAAGTGGATCATATATAGATGTCATGTCTTTAAAACTCCATATTAGAATAATGCCAATGGGAAAATGGATTTTTCTGAAAAATATCTTTATCTTATGTATAGTTAGGAGTTTTATATTTAAGATAAACTCCCAGACATTTCCCCAATTAAGCACAACTTTTCACTTTCCAAAACTAGGATAGAGCCTACCTATACACATATTCCTAATGTACATTTGTACCAAGTAGCACTTAAAATTTATTCTGATGCAGCCATAATGAACTAGAGACATATGAGTCAAATATTTGAAGCTTAGCATTTTTAAATAAAATGGTAAGAAAGAAAAAAAAATGAACTCAAGTAATGTTTCACTTCATATAGAAGACTTGGAAATTTGCCTGAACTCTTATTTTATTTATTTAAATTAGCAGCAAGAGTAGCCATTGCCATCTGGCCCCCAAGCGTAGTGAGCTTGTTATGAAAAAAAAATATGGGGTGGATTTCAAAATATGATCTAAATTATTTAAAATAATTCAGTTAATGAACATGTGAAAAATGAGTCATTTTAGTTGGCAGGCACAAAACTCCACCCTCGGGGTCAAAAATCTGGATTGAGCCAGAGCTGTGTATTGAGAAAGTTTTAGTCACTGCCTCCCTGGGTGTAAATTCACCTTCCTAGGAACATCAGGGTGAGATGAACTGGGAGCTGGGCTCTGTGAACAATGCACTGAGTTGGAATAATTCCTGTCCTTTGGTTCCCCAGCTCAGATGATAAAGTTTGTTATACGTTAAAGTTTGTTAAGCTTGTCTGCATTTGAGTCTGCATAGTAATCTAACTTGAAATCTTATTCTACATAAGAACACATCCTGTCAGCGAATCAGAAGCCCATGTACATTGCCCATTCTCTGATCAGTCATTGAAAGTTTTCCATTTATTTTGAAATGTCTTGATAAAAGAACAATTTTAATAAGTCATCGAGTTCTCGCCGTCTGCACATATGTTTGGCAGTACAAGGATATTGCTGTCTTCCATCTGTGCAGAATAAAATTTGGATTTTTGTTCAGGGTCAGTTAAAATGTGCTTAACGTCTAATGTGTGTCTGGGCTTTGATTCCTGTTCTAAAACCTGATTGTACATTGTTTGGATTTTGAAGAGGCTACACTAAAATCTTCTCTCCTCTGTGGCTGACATATTGTATTAATAAAGTTCAAAAATCAGTTCTTCTCCAGGTTAATTGGTTGCTTCATTTTTATGACAGTCTAAATCCAACAGCATTCCATTTGATACATTTTAAATATATGCCATGATCTAGGAATCATTTAAGAATCCAGAAAAGTTGTAACAGGCACCATGTACAGTACAGAATGTTGCCATAAGACTGCTGTATACCTCTGTATCTTTTCTTAGTGTAACCATTTCCGTTCCATTCTGAATGACCAGGAAGCAGAGCATCAAAACCAATGCATAACTATTAAATATAGAACTGAATTGTTAATGTAGGTCAAGATTGTGACAATACACAGTAGTTTGCAGAAACATGAACCAATGATTTTCTCTGATTTTTATATAGAAGCAAGTAAGTTTTGATTTTGTCTCTGAATCATACTCAGTACTTCAGGAATAGAGCAGAAAAAAGGAAGATGCCCTATTTTCTAAGGATGTTTACGTATAAATTACACAGTGGTGTGTGTGTAGAAAGCAATCTTTTATTCACGGGAAACACCTAGGGATGCTTTTTCTTCAATTCAAAGATGTTCATATACAACAGAGAGCAAATATCTTCAATATCTTCCATGTCTAGAGGATAGTCTTACAGTAACAAAATGTTACCCAGTTTCCCAATCATCACCTCGGGCATGCTAATATCTGTGTGCCTTATATTTTACTTACACTGAACTACTTTTCTTTTTCTAAAATTAGACTTTTCCCCTGACTCTTCTAAAATTTTTTCTCAGTTCTAAATTTTTTATCTGCGATTTCTTCCTGTCATTTTAAAAGTAAGCACTTACTTATTTATCAAAAATCATTGAAATACTAGCTTCTTAGAGAGTTCAGTTCTTTGCTGTCCCTTGTGAACCACATCTGTGTTTCTGAAGTTGGCTTTCATGCTACATCATTTCTTCCTAGGTAGATTGAGTTTGATAGCTTTGAGGTCATGTTCAATGGGAAAGATGGAGAAAAAGGAATTGAAATTTTGTTTAATATGCAGATAACTAAAGAACAGGAAGAAAGGATGGGTAAAATGAAATAATTAAATTTTATATTGAGTTTTTTTTTTTGTTTGCTTGGTTGGTTTTTTTTTTTTTTTCTAAATAAATAGATTTAGTAGCACTTGTTCTACTCAAAAAGGATCCGTGTGAAATGATTGGTGTGTTACACTGGGTCATGGCGGTAACATTTTTTTAACTGCCTATGTGCATTCTCTAATATCCTGTTAAGAATCTCAAATAGACACAGTGAAATTTACTCTATGAATTTCCCCCAAATGAAAATACTATAAGGGAGTATAGAATAACCCTTGTAAACACAGCAGGAAATACTTCAATAAATATTTTGGTCATACAAAATAAATAAATTCTATGATCATAAAGTCGAGTTACATATATTTTATGAGGAAAGTTAATTTTGAGCTGCATTTTATTACATCATAAACACTGATTAGTAAAAAAAAAAAAAAAGACGCAGGACACAGTAGATTATATTCACCAAATGTTAATTCTGACAGATAATTTTTTCAAATGCACTTTCTCACTGATAACAGCAAAGCACAGCTGTCCACATTAGTTCCTCACTGTAGGTAATCTCTCTCAGTTATCCTCCTGCCCTCTCTCAGACATGCTTGTTGAAATTACTTTTGCCACTTACAGACATAAGAAGACCGATATGCTTTCTATTTTATCGACACTTCAATTGCCTTTTGTGCCTTCTACTTATTTCCTTTCCCTTCTCCTCTTTACCCACCTAGTTAAGTGATGATTAACACTCAGTTAGCACTCTTTCTGCTTCAGTAAATGTACTCAACTTATGTCCTGAGGGGAAAAATCAGACCACTGCAACTAAAACTCAAAGTGCGATGTAATGAGCTCTAAACAATGTACTGCATGGAGGTAGGACCATCTGCCTCTGAAGGTGGTAGGGTTTAGAAGGGAAGATATGAAATTGGACCCTTGGGAATCTGTTTAGTGGAATTCATCAAGAGTTGGTCACAAGAGACAAAAGAGTAAATTAGAGGGAAAAAAGGGAAGATGGCAATACCTTAAAGTTGTGGATTAGTTAATGAAACCAAGGAGAAAAATATATATTTTTGTGTTTCTTTCCCAAGTGAAAACAAACCCTGCTTGCATAGAACATGGGCAAAGAATTTCTGACTTGGAATTATTGGATATGTCAGACAAAGAGATATAAGTGATAATATGAAGTCAGAAAGACATCCACTCTGAAATGGTGAATGAATTCCCCCAACACCTCTCTCCAATCTTGCTCTAATTTTGGATTATTCATTGTACAACATGTATGGTGGAAGACATAAACTCAATATATTTCTGTGTGTCTCAGACCTTCACCAGTGATAGGAATCTTATAATGATGGAGAAAAAAATTCCCAATATCAGACATGCCAGTCTAAAGAAACAATGAATGGGGATACCTGAGTGAGAGACAAGGATTAACAGCTAAGATACTGGCTACTATTTAGAAACAATGCACGATGGTTCAGGGTAACTGGCTTTAAGTCAAACTCACTGGGGACCTAGGTGTGGGACTGTCACTGCTGCTGTGTGTACCTCACCTTTACTGTCTTTCCCTGGAACTCCAACTCCATCCTCACAGATCTTATACACCGAACCATTGACCTATGACCCAAAGCTTGTGTCCGAAGCTCTACCACTAGCTGTTTAACACACAAAACAATGTCAGCCTCAAATGCAAGCACAATACTTAACTATAGGATTTCTAGCAACTGAAGGCAAGAATAAAGACGATTAAGTTTAATGTGTTCTTTTACAGAATGTGTCTTTTAAATAATGCAGACTGTTAGCATATAGTTTATATTAGCGAAGCATTTTATACTCCCTTGAGTTTTTCAAAGGATTAAATGTGGTTTGTGAATTTTGAACTTAAAGCATCCTTGGTGTCCACTAACCACACCTCACTGCCTGTGCCTGACAGTGCAGATGCAGCTATTGCTTTCTTCATTCTCTCATTCCTACCTCTGCTTGGGAAATTGCCTTCATCTGGCTATTGTAATGGTTTAGGAAAAGCCGCTCTTTCAGATCAAACTTTAGTTCTCCGTGACGCCCTTCATAACCTAACAGTCAGTGCTTTGTGTCTTTTAAGGGAGCAGTTTTAAGCTACTGAACTACTCTTCATGCTATCAGTTTAAAAGCTGGCATATAGTAGACATATAGTAGATGTCATATAGTAGACTGACGTCACCGGCACCACTCCTCTTTATGGATGCGCAAGTCCTCCCCGGTTTCCATGGTAGATTGGCTTCAGAGTCTCCTTGTTGCCTATATTTGGGAGGGCCTACAAAAGTTGTCTGTGCAATTATCCATTCCTTTTCCTCCTCTGCAGAGAGCTCATTCCTGGTGAGCTCAATTTACTTTCCCCTCTTTTTATTGCACTTACTTCTATAGTGGGAATTAAAGATGAGAAAAAAATTAAGACTCCAAACGCCGAAATGGACTAGGCGATATTAAAATAGACCAGAACGACATCTTTCACTAGTAAAAACTGAGAGTCCAGAATGGACATTAAGTCATTGTAATTTGAATATCGAGATTTAATGAGATGAAATGATTGTATATGCACAGAAAATAGTAGCCAAGCAGCGATTTAAGAGGATTAAAAGGGCTTTCAAGTGGTTGTTGTATAACACTCTGTGTGAAGAACTTGGAAATACTATTTCTTTGTTCTAAGTTGACATTGGCATGTCCACAATAAGATATCGTCTGCCTGTAAAAATGAGGATGTTTGTTCTCCACGGAGCCTGACTGTGGTCAGAACAGTTAGGAGAAAGACAGATACTTAGAGACAGAGGTTAAAAAGTTCTTCCAAATTAAAACTCAAATGAACACCAAGAGAGAACTCAAATTCTTAATCAAAATTCAATAATTTTTTTCTCTTACGCATTAAATAATAGAAACACAATTAAAGGCAAAGTTCAGACTGGGAGAAAAACATGTAAAATGTGAAATTAGTGTAGGACTTGTAAGTAAAACATAGAGAACTCTTTAAAATCAACAATAAACAGTCCATCAAAAGGTCAAATATATCAAGTGGCATCTCACCAAAGAAAATGAAAGATTGCAAGAGGCAATTGGAGATGTAGCTCAATGGTAGAGGTTTGCACAGGAGGTCTTGGGTTCAATTCCCAGTACCAAAAATAAATAGGTAAAATAAAACAAGACAGGCCCTAGCTAAAGAGTTACTTGTATTTTATTGCTTGTGTGAACACAGCTTTACAGCAATGACACTGTCTAACTATATGATCAAGCTATGTGAATTATTAATTAAAACAACAATGACAGTGAAATGATAATACACCCTTAAGAATCTATAATGCTAATTATACTACAGTCATAGTTATCAGACAATCAATTTAAAATGAATAATCAAGTACAATTCATGATTACAATTAATAACAGTAACAAACAGCAACTGACTGTGTCTACTTGCAATTATATGATATGCTATATATTTACAACTATCTATCAAAGACACATACTATCTACAATTAAATAGCACTACATAGATTGCCTAAGAGTTATTAGAATTGGACACTGGACTCAGTAAAGACATGAACGACAGCTTTATTCAATGCAATGACACTGGGAGTCTCAACTACACTATAGATCAGACCCTACGCTGGAAATAATCAGCCAACCCAAACTGGGCTCCGCCCCCATGATGGCTTATCAGGCCTGTCCATTTGACTGCATCTGGAATCAATTAAAACCCAAGCATCTGGGGACACCTGTGAAGGATTTTCTTGATTTGATAGATTAAGGTGAGGAGACACACCCTAAAGATAAACCTAAACTTCTCATGGCAGCCTATCTAAAAGAACCACTGGAAATTGACTTCTCTGTCAGTAAACATTTATGGTTGCACTACACAGATCATAGCCTATAAGCTATTCCAAAGTATCCCATATATATATACATACAACATATATAATACATATATGCATACATATACAATGCACACTCATATATAAACATGATCAAAATATATTATATGAAAATTATCACGTTAAAAAATAATTCTTAAAAGAAATCTCCCAGCTTGCACTCAGCACTCAAATTCAAAATCTACGTTATCCATGGTTCTGCAGATAATTAAACCAGTTCAAAGGCTGTTACTTAAATCGCAATTACCATTATTATTATTATTATTATTATTATTATTATTATTATTTTACTCAAGGAGGTTTATTGTCTGTTTTCTATTGAGATCTTCAAGTATTTAGAACAGTCCCAACCAAATTGAGCAAGATTCATGATTTATACTGTCTCAGAATATATATATTAATCTCATCTAAACTACTCTCAAAGAAAAATGTACAACAACCACTTAATAGCTCAATCAAATTGGACACAAATTTAAAAGTCATAAAATTTTTTCAGGAAATAATTCAATAATTTAAAAGTTCTGCATCTTACCAGGAAAGAGGAGAAAGCAGCAGCTTTTACCTGAAAAGTATTATTCAAGCTCTCGTTATTTTTTAGTTTTCAAGACAAGGTTCTCTGTTGTAACTCTGGCTGTCCTGGAACTCACTCAATAGGCCAGGCTGGTCTTGAACTCACAGAGATCAGTCTGACTACCAAGTGCTGGGATTAAAGGCATGTACCACCACTACCTGGCTCAAGACCTACTTTTATGGTTTTGATTTTTAAAAAAGGCATCAATATGCCAAACATAAGAGTATATTTATGGAGGTATTTATGGTGTCAGAGTTTATTAATTACAAAATGGTAATGGGAAGGCATGAGGTAAGGTGGTACTGTGTACCAAAGTCTCTAGAAATTTCTTCAAACAAGATTTTATGGAGTTTTTTTGCTCTTTTTGTTATTGTTTATCCTATTTATTTTACACATCAACTCTACATACACTATATTATTTTCCAATTATAACTGAAAATACAAACGAGGTTCAGCAGAGCTAAGTAACTCATGGAAGCCAGTAATGGAACCAGGATAACCATGTCTGAAGTCGATATTGTTTCTCCAGTAGACCATCTCAGATTGGGGACATGCTTTATAATATTGTCCAAAGACTAAAACCCAGAAATAATCCTTTATCCTCCATTATAGTGTTTTAGTGAGCAGGCTTTAGCTCTTTTAAGTTTTGTACACATATATGGCTGGTGCCCTTTATACTTTTCCATGTAGTGTGGGAAAAGTGAGCTTAACATTGGAGGTTTGAAGACAGGCATGATCCTACCCTTACATGTGCACTAAAGGCCTCTTGAAATGGACCCTGTAGAGCACCAGATTTGAACGTAACCATATTTTGTTAGACCTGTCAGGCTACATTAGCTACAAAGCACTTGTCAGGATTGACCTACTGACCTGATTAGTGGCTTGGCTCAACATTATCCATCTGGAAATTGAAATGCGTCTGCCAAGCACAATGGTCAGAGTTTTGGCACTGTTGAAATTGAGCTGTTCTTTCTAATGGAGCCTCGCTAACAGGTTCATTTACCTCCCACGACTACTACTTGAATGTCTCAGTAATGTCATGCTTAGTGGGGTGGAAAATACATAGGCTTTGGAGCTTTACACACCAGAGTTTGAATTGATTTGATCACTTAATAGTTTGTCAATTACAGTGCCACCTTCAGGCTCAGGTTCTGTTCAATCTATGAAGTGGGGACAATGATCTGTCTCTCACTGAGTTGTTTTAAGCATTAGCAATAGCACCCTGTGATACAAGGGTGAAATGTTTACCGAGCTTTCACTGTTGCTCAACAATATACAAAGTGTTTTTCAAATTATCTATATTGAGGAAAGACTGCTTTACCTAGATACTGTTATTATCCCAGCTGCAAAGATGAAATATAAAGTTTAGTATTACACAATTGCTTGCATCTGGTGAAAAACCTAAGAAGAGTCTGGAGTATAATTTACTGTGAGCAGTCATTCCAAATTGTCTATGATTCACAGTGAGGCAAAACTAACTTTTTAGATTGTATTATCATCTATTTTGTGGGGAAGGAGTGGCTTAATGAGCCACCCAAATTTCAGAGTATGAGAAAGCTCCAGATAATTTGTCTAGTTGTTCTTATGTTATGTAAGATAGTGACTTGTCCTTGTGAAAATAATGTATACAAATATTAAGTAAATTACATGTGTCCTTAGCTGTCTTCAGTTGTACTGGAGAACTCATTTGAACACAAACAGACATTCAGTAGGATAAGTTTTTTATATATGATATCTCTCCTGACTTCCTATAGTTAAAAATTGTACCATTAACAGTAAACATTGAGATATGAAACGTATTTCTTAAAGCATAAAAAGCTAAAACAGAATTTTCCTTATCTGTTAATTTGTTTGCATGTATGTGTCCTTTCCATCTGTATGAAGGATCATTCTGCCTACATTTCTTCTTTCATAGATCCATTGGAAGGCAGAAATAGTAGTTCATACCTGAAAATATAGCACTTGGGTGGATCCTTATTTTGAGGTAATTCTGAGCTACACAATGAAATTACCTCAAAAATAAATGAAAACAAAGATTACATTGGAAAAAATTGAGTCAAGAAGGCAGATGGAATGCAAGGATAATGGAGCGTACTTTCTAAGATCCTCAAAGAAGTATCATAGATATCAAGATACCAGGTGGCCAGGATTATTCCTAGTCAAGATCAAAGCTTTGTTTCATAAATAAATAAATAAATAAATAAATAAATAAACAAATAAATAAACAAATAAATAAACTTCAAATAATTACAGTGCCAAATTACAATAATTTCGGTGCCAAGAAAATAGATTAAAGACATTGTTTGGGCTCTAAAAAAAACTTGAAATAATCTCTGGTATAATTAATACAATAATAATTTTGATTTTCCACCTACCAAAAGCACTAAATTTGTTTGTATATATTATAGGATATCAACTAGCTTCAAGTGGAGACAATTTAACTTCAATCCAGATATCAAATATAAAGTACACTTATTCTGAAATGTCGAAAAGTTGCTCAGTTAAGTTTACTTCAATATGACCAACATGGTTTATTCAGTAGTATACCTGGAGAGTATAAGGTAGTGGTCTCTTATTAGTTTTATTGATTGATTTCAATCTTGAGAGGGTGTTTTGTTTAGCCCAGGTTAGTACCAACTGTAGAGGAACACTTGGAAGAAATTTTTGTTATTTAGGTTTCTGTAAAAACCCAAAATGGCATTTAGATTAGGTTTGCCACCCCAGCTGTGGTATAGTTGTTTACGAGTTGGATTTGGAATGCTTGATGCAGGTGGCTATAATTTGGTTAGGTGCAGTTGCTCTGGCACCTGTAGCTTGTTTTGAGGATTGGGTGCCACAGGGGTTTATAGGAACTTTTGGCTTAGGGTGTAAAAATTCGGAAGCCCCAAGTTGGGGCGGGCTTTGGTTGGTGATTCGTTAGTTGGATTGCTGTCACTAGTGTGTTAATTCCTAAAAGAACAAAGGTTGGAGAAATTGTGTATAGACCCTGAGCTGAGATGCTGGTCTGACTCGCTGTCAGTTAGTCCTTTTTGAGCTTAGGACAGCCTAAGAAGAGGCTGTGAAAATTTCTACCTTTCTCTCATGCTGCATTAAGGCCACTTGAAAAGCAGTGAAGATTTCTATCTTTCCTTTCTCTTTCCCTAAATTGAGGTTACAAGATTGTAGCATACTGTCACACCCAACCATCCCATACTCTTCTCCCTAGTGCTGTCATCATTTCCAGAAGTTAATGGGCACACTATAGCCATAGGATTGAGGCTTTTACTCCACCTAATTTTGAAGTCCGAGATTTCCTGTGAAGGAAATGGTAGAGTGGAGGACAACAATTTGGAGATACTGACAAACAGACATGCACTGATTACTGCACTGCAAAGGGGTTGTTCTTGGCTCTTGCTACCAGAAATTGCACATAATGCA
This sequence comes from Cricetomys ansorgei, assembly GCA_026225945.1. Taxonomy (NCBI): domain Eukaryota; kingdom Metazoa; phylum Chordata; class Mammalia; order Rodentia; family Nesomyidae; genus Cricetomys; species Cricetomys ansorgei. The sequence continues at coordinate 29,563,743 of JAMJFZ010003163.1, forward strand.
ATGCTTCTGAGATCTAAGGTTTAATTAAAATCTGTTTCTGTAATAGTGTATGAAATGAACTTTATGCTCACATAAGAATGTGAAATAATAAGTAATCATCCAAGAAATTGAATTTCCCTGATGAAATAAAAATGGTCATTTAAGTTGTAATATGTACCTTAAAGCTAGAAGAAAACTTACGGGGAAATGTTTTATCTCGTTTTTGTTTTGGTTTGGGTTTTTGTCTCAACATTTCACAGTGAACCATTCATACAACATAAAAGATGGGGGCTTCACTTAAAGTCACCTGACTGGGGGATAGGAAGCATCCCGTATAGGTTTTCTAAGTAAATTCTCCATCACGTACTTTTAAGTATGTCAAGAACATCACTACTTTCACATTTCCGGAATGTAGCTTTCCTTTAATCTGCCACTGACCTGTTTCCCAGCAGCTCTTGAATACTTATCCTGAGCCTGCTCTGCCAGTGTCTTCTTGATGAGGATTTCATGCCCTCTTGTCTAGACAATATTAACAACATGAAAACAAGACTACCCAATTCTTCTTTTTCTCTTTAATGCAGTGAAGGCACTTTTATCACCAGGGAAAAGATAGCCCTCACAAGAAAAATGGGGCACTTACCAAGGAATATGGTAAAATCAATCTAAGACAGAAAGAGAACAATATTTGGAACTGTAAAGTATCTGCAAAATCAATTGTTCTTGACTTCTAACTCTAATCATATAATTTGCTTCATTCGCAACTCTCAACATCTTCTAATTGCCACATAAATTGTCATAGTTTATCATTCTACTCTTTAAGAGCTTCCATCATTGTCTGTTCTGTCTCCTGAGATATTTGCTCAACTGTTTCTTACAGAACAATTATCTATACTCTGATTTGACTCAATGGTATTTAGATTTATTGCTCATAATGTCTACTCTATATTTTGAAAGTTTTAATAATTGGTATGTGGACAGCAAAGCAGAAGAAGGGTTCATCCACCTGTTACTTTACACTGGAAATCAAAATGAAGAAAAACGTATTCAATTCTTTTTTTCCTAGGAATGGATTATATCTATGTGAATCATATCTGTTTTTTCTCAAGTTCATATGGAGTATAATACCCAGTGTTTGAAGACGTCATGCTCATATACGAGCTAATTGGCTTTTATAAAAGATGTTGAAAGAAAATGTCTTACTCCTCCTGCCAGTGAGCAAAGCAAAGAATCTCTTATAAAAACAGAGAGAAAAATTAAATCTAGTAACTCAATTTTAGACTTCCAGACTCAAGATGATCTAGCAGTCTCTTGTGGTGACTTTGGCCAACTGACTAAAGCTTCCTTAAACAATACTTGGTACAAAGAATATTCTGCTTTTGTAACAGATTCTTATAATTGTGGAAATAGCTTTGGGAGTTGGTGATGGAAATGTTCGAAGGTAAATATCTGAAAAATCGGTCTCATCACTAGTGATAACACAGGGTTGATTCTAACAGCTTAGAAGAAGAGAACTCTAGAGACAGCCTCATTCTGCATACCAATTACTTATAGTAGAAGGGAATGTCACTAGCAACACAGATGAGAAAGACTATTACCAGTCTTCAGAAGGAAATAAAAAATTCATGATAGGAAACTTGAGGAGAATCTGTCCCTGTTATAAAATAACAAAACTGGACTACATCACGTGTGTTGCAAGAAAGGTAAGATTTGGAAGCAATAAAATAGGTTATTTTCCAAAAGAAAGATGTAATGGGAATTTGAAGGTATGGAATAGCTTCCTTTGTTGATTATAGCAAAATGAAAAGGAGGAAAGGGACAATTAGGAGAAAATAAATACTTGAAAAATGCTAAGCTAAAAGTGTTATAAGATTTTTTTGAAAGCTTCTCAGAGAGAACACTAATGACCTTCAGGTGACCCTTTGACAAGAAGATCAACAAAGAAGAGCAGAAGTCCCATGCTCCTCTTCAAGACAATGAAAACATGATCCCATAGGCATGTCAGTGATTTGTCGGGACTGTCCACCCTCCAAAAGCTCAGAAAGTCAGGAATTTGGGATCTTGAGTAATTTCTGGGCTCAGTCCTCTGCTCCTCAAGGTTTATTCATTCAGGTCCAGAGGAGACTCAGATTGCTTCTCTGAAAGGCATGGAGCACACAAGGAATGTTTATAGAGAAGGTATGGTAACTTGATCCTATATTTTCTGCTGTGGCAGAAATTGGAGGGCAGGGAAAGATCTTGGGCAGAGACACCATGCCACGTACTAGCACGGACTAGGCACCTAACTATGGTGGATAGGGATTGAAGAAAACACAAACACACAGAAACAGAAAATCTGGGGTCAGGTGGACTGGGCTCTCTGGTGAAACCAAGAAGCATGGCGTGTTTTTGGTATATACTGAAAAAGAGAGTCAGGGTTATTGCCGAACAGGGAGGCAGAATATATGCAACATAGCTGAATCAAATAATTCTAATTATTTAGAATAATACGACTAATCAAATAATTAGTCTTAGGTAAACTCAGTGGGAATAGTCTTTGTAAGTCTTCAGACCATAGGTATCCTGCAGGGAGAAAGTTACGGTGGATATTTTGTATACATACTATCAACCCTGGCACACTGACCAGAAGAAGACTTTGCCATTTATCTGAGCCTTTACATTGGAGTGCAGGCTTTGACAGTTTTCTAAGGCTATCTATGGTACTTGACATGGCCATTCCCATATCAACAGGACATGTTCACAGGAAACTTCACTCACTCAGGGATTTCTCCATTCTCCACACTACTGGAGGAAGATGTGGCGATGCCCGAAGAGGTGCTAACCCAAAGACTCCAATATGAAACAAACAAACAAACACACACACAGTTAGAAGACGAAACCTGGAGAACTCTGTAGCTTTGGGAGCTCAGCCTAAGTGAGTGTGCTCAGATGTGGAAATTCTTGTACCTGTTGGCACCCCCTCTACAACACACACACACACACACCACCTATTCTAGCATTCGTACACATAATTAAAAAATAAAAAAAAAATCTTAAAATTAAAGATGAGGCCTTTGGGGAGTCATTCAGGCACCGAGGCTCCAAGTTCACAGATTAAGAGTTAGCATCCTGAAATGAAAAGGAGCCACCTCCTTATCTTCCAGCAGGTGGAGACACAGCAACAGGTTGCCATCTTCAAAGCAGAAGTCAAGCCCTAGCTGGAAATCTGCAAATTCCTTAGATCTGAACACCCCAGACTTGAGAACTGTAAGAAACAGGCTACTGTTTTTAAGTTTCTCAATATAAGTCGTTTTGTTTTAGTCGCTCAAGTAGACTCAGAAGACAGGAAGCCACCTTACCCCTGCGTTCCGTTAGATAATGTTTTCTCCTTTCTATAATTCAAATAACCAGATTTAAAAGTGAGTTTCCTGTTTGGTTTATAATTTTCAATATCATTGAAGCCTTCATTGATTCTTTTTTGTTTGTCTGGATGCTTTAATTGAAGTTGTCCGTGTTTCCTTATTCATTTAGTTAGGAAATTGGAGTTGTCACTTTAACGTCATTTTCAATTTTTCAAGGTATCTGTAGTTGATGCTGTAAAGATCCCGCTAATCACTAATTCATCCAACTCACACATTTATATGTTAAATATTTATTTTAATTAAAACCTGTTTGAAATTTCTTATGATTTCCAATTGACAAATTCCTCTTTTTTTTTAATTTCTTGTAGTTGTGTTTTCCCATTTCTCAGATAGAATTAAACCGTTTGATCTTATATTGGGTTGAGAGTAAAGGATGCATGATTTACTTTTCTTTCAACTTTTTATGATGAGCTTTTTTCCTTATGAGTTCTATATATGCGTGTGAATGAGGAACGCATGGTATATGCGTGTGTGTGTGTGTGTGTGTGTGTGTGTGTGTGTGTGTGTGTGTGCATGTGTACATGCTTATGCATGTGTGTGGAAGCCACAGGAAGATGTTGTGTATACTTCCATGTCAAATTACTCTCTTGAGAGAAGGTCTCTCACTGTACCTCAAGCTGTGATGGCCAGAAAGCGCCAATGATCCGGCTGTCTCTGTCCCTCACAGAAAGTAAGCATACAGTTGTGCCTTGTTTTGTGTGTGGGTGCTAGAATCTGAACTTGGGTCCTAATACACTTAGGCAGATGGGATACATTTATCCATTAAACCATCTTTACACCCTCTCAGCTGACTTTTATGCCACAAAATGTGTTCTAGCCTAGGAAACAGTGCCTGTTGTTGGTAAATGGAGTGTTCTATACATGTCAATTACATCAAGTTGATTAATAGTTTGATTTGAATCAGAAATATAAATATGATTGTACGCCTTCTTGATGTATCTTACTTAAAGAGAGATGTTGGGTCTTCAGTTATAGTAGTAAGTATGTCTATCTGCTTTTGCAATACTACAAATATTTAATTCTTATGGTTTTGTGCTTCTTATGGTTAAACATACACACACACACACACACATTAGAATTATTTTGTTCATTGGAGAATTGACTCCATTATGATATTTAATGCTCATCTTTATCTCAACATTACTTATCCAAAGCTACATTTCCTAACATTAACATAGAACTATAACATTGTTTTGTTTGATCTAAGCATAGAATAGCATTTTCTCAGCTATTGTTAGCCTGCATTACTCTTTGTAACTAAAATATCTTCTTTATGTACCATATGTGTTTACTGAGGTACATTTTCTTTTCAACCCACACACAGTTCTTTAGTTGGGATGGGAATGAGTCTTGCTATGTGATCTAAGCTCTCTTTGAATGTAACAATCCTTCTGCCTTGACCCTCCAAGTGCTGTAAGTATAGGTGTAAGTATATGTGGAAGCCACCATACATAGCTTTAATGCTATTCTTTTTTGTTGTTGTTATAATTTAGAGTTATTTAATTGACACAGACTAACTGCCTTCTTTCACTCTCTTATTGATAGTATTAGTTCTTTTACTCTTCTTTTTCCTCTTCCTCTGATTAACCTGTTTTAAACGCTTCCTGAGTTATTTTCTATTTTACTATATGAAATACTTCTGTTTGTTGTTTTCAGACAGGGCATCATCATGAAGGCCGGCCAGTTTTCTAACCCTCTTAAGTCTTCAGCCTCAGCTTTCCAAGTGCTGAAGATACAGATATATGATAATGTGTAACATATTATATATTAAAGGGATTTCATCATGGTTTACAGGACAATGTTTCACTAATCTGACTGTTTTCACAAACTGAGCACGTTGTGTAGCATTCAGTTTCCTAATGGGCATTTTTAGGGGCTTCTCATGGGTAGGTTGTATCCTTTCTTTAACTTCTCTGCGGCCTAAAAACAGCCAGTACACAGCTACTGTGAACCAAAGTCATCCTTTGTCTTTTATCTAAATTAAGAATTTTTAAAATGGAGCCAGAGAGATGGTACAGTGTTTAAGAGCACCGGATGTACCTTCAGATCACCCAGGTTCCATTGCAACACCTACATGGCTCAACCATCTATATCATCCTCAGAGGATCCATCAAAATGACTGAGTTTTGTGGGCACAGTGCATAAGTGGTACACAGACATATATGCAGGTGTAACAAACATACACATAAAAGGAAATGAAAAACATTTAACATTTATTCTTTCTCCAATGTTTTCCAACTCTATGCATGAACCAAAATTTCTGACTTATATTGTTTTCTGTTGCTGTTGTTTTTTTTTCAACCCTGAAGAATTCTAAAAAGTACTTGCTGGATATGTCTGCTGGTGATGGATTACATCTACTTTGGAATATTTTGTTTTGATGCTGTATTTTTCTCTCAGCACTTTAATATTATGCTGAATTCTCTTCTTGTTTATACAGTGTGTACTGGAAAAATTGGAGTAATTTCTTAGTAGTTAAGCTGGCTTCCCACATCCCCATGACTTCTTTAAAATCTTGCTGCTTATTTTAGATGCTCCGTACATTGAATACGGTACTTCCCTGTGTGTATGTAGTTTTGCTGTTGAGTATTTTCCTGTATTTTCTGAAGTTCCTGACTCTTTCATGTGTTAATGAATTTAAGCTACTTAGTTGTGTATTCCATCTGCTCCATTTTTTCTTTTCTCTTTTTCCAAATAAGTGGATATTATAGTGATATGTTAATATTGGATATTAATAAGTTGCATATATAATAATAATTCCCCAACAATCTTGGCATATTTTTTGAATTTTATGAGATTTCTTTTCTTCATTGTTAATGTGTTGTAGTTGAGGAACTTATTTGTCTTTAAACTCACAGCTTCCTTCCAAGTCCAACCTTCTGAGGAACCCCGGAGACAGATCCTTCCTTTCTGACAGTGGATTTCATTTCAACTCTTTTCTTTTGCTCATTCTCTGCTATTCCCACCCTGCTGCTCACAATTAACCGTCTGTTCTTGTATGTTGTCTTCTTTGCCACTAGATCCCTGAACGTATTAATCATAGTTATTTAAAATTCTCTATCTAATACTCCAATCCTATGTCATTTCTGAGTTTGGATTTGACTCTTACTTTGCAAATGGAGATTGTTTTCTTTTGATTGCTTTGCAATTGTTTGATGTTGTTGTTAAAAATTTGACCTATTATAACAGATAATGGGAACTAAGGCAAATAATTTTCAGGTATGACAATTTATTCTAATGTGGTCAGCATGGGATTGTCTTCAATGAGTGATGTTGGTGTAGGTCCTGAAGACTCCATAGTCCTCTAAAGTTCTTGTTTCTGTTCTAGCTCCCGCCCCACCCCCCACCCCCACCTAACTTGGGTCTTCCCTAAGAAACTGTCTCCAGAGGGAACTTGCATCTTCTCTTCTCTCTTCTCATCTCATTTGGGTTTTTTTTTCTTTCTTTCTTGATATTGGTGAAGAATTTATGGCAGAGCCATGAGAAATTGTGATGAATGTCTTGATCTTGTAAGAATTTTTGCCTGGTGATAATAGACAGAAACAGAAGCTCAAAGGTGGATCTTCCTGCCTGCCGCATCATGGCACAGGGACAAATACCCTTTCATCATGAAAAGCACGGGTGCTACACTATTTCTCCACTGGTCGCATGCATGGTACTGTCAAGTCAGTAGGAGTAAAGGCACCAGATGAACTTCTCCATGTTTAATTGATTATGTAGGTATTTCTTCAGCAATGGTGCATTACCATCATTTTGTGGACAGCAAGCAATAGCTTTGGCAGGAGGCTGGCTTGTTTGGGGGTTCCTATGGGACTCCATTGTCCAACAACTATTAGATGCAACTCATTCCCAAAACTGGAGGCTTTGTTTTTTTGACAAGAGATGTCCATATGGGGCTCTGTATTCTATTATTTGGCAATTAAATTTAGGTCTCCTTCATATATGTATATATTTTAGAAATCTTCTACTATATTAGGTATCCATACAGTTAGCTTGTAAATTCTTTAGTCCAGATTCAGATTTCTTTGCAATATAATTATTCACAGATAAAGGTTCAAAGATTTGTTGTTTGGAACTGTGATGTAAAAGGAGATATAATGCAAGGCATGATACTGATAAGGCAAAGATACATGAGAGAAATTAGTATTAACATGAGAAGTGACTCCATAGGAAATAAAAACATGATTAAATGCATATGAAGTTGTGTAATGGCTACTTTCACATACATATGAGATTTATTCATAGTTTTATAATTGTATATAATGATTCCATAGAATAAAATAATACAATTTTACCAGTTTCTTTTGCTTCTTTAAAAAAAATAGCTCAAATTTATTACTGCATAAGATCATACCCATTCATAGACTGCACGCTAGTGGCAGAACCCAGAGTTTATACATTGGTGTTTCTAGAAGACTGTCAGTGTCTAACTGTGCTGACAGTAGGTAGAAAAGATAGTAAGTCAAGAGCCTATTTGAGTAGTGAATGCAGTAAGCTTTAGTGTGATTTATTGCTCACAAATTACTCATAAATATGACAGTGTGCCATCTCATAGAAATAAAAAAAGTATATATAGCTGTTATCTAATGAATGCCAACTTTCTGGAGAGTTGACTTGAATCTCATGATCACTACAGATGCTGAGTCTGAGAGTTTGTATAATTTACCCCACATCATTCAGACTTTGCATAGTTCAAGGTTGAATCTTCTATTTACTATTGATTTTAAAGGTACTGTTTTGAAGTCTTATGTGTTAGTATCGTATTGATAGGGATGCATAGTCAAGTTAACAATGTCTTAAGCATGAAGGACAGAAAGTAAAAAATCTCTGGCTGGGATTAAAATTAAATATCAGGGCATACTACCAGTCATCACCACTTTAAGTTCGTTTCGCCTTAACTAAAACTCAACCAAATTTAACATGCAAATCATATACAGAACAACTGGGAAACATTCTGTACATATGTAGTAGGTTCATCCTCTTAGCCCATCTTGCTTTTTTCCTTTTTGTCTCCTGATAATTTGCTATGGACTTTTCAGTAGAGAAGTCAATGTTCATCATAATACCTTCTTTTTATCTTTTACTAGCACATGGAGAGAGATCACTAGCATTTCTTTTTAAAGTAAGGAAGTCACAAGCCATTTATTTTAGATACACTACCACACATGCTTTATTTTCTGCCCCTCACTGCTCTGCATTAGAGAAAAACACAATTAGTGAAAGAGAAGGATCTGTGCAGTAGGCTTTTTCACACTTTACAAATGGTTACAACGTGATAATTAACAATGTGCTAAGTACTAGGTGATAATGCTCAACAGAATAAGGTGAAAATTAATTGTCTGAGATAAGATATCAGTGGAATGGTTCATTTCCTTAAAAGCAATTGAAGCAGACAAAAACTGACATTTTCATGTTTTAAGGAGGATAATGCATTATCATCAGCTCAATTGAATTGAACCACTCCTCGTTGTTCCCATCATCTTTCATTCATGCTTCTGTTCATTCAACAAACAATTATTGAATAGTGTGTCTGGAGTGTTGATAGGATGCTGACAATAAAACAGCAATGTGTGTGTGTGTGTGTGTGTGTGTGTGTGCGCGTGTGTGTGTATGTGTATTATATAGATATAGATATATATAGATATATATAGATATAGATATAATCTGCTTCCATGAAAATTTTACAATGTCAGTTTCTGACACCATTCATGTCCTTACTGCTGTCTTCAAAATCACTATGATCTTCATAATCCCACCATTTACCTTTTGTCATCACTGTTAGTGTTGTGGGCTCCTTTTGAACCAATTATACAGACACACAACTTGTTGAAAGAAAAGAGAATTTTATTGAGTTCAAGCATAACAAGAAAAGAAAAAGAAAAAGAGAAAGAAAGAAAGCTGGACTGTCCAGGAATGTAGTCTGAAGTGAAAGTTTAGAGCTATGACCACAACTCAAATTGTTACAAAATATTTAAGCTTGAAAACCAGAAACATTTTGTGTCAACGTAAACAAAAGTTAGTCATAATTTTTAACCAATCATAAACTTACTAACCATCATGGACTGAGTCACCATAACCTAGAAATGACAGCTCCCCAAACAAGTCCCCAACAATCATTTTGTTTTGGCTTTACTGGTGGGCACAGAAGGCTAGGGGCCTTTCTCATTTTCCTGGGAACCTGAGCCTTGTCTGTTTTAAAATGGATTTTGCAGTTTAAGATGGTGTTGGTTCTGCCATTTCATACCATTTCATTAGCTCAAGAAATAAATTCTATAATAATAAGAGAAGCAAAATAAAGAGAAAAAATTAAAATTATATACATCTGGGTCTTAAACTCATTCTGACCTTGGCAGTGTACATTTACAACATTTGCAATGGTATATGCCCAGGAAAACCTTCTCTGACTTCCTCGTTTAAATTAGAAAAAATGTAGCAGGTAGCTACTGTGTAGCTCAGCAAAGAAGCAAAGGAGACACTTGCATAGATGCAAACCTTCCAGACTCAGCAGAGGCAACCATCTGTCATGGCAAGCACCATACTGAACAGTGGAAACTTGGTCATATGATCTCAGGTGTTTTTCTTGATACAGAAGCTCCTCCGGTATTACAAAAACTCTGCCTTCACACCCAAAGGCCTATTTACATAATGAAGGAAACCTGTAGCTTAATCTCTTCCCACAATTCTTTAGCAGCCAAACCATTTCACCTTAATGGTGAACTCCAGGTGCAAGGAGAATGTTCTCTCCTTGTTACCCAAGACTGTGGGAAAGGAACTACAAGAATTCCTCCACAGCAAATTCGCTTTTCACACTGAGATCTAAGTGAACCACAGTGGCTCTGCCAGAGTGCAGTGAACAGATGTAGATCATGAGGAAACAAACATTTTAATTGCAGATTTACATAAAGCCAACATCTGCAGATAATACAACCTGCCAAGACATAGGCAGCCCTGACCCCATTAATGCACAAAACAATTATTTTAAGGTTACATAAACATAACTAGAAATAAAATTCCCCAAAGACAAAACTTTGGTTTACTTCATACCATTTACTCTTCAAGTATGCTGGATGCTTGGAGTGTATTTCCTGAGTGTAACTTGTTAAAATGAAGATGTAATAGTACCTGCTCTGGTGACTCACCAAGGTTGACCAAGAGGCATATTCATATGTACAAACCCTTCCATAGATCTCAAACACAACATCTTGAGCTTCATACACATACAATGCAGCTATCAGAAAACTCATTTTGTGAAACAGTGTGCTACCACTAGCAGCAGGAGGGAGTATGGGTTCCACTATCAGGAAAATCAGTAAGAATGGCCCATCATTTCCTTAATTTGACAATGTATTAACTTAAATCTTTCTTTACCTATTTTAAATTGACTACTTTTCTCTGGTCAGGCTTGACATAACACATGGCGGTATGCAAACTCTGTTGCTACTCACAGAGCAATGCCTCATCTGGTCAGTTCAAGGTCATGTATGTTAGGTATGGGGAAGTGCAAAATATCCAGAATACTGATGAGATTTAGAAACATAAACTAGGTTGGTGATGCTGGAAATTGTAGAGTAGAAACAAATCTAAAGCAGAAGCTAAAGCATCATAAAGTAATCAAGATCAGTAGCTGAAATGATAAAGATATATAAGCAATGGTAAGAAGACTTGCTACCGTTCACTGAGATTGATAATATAAGTAGACAATAAAAACTAAATTAGGTAAACGAGAAAAACCGTGATAGTAATACAAGGTCATAAAATTCACTAATCTGGGAGCAAGCAGAGGGGGCTGCTCAATGGATCCCCTTTAGATATACTGAGGGTGAGATATCCAGGAAGCAGGTTTAAAGAGTAATTTCTACTTTTTGAAAGAGTTCAGTACTCGAGAGGCATATCTTCCTGATATATAGGCAAGAGAAGGAGAGGAAAATGAAGAAATAAAGAAAGTAGAGACAACAGAAGAAGAGAGAAGTCCAAGGGTGGAATTTCAGGGAATTAGGCAACGGAAACACAAAAGAGCTATGGATTCAGGAGAAAAGATAAGAGGAGCACCCCAAATATGCAGGCTGGTTCAGAGTAACTGTCAAGTTGATGTCTTTCTTGTTCAGTGACTGATATTTTTTGATAAGCTTAGTTCAAATAGCCACGAGAGATCTGCAGAGCTGAGGTCAGACTTCGGCAGATTGGCAAGCATAAATACGAAGACAAAGAATTAAAAAAAATAAATGTTCTTTCAGAAATGACATGCTTAGAGTCCTCATTTATTTGTAATCTCTGCACCAAAAGGATATCACCTGGGTCCCTGCCATACTGTCTTTCTTTAATGTCTCTGTTGAGGTCTCCCATTCACTGTCACCTCCTGGGAGAGAACTATCTGACCATCTGTGATTCTTTCTTGTTTTCCTTGCTAGACAAGACCCATGATCCTCTTCTTACAAGTTGGATACAATGATGGGCATCTTAGGTTTCTTATTTGTAATAAGTCGTATCCCGTGGGAAGCACTTGCAAGAAACTACAGGAGGAGAGTATTAGATTCCAGCCATTCTTCTCTTTCTTCATGTTAGAGTCACCTCTACAATATCAGCTTTTTGTCATGTGGCACATTCTACAAAATTAACTCATTCTACACTGGACCTAGTTAGGTCTACTGTTTCATAACGTACAACCATGAATTGTCTGTGAGGTAATGAAAATATATTGTAGAATTTCCCCAAAAGTCTGATTGTAGCTCTACAACACAAAATCCATTCATTTAGGTATCAACAATCATCCCACTTTGAATGTGTATCTAGTACCTGCAGATTGCTAACCATTTATGCAAACCGAAGTAAACCAAAAGCCACATATCTATTATTCTCTTAGCTTGATGATTTTCCCTTGATATTTTATTATCCTTCTAATTTGGTTAAGTGTTCTATACTTTTTCACTTCCTGTAGTGTAAGATCCATAGTCAAAAGATTTCCTTGATGTTCACTGCTCTATCTCAACAATTAGAGCAATTTCTGACATACAGGAAGTCATATACATAATGGATATATATACAAGTAATTAAATGAACATATTGGGTTTATTTTTCATCTTTTTTCAATATCTTCAGAAAAAGGAAACATATGTATGTGTGTTTACATATATATGTATACATACAAAATAATTTCATATATATATATATATATGAAAATATTTTGAAACTATCAAACTCTGTAATAAGTAATAATGTCCCAAAAGCTTCAAATCCTAAGCAAGTTAAATTTTAAAGACTTTACACAAATATCAGGGAATTACATAAAGACTTGTTGCAAATTAATTGTGTGTGTGTGTGTGTGTGTGTGTGTTTATGGATATAGCAGTTACTTTCCTTCATATATTTGTAAAGACAGATCTTCTATTTGCCTATAACTACTTCAAAGTTTCTAAACTGACAAAGGAGATCTAAGTTTCAGGAAGTATGTATACTCTGAAGAGAAATGAAAAAGATTATAGTAACAGAAGGAAATAATGTGTCCAACTTTATTATAATTTAACAGAACTTTGTAAAAAAATTATATCATCAACAGTTCAGGGAATATTGATAGATTGCCAAAAAAAAAAGCTAATTGCATCTTTTAAAAATTTAAGCAGTGTGATGTGCTTAACTCTGAGCTACTTTTGAGTGTTTAAGCCTCACGTATGCATTTTTAATTTTGATTGCTCCAGTGAGCCATGCAGGTTTCACTAGAGATACCCTTCAGAGAAGAGCTGCCTACAGAGCTAACTCTCCTCATGTACTTGCCCACTACACAACTATATTCAAGAGAGGTGCTTTTCTTTTAAATCAGGGTTCTTTTAAAAAGTACATACTACAAAGAAATCAAATGAGTGACACATATTCATAATAAATTCCATACAACTCTCAAAATCATTTTTAATAATAAAAGAATAACTGCATTATCTTATATGAGTTAATATAAATGTACCAATGTTTACAAGTGGGTTGTTTTATTTTACATTCAGAGCCTTATCATGAAGAGCCGGGGGGAGGGGTGCTGTCCATAATTTCAAATGACAAAAAAGATATAATGAAAGAGTTAATGGACTTATTTGAGATTGTCAAACAAGTGAATATCTAAGCAAAGACATATAAAGAGCTATGCAGATTATATGGATCCTGAATTTGCACCCATGTTGGAGTCATGGGAGTACTTGTGCTCATGGGTAAGCATATGGGGAACCAGAAATGATAAACACATCGGGTTGTCCCTTCAAAGGAAGGGATGGATATCCTGTTATCCACCCAGAAGGCTGGGAGCAGACATAGTTATCAGCCTGGTGAACTTTTCATTATCTATGTGGCAGAGACCACGCTGGATTCTCCCACAGACCCTTGTCATGAGTTTGTCATTCTAAAGAACCTACCTATCTTTATGGAAGGTGTCACATGTACTTTACAAAGAATTTTAACGTAGTTATATCTTAAGATTTATTGCCACACAGGATTGAGTTAATTTTTCACCAGGAATATTTTCACCCAAATGTGCTGTGCTTAAATATGCCTAAAATTAACTATTCACTGTCAGACTCCTGAAGCTTGAAACAACTTAGTTGTGTTGAATCAAACTACCTTCTTCCATTCTGTGGATATATGTATATAAAAATGAAAAGAAAAGAAATACATTATATTATATATATATGTATATATAAAATATATACAAATATATATGTACTATATATATAAAGAAAAGAACAGAAAAGAAAAATGCATATACATTATATATATAATATATAATATATATTTATTCTTGCTTCTGATCATTCTTTTTCAATTCTTTCTCCTTTGTTCATAAAGTCTGGGGATGAAGAACCTTGTATGTAACTATTCAGACAGCTGCATGGACTGAATGCAACAGATGCTGTGAGACCCCTACCAAGTCTACTCTAGTGAACTGCTGTCTCCACTCCCCAAATATTTTTGGCAAATTGACTATACCTATGGCTAATATTTTGGCTTTGACTACATATGGCTAATATTTCTGGCCACTTTCACCAGAGTACCACCCATGCTATCAGGAGTCAACTTCTTAAGGAGGTCTATGATGTTGTAAGATTGTTATCACCATAGCTACCAGTAGCTGAGAAGAAACTGATATACTAGAGCAAGCACGACTTCTTGCCCTAGGAGGACTCATTCACACAGATTTGCTCCAGAGTCCCCTGCTATGTAAGCCTAAGTTTAGAATTTGGAAAACACATCTCTATCAATGTTGTTTTCCTATATCTGCTTGCCTCTTTTCTTCCTGTCCCTACCTATTTTACTTCTGAGTGTGATTTTAATGAAGCACTTTCACGGGATGCCTTGTATCAGGCTCTGCTTCTAGGCCTGACCTAAAACACTAGATATATCCAAACTCATTAATATATTAGATTCCTGAAAACATTTAAAGCTTCATGCACAAAATACACACTTTATAAGGCTTTACCAATATGGATTATCTATGCATTCAAGAAATATATTAAATTACGAAGGCTTAAAACAATTTCCCTTACCCAGGGGCTCAGCACTGGAGGCCAGAATGGTGAGGATGCATAGTTTACCAAGATAGTTGATGCAGGTGCTAGATACTGATCCACTGTGCTTATGTTGCATGGTGAATTCCTTAAATTACAGTGGTCTTTGACAAATGGGATACATGATGCAAGTTTCTCAAATTTCTTGAATGACCAAAAGAAGAATTTTAGCAGTGCTCCAAGGAGTTTACAGGGCAACCATAGAGGACATATCCCTGAAGCTTTATCTCCATTGAAGTCTCAGTTGTGGAACCTCAAATTTGACATCCCATTTGAAAACTCCTGTATGGAATTTGGTGAGTCCAGGAAGAAGACGGCAGCTTTGGGGGCTTATGAAGAACTGTGAGAGTTTAGAGTCTGATGTGGAATAGTAGTACGTGTCAGTACAGTGCCATCATCTAGAATTCAAAGTTTCATCTCTACAACATCCTCCTAAAACTCAAATTGCCATGCACATGAAGTGTCCCCTCAGTACGCTCAGATATGAACTCTCAAACCTTGTTCATTCAGATATTTCAATGAAGATCAACTTAACAACCTTTGGTTCTCCATAACCCAGTGTGATGTTGGACATATCATCAGGGGAAAGTGACCATGGAGAGTAATCAATCTATCTTCTATTATATTCCTCCTCCCACTGTGTGTTATCCAAATGTGACAAAATATCATATCACAAAGTATATCCCTAATCAGTCACTCTCAAAATGATAAGGCTATCCCACTAAAACTCTCCCAGTCCAGAATGATCACTGATTATAAAAGTATGCAAAGCAGATTGGAACTATTTGAAAAACGAAAGTGCAATTATTCTCACCAATGACAGCTAGTAATTTACAATTTATATTTAGCTGTGGGGAAAAACCAACAGTACTCCAAGTCCTCGGTTCCCAGGCAGAGTGAGGGTGTACTTTTCTACCTGAGCAAATTCAGAATGAGAGATGACCACAGTAGAAAAGGGATGAAGCTTTTGAACTCAGCACAGTTGTGTTTAAGCCTAGCTTATATGTGTTTGTTTGTTTGTTTGTTTGGCTTTTCCAAGCTGCAAAATGTTCTTTGAAAGTAATAAACACTCCTTTACAAATCTGAACTTATAGCTAATTATAGTGCTAGCACACATTGAGTACTAGCCGCTGTGTGTATAGAACCCTGTTTATTCCTTGTGGAAGATCATTTGATGAGTACCATCCATTTACTTATTCATCTATGAATATTTGATTATCTGTTGCCTTTGTATTTTGCAAATGAGAAAGCAGATAGACAAAATTAAAATATTACCATGTAGAGACACGGGTGATGAATTCAAAATCTTGGGTCTGAGCCTGGGCACTCAAATATCAAAATAGTTTACCTTTTAGGTTTACAAACATTTGAATGTTATCTCAATGGATTTCTTTTTGTGATATTCATCATGCATATTCTAGACACTCAAAATTATTATCCTGCTTGCCTTTGTATTTCACCCTTTTGTGACAAACTTAATTACCAAAATCAGATAAACTGCATTAAAATATAATAGTGTATATTTGGGCAGAAATATTTATTATAAATGGTTCTCCTAGGAAGACAGGTTGACTTTGTTGTTGTGTACCTCTAATCAAATGGAAAGGTAAGCCTATGCCTTCTGTACCATGATACTATGTCTCTGCAATGAGATGAATTTGTATGCTCAGAGTTTTCTATGCTTCATCAACACATTCACATTTATTTGCATATCTACAGAAGTTATATTTAGTTTAACCCCACAAATGGAAATGTAAAAGTAATATTACAGATACTAAATAAATGCTCACTGAACCTTCATGTACTTAAAATTCAAGAGTTTTAATGCTTTTTTAATAAAAACATTTTACATATAAATACTGCTGATTCTGTGTTTGTTATGCCATTTGAATATCCAAAGACTCGGGATGGATATTATGTGAAACTCTTGACAATTCAAGTAAAAGATAATCTGATTTTGTTTCCCCCGAACTGGTCAATAATAAATGAGAGTTAAAATTTAAATCAAAACAGTGGATTGTTCACAGTACATTATTGATAAGGCACATTACTCTAACATTTTCAAAGGATGATACATTATTTACTGCCTCTACTAGTAAAAACCCTAACAGGAATGAAAGGATTATACAGAGTAAGACTGGATCGAGTTTGTTGAACACCCTACAGGTCGCTGGTTTTGAGTTGTGTAGACAAAAGGTATAACATTTGTTTTTCAGTGCCTGAGAAAATTATTCTTAAAATTTGTCAGTAAAATGTGTCTCACAATGGCCTATGTTCTATAGACGAATGTGAAATGTCTAGTAACTATTTCATGAGAGTGACTACTCATAAGCTGGCTTGTAAAATTCAGTGGGAAACTGACTGGTAGTTCTTTAGAGCAGCAGAGTCACATTCAACCAGATAAAACTGCAAAACTCAGTGTTAGGAAAGATGTTTGGCTTTACGTTAGTGTTTTTTTTTCTTTTAAATATTTTTCTTTCTTTTTTGTAATTTTATTACATTTATCTATTGGAGTATGTGATTTTGGGGGCACAGTTCCATGGTATGTATGTGGAGGTCAGAGCACATCTCATGGAATTAATTCTTTTCTTCTACCATGTGGGTCCAGATTTAATGCCAGATTTCTGGCCTGGCAGCGGGTGCCGTTTCCCAGTGAGCAAGCTCACAGGCTCTCACTGTCCTTTCTTTGAGACAGGGTCAGGACTTGCCATGTTGGCCAAGATGAACTTGAACTTTTGGCCACCCTTCCTCTTCCTCCAAAGATGACAGATTTGTGTGTACCATCATATCTAGTTTTATTTGGCTCTGGATATCGAACCATGTGTGATTAAGTAAAAGATGAAGGCCATGAAGGACAAAGGGGGAATGTTTGAACAGGAAAATTATAAATAATGATAAAACAGTGTAGTTTTATATATGTCTTTTGGGGTCTTGTATATTGGATTAACTGATTAGCCTTCATAATTATTTTAAATGAAAATTTGTATAGAAGTACTTGTTGATTCATGCGTGGGTTGTAAGAACTAATGGAGAGAAATCTGTTGGTCACTTTATATTCAGACTCACAATATAATACCACAGTCAGCTTGATAACACTGATACAATTCACTGATCTTAAAGAGAGTTTCCAGTTTTCCTAATATGCATATCAATATGCATAGTGTACGTGTGCAAGGTATGTGTGTATGTGTGTGTGTGTGCTTAATGTTTGTCCACGGTGTATGTATCTGTGCGTGTGAACGTATGAATACATATATGTGTGTGCATGGTTGATATATATAATGTTATGTATGTGTCATGCATATGTGTAAGGTATATGTTTGGTGTTTTCTTCCTGGAACTGCAGATTGGTGTCTTCATCAAATTTGGAAAAATTTCCATGGGTTACTTTTTCAAACATTCATCCATACCTACAATTTTGTTCTTCATTGTTTTTTTTTCCACCTTTTGTTATTCAGATAATTTGAAAGTTGCCATAATTTTGTGTTACCACTCCTGAGACTTTTGAGACTGTTCATTCTTTAGAGTTTTCTTTTTATGGCTCAGATTGACTACATCGCCTCCTCTGCATGCAGATTCAGTGTTGTGCCATATGTCACCTCCTTGCCACCCTTCAGCTCCCTCTGTGAACACTCTTATTATTTCTGTTATTGTATTTTCAGATCCCTAATTGCCATTGGGTTCTATTTTATATGTAACTTTTATTTCTTTGTTGACATTTTCTTGCTTTTCATTTATTTCCAGAAAACAATTTAATTGATTATTGGAACCCTTTCATGACAGTGACTTTTAAATCCACATTTTGTCAATATGGGAGTCAAGTGAGTCTTGGCAAGTATACTATCTTTTCCCACACATGTTATGTTCTTGCTATTGATAGCTTGATGGATATATGATTACCCACTGGTCTTGGTCTTTTTTGTTGTCATTGTTCCCTTCTTTCCTTTTCCTTCCTTCCTTTTTTTAACCTTCGAGACAGGGTGTAATATAGCCCATGCTGTCCTTGAAATTTCTATGTAATTGAAGATAATTTTAATCTCTTCATCCTCTTGCCTCTATTTCAAAGTGATTCCATTATAGGTCTCTGTGTAACCTCACCCAGCTTCCAACATCTGTCTATTGTCATTTCAGATTATGCAACCTATGTATATGAGGTTAGCAGACCTTCACCCTGTTAAACTTGGTAGGTGAGTCTAGACATGCTTGTAAGCTAGGCTTCCAGTGGGTGCCTAAATTTCAAAGATTTTTGTGTTGTTGTTTTGAAGTGCTTGGTTTACATAATATCAGTGTGGCTATTGCTGCTTTCTCCTAGTTACCCGTGGAACCAGAGACAATTTCCTGGTCATGTTATGCTGCACTGTCGCCAGCATGTCCCATTCTCCTACACAGTGACATGTTGTCTCTGGAAGAGTGCAGAGTCTCAGGCCCTCCGAGTCAAAAGCAATTTCCAGTCCAGGCAGCTTACAGCTGTTGGGTACTTCTTGTTGAACACCAAGACACTTCAATGCCTCTGTACAGAAACAGTTTCCCAGGTGTTACCAGATGCTGCCGTGAGTCCCCCTTTGGGCTGTGACTCAATACTCAATGTTGTTGAACAGTGGTTGATGTGGGGGATGAAGTAGTTTCAGGCCTATGGGAGTACAGGGACTCCTAAGTGGAACTGTTTGTCATGATTCAGTCTCTTTTACCAACTCTGTTTATTTTGATTCAGTCATTTTTATTAGTTCTACCCTCCTGCCTCAGTATTTCTCACTGGAGTCCTATTCTGTACCAGGCATAAGTGTGCTCTTTCTGGATATCAGGTAGATGTTCTTGGCTAGAGTGGTTATAGAATCAAACTCCCCACGTATTGCCAAAGGAACTCCTCTACTTTCATGGGAAGGATGGACCAAACTTGGCTTCCTTTTATGGTTAGGCTGAACATTGGAAATGCCAGACTTGCTACTGTGTGGGGAGACTTTAGATCCTAGGATCCTGGCCTTTCTTCTAGTTCTAGGGCCCCAAAGCTACTATCTTTCTCTACCCATGCTTTCTGAATTCTTTTTTTCCAGGTTTTACAGTAAATTCAGCCAGGAAGAGAAGAGAAAAATAATCCATGCCATCTATCCATAAGTCAAAATCCCTAACACATCCATGCTGCTCCAGTGGGGCAAATTAGAGCAAAGAATCAGACACTGTTCATTCAAGGTCACACAGTAATCAAAGGGCAGGACAGAAAGCTTTATGCATGTTCTGAAGGTCAAATTCATTCTTTCTACACCTGTTTCTTTATGTTTGAAACTAGCACAATAAACACAAACAATCCAACAAAATGAAAAAGGGCAAGTTCTGAGAAACTGTATTTAAACATAACTTCTCATGGGTGTGTGCACTTGTTCCTTAAATACAATGAACACAGAAACAAAGAATATAAATGAAAACACAAATACTTTCTGGATATGCCAGACAAAGAGAGTGAGGACAGCTGTCTACCACACAGGATGTTCTCATTAAAGGGAAGCAGGGTTCCAGTGGCAGGTGTTGTCTTGGCAAAAATTCTGGCTTGGTTCTGTTGCTGGTTCTTTTGTCCTGTTCAATCTGATTTCAGGAAAATTAGCATTCAAACATCATCATCTTTATTATTATTATTATTATTATTATTATTATTATTATTATTACTATTACTATTATTAATTGGCACAAAATATGTATGATGATTGCCAGGCATCAAGGGCAGCTGAGTTGAATTAATCTTCCCAGTTTGGGAGGAGTGAAAATGACTATCTCAGGTTCTTCGTATCTCTCGCTGCTAGCCTTGTGAGATGCAGGCAGGAGGGCAGTCTGGACCTGACAACACTGGCAGTAATTACAGAGAAAACACTTGGTAAGGCTCTGTTTTGTTTGGTTCTCTTCAAATGCCAAAGCAAATTATGATATGTTTACTAAAAGTGAGAGATTAGTTTCCTTCCTTCCTTTCTTGACTATGAATTCCTAAGTAAAAACACAGGTTATCCAAGCTAATGAAGAAATATGAATGCTCCCAAATGCAGGGGTGAGGGTCATGGGGGAATGGGTGCTAGTGTATATGAAAGGAGGAATAGAGGGATTGCTGATGTAGTCAGGGAAGGATATTGTGAACCTCTCTCTGGACCAGGTGGGTAAGTGGGGCGTCTCAGTAGCAATTGTTTTTCTTCAAACTTTTTTTTTTCCCCTTGATATAAAGGAAGTGTTAAATGTTGTCATAAAAATCAGCCTTTCTATCTCCATTGGGTCCAATGAGACATAAATTATTTAGTGATTCTTCTTTCCTAGCTATGATTGGACACGAATTCTGTTCACAAATGCAGGTTGACTAATAGTCAGTGCTTTTGCATGTGGTGATCTTAGTTGAACAAACACATGGATCCTGCAGTGGAAAAGGGAGATGGATAGTTCAAGTTCACTGAACACTTATTGGGTACTACTAGAAACTCATGATATGCTCTATGTACAATATCTCCCTGACTTTCCTTATTCTGGGATAAAGTCCACCAGTTGTCACAGGAGTGATTATCAGCTCAAAGAGGGTACAAATTTCCTAAACTACATGGGCTACTGATAAATAGCAGATCTGAGGATTGAATGTAGGGCTTTTCATTCAATGTTTGGATTCATGAATGGCTTTGTGGCACAGCCTAGTAGTTCAAATAATAGAAGGCTGAGGCAAGAAAATGCCTGGATTTTAGTCCAGGCTATGAAATGAGTTGGTGCCATCCTGACAAGTTAGAGTAACCAGGATTTAAAATTTAAAAATCTAAAGAGAGCTGAGAGTGTAACTCGGGGTTAGGGTTGTGGTTTCGCAAGGGTGGCACTCTAACTTTATCCCCTCGTTGTTATAATAAAAAAATTTATAAATTCATAAAAACATCAGATACTTATGTCACCATTTATATGACATTCTCCCAGCAGAGTCCCTGATATCCTGACCCTTCCAATCTTTCTGCCCTTTCTTCTGTGATATTCTCTGAGCCATAGATGCAGAAATATGATATAAATGTATCCACTCAGGCTAGGCTCCACAAGATCTGTTGATCTCGGCACCGTGTCCAGTTATGGTTTTCTGTGATGGTCTCCATATTCTGTAAGAGAAACTACTTTGATGAGGGATGGTAGCTACAGTTATCCTTGGGTCTAATGGTAAGATTTAGAATGCAGTTAGAAATTCTGCTGGCTCAGCAAAGAGGCAGTAGCATAATCTTCACTAAAATCCATGACCTCACTAGCCCCAGAAAGCTGACTAGGTTTCCAGTACCAGGCATCATTTCCTCTGTGTTTAGTGGACCTTCTGTTCAGTAAGACAGCTGTTGGTCGCCACTTAGTCCACCTCTATCCATATTTGTCATGTTGATAATTGTTATGGTTGTTGGTATGTATATGGTTTTAAGGCTGACTGCTTTGTGCTGAACAACCAATAAGTGGACTCACTCCTTAGAGAGGATAATTCTCCCTTTTAAAATCTTGTGTTAGTTACCTGTAGTTCTAGGGGCATGAATCTCCAATGTTTGCCATTCAATGTTAACATGTCCATCTTTTTGGTTGTTCAGGGCACAGTGATAAGCCTTGAAACAATATACACATCATCAAGAAAAATAAACTCAACAGGTTGTCTATATATATGAGTGTTTATATGTCTATGTGTGTGTGTGTGTGTGTATAACTTTTCCAGTGTATGCAAATTGTGTGTGTGTGTGTTCCCAAGCTTTTGTGCCTGCAGAGGCTAGAAGAAAATTGCTGTTGCTCTATAATACTCTCTGGCTTTTCCATGAATCAGAGTCTCTCCCTGACGGAGAGGCTCATGTTTTTATCATGCTAAAATTCAGCAAGGGCACCACCAAACCCCCAAATTCACTTCTCACTCTGGTTATAGGAATGCAAAAAATCCTGGCTCATTATCTTGTGTTGGAACCTGAACTTCAGTCTTCATGATTGTGCAACAAGTGCTCCAATCACTGCTCTTTTTTTTTTTTTTTTTTTTTTTTTTTAGCAAAGCATGGAAGAATTGTGTGTATTTCATAGGTGGATGGGGAAGTAGAAGGTCATAGTATTTATTAAAGGAAGTCTTTCTGAATTCACCACAGAGGGAGCTATTTGGCTGTTTCAGTACGGTAGTATCTAATTTTTCACACACAGGATACATTCAGGCCTGGTGACCAAGATTTGAATTCTGGTGTGGTTATTCTAACCCTTTTTCAATCTTAGGGTTGGTATTTTTCATGGTTAGAAGTAATACTTTTTGCATACTTTTGAGGATAGAAAGACACAAAAGCTAAAAGGTCTGAAGAAAATACATAAAGGATATGAAACTCATCCCCAGTCTTCACAGTTTCTTTTCAGACATAACAGCTAGATTGCAGCTGTTGCAGGCTTCTAGAATACCCAGAAAGCTTAAGATCACATGGGGCATTTGTCCTTTTTACCATTGAAAGTCGCAATTGACCCAATGTCAACCCAAGAGGTTGGATATGATGTTTTTGACAATTACTACATCTTAACAAGAATAGAAAATATGAACTCAAAGAGAAAGAAATGGATAAAAGTTACATACTTGGAGACAGAAGACCTAGTTAAGCTTAGAATAATAGTTTGTATGACTTCTGAAATTGCTATCTCTGTATACATTTTGTCTCATCTTCTGCCAGTTCCCTCTCTGAGTCTCTGTTTCTCTTCTTCTTTTCTCCTTTCCCTGCTTCCCACCTTCTTCTCTCCTCTGTCTCCTCTTTAAAGATGTTTGAGCTGATGTCAGAGTGCTCATTAACCATTGCAGGACTTTTCTTCATCTCATAACCCAGATTCTTAAGGAATGGTAAATTTCACTTGGAGAGCAAACTCCTTTACAAACACTCCTCCTGTCTTTATTTATTTAATTAATTACTGTTTCATTCACCTACATTTTTAGGTTAGTTTTTATATTTGTAGTGTAGACTGTCCTGGATCTCACTATGTAGACCAGGCTCACACGAAACTGTCATGCGTCCTGCCTGAACCTGCTGAGTGCTGGATTGTGGGAGTGTGCCCTCACACCCTGCCTGGTCCCGTTCTCCCATTTCAAATGCCCCACTTTACTTCCCATGCTTTTCACAAATCAACCCTTAGTTTTGCTGAAACCACAGCAGCGCTTGGGGAAGAAAATGTGGCCTTTGTATGCTCTCGGCACTACACCCATAGTTACATTGTTCACTGATCAATTTCACTAATTTTTCTTTT
This sequence comes from Cricetomys ansorgei, assembly GCA_026225945.1. Lineage (NCBI taxonomy): Eukaryota > Metazoa > Chordata > Mammalia > Rodentia > Nesomyidae > Cricetomys > Cricetomys ansorgei. The sequence goes on from JAMJFZ010003163.1 coordinate 29,587,882, forward strand.
AGGAAAAATGTGGATTGTTACAGTTGGGCATGTATATCTTTAATAAAATTTACAGTGATACCATGTAATATATTGTCTTACCTAAAGTCTAGTGATGTAGTGAAAGAATTCAGGCTTATACACATTGTGCATGTACCATACACAAAATAAATATAATAATTATGATAAAAATGATAATGATAATAATTACAAGCTAATAGCAATTAAAACTAGATATTGCACACAATATATAGTATTGCCTTAGCAATTTATGTATAAGAGCTATTTTAATTAATTAACTAATTAATTAATTTCTACAAGATCTCCATTATTCAACTTACTTAAGCTGGCCTAAAACTTGTGATCCTCTTTCTTTACCTCCAAGGTATTGAAATTACCAGCATCTACCACCTTTCCCAGACTCCTCTTCTAACTTTATGAAATAGCTACTACTTCTCCTGAGATTGTAGAAATTTAAATAAGCTAGTAATTTTCTTACTTGATATGTAATAATTATTTCCAGGCTGTAAAACTGACCTTTTTAAAATTGTCTTTATTTAGGATATTTTCATGAAACATAAAATAAATTAGTAATTATGGTTTAACATTTTTGATAAACATTCTGGTAATTTTTGGTCAACTAACACTTATTATAAACACATCTCCTATTAGCAGATTTCATACTTATTTGCTTCTAATTATGTGATAATAAGCAATATTTCCTTTTAAATTCTGCATGTCTGTACTACATGAGTTTTCTTAAATATAGTCAGACAATAGTGAGAATCAGAACACTTACCATTGTTTTTCTTTTTAATTGAGCTCTGAAAACAATTTCAGCATGCAGAACAGAGTTCCTTTGGACAATTAATTTTAAATGGGAAAGGCACTCTGTTCTTGGTTACATAGCTGATTATTTTTTAAATGTGTGTGGCACTGCTGCCATTCCTAGTAATTACATGTCAGATATTTCTGCCTTGCTATGTTCCAAATTTGCTCTCAGGATGCATCTATTTCTGTTTTGAACATAATGTGTCCATTTGTATATATGTAGAGTCAACATGTAATCTGGAAATATTGCCTTGAGTAGAGAGTTATCTAAATGGACAAATTTATCTGTCTTACTATCAAATCACATCACATCTTGTTTACAATGGTAACAGTTCAAGAACGGATGCCTGTTCCAGGGAAAGTGCATCACATTTCAACACAGCCACTGGTGGTGAAGATGTTAACGGGTGACATAACAAAAGGAATTTTACATGACTTGGGAAATCAACGTGACATGAGGAAAAGTTAATTTCAGACTTGCCTCATTAATCAGATATGCTGCCAGCTAAAAGTTGTCACCCAAGTATATTGCGCATTATGCTGTTCAATGCTGATGAACACACTGACATTCCAAACAGGAGTAATTGGGTCTGGTTCTGGGAGAAGTGGGATTCGATGTGGTGAAAGGAACGCATTTATATCTGACCTTTTCTATGACTTGCCCAAGGCACCTTGGGGTGGTACCTGTCATGACTAATGGAGACTAAGGATTCAAGACTGTTTAAATAGTCTTGTCAGTAAAATGCTGGAAGCTGAAATTAACTACAATAGTTCCTACAAATATGCACTTATACTGGAGCCTGAAAAGCAGAGACAATGCCAGGTAAGCCCTGGGGTCTTGATAGAGCAGACACCGGGATGTGGAACACAGGAAGGAGGGAGAAGATGCAGCATGACTTTCAAGCCATTACAGGTACAAGTACGCAGAAGGCCTTAATGCAATTCATGATGCTCAAGACAAGAAAGCTTTGGAGATACTACTGGAGTAGTTAACATAGAACACTTTCATTGATGAATCTGCCATTGCTCCTACTCCATAATGGAGAGGACAGTATTACTTTTCCCGATCTACGAATTAGATACACACTCCGAGGCAGAAAAAGAATCCTTACTTCACTTCTTAAAAAATGTGTAGAGATTCTGGACTCCGACAAAACCTTAGTCAGTGAACATATTTATTTAAGAACCATTTGAAGTATATTTTTTCTGTAATAAAATTTACAAATTTTAAGTGCTCATAGTTCAATGAGATTTGGCAAACACATGCATAATATACCCATTATTATAATCAACATTGAGAACAGTCTTGCCAACTTGAAAACCTTTCACATTTCTCTTGTAAGCTGTTCCTCCCAATAGCCCAGAGCCTCAGGCAGAAGATAATTTTTCTATTCTGAAACACGACTTTGAGACTGCTATTTAAATAGAATTGTATGGAAGTCTTTAGAAGTACCTTTTGGTCATTTAATTGTGTATGGAGATTCATCCACCCTGCCACATGGATCAATGTTAATCTTCTTTATATTGCGGAGGAGTCATTGGGCACACAGACCTTATATTAAAACCTTAAATTTATCCACAAACCAAATAATAAATATTTCCTGTCTCTATGTTCTGAGGTACAATGAATAATGATATTATATGTGTGTGCAGATGTAGGTTTATTTGCCTTTGATAAATTTCTGGAAATTTTAGAACATATTATAAGCATACGGAACTTAAGTATTTGATCTGTGATGCTCAAAAAATTTTGTATGTGTATATGTGTGTTTTTCTGTGTGCATATGTATATATGTATGTTACATATGTTCCAGTACTCTCAGAGGCCAGAAATAGGCTTCAGATCCATTGAAGTTGAAGCTCTTGACATCCGTGAGCCTCCTAATATACATACTATGGAACTTAACCTGGGTCCTCTAGAAGAGCAATATACCTTTCTAGTTCCTTGATACTTTTAACTGATGAAGAGAAACATTAAAAGTGTTCAAATATATGTATACTACCACTGAATCACACTTCCACCTACAGTTTGAATTTTCTTCATGTGTATGTATGTGGGAGTTTTATGCATGTATATACATGTTTCCATATACATGGGTGTATGGATATTTGTGTTTGTACCCAGGGGAATGGCAATAGTTGAAGTCTGGTGCTTTTCTTTGTTTCTCTCCACCTTACATTTTGAGGCAAAGTCTCTACTTCAAATGCAGAGCTCCCTGATTTGGCTAGTTCAGAGAACTCCTGCCTATATCTCATGAGCCTAGAATTATTGTCAGGCCCCCACACCCACCCATCTTTAATGTGGGTGCCAGTATTTTAATTTCAATCCTCCTGCTTGTTCTTTCTACTGAGACATTGTCCCAGTCCCAAATTTGAAATTTACATCTTTCAATATGGCCTTAAAAATGGATGGTATGATTGTTGTTTTGTTTTTCAGTCTTCATACTAACGAAATCTAGGTTTTTGTACCATATTCATGATATTCAGTCATTATGAGTTTTTCTTTACAGTTGCTCTTCCCAATTATGTGACAGGACTTTTACTGGGTGACACAACATACGTCTTCTTACCCAAGTTAGGGAAGCCCATGAAAGACCAAAGTATGAGGACCACCAAAGTCCAACATGGTAATTTACAGAAATATAGGTGAGGTGTTACATACAGGAACAGAAATGACTCAAAGACAACTTCATCACCAAAGCTCACTCCAGCATGAGTGACAATTCAGAAAGAAGCCTCTCATTTCTGCTTCTTCCTGGAAGCTGGTTTCAGAGATTTCTTTGCAGTGTGGCATGCCTCAATGTGACTCTCACCAGCTTGGGTGTTTACTCTTGGGGAGAAGGGACCTAAAGAGCCTGGTCAGTTTAAGGGAGTTATGAAGCCATTTTGAATTGTTTACCTTTCTGATGAAGGAGCTTCCTTGACGTATGAAAAGTATCAATCTCAGAGAATACTGCTACATAGCACATTGTTAGACTTCGGATGTTTTCTTACTAATGAAGCAGTCTCTTCCTATTTGAAGATTTCCGCTTTACTACCTCTGGTAGGTTAGGCCTGGTGGAAATACAGTCCCTCAACTTTTATTTGTGTGGCAATATCTTCGTGTTTCCTTTCTTCAGAATAGACCTACCATTTATCAGAACAGTATTTTTTTTTAAAGCAACTTACATTTATTTTCCTTTGTATCATTTTATTCTTTTCTTCTCATTGTCACTTGATTTTCCTTTGCTTAATGGTTAATGATGTTGAACATGATGTGTTTAATTATAACAATGTTTCATATTTTAATATAGAAATAACAGACATTGCTATTTTCTCTTCTATGCTTGATTGGTTTTTAATTGATATCTGGGACGTGTAACATAAAATAGGAAACATAAATATATTACTCTGTATAATATTGCAACATGACTGCTCTACAAACTGAAGTTATAGTAAATGATATTCCATGTGTTTTATATCAAAGTATATTCTGTGTATGTATTTTTTATGCTGAATAGCTGATAAAGTCTAAATAAGAGAGTCATTCAATCTCACTGGTATGTATCACAACTGAATTTTATTATTTTTGTTGTTGGCTTTTTTTTGTTTGTTTGTTTTTGTTTGTCTTTTGTTTTTGAGACAGGATCTCTCTATGAGTCCTGACTGCACTGGGGATCACTATGTAGACTAGACTGGCCTAGAACTCACAGAGATATGCCTGCCTCTACCTCCTTCCCAAGTGTGAGTGCTAGGATTAAAGGCATATGCTACCATAACCAACACTCATTCATTATTAATCATTATATTGTTTTGAATAGTTTGATAGTCCATAGACGAGCTTCTGGCTCTGAATATTTTAACTGCTATTTCTTGCTCACTGACAATAAACTTTGAATGCTGCTCTTTGTAAGATACATTCATAATAGGAAATAATATTTGTCACTGCAACTTTGTCCTGTGCAATCAAATTTGAATCAGCAGCATTATGGGAAGTTGTTTCTATAAGAGAAAGCCTGAACTAACACAATTATATTTAGATATGGTGATAAATCACAGAACTGCATTTTATTTAAATATAAATTAAATATACTCAAAATTCAGTTTCTCCTTAGGGGGATGACAACACCACCCATGGCCTCACTAATACTGTCTGACATAAGAGAAAGCGTGATACAGGACAAGTCCAAATAGGAAAAGAAGTTCTCCAAATCTCTTGTGGTCAAAGGTTTTCACTTTGTAAATTATTACAAAGAATAGTAGCCTATAAACCAAGAGAAGACAGACACATCCTGTGTTTCTCTGTAGTAGAAGCAGATGAACAGCAACTCTAAGGTGAATTTATTAAAGCTTTAAAAATCTTCTGTTTTTACACCTGACACCCATGAATGAATGTTGTTCCTCAAATATTGCAGATGCCCGATTAAGCAGTGAGAGTGATTTTAGTTTTATGTTTCAGTTTGAGTAGCTCTAGGTAAGGGCCTAGAGTTGGCATTGTACAAAAAAGATACCACTTACGCTTACAGCTCTTATTATTACAAGAGGATGAAACTGCAAAGACAGAATCTGAGTATGGCCATGAAATCTTGATCCTACTGCCATATTCCAAAGGCCACATTTCCAAGCCTACAGCGCCATACCCAGCTTGAACACATTTATTTTTAAAAATAAATTCTTCCAGTCTTCAGAGATTCAGTTTCATTTTATAGTAACTGAGTTTCAGAAAACAAAGTTCCAATGAAATGGTGTATCTACCTACTATGTTCTCAATATCAATGATTCATTTCTTCCCTCCTCCTTTTCCTCTCTTTCCTTCATTTCCTCCATCATCTTTCATTTTCTTCCTTCATTTTACTCCTTCCTATTAGTTTCATACTTAACTGTCCTACGTCAACCTTTTGAAACCCTTCTTATCACCTACAGGAAAATTTAACACGCCACACATACCATCCTGATACATGACCACAACCTGCTGCTCTCCAGTTAATTTCTTCTCTACTTCTCTCATTTCATATTTAAATTACCCCAGACCTCTTGAAATTCTAGAATACTTTGCTGTCTCATGGATGAATACTTTTGCACATATAGGGTGCTTATGCCCTTGTGGCTCAACACTCTAGAGCACATTGGTCATTATTATCTATATTGATTCATCAAGACAAAATGAATTCCACTATCAACTGTGCTAAAGCTGAGATCACTATAAAATTCTCATGTTGTGTAGGACACAATGCATGATGGTGTTTATATCACTTCTTAGGGTAGACTAAAAGCTTTGAAAGAATAGAAATAAACCTCTGTTGCCTAGCACAGCACCAACTACTAGATGTACTCCCTGAAAATGCAATGTGTTGACAAGGAACAAACTAGCTTTACCCATCAATGTGCACATCATCAGAATACAGATCACTTATTGGGAATTTCTGATTCCCTGTCAATCTCCTGACTAATGCCAAAGGAGACTTACAGAATCTATGCTATTCTCTACTTTATATAGCATTTATAGAATCATGGACTGGGAAACTGTGCTGGCTAGTTTTAGTCAACTTGATACAAACTAGTCATCTAAGAGGAAAACACCTATATTCATAAAATGCTTCCAGTAGAAAGGGCTGTAGGCAAGGCTGTAGGGCATTTTCTCAATTAATGATTGGTGGAGGAGGGACCAGCCCATTGTGGGCTTTGTTACCCCTAGACTTGGGTGCCCTAGAAAATCAGCCTGAACAAATCAGTAAGACCATTCCTCTATGTCAGATTCTTACTTCAGGTTCCTCCCTGTCTGAGTTTTTGTCCTGATTGCCTCTAAAAATGAACAGTGATGTGGAACTATAAGCAAAATAAACCCTTTCCTTCCCAATTTGCTTTTAGGTACTGTGTTTCATAACAACAGTAACACTAAGACAGAAACATTCTGAATTGCACCCCACCTTCCGGGGTCAGGTCTGACCATAGAAATGTACCATAGAAGCTGTACCACTGAAATCTGAATGCCTGTAACACCTAGCCAAACATGCATGGAATTGATCATCATGGATAACTGAGAAATTAATTTGGCAACAGAGTGAGTATTTGAACTCGATGTAACCAAATGCTAATATTTTTCTTCCCTGCAATCTACAAGCAGCCTGTTGAATCTTAGGACTACAGACCACCTACAAAAGATCACATGTAAATTAGTCTCACCAGTCTGACCCATCCTGTAGCTACCCCCAGCACATTACCCTTTCCCAATTATGAGACTCATCTGTTCCTCTTTGCCATTTAGTTATTGAGCTTTTCTTGGCCAGGCATGCTATCCAGGGCCAGCCTGGGCATGAAGCTATCTGGCCTTCATTAGCTGAATCTAATCCATTCCCTGGGAAAACACCCCCAAGCCATAAAATGCATCTGTGTGTTGATTTTATTAGATCATCTGATTGAACAGATGCTGATGGCTCTAGAAAAGGAGTGCATCCTCTTGCCAACCTCAATTTGTACCGCTGAAGTTTCAGACAGAGCCCATCAATAGCACTTTAACATGGCATTTCATAGCATGTAATAATTTCTGTATCAGGAAACCTGAAAGCACAGGACAATTTTCAGCCTGTGGTTCTTATTTAACCATGCTCCTGCTGTAGATTCTATAGGCAATACATTGATATATTTGGGCCTAGTCCAGTGTCTCCACAGACACTTCTTAAATAGAAATTTCTACATACAGATTATCACAGGTTCATTACTTGGCTACTTCTCAGGTAGTATTTTGGTTCTTGAGATTAAAATGGTTTCAGATTTTTTGATAGTAACAACTCCGTAAACTGAGTATCCAAATTCCAGGTAAAAAGGGAAAAGTTAATGCTTTCATTGTATTTTGCCTCATATCTGAATTCTCTCTAGTCGTTTCCAAATAGAGATATCTAAAATATAATTGGTTACTTTTATTTTATGTTTTGTAATACCAGGGATTGAACCTAAGGCCTCACACATACTAGGTGGAAATTCTAGCATTAAATTATCACTCCAGTTTCAATTTATTTTTAAATGACTTATTTGATCTCTTTTATGGTGACTGATTAAATGTTGGTAATATAAGATATTCCTGTCAGAGACACTGTGTTTTTGACTTACTTTATAAATATTTAGGACAAGATTTATGCCTCCTATCTCAGTTAACCATTGCATCTCAGGAGATTCATGTACTTGTCCCTCATTTAAACAAACAAAAAAAATTCCAAGTAAATTATTTTCCTAATTAATTCTGTTACTTTGTCCTTAGACTTGAGGAGTTCAGTCTATTAATAGCCCTGTAGGCATGGAAATACTTATTAACATATGATAAGTCCTCAAAGTCATGAATAGCTATAACTAATGTTCAGTGTGGGTTAGTATCATTGTGATTGACCCAAAGAAGTCATGGAATGTTTCTTCCTTTTTTTTGTGATTAAGAAGCCAGAAATGAAATGCCCTGCTGGTGCTCATCTGTGCCAGCTTTCCACTTTAGAAGGATATTCATGCTACAGGTCTTGGACATTATTTTTCCACTTCCTCTTCCTTTTCCAAAGTTTGTCAGAAATAGACATTCAGTCCCTGATTCAGTAGAGACCCAAGGAGCAGCAAAAGGGGAGAAAAGAAAGAAAATCTGCACCAGTAGCATCCTCACACAGAGAAGAACCCAGGGCCCAGATCTGCTAGCCAGCTCCTTTCTGCAAAAGGACACAATGTTCCTGAGGATCTAAATTTCCAAAGATGTATTAATTATTTCTGGCCACTGGATCTTGTACTGCATTAACACTTTGCTAATTGGCATCCCAGTGGCTTGAAACAGTAATCTAAATCCAGTGCAATGCACGTACAGTCAGCTTGCCTAGAAAGAAAAAAAAATTCAATGTGGCATGGCTCAAAGCCCTGGAGAATCAATAGGAGTTATCTGGGCAGAGATTTCATTGTATTTACATTACACACCTTGCCTCTTTCAAGCTGTTGCCTGGTTCTCTTGATCTGACACGTGGGAGTGAGGACAAAGCCAAGGTCAAAAACCAGGAGGCAAGCAGAAGGCTGGAGGCATTTTTGTTTCTTGTGACAAGCATGCACGAAACTGGGAAGTGTCTTGGATGATTCTGAGTCCCCAACTCAATCCCAGGGCTATTTAGCATTAGAAAAATGCTATTTTTATCAAGGTTGTGTGGCAGCAAATCGAGCACGAAACACGTTCACTTTCTGGGACATGTTGTCTCTTATTATTTTCAACTGCCGTGTATGCCTTTCCATCATCAAGTCAGAGCGATTCATACTGGGTCTCCATTTCCATCCTGAGATTTGATAGATGGGTAAGGGAATAAAATAAGTGAAAGGGGTTATTTTGGCAAAGTGAAAGACCAACTCTCAGCACACGTGATTTTTATGAAAATAGATGGCAAAATTTTCTAAGCCTTGTGTAATTTATGACGGAATTATCCTACCCACTGACACAACTTTTAACGTTTTCTTTTAAAGTCTGAATCATTTAATGATTATAATCCCTCCTGCTGGTGTAGTATTTTTTTCCTGTCTTGTAAAAGGTAGCTGAATGTCTGTTTAAGCAAACAAACACGATTAATGGTGGGAGTTAAGTTAGGAGAGTTTATATTTTTATCTGACTTCAAAAACCTCATCTTGTTTCATTTATTTCCTGCTGGAGGACCTGCAATGAGTTCCATCCACATTGGCTGTGATGCCTGACACAGGGTGGCTAGCCACGTGTGGCTAATTAGCATAAGAAATTATAATTAGCGTGATTGAGAAACTGAAACTGGCATTTGAATCTGCATGAGCCATGAATATAAACCCACACTGAATTTTAAAAGACAGTAAGAAGGAGAAGAGATGCATCACACTAACACGTCTATTACTGGGGTGAAGTATGCTAGATACATTGAATTAAATAAAAAATGCTATTATATTTAACATTACTTATGTCTTTTGCTTAATAAATTTGATTCCTAGAAATGTATAAATTAACTCTGTGGCTTCCTTTATATTTCTGGTGTGTGATGATGCTCTGAAGTCGAAATCTGGATTCTTCACTCGACTTTTCAAAGTCTTCTAGAATTTGATACAGACTCAAATTACAATTCATTTGATAACCCAACTATTCACAAAACACTTCAAGAAGCCTCTACTCCTTTCATGTCCTATAAGAGGTTTTGGTATTCAGAAAAGAGATGCAGACCAGAGGTACTGATATTAATACTACTGATATACATAATTAAATCTAACTGTGGCATTAAACTACACCGACATCAGAAAGCAAAAAAAAAAAAAAAAAAATCAACACAGAGGACAAACCACCTTTCAAAAATTCAGAAATAATTAAAATTTGTGAGAACAAAACAGAAAGAAGAGTCCCTGAAAGGCACTAAAAAGAATAGTGATATCTTTAGAAGAACAATTACAGGAGCTATGCCAAATCTGAAAGTCAAGATCTTGAGATAAATAAGAAAATGACAAGTAAGTTTGTAGGGAGCAGCCTGATGCATGGTCTCAGCCAGGATTTAGCAAACAATTCAGGGTAATTACATTATTGTGAAACAAAGCTATTGTTGCAGAAATACAACTCAACAAAAACCTACAGAGCTTACTGAGCCTAAACCAAGGGGTAAGGCAAAGTGATTAACAACCATGACATTTCTCTAAGCTTTGTTTAAATTAAAACACTGTGTGTGTGTGTGTGTGTGTGTGTGTGTGTGTGTGTGTGTGTGTGTCTGTGTGTGTGTGTCTGTGTGTGTATGTGTCTGTGTGTCTGTGTGTCTGTGTGATGTGTGCAGATGAAAAAAGAGGGAGTCAGATCTCACAGAGCTGGAGTTGCAGGCAGTTTATGAACTGCCAACATGGGTACTAGGAACCAAGTTCATGTCTTCTGAAAAGCAACAAGCACTGTTAACTACTGAGCCATCTCTTGAGACGTAATCCAAGGTACTCTAATGTAGTGAAGAAGGTCTATTAGTGTTGAAACAACGCTAACAGAAATGGTGCAGTCTTTAGATGAAGAGTTCAACCAGAGTAACTGGAAAGGGCGTCTAGATCAGGAGCTAGGGGCAACTGTTCTTGAATGCTAACGATGAAAGGGTTAAGGCATAACTATTATTGCAGTGTTTAAAATGGTAGCAAGACGGACGCCATCAATACAATCTCTACATGCAGATATGGATTATGAGCTGATGCAGTAACTATTTTCTATTTAATTTATGGATATTATGTTTAATATTTTATAAATATAATATTTATAGGTATTATCTATATCATAGTAAAACACCATAAAACATATCTATATCACATAAAACATAAGAACCAGGGCAATTCATAAAAGGAAGTTTTAATTGGGGCTTTCAGCAACAGGAGTCTATCAGCATCATGGTGGGTAGCATGTTAGCAGAGAGACTTAGCTCTGGAGAAGCATCTGAGAACTCACAATCAGATCACAAAGGGAAAGCAGAGAGTGCCATAGGACATTCTCAAGATTTTTGAAGCCTCAAAGCCACCCACCATGGTGACACACCTCCTCAGACAAGGCCGCAATTTCTACTCTTTCCCAAAGACTTCCACAAACTAGGAAGCAAATATTCAAACATATGAGCCTATGGAGGCCACTCACATTCCAACTAACATATTTCACTGCCTGGCGTTCATAGGTACCTGACCATATCATAATGCAAAATGCATTTCGCATAGACTTTCAGTTTCATCAATGTTTAAAAGCCCAAAGTTCATTGTTTTCTGAGACTCAAGTAATCTCTTAATCGTGATTCTCTATAAAATAAAGGAGCAAATCACATACTTCCAATATACAAGACAAAGGATAATACATGATCATCCCCAAAGGGAAGTATTGAAGAAAAGCTGAATCAAATTAAGACTGACTCCCAGAAGGTCAAACTCCAAATCCTCTAGCTCCATATCCAATATCAAAGTACTTTGAATTGTCCTTCCAGATTGGCTAACTCCAAAATAAAATGTCATCTTGCCCTGATTCCACTCCTTGCCCTTGGGAAATGTGTCATGACTCTGGCTCTCCCAACATCTTGGGGATTCCAACACAATCCTAGGTTTACATTCCCCGCTTCTTGAAATAGACTCTCAGGGCACCTAGCTCTCTCAGCACCTTCATGCTGAGTCTGCCTTGCCACACGTTGTCTGCTATCAGTTGTGCTTGACAACCATGGAGGGAGAATCTTCCACCCCTTTACTCACGAACCTCGTGTACCCTTCATGACTCTAAAGCCAGAAGTATGAGGAAGACACTGCCAAATTTGGCCAATATCTTGGGGTGAATCATGCCTGCCTTGAATCACATTTGCAGCGACTTTAATTTGCTTTTTCTCTTTAGGAGCAGAAAATTCCATAGACTTTTTTTTTTTTTTCAGAAGATGGAAGCGCAGTGGAGGGGGAGGGAGGGTCTGGTCTTGCTCAGAGGGCTCCTTTCCTTTCATTTCAGTGCAGACCAGGCCTCTATTTAAATCTCTTTAAATCTCTAAAGTCTTAGTTAGCTTCAATAATAAATTTCCTGGTGCTCTTATTTTTTCATATAGTATATTGTATATTTCTTTTTGAGTATATGTTCTTTTTTAACGTAGACCTATATTAGAGTGATCACTAATAACCATGTGACACTGTCAATATTAGGTAGTATTGAAATCATCTCTGCAAAAGAACTTATTATGTTTGTTTTCAAATGTATCCTGAGGCAACTTCTTGGATAATGGTTGAAGGCAGCCACGTTCTTTTTTTTTTTTTGGCTAAAATATCCCAGTAACAGTATCTTGCTCAGTTGCCCCCTGAGCTGCACAGACTGAGTTTCTCTTAACACTGTCTCTAGGCTCCTTCTAGAATGGTCCATTAAGCTCTGCTTGTACTGTTCAACTACTTTTCTAGTCTAAAGTCTTAAAATCTCTCACACTAATCCAAAAAGCTACATGATCTTTTCCCCCCACAGGGGTAGCCCACTGCATGGTACCATCTTCTGTATATTAACTGTGATAAAACACAATAACCAAGGCAATATGTAATGGGAACAATTTATTTGTGTCTTATACTTCCAGAGCAGTAGAACTTCAAAACCATCATGGTGGTGAGCATGGTAGTGTTGGACTTTAGGGATCCAAACTGGGACTCCCAGGGTCCAAACCGGAACGCCACATCCCCACAGAGACTCACAGACGGGATATCGATGCAAATAGCAAGAGGATTTATTCCAGTGCACTGGGACCGTTCTAACACGCAGGATAGAAGTGGCCCCAAGGAGCAAATGGTGAAGCTTTTTATACAGTTGTTGGGCATAAACCGAATTGGTACAAGTTGATTGGTCCCCAAATTGTTTTCTCATTTTGATAGATAGGGGCCAGTTAACCTTTAAGTTGATGATAGCAAGGTCACGGGCACCAGGAAATGTACACTTAGGGTAAAGTCCCTTGCCCAAGGCTATTAGGCGGTGCCTGTAGCCGCCGCTCATTTTAGGAATGTGGGCTGGGTCACAGTGCTCTTGAATTAAGCCTGACAATAATTGTTTTGTGGTTTCTGGGGTGGGCTAGTTCCTGGAACAGGGAGTTCTGGAATGTCCTGTTAAGAGTTTAGGATTAATGACCAGGGCCTGGGGTCTCCGGCCTCACATTTCCCCCATTTTCTTAAACCCTTTCAGTAGCAGGTAGGCAGGCAGAGCACTGGAGCAAAAACTAATCCACAAAGAGTAAGCAAAGAGTACACTGGGAATACGGAGAATCTTGAAACTTCCAAGCTCTGACCCAGTGACACACATGCTTTAAATACTTTTCAATTTAATTATAACTTGGAAGGAATATGAGAAATATATTGGAGATGAAAAGGAATAAATCCTAAAATGAGTACGAAAATCAGTCTTTGCTAACATGACTCTCTCTTGACCCACTGCAAACACCATGGAAAACATCCGAATTCAGACTCAGTTTCCAAAGAACAAATGAGAATGAAAGCAACTGCAAATGTCTGGGTGGAGGTTTAGAGTATGGTTCAGTAGACTGATGTTATTATGCAGGTGGTCCTTTATGTGAGGGAAATAAAAGCTTGTTAATAGAGAAAAAATACTAGGAACACAGATGATTGTTTGAAGGTATGACTTGGCAAATTTGAATAGGAAACCCCTCTGAGCAACCTGATCCCAGCTCTATGAAGATTGATTTCCCAACCTGCACAACAGACCTTTTCAGAGGAAAGCAGCCATTTCAGAAGCCTTAATGGGAATATAGAAGGGCTGAGATTATTAGGAAGAGCTAAAAGCACTCCCTTGCAGCTCCTATAAACAAGAATTAGAGCAACCACAAATAACTAGGGCACTGACATTTGTTAGTGTTCTCGGAGATGTTAAATCTATAGAAACTGGGAGTCTTAACATTGACTCTTCCAGACAGCTAAACAGAAACAGCGCTAAATGTGGAGCACACAGGTAGGGTCACCAACATTTATTCATCTTCTCCTATGAGCCAGTCATTTTCGAGGGGATTCACTCATGCAATTCTATAAAATAGATTTATTGAAGCCTCTTCTATACCAGCAAACTGACTTTCAGGGCTGTAGACTTAGGAAAAAGTTAAACCTAATACTGAAATATTCTATAAAGTCCCTGAATGAGGGACATGTCGATGCCAGCACACACTCCGTTTTTGATGCTATAGATATGAGACAAGATAGGAAATGTATTTTAAAATCTGTGAAGTACCAACTACATGCCATGCTTAGGGACCCCCCCACACACACACATATCACACATATACACACACACAACAAAAAACCACACATACACACACAAACAGAAATACAAACACTATACTGTAGTTATTTCAAGCATCAACTTAATTGATGAAGAGTGTTGGAGATGTTTGCCACTCTGTTCTTCTAGCAGAAGACTTTTAGAAATCAGGTAAGAAGCATTTGGGGACAAATAAGATATTCACACTTCTTGGCATTCAGTAAATTCTTTCTAATGAAGGCGGGCCAGTAAGTGGACTAATGTTCTACTTCTCTAATGGCTTTCCAAGTCCCATTTCAAATGAAAATTACCTGGGGAGCATTTTAAATTGCTCTAATGCTTTAATTCAATTTGCCTGGAATAGGAAAGGTACATTAGTATTATTCAAAACCTTTCCCAGTGGTTCTACTATCCAACTATAATATATCCATAAGGCCAAAAGTAATCATTTTTCAAAGATTGGGATGGTGAAAATCACTGTAACATCATCAGTGCTTTGCAGAAGTATACCACTGTCTAGCTCCACAAGGAAGACATGGAGCCATTTTCATAGGTGTTAATCCTGCCTCTCCTCAGGAGAGGGAACCCCTATCACAGCAAACACCATATACTCCTAAGGTGTTCTACTGGCAGCACTTGCAGATCATGAGTGATCAACATCCATGAAAAACTCACAGGTATAGTAAGTATTTAGATCGATTGAAACATCACTATCATGTTAGTTCCTTTTCTGATGCTGTGATAAAACACCATGAAAATAGCATTTTTGGAAGGAAGATTTTACTTGGGCTGATGGTTCCAGAGGATTAGAGTTCATGACTGTGGAGCATAGGCAGTAGGTGGCAGGAGCAGGAAGCTGAGAGCTCATATCAGGAACCACTAACATAAAGCAGAGTGAATTAGAAATGTTGAAAACTCTGAAATACTTTCTCCAGCAAGGCAGCACATCTCAAACCCACCCCCACCAGTGCCACAGACTGGATATCAAAATTTAAATTACTTAGACTAGGGTACATCTTATTCAAACTACTATACTTTGTATTCACTCAGATAATCAAGAGTTGTATAGGTTACCATGTTAGCAGTGGCTGAACCAGCATTCAAACTGAAGTGACTCCAAGCACTGGCATCTGGAGTACCACACTCTCATGTTCATTTTCTCCCTCACTGCCTTTGCCAGCCACAAAGGCAGCAGACACAGCTAATTATACTATAATGATGCCCCTTTGTCTGGCATGTTTTCTTTGAATATCCACAACAGGAAATGCCCTTAACGTTGGGAAGAGAGAGAAAGCTCATCTCTGGACAGATCAAATTTACTTCACCGTGTTGTTTTATATTGAGTTTAGGAAGAGGAAGAAAAGCAATTTATTTGTATTCTGTGACTTTTTTGATGATAGAACATTTCATTCCAGACATAGCATCTCTTTGTTCTTTTTCTGAATATACACCTATTGTCTTTTATACTCTTAGTTAGTGGTTTTCAAATTGCAGTAGGCTGACGAATAGTACAGCTTTCTGAAAAATTACATGTCTTAGAGTCAGACCCCTGTAATTCTGATTCAGTACTTGAAGATAGAGCTGGTGACAGACTTACTTTTAAGAGTGTTAGCATGTTTTATGTCACTCTGAGGAAGACAAAGAAAAACAATATAAAACAGGAAGTATCTATTTTTGCTCAAGGATTTGATGCATATTCATTTGGTCACATCATTGTAGGCTTGTTGTGAGGTAAAACATCCTGGCAAGAAGGATGGTGTAGCAGGTTTTACAACCTCATGGCAACCAGGAAGCCAAACTTATGAGGAAGAGGCCAGGGAAAGATATATCCATTAAAGAAACATTTAACTTGAACCAGTTCCTGCAACCAGGCTCTACCATCTACAATCCCATGGTTTTCCAACGTTCTGTTCAATTTTAAAATTTTGAATCTATCAGTGGGAAAAGCACAACCCTTGTGAATCAATCACTTTTCCAAATCCCCATCTCTGAGAGCTTCTCATTCAGAGATTGGGCATTCAATATGCAACTTAGAGTAAGTATTTTCCAAGAGCACTTCAGATCCAAGCAAAACCAACTCTTCCTAAGACCCAGCTACTATTACTGATACACCAGTTTTAAGAATACTGCTATACTGCCCCAGGATTTTCTAAGAGATTCACATTTGGAGAAAAACTAGCAGGATGTAGCATTGTTGAAAAAGGTCAGTTCCTCAATGTCAGCTGATGAATAATATCTGGACTAAATGATTTGGGGGTACCATACTAATTCTTTATTCTGAAAGGTTATATACGTTATGTTTCTCACTAACAAAATAAATGCCTGATAAAAGCAACTTCGTACAGGAAGTGTTTATTGTAACAAGTTTGAAGGTATCATGTCAGCAGGGATGATATAAGATAACTGGTCATATTGTATCTGTAGACAGGAAGCAGAGATGATTGCTGGTTCTCAGCATTCTTTCTTCTTTTTACTCCATCTGGACTCCCTAGTCCATGGAATGGTATAGCCAACAGACAGACTGATGCTATTCATTTTAATTAATCCAGTCTGTAGATTACATCACAGACAACTTGGTGGTCAACTTACAGTGGACTTGTAAGAAGTCCTTGTAAGAAGGACTTGTCAAGATGGCAATCAATATTAACCATCACAAAGGATCTCAGAAATGCAGTAGGACTAAAATCTAGGCATGTTTGCCATCTGTCAAATGGCTGGATAGTTTTCATTTACTAAACCAGATATTGGTATCACTTACAGATATGACCCAATGCGTATATATATATATATATATATATATATGTGTGTGTGTGTGTGTGTGTGTGTGTGTGTGTGTGTGTATACATACATATATATATACATATACATATGATATTTGTAATCAAGAAAATTTGCTTGTAATTCCAAGATCTTTCACCTACATGAGTATGAACTAAATACAACCTAATAATGCAATTTACTATTGACTACATGTATCATGAATGTCTAAATGTCTTAAAATGTTTTAAAATAGCACAGCAGTAATATTTTTCATTCATATTTTTTACATATTTCATTAACATTTCTTACCTGGTGCTTATATTATATATCCAATAATGGGGAAATGTTTTTGTGAAATAAGAAATAAAATGGTTCTTTTTTTAGTTAATAAAAGCAGGACATCACTCAGTGCAGTGTAAACAATGATGAAAAGCTGGAAATGAAGAGGCGTGACATCCCAGTGCCTCGTTCACTTGCTGATGAGATCAGCACAAGGGAGGGCGGGAGGAATTGTGTCAATGACAATTCCAATCATAGAAGCTGTGATCTAACAATGTTTGTTTTCTTTTTCTGCTTTCAGTTGTGTGACATGAGCTTCCAAAAGGGCTTCTTTAGAGTCGAAGAAATAACAATCAAAGAATACTTCACAACCATGCATCTGATGAAGCACAGAGGCTGAGGCTCCTCCCGATCGTCTCTAAGTCACGTGAACATGGAAATGAAAGATTCCCCAAACTTACAGTGTAGTTGGAGAGGGGAGTCCTCCGAGATTCTGCAGGCCCATCGCCAGTGTCAGGAAGGTAATGGATTACACCTGCCAAGCAGGATGCTGGGCCAAGTGGGTGGCTTGACCTGGTTCATCTCAGCAGAGTAGGAGTTGCTCTTAATATCCAGCTGGAGGCTGTAATTTCACAGCAGCAAGAAGATCACAGCTTCTCCAAGAAGCTCTGATCAGAAGGAAATGCTGTTTTATAGACCTACTACCGGGAATTTGCCTTATAATTGCTTGGGATTGGGAAGACTGGGTCTTATACTTCCTGAATATTAGAGAGGATTCTGATGAGTAGTAGCAGGAGGAGACTGAGAATTTCAGTGTGTTTCGTGTACCTAATGGCTCTGTATCCCCATAGTTACTCGCCATCCAATGATCATAATGTTAGCATAGGTTTATTTTGGTGAGGCTGTAGAAACTTAGAATGGCTCCTGTTCTCTAAAGGCCATCTGCCGAGAAGCAATAAAAAAAAAAAAAAAATACATGGTGAGGATTTGGATAATCATTTTTGAGTTGAGACTTTTAAACACTTTCATCTAAACTTGATTTTATTTTTCTGATCAGGCATATTAATCTTTTAACACTGAAGTTTCAGGAGGTAGAGAAATGAAGAGATTTAAACAGTGGAAATGGGTACCACAGAAATCCAAAGTCAGCACAGTGGAATTGTTGAGATTTGTCTTTGAAAACACTTTTATTACATTTACTTACTCTGTGATGTGTGTGTGTGTGTGTGTGTGTGTGTGTGTGTGTGTGTGTACACAAGCCACGGTGGTGTGTGTGTGTGTGTGTGTACATAAGCCACGGTGGGGTGTGTGTGTGTGTGTGCATCAGAAGGGAACTTGAAAGCAATGGTTCTCTTCTTCAGGTTGGTGCTGGGGTAGTCAGCTCTCCAGACTTGCAAGTAAGCCCTCTTATTCCCTGTGCCGTCTTGCTGGTCCCACTAACATTATTCTTGTACATTAATATATCAGTATATCTCAAACTTCTAGAATTTGAATTTCTGAGCTATAATTGTATTATTCTATCTTTTTAAAAAAAATAGCATAAAATAATTTGGTGTCATCTTGGGAACTATCTTTGAATATGTGTTCAAACTTTTGTTGAAACAGAAAACTCTAAAAATATGTTATTTCTGTTCAAAATTACTGTCATGATGTATGAAGGAAACATTGACACCGTTTAGACAACATTTAGGTGAGACAGATACTTTTTGATGTTCTTTAAGTTTCTTGTTTCTTCCTCCTCCACCTTTCTTCCTTTGCTTCTGTGATCCCTTTACCTTCTTGAATCATCCCCCAGGAACCCATCTCTGCATGCTTTGGCTTTATTAACTCTCCCACAATCTCCACAGGCATTTGTCTGATTCTTCCTCCATTATTTGGTTGCAAATTAGGTCACCACCTCCCCACATGTCTTCTTTAGCCTCCAGTATCCTGAGATTATCTTGAAAATTTGAACTATAGATGTGAAGCGGAAAATAACAAAACCAAAATATCAATGGCAGGAAAAATTACAGTATGTTCCAAGTTTGATGTCCATTCTTGTTAAGTTTGACCACTCAAAAATACCACTGCATTGTCATATGATAACCATAAGATTTGTCCCTCTATTTTAGATGGGGAACAGAAACTTAGAATGGCTGCTTCCTGCTTAAGCTCACCTGCTGTTAAGCAAGGAAACCAGGGTGAGGCTTTGAATAATCACTTTTGAACTGAGACTTTTAAATACTTTCACTAAACTTGCTGTTTTTTTGTTTTGTTTGTTTGTTTGTATTATAGTTTTCTTTGGTGAATTATTCTGTGAAGTTTTTGTCTCACTCCTTCAGAATTTTATGAAGAGTTGACCAAAATGCCACCAAAAGAGCCCCAGCCTGACTGCATGAGTCATGAGTCCGTGTCTGGGTGAACTCATAAGCACCACTACATACATCAAACTTTTACTTTCTGAGACCTAAGAAGGTATAGAGACTTACAAGAAGAAATTTATTCCTGAATGTGGCATAAAGAAGCTTTTTTATTCACACGAGTCAAAGTAGGGTGTTTCTCTTTCATATATTAACCAAGAAATGAATATGTGTGTGCTATAAAGTTTGTTATTATAGCATGATTCTTGAGCTAGGATCAAGTGTCTATAGAAATCATCCTCTCTGACTCATTGCCTCATGCAAAAATTAACCATGGAAGGAGGAAGTTTAATTTTAACTGATTATGTCTTAGAATGAACTGAAAACAACACAACCAGCAAATTTGTTTTTCTCTTATATCTGAGAGGGAAAAACTGGTAAACTGGATAACTGTAGCATTTGGAATGAGAAGAATTTCAATTAACACCTGGTCACTTAAAAGCCTTGGGAAATACCATTACCTAACCTCAATTCCTTCTCTAAAAATGGGGTTAAGAGTCCCCAAGGGATTTAAGAAGAATTAGCTTCGTAGGGGGTCTAGTGAGCACTTGGGCATGTGGAAGAGATTTAGTATAATGTACCAACTTTTCTTTTCCCCCATCACTAAGAAAACCAGCTCTCTAAAATCTCACCCCTAGCTCCAATCCTGAAAGAAAGTTCTGCAGAGTCCTTGATTCTTTAACTTTTTCTTCTATACATCTCCCATTCTCAAATGTGAAGGCACCTATGCCAACTCCTTTTGTTGGATAATTGTTGAAAAACTTTCAGATCCAGAAAATTCAGCAGTGATTACAGCACAGTGGAGTTCACCAAGGAAACATAGCTTTTTCCTCTGGAATATAAGAACTCCTAAATCAGATGAAATTAGCACAAGCCAGCAGCATGTGTGTTCTTCCTTTGCAGGAAGGCTATGCATGAGGTCTTTCATTCTCTTGACTTCTGCCTAGGTTTCCCCATCTGTCGTGTTTCCACCCATCCCCTGCTCTGTTTGGTTCAATGTGGTTTGTATTTTGCATTTTGCTGCAGTCCCTCAGTCCATGGCATTGTTGTTATTCTTCTATTCTTTCTCAGAATTCCATCGAAAATTGATTTGCTGGAAGAAAAGGAAAAGATGAAGAGCAGAAATGAATGAAGAAGGAGAGTTAATGAAGGCAATGACTTTGCTCTCTGAAAGGGGAAGGGTTGAAGAAAGAAGTGATAATTCAACAATTAATAAGATTGTCCAGTTTTATGTGTCACTTATTACTTTGTTTAATACTATTCTATTCTACTCTCTGTAATTAAGGTCTTCATTTTTACAAGGCTTTATTTAACATGGAACCTTGGGAAAGTGATCAAACCTGTCCTCATCCTTCAATTCCACACTGAAGTCTCTAAGTGGATCATTAATTCCTCAGTTAAGCTGATAGAGTCAGGTGACTGCATCTTCCATTTATGACTGAAATCCAGGAAAAGCTTCATGCAACATGAGTCCATCCTGTTCTTAAGACATGAGGACCCAGTCTGACCTTGTTCTTTCAAGCTCTGATTTGAACTTAGAGGTGACATCTAAGAGTATTTTAATTGTGGAGGAAAGAAAGGGAAAAGGTGAGATACGCTAACATTTATAAGTAACAGAAGCCTCTGGACTATCCAGAAACTGTATTTCATTGCTGCTATTATTGGTTTTGCCATAATGCTTATTTTACAGCCCCAGCTGGCTCTGTACTCGAGATACTCCCTCCTCAGCTACACGAGTGCTGAGGTAGGTATTGCAGGCACAGGCCATCTAGCTGTGTGTGTGTGTGTGTGTGTGTGTGTGTATCTATATGAGTTCTCTTGTCTATGTGCATGTGTGCATGTGTTGTGAAGGAAAGAGGCCATCTTTTGGTGTTGTTTCTTAGGAGGAACATTTTCTTTTTATGAAGACTATTTTAAAATGTTTTCTTCTGTTTGAGTACTTTGTCTGCATGTGTGTCTGTATACCACATATCTGTGTAATGAGAAAGGAGGCCATTAGACAGCATTGATCCTTGGAAACAGAGTTAACAGATGGTTGAATCCGCAGAAAGAACATCCAATGCTCTTAAACACTGAAGTATCTCTGAAGTCCACCTAAGTATTTTATTATCTTTTTAATTTATTTCTGAAACAGCGTCTTACTCCCTGGCCAGGAGCTAACCAAGTAGAATCCCAGTAAAGCCCAAGGATTCACCTGACACTGCCTCCCCAGTACTGGAACTAAGAGCACATAACTTCATACCCCACTTGTTTTATCTTAGTGATGGGGATCAAACTTAAACCCTCATGCTTGCAGGGCAAGCAGTTTACCAACTGCTCTAGCTTCCCAGTCCCTAGCCCTGTATTAAATGGGAAAATGTGAAGGTCATGCTAAGATCTAAATGACTCTAGAAAAGTTTTTTACATTAATATAACGTGAAACCAGGTTTAGTGTCCCAATGTTGCTGCTCCAGTCCTCCTCAGCCCTATTATTACACTGACTCTAATTACAGCTATTATCTCCCCTGTCACTCTTATCAATGTTCCCTATTTTCTTTTTCCTTCCTTTATGTAAGAAAAAATAATTTAAACTTCAGATTCTATTTGCATAAAAATTCATATTATTTTGAGTCGTGAATCTAAGCTTTATTTCATGTATTAATTCTGAAATCCATTAATGATACTTAATATAATCCATTTAATTCTACTTTATCTAAGGATTTAGGAAATTTTATTTTTAAATGGAGACAGAAATCACCTGTGCCATTGTACTCATCTCGTTGGGTCATGCATGGGCAATAGGATTTCCTATTATAAAAATACTAATGTAGTGAGCATATCGTTCTAGTTTCAAACTTAACATTGTTCTAAAAGTTTATGTTTATCAGACTACTTATTTTCAGTCTTCTTCATTTTTATTCTTTTAAAAAATTACAAAACGTGTTTGTTTGTGTGTGTGTGTGTGTGTGTGTGTGTGTGTGTTATATTTGTGTGTCCATGTATGTGCAGGTGTGCCTGTGTGCATGTGGAGGCCAGAAGTCATATCCATGTGTTATTCGTCAGAGAGACACACACACCTTATATTTTGAGACGTCTCTCTTGTTATTCTGGTACTTACCAAGTAGGCTAGGCTGCTGGGCAGTGAGCACAGGGATGGATCTATTTGTACTCATCTTCTTGAATGGGATTGTAAGTGCACATCACCATGACCAATTGTTCTATGTGGGTACTGGATCCCAAATTTGGGTCCCTGTGCTTTCAAAAGAAGCACTGATTTTGCGTGTGTGTGTGTGTGTGTGTGTGTGTGTGTGTGTGTGTATGTGTGTATCATTTTCCCAGCCTCCTGTTTTACTTTGATTTTATTTTTTTATTATTACACCAAATTAAGAAAAACAAACAAACAACAACAAAAATTATTCAAGTGAAGATGTGTTTTTTCCACAATGCCAGATTTCTGTGAATCACCCTCACCACCTTAATCTTGGCCTTCCTCTTTGTCCTGATGTAATTGACAGGGATGGTAATTGTAGTCGTGTGTCTTCCAATGGGAAGCTTAGCTGCAGGAGAGACATTGAGAAATGAGAAAAGTCAGATTGTTCTTTTATCCACACCTGCATAACATTGTCAAAATCCCCTATCACGTTAGACTGGAAGTTTGAGAAGTGTGATATTGATTGCCATATTGCAGAAGCTGGTCTCACAGGCTGCATCCTTAGGAGCCTCCACAATGATGGTGTGGAAATAATAGATGATTGACAGTTGGGTTTTTTTTTTTTTCCAACAAAGCTTTCATTTGACATTAATTCTCCAATTGTTTCTCTTATGGTGGCTGCCTGCTTCTAACATATTGTTGAAATGCCAACCAGTTACTAGTTACTTTTAATTAAGGCCACTCATAAAATTTTCTCATGTAACATGTATCAAGAAAAGAAATCCTTTTGCTCATAATCAGATTTCGTGTGTAAATTGCCTTCATCGCACTTGTCTTGGCAGACTTGTAGCTAGCTAGGGACAATCAGTATTTTCTCTTGTTCAGTCATGCATGGATCCCATACCTTGTTCTTGCACACAAAACCACAGTCATCTATTATTAATTGTGATTCATTAATTCTGGAAGCTAGGTATGACTTACCCAACCCTTACCTTCTGTTGTCCATAAAGAGATAGCATTAACTTTACTTTATCAGACTCCGTATGGACGTATTAAAGAATTCCACGAATTATTCTAGGATGGGGAAAGGATGATTATCTGACATATAAAGAGCATCATCTTATGAACTTCTAAGAACCAAGACACCTGTCATGATTTTCATGTTCTTGAGTCTTTTGAAAAAAGGAATCAAATTTTACAAACATGTAGAACATCACAATAAACTACATACATTTGATGTAGAAAAAAAAGCTTTTATTTTTATTTTCTCAGTCTACCCACCAAATTAAAGCTTCACAAAAAAAATGAGGTAGGGTAACTAGCCTTTTAGTTGTTCCATGAAATAGTCAGAGCCTTGTGTGGATACACAAAGTATCCCCTTCTTTTTCAATAAGAAAATAATGATGTAATCTAGATCATGCATTAATAATTAAGACCTGTTTCCAAATCTAGATTTGGACTTGATATTCAAAATGTGTTTGTGGGTTGTTAATAGCCACACCTGGAGAATGAAGAATTGTGTGGGGTCTTCTCCATCCCTGAACCATGAGGTATATACTTAAAAACACAGGGCTGTGGAAAGTTTTAACTAATGGAAAGAAGGGAACTCTGCCAGGCATTCCTTCATGCCCACGACAAATCACATATCACACATACACACACACAGAGACAAAACACTCCCATGCAGGACAGAAGTGCCTTGCTGGTAATTTCTGCCTGAGCACACACCAGATTTGTTCCTAGAAGGTGTAAGATTTTCCTAAATGAAAGCCAGCTCTATGCCAGTCTTGTGCTAAAAATCTTTTAATGGCACCTGATTTTAACATATAAAAGTCTGTATCTCCCTACAAATTTTAAAGGCCCTCATTTAATGTTTCTCACCTCCAGTTTCCCAGATTCCCTTGTAATTTTGACTGACATGACAGTGTTCAGTATGCATGGCTTTCTTCCATGTTCTCTACATGTATTACCCTATTTAATCCTCATAGCATATGTGTTTGCAGATGCACAAACTGAGTCTTAGAGAAGTGTGATAATTTTCCTAATGTTGTAATAACTGACAGAGTGAGGATCACACCCCTGAGATACTTCCAGTGCTGTTGAGGGTTTTATGGTGTGATCCACTCCAAATTT
The DNA here is from genome assembly GCA_026225945.1 of Cricetomys ansorgei. Taxonomy (NCBI): domain Eukaryota; kingdom Metazoa; phylum Chordata; class Mammalia; order Rodentia; family Nesomyidae; genus Cricetomys; species Cricetomys ansorgei. The sequence continues at coordinate 29,613,104 of JAMJFZ010003163.1, forward strand.
TCACCATAATTGGTTACTAAAATTTTACCATAAGACAGGAATCTATCAGTGTCTCAGTTCCTTGCCCTATTCTGCTTCAGAACCTATATATAACAACCACAGATAATTTACCATGTGGATTTACAATCATTCATAATCCTTTTCCTTATAATCTGAAAGAAAAAAAAAACCTTAATATTTATTTATATGTCTACTATTTACTGAAGGGCAGATTATGGCCTGACTAAACAATAATATGTTTTTCATGAAGACACATTGTCCATTGAAATTATAAAAGATACAAAATTCTCTGTGAAATGAACCCGAAATTCAATATAGGAAAATAAAAGCAACAATCTTTTGAAGGGCAGAAAATGTTGATTTTAGACATTACACAGGCACTGTGTGCTGCATGGGGTCTCCCAAACTATTCACATGGCTTTCTCTTTGATTAATAAATGAACACACACAAGCTCAGCATATTCCTAATTTGTTTTCTTTCTCCACCTGTACATGAACAAAAATATATCTGAAAGTGTTCATACCAAAATCATAAATAGTACTTTAGCCAAATGTTATAATTTTTTTTCAGTTTTTTCAATTCACAGTATGATCAAAAACAAGGTTAAAGCATATTCTCATGCCACAAATTAAGTAGTGAACAAGTAGTTTCAATAAACATTTGTACAGTCATACACCAGTATGGATTTAAAAAGAGTAAGCTAGGCTCACACAGAGAGGTTTAGTGGCCACATGATAAACATAATTATTTATACCATGAAAATAGAAAAAAACCAAGGTACGAGAGTATAAAGAGACATAGAGTTTCCTTTCTCATTTGTCCAAATGACCTAGAGGTTGATTTCATTTGCATCTTTTTGATCATATTCTGCCCACATTGGCACAATGCTAATAGGACCCTTCTTTTTTTTTTTTTTTTTTTTTTTTTTTTTTTTTTTTTTTTTTGAGACATTGCAAACTGATTGTGAGTCAACTTTCTTCTTGGTGTCCAAAAAAGGTCATTGCAAGGAATGTATTGTATCCTCTATACAAAATTCTATACTAATTCTGCTACAGAATTAGTCCTGGTGTTCATAGAATTTACAGAGGAAGAACTTGAAATTCAGCAATCAGTGTAACTCCTGGAAGTTATCAACATATAGATGACTCCGATTGAAACTTAGCATCGAAATTAGTTCAATGGAGACTAGGGTATAAAATTATGTCAAAGATGTGTTGCAGAAGTTTATTTTAGTTATGTTTGAAACTGTTTTATGCACTGTTGGGTTATCCTAAGTCTAGGTCATTCTGTATTGTTTGCAGGTGTTGGAATTATGTGGGGGACGTATGATTGCTTAAGATCTACACCTGAGGAGTCTGAATCAATAAAACACCTGAGGTCAGACGCTCGGGGATTTCCCACTCCTAGTTGGCTCTTGCCCTGGCAGTGGTTCCCACTGCTGAGGTTTGGCAGAGTTTGTACCTCTGAAATATGCTTCCATGTCTCCTTGGTGAGCCTACATAGCAGCGTATTACTACAGTGATGCTTACAAAGCTATATAAAAAATTCATTGTTATAGGAAAATAAGGAGCTCTATCCAATTCAGATGGAGTTGTTCAAAGGATAGATGCTGAGTTTAAAATCAATTAAAAGCAAATGATTTCTGTGAAGTTAATGACTTGTAGGCTATTTTTATACTTGCTTTCGTTTCCCAGCACATCCTTTGTCCTTTTATTCAGTTTGGAAAACCAGAGATGTATCTCACAACTTTCTTATAACTCCATTTTTGGATCTCTGTGAGTTCGAGGCCAGCCTGGTATCCAGAGTAAGTTCCAGGACAACCAGAATTACAACAGAAAAACTCTGTCTTGAAAACAAAACAAAACAACAAACAAACAAAATGGTCACTTAAATTTCAAGACCCTCTCACTGGCAGATGGGGGTCTATCTCACCTTACCTTGAGTCTGAGGTGTCCTGTGACTACATAGAAAAATTTCCTACAGCAGAAGTTTTGTAATGGCAGTCCTGTGAGTAACCAAGGAAGACTATAAGCTTATGTCTCATACAAAATTGCAAGTGAACATGGTACTCTGTGGTACCACGGTTTAAAAGCCCCATCTAGCCACATGGAATGACAATACATGAGAATGCAACAGAAGGTAGAAAGACACATAGACATAGATACTGGCTTGAGGCATTCAAGTAATTCCGCCTTCCATAAGACCCTCAATGTCATGTAGGACAAACAACACGGACCTTGAAGTATATCCACCCAAAGCAAAGATTTCTGAGATGTTTTGAACAATACAGTAGTGGTCCAAGCCACCAAGTTTTAGTAGCGCTGTTTATTCTTTCATAGGTCGTTGCGGTACTAGGAATCAAACACAAGGACCTGTGCATGTTAAGATGTGCTCCCTCCAGCTGAGCTCCATTTGCAACTGTCTTTTCTTCTACAGATGGAAGAATTGGAGACAAGACCGGACATCTTTCTTACTGTCCTCTCTGCCTTATCAGGAGATATTGCAGTTATTGCAATTATTCTGCAGATATTGCAGTTAATTCTGTCTGGCAATTTATTTAAGACACACTTCTGTCAGTCTGGGAAGCTCTTGCTGCTGATGGAGGCCATGACTATCACACTAGTGGAAGGAATATGACACCATAATTTAAAACTCAGAGGAAAGTGAATCGTCCACACAAATACTTCCTTTCAATCATTCAACAAACTGTCCCCATGTCCCGGAGTCTATTTTTATCGGTGGCACACACGGTTGCTTTGAACTCACATAAGGCATCCTTTACCTGAAAGTTCAGTCATTTAGAAATTGCACAAGGCAAAGTTCTAAGAAGGTCTTTCTGCTTTTTAGCAAATCTCCTACTTATGTCACAGCCTTTCTTGTCAAATGAATGTTTCAAGGTTCAATAGCTTTCAGAAAATTAACCTTCCGCATCTGCAGTTCTTTCCTTGCATGCTTCATTTGTACTGACCTTACATGTTTACAAAGCAATTTCAAGCATTGCAAAAAATACTCATGTCTTTATTACATTCCTACTTACTGAAATTGTTGCTTTTATTTTATGCTGCTTACACTAATCTATTCCATATTAAGATCAACTTTTTTTGTTTGTTTGTTGTTTGTTTTTGTTTTTCAAAACAGGGTTTCCTGTCATTACTTTGGCTGTCCTGGAACTCATTCTGTAGATAATGCTGGCCTTGAACTCACAGCTATCCACCTACCTCCACCACCAGAGTGCTGGGATTAAAGTTGTTTTCCAACACCACTTGGCTAAAATCAACACTTTTGTAGTCAATTGGTTGATACCATATCATGACTATCATAGACAGTGTTGTAGTAAACATAAGAATGTCAGTATCTCTTCAAAACACTAATTTTATTAGAGTATGAATCATCAGAAAAATGTGGTATATAAATATGTTGGAATACCACCCAGTCTGTAAAGAGAATGAGATCCTATAATTTTTTAGTAATGTGGGTGAACCTGGAAAATATTTTGTTAAGTGAAAATAATTTGATACAAAAGAACAGATACCTAGTGATCTCATATAAGTATGAAATTCTCAAAATATGAGCTCATACAGAGAATAGAGCACAGGTTCCCTGTGGCTAAGAAGAACAGGATTTGAGAACAGAAAGGAATTGGACAATTATCATAAGAATTGACAAGGTAGAACATACAAGGTTTGGTATTCTAACGCACAATACAATGCAATAGGTCTCAATAATGAACTACAAATTCCAAATAATCCAAATGAGAAGGCTTTAAATGTCCTTATCCCAAAGAACTGTATTTCTGTGCCCTCTCCTACCTCTTTCTCACACTAAACTATTGTGCAATTTTATTCCAACACACATCTCTGTAAGTGCAGGAGTAAAGTTAATGAGTAAGTGGAAACCAAAAAGCACATTTACAAACAAATGCAAAACTAAAACAAGATTTAAGTAGTATTGAGCGTGGAATGCGACTCACTAATCACCTCTTCAGACCTCTTACTTTCAGATGAATTGAATTTAGTCCTGACATAATGAATGCCTCTTATGGTTCTACAATCAATCAATATCTGTCTTTAGTGCAGGGTTTCCTTTACAAAACTTGTTTTAATTATTTGAGAAATTAAAAAAAAATTTTAATTATATTCTACCCCCTTTCTCCCAACAACACCTATCAAATGCACCCAACCCTCATCACTTAAACTTTATTCTCTTCTTCTCCCTGCACTCTTTGCTGCTCCTCCTCTTCTTTCTTTTCTTCTTTCTGTCTTCCTTCCTTCCTACCTTCCACTTTTTCTTTCTTTTCCTTTTTTTCTCTCTCTCTCTCTCTCTCTCTTTCTTTCTTTCTTTCTTTCTTTTCCTCCTCCTCCTCCTTCTCCTCCTCCTTCTTTTCTCCTTCTTCCATAATGTTGCATATGTGCTTCCTATATACTTTTGATTATGGGACCCATACCCTTAGTCTCATCACAGAAATTAGAAATAAATACCCCTTAAATGCAATGATAGTCTTCATGTTGACCTTAAATGCACTCTTCTCAATTACACTTGCTCTTTTGAATACTAATCTGAGAATTAAACAAGTCTGGGTTCTTTAGAGTGGAACCATGCATATAGTTTGGTGTAAAGTCATGAGATCATGAAAGAAAGTGGTTCCTTAAAGGTTTGTCCATTCACAATTCAGACACCCACTTATTCAAGAACTTTGAACCACATGTTCTGCTGTGTATTTAGTGAAGATGAAGTAATGAAGCAGAACTCTCTAAACTCTAAAAAATCATGACTGTGAATGAAAAATGGACATAATCAGAATCCATTGTATTGGCTATGATAGACATTATTCCTAAGTACGGAATTTCACCTATGAAGATCCAAAAGCAAAAAATAATCTGACCTGCATAGAGAGTGCAAACTGTTTTTTAGGCCAACAATTATGGTACACAAAAATGGGATGTTTTCTCTAAATCATTTCTTCCTTACTTAAAAAAAAGAATAGCTATGAAGTTTTAAGAAATGAACATAGTGATGAGCTGGGGAAAACTTGATAAGAAGGAAAGATGCTAAAGCAAATGTTCTGATTCTAGAGATATACAACTTTTCTTTGTGCAAGAGTTTGTGCTATCTCAATGAGAAATCAATAGAGGTTTAAATTGGATGCATTATGACCAAACTTGCGATTTATAGAACATATTCTGAGACTCTGTAAAGAAATACAAAGTAAAATGTTCTGAAAACATCCAAAAATGAAATAATGAAAGTCTACGTGCAAAATACAAATGAAACAGAAGACATGGAAGGAGTAAGAGGAAGATGAAACTAAATAGACAAGTCAGAACAGATAAGGCAGACATGGGGACACGGGGACAACTAATGGGTTTCTGTTATTCCTTTCATACAAGCCTACAAGTGGTAGATTTCAGCGAGTACATGAGGTGGTTCAGCAGTAACATGGAAAAAAAAGGATTCATTTTGGTTGTGCCAACTTTGAGGTATCTGTATCACTCCGAGCTTGAGGTGTTCAATGAGAAATTAAAGCTAAATTCATGCTTCTGGGGACAACCACAGAAGAAAGATATAAATTGGAAAGATGGCTCAGAGGGAGCAAACTTAGAAGAGTTTATAGTCTTGGATCTGTTATGGGAACTCCAAGCCTTTTCCTGGCACAGGAGAATTGTTTTTCCCATTGATATTTTTATGTTCTATTTCAGGGCTTTTCTCCATAGTCTCTCTCTCTGGAGACTTCCCTGTGGAAGGGATGATCCCATCTCCTATTATAGCACTATACTTTACTCAGACACAAATGGGTCTGTTGTTTTTGTCAGAAGCACTCTTTGGTCCTAGAACAGACAGAGTCACAGTGGCTGATTTTTAAAAGAATTATCTCGTTAGTCGTCCCCGTTTATCTCTTCCAGTAGACCACAAGCAGACCCTCCCTGAAAACATGAGCCATGGCTACTTAATTTAGCAATGTATCCAACTGGATTGCTTAATGACTAAGTAATCACTCAAATATTTAGTGAATCAAAAGTAAGTAATGACTACATAGGTGTCTTTAAAAACTTAAGCCAATGTTGGGTCTGAAATGAGTAGCTAAGAAATTATCTACGAATTTAGCTAAATTCGCTAAACTAGGAAATTAGATTTCTGCCCACAGGGTTTGACACTTTTGTACCTCTTTTCCTCTTTGTAGGAACCCATATTTATTTACTCAAAAACTCATGCAATAGACTGGCAAAGCAGTACCCTTTTTTCTTCTCATAGCCACTCAAATGAGTGGAATTTATCTGCAAGTTGGAAAAACAAAAACAAAAATTAAAAAAAAAAATCTATTTGTTGTGAAACTAAAATCGTATCATAAATCCTTCTCTTGGATGAGAAACAGCCAGAAGCATTCCAAAAGACTGCAAATTTTGCATATTAATGAAAATGTTGTTCTTTATAGTGAAGGAATGTAGCTATGTTCAAGTGACAACATTTTCTACCAGACACACGTGTGAGAAGTTCAGATCGACTAAAACTGCCATTCTTCAGTCTACATCATTAGTAGACAACATGGTGAGGTCATTATTCTCCTCCCATCTTTACGTGAATTCTGAGGATTACTCCCAGGCCAGTAAGCCTTCTCAGAAATAGCCTTTACCCCCTGAGCAATCTAATGCCACCATCATGGAGCTTTCAAAATTTACTTCTAAGTGCATTCTGCATTGCACTGTTGGGAGCTCACAAATAAGAGTTATAAAGTTCGATTAGTCAAATTGAGCAAAGAGATATTGCACAAATCCAATTAATTGTATCACATTTTGTCTTTTGAGTGTTTTAGCTCTTTAATCAAGAACTCAGTGACATGGCTCTCTCAAACAACATCCTTCAAATAATATTACAGGTAGGCATCTGTAATGACTTCCCACAGCTTGACCTACTCTACATCTTCAGAACTGTCTTCATGCAATGAACATATTCTAATGTCCTACTATGATTGATAATGGACTGATTTCAGATGAAAGATGAATCAGTGTCTTTTTACATCCAGGATGAACAGATTCATATGGTTGGAATTTCCATCTTACCAACACAATTCTCTTTGGAGATGGAGAAAATGCATATCCATTTTTTGTATGAGGACGATATGGCTGAGACCAGTGAAGATACACTAATAATAAAGCTACGCAGCTTAAGCAGCTTAAGGAGGTCAAAGACAGCCAGGCAGTGGTGGCGCACACCTTTAATCCCATTACTTAGGAGGCGGAGGTAAGCGGATCTCCGTGAGTTCGAGGCCAGCCTACTCTACAGAGCGAGTTCCAGGAAAGCCAGAGTGACAACAGAGAAACCCTGTCTAGAAAAGGCATTATCCTTGAACATTAGAATCCTGCATAGCGCCATCCAGTCCCAGATCCAAGTAGATGACAGAGCTACAGAGCTGAGACTTAAACTTAGGAAATCAATGAAGCAGGCAGAAGACACTTTGATTACTCCAAGTTCAAAAAAACTCTTAAGTTCACCAGAAAAGGTGAAAAAAAGTTTATAGGAAGTCTGTTTTTTTTTTATTTATTCATATTTTAATTAGTCTATTAGCATGTGGAGGTAATGCACTTAAATGGGACCTTGGCAGGAAAAAGCACATTTTAAACAATAAGAAACTAGGGGAAACATTGAACATAGCTATTATTTTTGGCAGGAGTCTTTTCTTACATCTTTTTTTCCCCCCTTTTGTTTCTCCTCTCTGGTAACAAAACGAGGAAAAAAAGTTTAAATGGGAGAAGATTGCACAGAGTTAGGGATTAACATATTTAATTTACATAATGTCAGTGTGTTAAAGACTATGTAGGAGCAGCACTATAAAATATTCTTAGTTAAAAAGCAGCTCAAAATAGGAACTTCTTTTCTTTTGCATGTTTCTCCAAGTTCATTGTGTGGCTAATTTAAAAGAGAGCACTGTTTTCTTGGCAAAGACACCACAAGATATGCACAGAGGCCCATAATTACTAAGGAAGGCTTGTAGTCACTCCTGATGTACCCTCCAGGCGATGTAATGGAGACATTCGCAATGATACAACTCGATCCTCCTGGCCCGCCACAGTAGTGACATCCACATGGAAACAAACAGGCAGAATTTTTTCAGTTTAACAACACAAAGCCACCTAGTCTGGAACATCTTGTGCATGTGTGTTTAAAGCGGAATCACCAGTCTCCCTCTGTGAAAGGCACAGCAGGCTGCCCAGTAGCTCTGCCTCCCGGATACCTCTAATGCTTGCCAGCAGCTCTCACTCAGAAAGAGCTTTTGGAGAAAGAACGCAGTGTATTCTTCTCTCCTCAGCATGCTCAGCTTAATGCTTGTAATGGAACAGTGTTCCAAGGGTCTAAATTCGTAAATGCACCAACTCAAATATGAATTACTCTTTTTTATCAAGACTAAACTTCCCTTCACTCGGAAGTCGAAAAGTTGAGGTATTGGCTCTCCCTGTACATTCTCTACACAAAATGAAACCTTCCTTTCCACCTGATGTTTTCATGCACATTTTCCATGCACTTTGGCCTTATTTTCCCTTCCTCACCTGTTCTTGTCAGTCCTCCTTCTCTTCTGGGTTTAATTTCAATGGTTCTGTTTAAGAATAACAGAGAGCAGTGACGACTCAGAGTTAAGATCACTGGGGCACCATGTACACAGTTATGCACATTAGAGGATCCATAAAAATTAACACACATGTCATGACAGCCAAAAAAACATGCTTCATGCCCTCACCTTTGATTTTTTCTCACCTACGCTGTGATACAAAGGGAGGTAAGGCCACTGCTGTGTTCCTTCTGCGCGGACTCCCAAGTTTTCGCGTTGATTAGCGTAGAAAATCTGGAATGATAACTGGTACGGCTTCAGTGTGAAATGCCCCCACGGGCTAATGTATTTGAACACCACTGGTGCTGTTTGAAGAAACTAGGAAAAGTGCAAAACCTTTAAGAAAGTACCTCGTGACCAACACTGGAGATGAGCCTGGAAAGTTACAACCCACTTCTAGACCCATGGTCCAGTTTCCTCACTGCAACCAACCCCACAGACAGACCCCATCCACCTGCCGTACCTTCCGCAGAATGACTAATTCTACCCCTTTAATCCAGGAGCCAAAATAAACCATTTCTCTCTCTCATGTTACTTCTGGCATAGCAACAAAGTGACTAATAAGAGATCACATATGAAAAAATTGTGGCAATTCTTATATCCAGTTTCACATCTATTGTTTTCCTCTTCAGATCTGACTCTTCTGTTCCCATTTGCTGATGCTTGTGACTGGTTAAAGACGTAGCCAGATACTCTGGCTTTCTGGGCTATCATCACAACATCTTAACTGATCATGCCTTACATGGTTACCAACGGATATTTAGTCCTCTCTATGTATCTTTTGTTTGTTTCTTTCAGGTTGTTAGACATGTTGCAAAAAAAAAAACTTGCTACATACTGTTTTTTAACATGTGTGATAATTGTGACTATTTAGCATATTTTTGACAAAATTCAGATGAAATGGAAATGTATACAGTGTCTTAAAGGATATCCATAACGGTGATTTGTTTTGATTCTAGAACATTCTACAAAGAAAAATATTTTGAGCACTTGCTTCCCAGCTGGTAGGACTATTCTGAAATTCAACTGAACCTTCAGGAGTAAGGCCTAGATGAGGGAAGCAGGTCACTAAGGGGAAGGCTTTTGCAGGTTACACCTTGCCCTCTGTTTTTGCAATACATTCTACTTCCTGTTGTGCGGCCATGTGAGCTGACTCAGCCACATACTTCCTCTGCCATGGATGGAGCTACCCCACCAGGCTCTTTCTGCTCTGATGGACTGAAACTATGAGCCAAAACAAATGTTTATTCTCTTAAGTTGTTTCGTAATGTACTTCTGTCACAGAAATGTTAAAGCAAGTAATACAAAGGACTGCCCACCTCACACTTGGTGCTACTACTCAAAAGGAAAAGTATGAAGTTAGGGCCATAAACATATTGGTGTGTGGCATCAGCTGTTAGAAAATAAATCCAGAATTAGTTTCTAAGGATTATTCACTATATAGTCTGTCCATATAATCATTGAATTGCTTCCTAAATAACAGCAACACCATTTGTTGTTTGTTGTCCAACCAACCAGACCCTTCTCTGTCTGGCCACTCTTCTCTTCTTCCTGCAACTCCAGTCTTTACCCAACCTCTGTGTACAACCAAAGCTTAGCTCCTATTGAGCCTCTTGTCTAGACCTTGAAGTACTCTGTCCTCTACTAGGCAACCTCACCAGGCTCATTTCTCAAGGCAAGTTTCTCTGACTCTTCCTCTGTGCAAATCTGTTAATTGTTTTTACCTCCATGTTTCCAAAAACATCTGTACAATGCCCTTAAATGGTGCTCTCATTTATTATGCACCTGTTTCTCTTTCTGCCCTGGAAGATATAAATCACACATTTATTTCTTCTTTATTTATAGAGACTGAGTGCTTCATACTAAATACATGTACTGGGAATTGAATGTATGGTACTCACAGAAAAGCATCTCCATTACACATCTCCATCCACAATCCTCATTATTGAAAAGGGAAAACAATCTCAGTTCATCCAAACTTAGGGTTGCAATGATCTCACTAAGTTGCTTTGCATGTTTGAAGTTGTTAGCCAGTTCTTCTCTCCCTTGCTTTATAAGTAGCTATTGAGTACTAACTTTTATCAAACAAAAGTTTGTTTTTTTTTTCCTTATATGATCAGATGGTATTCAACTGGTGGGAAACTGCATTACAAGGTATTTACTGCAACTTTGCGAAAATTGGGAGCTACTTTTAGAAGAACTCTAATCAGTAAAGATTTATTTTTCCACAGATACATCCAGAGACAATAATTAATTCTGTGAGGATTATGCATTCCTCAATATAAAATATATTTTAAACACTGACAATAAAGTAATAACATAATTATAGTAATTAATATGTGTGCAACAATTTGAAAGGAGTTCACAAGTATAAACTCATTGAATTCTGAAGACAAAGCCAGCAGGAAATTCTAATTTCTCAATGATGCAACTGAGAAAATGAAGTTGCAGAGTTAAAAATGATTTGAGCCACTGTCAAAAATCAGATGTCCTACCCACAGCCCCACATTGCCAACTTCACCAGTGTCACCTCAATGAAGGGAGGGAGAAAAGTCACTCGATAACAGAACAGTTCAGGTACTTCACTTAAACTTCTCCAGCACAGAAGCAATAATAGGATATTCTGAATTGTCTGTCCAATAGCCACCACATGTCATAGTGATGAGTGTCGATGGTCCAGCCCGATCCTAAATTTCAGCCAGCTCTTATACTAACACTTCTCTAACCCTGGCCCCCATACCATTTTTTTTTTCTATTCCGTTTCTTCTTTATTTTTGTTTTTCAAGACAGGGTTTCTCTGTTGTAACTCTGCCTATCCTGGAACTCACTCTGTACTCCAGGCTAGCCTCAAAGTCACAGAGATCTGCATGCCCCTATCTCCTGAATGCTGGGATTAAAATTATGCGTGACTACTGCCGACTTCTTATCCCTTTCTGACCCTCATTTCCTATCACCAATGTCCACTGGAGCAAAGAAGCAAGAAAGTACTATATTTACTTCAAAAATCACTTGTATAAGAAAGTTCTTTCTAATTATCTAAATAGGGGCATCATTAATCTCCCTAACATCATATAACTTTATGTGAATACTTTGAAACATAAAATATCATCATCATCATCATTGTTGCCATCATCACATTAAGTAGCCCAAGCTGGCCTGGAATTCACTATGTAGAATGACTCTGGCCTCAAACTCACAGAGTTTCACCCACTCCTGTCTCATGATTGCTCAGATTAAAGTAATATTACATCATATCAGGCACTTAACATACAATTTTCATAGCTGTATAGTTCCTCTGCTCTGTTCTCTAATCAAAACAAAATATGAAAGTCTTGTCTCAGAATAAAATGTACAGAAGAGGAGACAAAAGCCAAGGACTTTGTGGTCAATGCTATCCCAGCAGTAACACGATGACATTCACACTGCTGCATTTTAATTCATGTAATTGGAAGAAGAAAGTGACACAAAAAACTCACACTTAGCTAGCAAATGTGTAAGGTAAATGGAGTGACTAATAGTTTTCAAGGAGGTTTTGGAATACAGGAGAATGCAGTGCTGTCTGCATTTGGATAATTGGAACCTTGTATTGGTGGTTTTTATAATGCTTTGAATTAATACATGTAGTAATATTCACATACGTATATTTACTTAATGTTTGTGTATTTATAAACACATTGTGTTTGTTAAATCTTTTTTTATAAATAAGAAAATCAATCCTCACATAATAAAACATGCTTGAAAAGCATGCCAGATGTGTTTGAGATTCCAGACAAGATGTAAACAAAGTATTATTAGATTTTGCTTCCTTCTTCACATTCTGAGGAAAGAGTTTCTTCCCTGTCATGGATGTGAACAACAGTGAAATCTAACTGTGAATCCTTTCATCAACATTTATTATATACCAGGTGCTGAGTTGGAGGTTTTCTCTCTATTTGTATTTGTCTTTCATCGTAGATCATGATATTGTATAAAGGAAACTTACACTATTCAATTAAATATAGGGAACTCTGAGCCTCAGACAATATCATTAAATTGGCCCTTGTTCAAGATGAGATGTCAGAGTTTGTCTGAACTATGACTGCATAACTTACTGAGTAGCAAAAGAATGCAGTGCCTAACTATCCAAATGAAACGAACAGTCCTCATTGTCCCTAACCCCTGCCATGTGCCTCCATTCAGAATGGAGAGTCAAAAGGAAATACATATCCTTAATTTAAATTGTCATTTTGAGGTGACAGAAGAATGTTGCCAAATTTATTCCGTGATTTATTTTTGTCCCAGTTCACTATACCTACTGAATGCTCCTCTCTTTCTTAGTCTTCTGTGTTAGGTATCATTTTCATTTATCAACTAATACTCTGCCAGGGATATTATATTTACACTCCTTTATTTCAGGCAGAAACAGAGGCTGCTGTCTTTCTAAAGCATAGTCTTGAGGTTGGAGTGCTTACAGTAGTTGGCAATTATATTCCTAGTTGCAAGGCAATGGATTCTAAGGGAAGTTTAACATGAAAATAATACACTACTAGCAACATAAAGATGAATAACTGTTGTGTGCCCATCAAAAATAATACTTAAAGAGAAAAGTATTTCTCTTCTTGTTGTTAACCCTATCATTCCACATTATTAAGTTCAAAGAGAAAGTACCTCAATAAAATTCAGATACGACTATTTTGTGACTTGATCTTAAATTGATTGAAGGAAATACGTAGCTGACAAATCAATAATTCTGAGAATGTCTGTAGCAGTACGCTGCTGTGGGCTCACCAAAGATGACAAGGAGGCATTTTCATAGACTCAAACCCTGCTAGACCTCATCAGAGGGAACCACCATCCTGGTCAGTGCCAGACTGGAGAGTGGAACCCTGAGCGCCTGTGCTCAGGTGTTTTATTGATTCAGAACTCATTAGGTGTTCTACTGATACTATGTGCAGATCATAAGCAATTAAACATTCTCCACTGAAATCCAACACCTGCAGACAATACAAAACGCCAATGCCTTTGAACCCAATTTTCCAACAGTGCACAAAAATAATTATTTTAAATATAACTAAAAATAAACTTTTACAACAAATGCCTTCCAGGTATCTCAGAAAAAGGTTAACCTTGGAATCAGTAGGCTGATTAATGATTATTGCTCTCACTAACGCTTCATCTAACTTTGAGAGCTAGCAGAAGACAAAAACTAAGAAAGATTTAATCTCTCTCCCTCTCCCTCTCTTCTGTGTACACCCATCTTGCTTATGGCCACTCCTCATTCTTCAGCTTTCTGGCACTAATTCAGGCTTAGTATTGCCCCTTGTTTTTCAAGCATTTTGAGTTGTAAAGAATTTTAGTGTTCTTTGTTTCCTATTCTCTAGATGACAGAAAATGAGACTCTTCATCTTTCACAACCATAATGCCTCTTACTAAACATTTATGTAAGCTACATCTGTGTAACTCTTTCCTTTCTGTCTTTTAGTCTATCTATTTCTTCTACTGGTTCTCTTTTACATAACTGCTCTTGCTAAAACTTGGAATACCTGAAAGAGAATCTGAGTGTCTAGGCTTACCATTAAATAGATTAAGATATGTATTATGATAATTAATAATATAAATAATAATAGTTTATGTAGATTAAGATATATATTTCATTAAATATTTTAATCTTTACAATCTGAACAACAATCAACATATAATACTTAATAATCAATTTGAAGTATAGAATTATACGCGTCTTACTGAATACCATATAGCTCCAAATACTTGATTTTTAGGATGAAAAAAATGTAGAAGCATTCCTGCCATTCTTTAAGTATAACTTCATAATTAGGGTCACATCATACGGATTTTTTCACGTGAAAAAATTTCTATTTATTATGTAGTATAGTTTCATTATATTGTAATTTAAATAGATTACTATGTTTCATTAATATTTATCTTATATTTATTTAGAAAAATAAGGACTGCAATATGAAATAAGAGAGAATTGAATAAATCAGATTTGTAGCAGTCTAATCTCTTGATTAGTGAATGAATCATGAAATTATAATTACATAAGCCAAGAAGTTTGAAATAGGATCTTTATCATGTATTATTGCAATTAACTTCAGAGGTAAGGGTTATTTTGTTATAAAATGATCAGTGTATTATTAGTAATATTTTATTATTAGATGATATTTTTTAATTATTTTCATTTTGATAAAAAATAAAGTTTTTACAATAGTGTTATGTCAAATAACTGGATTAATCAGTCAAGGTCTTTGATCTACAAAATGATTCCAATATGTCTTCATTGCTAATCCTTATTGGGAACATATTTCTAGACAAATTTCTGGAGAGGAAACTAACCTTTCTTGATTACTGACAACTGTTAAACATGTCTTGACTTCTTGTTTTTGCTTGATGAAAGACGATGAGTGAATGTAAAACCAAGTTGGAGATGGAGTGGTGAATAATCAATTTGGTAGCAGAAAGCAATCAAACAGATGAGTAGAGAGGGCTTACTACATCCAAATTGATTGCTAGCAGATTATCTTGAAAAATAATGAGATTTATTTTTAAGATTTAGTTTTGGTTTAATTTTGCGTACATGTATGTGGTCATATGGACAAAAGGTGCCACAGAAATCCAGAATATGCCACCCAAAGCCCTGGATTTAGAGTTACAAGTAATGTGAACTACTCAATGTGAGTTCCAGAACACTACCTCGTACTCTCCAGCAGAACAGCAGACACTCATCCATTGAATCCTTTCTCCAGCCCCATAAATTGAGAAATTTGCTAGCCTTAGTTTTCTCTATACATATAGTCTAAAAATACATAGAACTAAATGGCAAAGTCAATATAAACTGTTAAAAATAATTAAGACAAAAAAGGATGTAATGTATGTGAGCCTTTATTTTTGTACTTCTGAATATTGAACTAAGGAAAAAATGCAGAAATACACTTTCCTAAAATATTAACATAGTGAAAAAAAAAAGAAGAGTATGTGGCCTGCGTTGGCTTAGATACACTTTTGTTTACCTCTCAGCTTTCTTAAATGAATATTTACTGAGTGTTCCAGTGTTCCGTATTAGGGTTTTTACGAGAACCATTCTTGTTATATTATTAAAGTTTCTCAACCACTTTGAATAATTCCTAATACCTCATCTGTCACAGGTCCTGTAGGATTTCATTTTGATAGAATTTTTAGGCTTTCTTCTAATGTCTCTTTTGTTTTGTTTTCTAGTTTCCTAAATACTACTAGAATGAATACCATATTTAGGCTCTTCCAAGTGCATAGTAATTTTTAGAGAATTCTGTAGAGCATTATTGTCTAGCAACTTCCTCCAAAGACATACTCAAATGAAAGCTGTTATTATTGTAATTGCTATCCTACTTTAGAATACAAAGCAAGGTCAATATGAACAGGAAGACACTACTTAATAGCTGATGATCAGAGTAAGACACCTTAATGTTAAGTATTTCATTTATAAAAGGACTCAGGGAAGCTTCTGTATAATGGCTGGTTAATGCATTAATTATATACTTGGGAAGAAATGGACATCAATAAAGAATTATGTGATCCCAGTGACCACACACTTTTGAAAAAGATCTTAATGAATTCTAAGCTTTCAAATTAATTCGCTGTTCTTTTGGCAACAGTCTGTGGATTGGACAGGATGAAAATATGCAGGGAATTTTAGAAAGAAACGTAGATAAGCTAAAATTTGTCTCAGCTAGGGCCCATTAATAACCATGAATTGAAAACATAACTCTGAAAATTTAAAAGCTGTAATTAGAAAAATCACGTGCAAGATTCTCAGTTTCAGAGTAGAAATGCTGTTGGTCATTCTTCCATATAAACAATCCTATTCACATCCAAGTCAGACTGCTCTTCTAAAGGGAAATAAATTAACACAACAAATATTTACTATTTCTTATTTTAGTTTTTTGCAAGTATGGAAAAATGTAACATACATAAACATTTATTTTCCCACAGTGAGATTTCACTTAAAATATTTAAAATGCTTACCCACAGATATATAACTTTCACAAATTTTTTTTTAAATCTAGAAAACAACTGAGAATTAGCTGGTCGAGTAGTTTGTCATTTGTGTGTCTGGGGACTATTGTACAGGTTTTAGAATTTTATAATAGAAAACCATTATTTTTATCATTAAGAGGCACACTTAATAAGCATGTTTTCCTTATTTCATCTTTAAATATCAATACATTGGTTTCCTTACAGTGGTCAAAAGTTTTGCTACATACATATTAAATCATATAGTCATATGTCTTTATATATATATATATATATATATATATATATATATATATATATCCATCCATCTCCTTATATAAAAATGGCATATTTATATATAATTTATTTTCATATATTCAATTTGTTATTTACATATTTATTTATATAATATTTGTGTGATATATATATATATACAATTATAATTATGATATAGAGGTTTTTCTGGTGATATGAACATGATGCTTTGCACCAAGCCCTGACTTTGTGAAGTAACATGTTTTCCAAAAGAAACAGATATCAGAGCAGAATTTAAATGAAGGTATGTGAACAGAACACTTCCTAAGCAGAAATAATTGGACAGTAAAAATATAATGGCGATACTTAGTCAATATTGAGCATTTGGAAATGGGGGCTGCTACAATCATTCAGTGCATGAGACTTCAGAGTCTACTAGCACGTATGCATTTCTGAAGGAACCCTTTTGTTTGAATGAGGTCATTAAAGAATGGATTCCAAGAACCCATGTTGGTAGAAACTTTATGGATCTAGCTGCTGACATTCCTCAGAGATACAGTCTCAGAGCAAATTTCCTGAGCATCTAGTTCTTATAGTTTTTCCAACTCTTCTTCCACAATGATCCCTAATTCTTAATTACGGGGATTCTTTTCTAGATGTATATGCTGGGACATGACCGCCTGAACATGAGCTCGACAAGGACAACAACAGTAAACATGCTAAAGAGTACAGTAAAAGGTCATTAGGCACCAACCTTACCGATAAAACTACCTGCAACAAAAGAGTTCTGAGGGAACAAGAAATTCTACTACCTAGGGAAGAAAATATTCCAGTATGTTGCTGTTATGGCTCACCAAAGAAAACAGTAGGCATTTTTCTAGGTGTGAACTTTGCCAGACCTCAGCAGAGGCCAAGGCCATGACAGTGGAACTTGATAGTGAAACAGCGAGTGTCTGAGCTCAGGTGTTTTTATTGATTCAGAACTCCTCAGGTGAAGATTATAAGCAACCAAACATCCCCACAGAAATCCAACACCTGCAGACAATACAGAACGCCAAGGACTATGCATCCCTTTTTCCAACAGTGCACAAACATTTACTTTAAACACAACTAAAAATAAACTTCCACAAAAAGGAAATACCAATTGGTTATCCAAGATCAAATGGTCAGACCTTAAAACATACATACATGTAACAATATGCAGACTAAACAGGTTGCATTTATGCATTTAGCAAAATACATCTATATACATTTTTGCATACAACAACAATTAATGACAAAAGAAACCATAAATTTGAAAAAGAAAGGGGAAATGATATAATTATATTATAATTTCAAAATATAAAAGAAGTATTTTTTAAAAGAATGGTTTCCAAGCAGTAGCAATGGAAAATTTTAGTATAATCGAGCACTGGCTATGTAGTATTAGCTCAAAGATCAATCTGTTTATTTCCCAGGTTCATGAATCCATGGTCTTTTCCCGGGAAAAGTGGAAGCAAGGTGAAGATAATTGTGGTATGAACCTGGGCTGAAGACTCCGATTTCAGATAAGAGCTATCCTTTTCAAGGAACAAATATGTTACTTATAAAAATAATCAGGGATCTTAATAGATTTGCAAGGAAAATGGATTTCAGTTGAGCAGTAGATGGCAGAACTCCTCTCTCATAAACTACACCCAGGCTTAAGCTACAATGCTAACCTCCAGGCATCAGTTGGACATCATCATAAGGTATGTCTATCAACATTGTTGTGTTTCAGGTCTTGTTTAGGCAGCCATATTGCTGAGGTGTCATAGAAGTAGCTTCCCTGCCATATCTAGGATGCAAAATTATACGGCAGAACCCTTAGTAACCTAGTCCTTAAATTTCTGCTCCCCAAACTCCCGTTGCAGTGTTCTCTGAGCCTCAGATACAGGAGTTGTCTTGTATCAGTTGGAGCTGGTACTCCCACTCTTCATTGTTCTCTGCGCTAGGACCAGTTGTGGTTTTCTGTAATTGTCTGCATGTGTTGTAAAGGGCAGCTATTTTGACAAGTGAGAGCTACAAGGAATGCTTGTCTAGTAAAGTAGTAGTAATTGGTTCTCTTCTGAGATGCATGGCCTCTCTAGTCCTTGTGAATTATCAAGGTTTCTGATACTAGTCATAGTTTTCCCTTTTATTGTATGGGCCTTGGATCCAATTAGATAGCTATTGGTTACTGCACCTTTAGGGATGTCTTGCCACGATGGTTATTGTTATAGTGCATCGATGTCAGAGCAGGATAGAACTAGGGATTGCTTCCCTCCCTTGGCAGCTTTCACAGAACATTCTGGCGTGATGGAAGCTAGAATTCAGGAATGATGTTTTTTGGTTATGTCTATGTCAAATCTTCTTACTCCTGTGTCTAAAATGTATAGTGTCTGCAGCAATAGAGACCTACCTTTAACCTCTGAGAGACAAGCAAACACAACACAAATAACCTATAATATTTGGATTTAACTTAGAATACCTTGACCAAGAACTCAGTTGGAGGCTTTCATGCCTGGTATGGTTTATCTTCTCCTTCTCCTTCCTTCTTCCTTCTTCCTTCTTCCTTCTTCCTTCTTCCTTCTTCCTTCTTCCTTCTTCTTCTTCCTTCTTCCTCGTCCTCCTCCTCCTCCTTCCTCCTCCTCCTCCTCCTTCTCCTCCTCCTTCTTCTTCTATTTCTTCCTCTTCCTCCCCCTCCTCCTTCTCCTTCTCCTTCTTCTTCTTCTTTTTGTTGTTAGACAGACTATGACTAGCATTGACAGCCCACATGGCATAACGTCATCTGAAATATACATGTGTATGCAAACACACTTTCAGGTATTGTGTCTAAGTTTTGGTAAATATAAAATAATACAGGTCATTGTGGATTTATCAAATATCCTTGCTAATATCTGTTCCTCCTCTCTACCTCCTTCTCTTTCTGTATTGACTTCCCTCTCCCCTTCTCAGTTGCATCCTCTCTCCCCTCATATTCTCATTCTCCCTTCCTGTGATTTGTATCCTGCTTTTCCCCTCCATACATCCTCTCTTGGTCCATTTTTACTTTCTTTTTTTCTTCAAAATAACATAAATGTCCTTCCACTGCTGTTGGATAATGAAGGTGTGGTACATATACAAAATGGGAGACTATTCAGCATAATTTCATACATGACATTTTCAGGCAAATAGAGGGATGTAGAAAAGATTATACCGTATTTGAGTGGTAGTTCTGGGAGATCTGCTCATTTTTGAAGAAAATAAGGGAGGGTAGATCTGGAGGAGACAGGAGATCAGGGAGCTGGGATAATTGGAGGGAGGGGAAAAGGGAGACCAGGCTGTATTATATGAGAGAAGAAAAAAATAGAATAAAAAAACTATTCTGTAGATACATTCGTTCATGATATCATTTTATAGAAATTGTCATCCATATGTACATGACTGAATTAGTTTGTAAAAGTGGCAGCAAGGAAGTTCAGAAATGTTGGAGTTTTTAGGAAGTTGCTCACAGTGTCATGTAAATTATTTCATTTCCCCTTCTCATTACTATCTCTGTCAAAATAATAGGTGCAATTTGTGTTATGCTCTCATTACAAGCTTGAATGAGGTATCAGAATTTTAATGCGTTGCATTCTCAAAGAATTACAGACAATGCTGTTCTACCCTGACCTTTTCAGTATTCCATAGCCATGGATTGAAGGAAACAACTTCTGAGGATGTGTGGTGCTATCCTCTTCCTATCCCCCCAAATTTGCCCAGTTAAATTAGGGAAGGGAAAAGCAGAAATTGTCCATGTAGACAGATATATGTAGAGCAGGTCATTATAACTGTGAATGTATATATACACATGGGTGCCCAAGCATACATGAATATCATGTATTATTGAAAATATGTAACAGTTTGATAGTTTGGTAGCATTACATCTGGAAATTTAGAGCACCAATCAAAATATAGCATTCTCTCCAATATCAAATCAGGGAGTTCTCTCTGTACGCTCATTGATGAAATGCAGACTGCAACTAAGCTTCAGTTCTTGCACTGTAAAGTGGCTTTCCTATTGTAATGTTATTCGACATACCTTAAGTGAGTGATTTAAAGAACAATGGAATTTTCCTTGATGATTATCATGAAGAATAATAATGTCTAAAGTTAATGAGGAACTTATAAAGTGCAACCGAGTAGATTAAGCTATGTATTTTACTAAGTGCTTTTTTTTAACCATTACAATCCAAAGTGCCATCAATATCTATAGCCCTTAGGTGAAAAAACAGATACAGAGCTACGCATGCTACTCAACACCATTGAGCCCCAAAGCCCTAATTTGAAAATGAAAAAAATAGAAACATTCTTGACAAACAGTTCCTGCAAGTTAATGATATTTTATGTTATGTTATATTATTTATTTATTTCCTACTTATTTATTTATTTTAATTATTTTATGTTAACTTAGAAAAAGGATGATCAGTTTTATAGCACTTTAAGTTCTTGATTTGTAGATGAATCATAAAATCATGATATATCAGGAATATTTTTCATAGATTTCCTTATATCCTATTGCAATTAAGTTCATACATAAGGATTATTTTGTTTTATTATGATTAATATATTATAGTTTTCCCATTATATCAGTTGTAACAAGTCAGACAATTATTACTGTACACTGTAGTAAAATATAGAGTAAATTTTACTACATTAAGTAAGTCTGAATATTTGCAATTACTGAATTAAATATAATTTATGCATTTGCAAGCAAAGTCTCCTAATTATGCATTGAAAATTAGAAGTTGAGTTGGTGCTAAAGAGAGCAGTTTATTTAGGTTAAATAGCTTTAAGTAGTCCTTTAGTTTCACTTTTATTGAAAAATTAATGGTAAAAATAGTTCAACACAAAATCTTAACAACTTTAAGCAATCATTTGGCACTGCATCTATAATTCAAATGCTTAAATAAATTGAACTTTCTTCTCCAACTTTTCTAATATACACATACCTATTTTTTACAGACAAGTAATACAGATTTGCAAATTTTAATATAGATTTTAAAGACTATAATTTCTCATAACTTCTTTGTGGATTTTGATGTCTTAATTGCTATGTTATGGCTGCACTTCTCAGAAAGCATTGAAAAGCGTTAATTACTTTGTACTTTGGCTAGTTAGGAAGGCAAGCAAAATTTAACATTTTCTCTAGAAGCAAATATAATCCATGTTTATTATGTTACATAAAAGTTACAGAATGATTTAAAATAATTAAGTCAAAGGAACTTGTACTCTAAGTTAAAAACATTTATACAGTACATAAAATGAATTTTGGAAAATTCCACAAAGACAGTGATTTTAATCAGAATAAATAAGAGATGGAGCATGGGAGCACGTGTTTGTGTGTGTGTATGTGTGTATGTGACATGTTTATATTTTTACATGTGTACATTTGTAAGTTATTTGGTAAGAATTGGAGAAAATAAGGAAAAATTAAGAAGTCCTATAGAATGGGCTTTATTATGCAATCACATTTGCAGTCTCATCTTTACATCCAGGTCCCAGCAAGAGTTCCTAGTGCTTGGCTCTAAGTAGAAATTCTCCCTACTAATCTTTATGAGAAAACTACCAGCAATTGAGAATGCACTATTACCTGATGTGGTTTCATGCTCTGTTTAATTCAACTATACTTCTGTTTAAAATAGTCTTTGTTCTTAATTGAAATGCACCACATAATCAAGAGATATGTGTCAATTCATTGATTAATTCTGGAAGTGCTTTTTTTTTTATCATTGAATGTATCTGTAAGCTAAAAAAAGGATGAAATTATTTCACTAATTGTATACATAGAAATGAGAAAGGCAGACTGAAGGTATGATGTATTAAATGGGAAAAGTTACAACATGGTATTTAAGCCAAGATAAACATACATATAGTCTCACTGCAGTGTAAGCATATCCTTTAAAATTACAGATAGACATTGACTTATTAAGGGATTATATCCTAATAAAGCCACCATATGTTAAAAATATATAGTACGTTGTAAATGCACTTTGTATTTCAAAAACTGCTAATCACCATAGGTTAGCACTACACAGTATACTACAGAGAACCTCGAGGTCTTGTGGCTCCCTGTAGCCATCCAACCTCATCCAGCCCCCATCCTGTGCCATATCACTACCTGGAAAAACTAGAGAACTTAGAATTTGGAGTCTGGCTTCAACTGTGTGTTTGACTTCTGCACTGTAACAAATCTGAAAAGGGACCCCAAGTACAACTAGCCATGTGCCATGTGCATATACTGAGTATATGTGGATGTATATGTATATATACAGTATATATATATATATATATATATATATATATATATATATACCTATATTGAGAAAGCACATAAAGTCTGACTACATACAAAGATATTTTTTATCAAATTTCTGTTTTATGTAGTTTAAGACCTACTTCTTCCCCTCTCAATGATTTCAGCTTCTAGTCAGATATTTAAATACCAAATTTCAATGGTATATATTTTAATTATTCTATACTGTTACCCACCATAGTTATTTTCCATGAACAGTAAAAATTCTAAGGCATGGGGCTTGAAATTATTTTCTTTATAAAGTAATAACCTCTTCTAGGTATTTGAATGCCAAAGTAAGTCAATCAAACTATAATTGACTCTAATTGGGACTCCTACAAGCTCTTCATATTTTACAAAAAAGTACCTGAAGTTAAGAAGAGGTGAAAAATTCAACTATGACATAAGTTTTCTAATATTTCTAAGAAAATAACTTTTGCTGTAAGCTAGGGGAGAATATCAAAAGTATTAGCCATAACAAACCACAGATAGCTCAGATTTAAAACATTTAGCTGATTATTCCCAGCATTTTTACTATGAACCTGATTTGTTTATCTATCTGAGTGAATTAAAAAGGGGATCCCAGGCTGGGCGTGAAGCTCAGTTTATAGATCGATTCATTAGAACATAGGAAGCCATGGATGCACCCTCCAAACTGTATAGCACCCTGTGTGAAGCTGTGGAAATGATGCCCCAATTTCACAAAAGACTCTTAGCTATTGGATACATCAAATGTGTGGGTTACCTATGAAGGAGATCTGTACACAGGGAGTAGAACCAGCCTGATTGGGAAGAAGGCAACAAATCTGGAAGGAGGAGGCCATGAAAGTTCTGTGATATCTTTCATGGAGCAACATAATTGGGAATTTTCCCTGCTTTCTGTCTTGGTTCTGTCCAGTATTTTCTCCCTATGTCCCAATTCCACCCTTTTGGGATGGTAACGTAATGTATATTCTGTCCCAATGTAGATTAGAACTTTGTAATTTGCTTTGTAATTTTACAGGGGGTTAAAATTAAGGCATTGTCTTGAGTCTCAGAAGAGACTGCGGTCTTTTAAACTGTGTTGGGACTGATAAAGATTGTGAGGGATTTTGAAATTGGACTAAATGCACTTTGCTTTATGATATGGCCATGAGACTATGGTGGCCCAGGGACTAAAATAGGGTTATTTGAGTGAAATGTCACCAATAGTATCAGGCACTTGAATACTTTGTCCCGAGTTTATTCTATTGCTTGGGACGGTTAGGAGGTGTGGACATTCTGTAGTAATTATATCCTTATGGGTGGACTATGAGGTTTCTAAGGAATAGTGCAATAAAACACTGTGCATCTGCTAGTTCTTGTTTTTAGTTCAAGATGTGAGCTCTCAGTTTTTGCTCTTGCTGCCATGTGCAACACCACAAGGGAGCTACATGTTACCCTGGAACCACAGGTACAGTATAACTCTTTTCTTCTGTAAGCTTTCTTGGTCATGCTGTTTTACCACAGAAATAAAAAAATACCTAATATAATATACATGTATATGCATCAAATATATATGTAAATTTCACAATATAGTTTATATTCTCTCTCTCCTTTGATAGAGTCAACACACAAACATGTAAGAAATCAGAGTTTACATCATTATTCTGAGGCGGACTTTCCTGTCCATGCATATGAAAACAGATGACAGAATATTTGTTAAGTTGTGTCCTTTTTCATTAACAGTCTTTGCTAATATTGTACTGATAAGCCACTTTCTCTATTCATTTCTGTTCTTATCTCAAATGTAATTCTGGAATAAAAAAATCCTGTAAAATTTCTGTAAAAAATATGATTCTACACTAAAAAAACTCCTGTTAAAAAGAACACAGGAAATTACATGAAATTGACACTAAAATAAAAATTCTCTGACCTTGATATGCACACGAATTTTATCATTACAATTTAAAAAATATTTCCTTATAGAATAAATTATTGGCATCTTTCTGATGGAATCCACAAGAAAGGTTTCTTATAGACCTAAAGATAACTCAGTGTTGCATAGAACTATGTACAATGGGAAAATTTTTCTGTTTATTTATAAAGATTGAAATATTGGCAGACAAAGTCTAAGCTGAGAGTCAATAACTTAGGAATATATAGCTAAAACACTGAATGAATATTATCTGATGGCTTCCTAATTATTAACAGGTATTTTATAGTGTAGAAGCAGGAGAGAATTCCTTTGCTCAAAATTCTTCACGTCTGAGAGCACTAAATGTGCAAATGGCACCAAAAAAGGAAGGCAGGACTTTTCTCTAACACTTCAAGACCAAGCCATTACCATGTATATTGACTGGTTATCTAACACTCTTATAGGTGGTTGTGTTATGTGCCATTGAGAGAGACTAGGGAATTTTACACTGAACGTTTTCTGTAATTCAGACAAGATCATCCTCCAGGATTGTGAACAAGAACATGAGTGTCTCTAATACTGGGGTATGTTGATTGATGAACTGAAAAGGCAAAGAAATACAGTACAAATACTTCTCAGCACTATGCTAGAATTAGAACGAGTACAGACTATCTCCAGGAAAGAAACTACTGACAAACCCTATTGTTAAGTTTAGACAAACCGTTGTCTTAAACCTGAGGCTCATGCTTCTTGGAAAAGAAACCAATCACTTCTCTGTACACAACTGTAAACATCCCTTTGCATAAGCACATTAGTGATCAAATATTAGGTTACCCTTTTGTGACATTTTCTAAGCTTTAATTTTTATTTAATTAAAAGTAGGTTGAACTGCTGTAACATTTAGAAACATGACTCTCAGAAGGACATTCTCTCCGACTTAAGTACATGTTTATCCAGGAGGCTAACATTTTAAGACAACCATGCCATCTGTTAAGTAAATCTTATACATTTGACTTTGATATATGAAAATTATAATTTCTGTTTATAAATTATTAATGTAACAAATGGTTAACAAGAGAATAAATCAATGTATTTTTTTGCAATGGAAAAGATGTACCACAGCATCAAATTTAACCAGATATATATCTTCATTTCCGCTTAAGTCACCAATATAAGATTTATCACTTAAAAATCTAAAAGTAATAATGATTGAAGTCCTTAAAAATCTTTGTTCTTTCCCATTGACTGATGAATAATCATGAAACTTACCTAGCAATATTTGACACTGCTCAGACTACAAGGTCCTCTGCCTTTGAAAGTAGGAATATAATTCGTAATACTTTAGTAATAATCAGCCATGCCATATTGAAATTACATTCAACAGCCTAATTGTGGTGTCACTAAAATGGATAGTTTGTGAGGCTTGAAGGAGAGTTTTAGAGCATTTTAATTTCCACCAATAGTGAGGAAGGTGCCACTATTTCCATTTTTCACAGAAACCATCCTTAAAGGAGGCATATATTTTGTCCAAGTTAAAGTTCTATACACTACCCTAGGGAAAAAAAATTATGTACTTTAAATTATCCATGTGCGTGTGTGTGTGTGTGTGTGTGTGTGTGTGTGGTGTATACTGTTTGTTTTCAAAAACATTAGTAAATGTGCTCTTCATTCTATTTATTATATGCTAAGGCACTTCATTTTGTAAAACCCAACAGTGCTATGAAAATATTAACACTACACTCTTTTCTTAGCAGAGAAACATTACATAGACGGACTCAATGTATTCAGACTTATATTCTTGCTGTTGTGTTGCTGGTTCGTTGAGTTGACAAGAACAATAACTCATACAAAAGAAACTAAACAGTGGTTCTACTTTGGTCCAGATGCAAGAAAAGGTTGTATCTCTAGCTTAATAAAATCACAACATTAGTAGTGTTAAAATTGGGAGTAGGGGGAGAGAGTAGCAGATTGAAACTGAAGCTGATACGAAGGCAACTCTAGGACCTGAGTGTTTCTGAACATAAACCTGGGGCTACACAACACAGAAGTGACATAGTTGTACTCTAATAAACTTCACCACCTTCATCATACATTGTTCTCTGTATCTATAACCTTAGTGATTTTTTTTTTTTTTTTTTTGGTTCTTGAGACAGGGTTTCTCTGTTGTAGCTCTGGCTGCCCTGGAACTCACTCTGTAGAGGCCTCGAAATCATAGAGCTCTGCCTGTCTCTGCCTCCCAAGTGCTGGGATTAAAGGCATGGGCTAGTACCACCCAGCTAATTTAGCGATTTTTATTGTCTTTGTATTTTACATTATACCATCTATTATGACATATGTGATCAAATATTTCAAGTAATGAAATGTAGAAAAGCGCATTTTTTTCAAATTTTTGTGCAATTTAAGCATCATAGCTGAGAAGAGATGGCACTTGCCTTTAATCCTAGCACTTGGGCGGCATACGTGGGCAAAGCTCTGAATTTGAGAGAAGTCTGGTTTACAGAATGAGGATATTCAGGACAGCCAGGATATGTAGAGAAACCTTGTCTTGAAATACAAAGAATCAAACAAACAAACAACAACAGAAACAAAACAAAAAATCCATATAGATGTATATAAACATATATACGCATATGTGTGTATATATATACATATATATGAATATATAAATATAAATATATAGTCTTGTAGGCTGTTCCTAATTCATAATATTAAACAGTTCCTTGGAGTTGATAAACTCAGTACCTGTCTTTTTGAGTTGCATTATTGCAATAACAGAAAAGTAGTAGATGACTCTAGGATAGAGAAGGATTATAGAATGTACAGACTAAGTCACCTTGTTCTAAAATTTGAACATTGCCAATGAGTCACTGTAATGACTGATTCTCATTTCATAAGGTTCACATCACAACTTGGTACGTCTTTTCTTTCATCTATTCTCATCCCCTAATATATTGAAGCAACTGTCAAAGGTTCCATAAGGATGGGGTAGAGTCTGATCAGACTGTGACTAAAACTTTTCTTATCCATGTGATCTCTTTTATTAAAAAGGTCTCCCAAGATTGGACCCAAGAGCTGGGCTTAATTAAAGTTATTTTCTTTTAGCTTAGAATATGAATTGCCTCTTCTCACTCTAAGGCCTTGCCTACCACTAACAGAAAAGATGAAGTCTAGGGGCTCAATTTTTTTCTACAGAATATGTGCCTTTGTCTTCAAATGAATTGCTTTAATTAAAATAACTTAGTGACCCTTTTCTTACTCTCTAAGCTATGATTTTTTTGAAGGCTTATATTTGCTGTTCGATAGTTAGAAAAACTACACTGAATGTCTTTGCTTCCCACTATGTTTCTTTTTTGTTAAATTTTATTCTGTATTTTATATATGTAAGAAGAAATCTGTATTTATATGTTAGCACCACAAACTTGACCATTTGAAACACCAGTGTTTTTGAATGTTTAGCACCTAACACAATGTTAATGATTTCATAGAATTTAAAGCATTCAAATGAAAGAAAAAAGAAAAACAGTTAAAAGCTATTTTACTAGAAAGTTTGTTCTTATTTCTGATTTGAAATTGCTTAAAATTCCTTGAAACTATTTTAAGAACATATCATTTTAAATGAAATATTCTATAATATAAGAAATTTCAAAATAATAAAGAGGGTGTGTAGGTTTTGTAAAGACTCATTATTTATTCATTCAATCAAAAATATTCATTGAACCATACAGCATGCCAGGAGTCAGTGTGGTGTGCCATAGATCAGTGACTAGAACTAACATATTTTCTTTCTTAAATAATCCTATTTCCCCTTGAGAGAAAAGAATATTGCACCCAAAGTTGCAGATAGAACAAAATGTGTATAATTACAAGCCATGTGAAAGAAAGAAATACCTTTTTAGCCACCGATTTCAAACCGAAAGGAGATGAAGGGAATTCATCATTAGCAGTAGCAAACAACAGAGAGTGCGTCTCTGGGAATAAAGGGTCCCTTAATCTGAAGAATTAGCTCCTGTGGAGCAGCTGTGAAGGAGAAAGTAATTCCGGACAATCGAAGCAGCAGGTGCACACTTAAAGGAAGATGCTCCTGAAGAATGATGTGTATAGAAACCATAAGTAGGAAGCATGGCTATAGAAAAAATGGATCAGAGCATGCATGTTCCCGAGTATGCTAATTGCCTGCCTCGCTGTGGTACAATAACTGACATAACTTATTAGAGGAAATGTTATTCTGGCTGACCATTAAAGATGTATCACTCCACCACTGCAGGTGTGTTTGGTGGGACAAAGCAGTTCATAATATGGCAACCAGGGAGCAGACAGAGGAGACAGAAAAAAGACATCAAGATAGAGTTCAGAGTGACTCACTTCCTCTAACTAGGCCTACCTCTGACCTTTTATCACTTCCCAATAATGCCATTGTACTATCAACCCATCAAGGCTTAATTGAGTCGTTTATATTAGATGCCTCATGATGAAATCATCACTGAAGACACCCTCACAGTCAAATCCAGAAGTGCACTAATAATCCCCTACATGTTTTTTAATGCATTCATAGTGGCAATCAAGATGAATTATGGTAATTTGGTCCCATGTCAACTTGACACACATACCCTTAAGCTAGTGTACTACAGTCATATATGAACTTCAAAACTTAATTCTAACCCCAATGTTCAACATTAACTCATCTTTTATGTAGTGGCTTCCATATTCTGTGTGCAATATCAAATTTTAATGCAGAATGCTAGGGAAGACAATTTACTGGATATAAGGCTTTTGCCACATTCCATGTGAGGGTAATGTGACCTTTTAATGCAGTGGTTCTCAACATTCCTACATGCTGTGACCCTTTAATACATGTCCTCATGCTGTGATGACCATTAACCATAAAATTATTTTTGTTGCTATTTCATAACTGTAATTTTTGTTACTGTCATGAATCCTAATGTGAATATCTGATATGAAAATGTTCTCAGATGACCCCTGTGAAAGGGTTGTTTGACCCCCAAAGAGGTTGTGTCCCATAGGTTGAGAACCAACGTTTTAATGTTTCATGACTAGCTGAAGATCTGATGTGTCTAGAGTGATCAGAGCGTATGTGACTACTTTACTAAAAATTCAACTTAGAAGTCAACGTCTGATGAGGATTAACTGTTCTAAACTGAACATGTGACACTTGGCATTACTGTGGCAAGAATAGATGGCAAGTAGACCATTTCATATTTACAAACATAGGTATACACTTCCATACAGGGACCAGCGGCTGATATTGGGCATCCATGCTGGATATAAAAATTTGAGAACCCGTACTTTATAGTATGCATAGCAAAAAAGGTTTAGAACTGCAGGAAGAAAGTAAATGAAAATCCATGATTATATAAATACTGTAGAAAGCAACGACAGCATATTTTAATAAAGTATAGCTCAATTTCCTGAAATGATGTTGGGGTGAGGTTATTTATGGCATGATGCACATTACATACCTCTGTACATTTTGAGATGAATAAGGACTGCAAAAATTTATAGAGGGAGAGAATCAAGAATTCTGGTTAGATCTAAACAGATAACAACCTTCTGAAGTCTCCTCATTATGGCTATACAGATAAAAAATCAGAACCTGACTTCTCCAAGGTAAACAAGTAAGTGCAGCTGCTCCTTATTGAAGGGGAATTAACACTCCACCTGCTCTGCATTGGCAATCTCCTCTTGAATTTCTCAATCGTTACTGAAGGTCTTCTCTGAAATTAATATGGTATCGGTGCTTCTAGAAGCCTTTGGAATGTGGAAGTGTGGTTCTCTTGAAAAAAACAGAGAGTGTAACAGTCAAAAATTATGGCAGACTCTGCAGAAGAGCATTCTGTCCAGATGAAGACTGGAACAACAGTCCATAGAAAAGCCACGCCTTGGCATTGCCCTGTCACACAGCATGGTCCAGTTTCCTTCATAAAATGCACACAGCTTTGTTTGTCTACTTGTTGCCATCCTTGATCGCCAGAATGTTAAAGAAAGTCAGAACATCGACTTGTTGTTCATTCTTTATTGATGGCATCTACATGGCAGCCAATTCAGACGGGCTCCGTCAATACAAAACTATTGAATGTGTGATTGAATGGATCATTGCTATAAACAAACTTCAGAAGTGGCCCAAGAGTGATAATTTGTAGGAATCTTTTAGGTCTTTAGTTCTACATAATTACAATAAACACAATTTGTCTTACTAACATCTATGAGTAGCAATGTAAATCCTGGAAAATAGTTGTGTTGTTGGAGTGAGAATTCACTACATCTTAGGACGGATTCAAAGGAAATATACAGTTGGTGTATGGGAGTTTGGTGTGTCAGATAACAGAGAAGACATTGGTGATGAAGGTAGCTAATACTTGGAAGAGAAGTCAGCAATGAGTTTATGCATCACCTTTTAATCTAAGTTATTTTTTTTCAATGAGAGTTTCCAGTGGAATGCACTGGGGTTCTGTACTTCAATATTTCACATGCTCTGTCTTCTATTTCTATCTTCCCACTAAAGCTGAGAGGAAATAGGCAAGTTTTAGAATAATGTGTGTGCATTATTCTAAAATTTCAAGTAGGAGGCTTAAAGAGGAGTTAATCAGTAAAATATGAATAAAAACACCAGACTAACTTTTTCCAATATGTAATTGTTTCTATCTATAATAGACTAAAGGTAGGCTTAATTTCACATGTTTTCTCTTAATATTTTTGACTGGATTTGATATTAGTTCCAAAGTAAGAAATCAGGGAAGTCAAAAACATCTCCACTAAAAGGAATATTTCCTATTGTCTGTCAGTAACTAAATTTGTTGAAAAATAAAGAAGTTATACTTACATAATTCTGATGTAAAGATATGTTATTTGCATATGTATAAGAAATAACTTTCTTTATGTATTATATGAGTATATTCATTGACATTTAGCACGTAATATGAATGTGACTATATATACATATATATATATATATGTATATATATATATATAGAGAGAGAGAGAGAGAGAGAAAGAGAGGTTAGTACACCTATGGGGCGTCTCACGAAGAGGGACAAAGAGACATTCTCAAACAAGAAAACTCTGCCAGACCTCAGCAGAGGGAACCATGGTCCTGGATAGCACCATGCTCAATCAGCAATAGAACCTGGAGCCTCTGAGCTCAGGTGTATTTATTAACTCAGAACTCCTCAGGTACAGATCATTAGTAATCAAATATCCCCTAAAGAAATCTAATACCTGTACACAATACAGAACTACCTAGACATCCCCTAACCCAACAGTACATAAAGCAATTATTTTATATATAACTAAAAATAAATTTCTGCAATAGGCATATATAATATATATACATTTTATATATTGTAATATATAATGTGTATATGTATGTGTGTGTGTGTATATATATATATTAATTTAAACATTTTCTTTAAGACTTTATCCCTGTCCCTGACTACTACCCACCAAACACAGGATGCTACAGACCCAACTGTGTAGTTACTCCACATTGAGAACCAACAGAACAGAACAATGTTTCTCAAGTATTTCCAAGTTAAAAAAAAGTCTGATCCCTGCTAAAATGAATTAGATGAATATTGGTACTTATGAAGTTTGAGTGATTGTAAAGATTTTAAATCTCTCTCAAAATTATATCCATGTTTACTTCTATGGGTGATGTAGATGTAGCTCAGTGGTAGTATAAATATTTAACATGTTCAAAACTGTGATTAGGGCCTGAATCCAACCCATAACACCAATATAAATAATTAAATAGATGATATATAGATGATACACACACACACACACACACACACACATATATATATATATATATATATATATATATGCAACATATATAATCTGTAGGGTTCCTGAGGTTCTGAAGATTTTTTAAATTTAGTACCTTTGATGCTATTGAGGGTTTTATAGCTTACTTTGCCAATATACAGGAAGATGCACCATGATTTGATAACAAAATGAATTTCAATCTTCAGGAGGAAGAAGAGCTCTGGCTCTCAGTTCATACTTAGAAACATACCATAAGTAGAATAATAACATATTTGTAACTGATAGCAGTGTTCCTGGATTTTCGGTTGATAATAAACTCCATAAGAGCGGGCTACTTGTTAAAATGCTAGATATTTGTGTAGCTTTGTACAATTGTTAGTACCTAACACAGAGTCAATTAGTCATCGCATGGCTCTTGCTTTTTTCCAGTTTATTTCTTAGTCAACAGTTATAACTTACAAAATTATAGAGAAAAGAATTGTAAAGATCTGCATTGTCTTTTCTAATAAAGACATGTAAAAGGGAATCTGCAGTGATGTAGCTTTACAAAACACAAATGTTACTAACATACTTATGTTAACGAATCCTATTATTTTTCAGAGGATGACTGCTTTTTGTTTTGACAATGGTGAATTCCCCATTCTTCTCTCCTTATGAACTCGCTTCTCACTTAGTCCAGCCATGGCATATGGTCAAGTCTTGATTGTTTGTGAATGGATTATCTGCCTTGTCTATTACCCACATCCACTTGGGAATGACTCCAAAACTAGCTGAGCAGCTGCTCACACATCTGTCTTCTCCCACCAACATGGGATCCCCACAGAGACTTTCTCCTTCTAAGAGCTCACACAACTGCTCATTTGCATTCTCTTCCAAAATAGCTCTGCCTGATCTAGCCTCCAGCCTTGTGGAGTGTAGGAAAGGAAGAAAATCATCAGACATATTTTTTATGTTCCATAGACTTTAGACTTCCTCTCTCTACAGTAATGGGTATTTTGTTGCTGTTTTTGAACTATGACCCCACCTCAGGGGTGCATACTGTTGTCTTCCAGAATATGATGGAGTTATGTGGGTAATGAGAAAAGTGAAGGAATCATAAAGGTTTCAGTAAAGTACTCAAAAAGAAACATTTAGATTTTACACCACACATTATGGTAATTTAAAAACATATTCATAAAGGTTTTTATGTTCCTTCCTTTCAAAGTTGGTAACCATGGACCTTGACTTTGACTTAAATAAACAGCCAGACAACTCACTGTGGCAGAAGTGATATAAGATCTGTATGCTATGCAACTACTGCCATTTACCAGAAGATTCTCACTAATGAATAGAGGCACCAGAAAGTCAGTTTTCTTCAAGACCTCAATATTTAGAGGAAGCCCCCAAAATACAAACTGGAACAATATAAACGATGTATATAGAAACAGAGCTAAGCAGTCAGCCTCTATCCATTCCAATCTCTCTGCTCCCAGTCCCATCTGATATCAGTGAAGGTCATTCAATACCTGCCCAAACTATCTTGAGTTTCTGAACTTACATTTGAAAAATATTGGCTACCGCATTCATCTTAAAACCTTAAGTCTGAGGATATACTGTGCAACAGTGAGTGCATACTTTACCCTATTAATTCCCATTCTCTTGGTTGGTTTTGCCCATAACTTTGAGTCATCTGAAAGGAAAACCTTGAGTGAGGGATTCCTTAGATCATATTTAGTTCGTGAACATATCTATGGATAATTGTTGTGAAAATGGATTGGTGCAGGAGGATTCAGCCTGAAGTGGGGAGCACCATCTCTAGGAAGGTAGTCCTGAGCTATATAAGGAACAAGCCAAGCATTAGAGTGAGCAAGCCGGAGAGGAAATCAGCAGTCTGAATTTCCCCGCAGTTCCTGTCTGCAGGTTCCTATTTTGAGTCCTGCTCAGACTTCCCACAATGATGGATAGTTAAAGTATAAGCCAAAGACACCCTTTCCTCCTGAAGCTGTGCTTATAAGGAGGGATTTAAATAGCCATAGAATCAAACTAGAACAAATATATTTTCATTACTGTCATTAAATTATCAGATTCTTTACTTGTGGGAAGTTTATGCAGAGGCCCACTAGCATGTGTATCTCTATTTTAGATAACAGACAGATGCTTACACACACACACACACACACACACACACACACACACACATACACACACACACACTGACAGTTTTCTAAGTTGGCCTGATTTATAATGTATGCATTATCCTGGACTCCTACAATATACAGAATTCCGGTGAATGAATGGATTGTGGATGAATAAATGCAATAACATAAATGACTAAAATGAAGAAAATGAAATATTAAGATGAAGTTTTGAACCAAAAACATGGTTTATTAGGGTTTGGTTGTTGAAGAACAGGCAGGCAGGGTGACTTTGAGAACATTATTTCCCAATCATTATGTTTCTGTGTTATATATCATTTCAAGGCTCTGCATGATGGTACAACCTGAAATGTCTATGCCCAAAAACCATTAGGTAAACTGAGAAGACTTCAAAGTTCTATGTACTGAGGGCACTTAGGTTCTCAAACATTTAATGAATTAATAAGTACAAGCA
Organism: Cricetomys ansorgei; assembly: GCA_026225945.1. Classification (NCBI taxonomy): domain Eukaryota; kingdom Metazoa; phylum Chordata; class Mammalia; order Rodentia; family Nesomyidae; genus Cricetomys; species Cricetomys ansorgei. The sequence continues at coordinate 29,648,502 of JAMJFZ010003163.1, forward strand.
AACTCATAACAAAAACAAAATTGTAAACCTTTCTTGAGATGACATTTGGACTCTGGGTTTCCAACAATTTGAATGTTGATTTGCCTCAGGGTACTGACAAAAACTAACTTATTGTCACTTTGTGCCATCTGTGTTCTCGTTAGGGCCTAGCAGCAAGAGTTGCTTTTATTTGATAAATAATAAATTCAATGAATCTTTGTAAGTCTAACACTGTGAATGAAGGCAAATAAGACAAGAAAAGAAAAAGAGGACAGAGCTGTGCTCTTCAAAATTTTATGCTACAAAATTTTATGAAGACCATTATGCCAAATATACATTAAATGGATTTTGCTAAACACCATTTAGGAGCCTAGTACTAGATACTAGTAGCTAGAGGAGGTACCAGATATGGACTTTTCTCTAACATCTTTTCTTTCTTATTGCAGTGATGAAGATAAAACCACATGATTTCATTCTAGGTTTGTTTCCCATCATGGATTTGCTCTATCTCAGATGACATTAACCCTCACTTCTCTATGGTTTATTAATATATTACATATTATATAATTATTATATAATATATTAATATATTACAAAGATTCCATCATTCCACCTTCTTTTTACAATTGCAGTCAACACATTGAAGATAGCTTGCATTTACAGATTTCTGTACCTTTTACAGGACTTACTAAAACGCACTGTGCATAATGGCTAATGGCCCGGATTAATACCCTGGATTAAGAGTTAATGAGAAATACATCTAATGTCAGATTATCTGACCATGTTTACTTTTTATTTTTCTGTGACCAAATACCCTCAAGTACAAATGTAATACTAGTCTGTAATATCACTGACCATATGTGAATCTATTTTTTAAAAGGCTCAGCATAATAAAATTTTATATTAAACACATAATAAAGTATTTCTATGAGTTTACATCAATTTCATTTTACCTGGTTCTCAAAATACTTCTTTAAAATTGTTAAGTGCAATCTTAGTAGGTCCTTTTTTAAAAATGAATCATGGAAGTTTAGACATATTAGTTGAGTGACTGGTGTTGAAAATTCAACATTCTAATTTTATATACAGGTTACTCTAAAATTCCAGAGATACATTATTTCCCTGAAAAGTTTACATATGTATGGGTTAGTGTTACACAGCAAATAATTTTAGAGGCTGAAATGATGACTCTGTGTGAACTGCTTGGCACACAAACATGAATACCTAAATTCAGATCACCAGAATGGGTGTAAAGCACCAATGTGTGTCAGGTGAATAGTATTTGTGTTGACGAGTTCAAGGTCAACTTGACACAAGATTATCTGAAAGGATGGAACTACAATTAAGAAAATGCCTCCATAACTTCCAGACATAGGGCATTTTCTTAGTTAGTGAATGGTGGGGGAGGTCCCAGCCCATTGTGTGTGGTGTCTGAGCTGATGGTCCTGGGTTCTATAAGAAAACAAGCTGAGCATGTCATGAGGAGTAAACCCAAGCAGCTGCCCTCCGTGGCCTCTGCATCAGCTCCTGCATCCAGGTGCCAGTCTCACTTGAGTTTCTGCTCTGACTCCCTTCACTGATGGACTACAAACTTAGAGGTAAAAGTCAAGCAACCCCTCTCACCCCACATTGCTTTTGGTCGTTGTGTCTCATTTCAGCAATAGTAACCCGAACCACGTCATCATTTTTCCTCCTTTCATTTATACCTCACATCTACTGTTTTGTGACATTTCCGGGAGAAACGCGAACAAAGATCTATTCAACTTGAACAGGGCATCTACGGCACAGGAACAGAATATTATCCTTAAACTTGGCTTAGCAAATCTGTATTTTTTTTGGGGGGGGTGTTTACTTACAGAAACATGGATGACACAAAGGAGCTGCACCAATGACAGGATGGTGACAACTCACTTCCTATTTCTCCCAGGTTCATCCTCTCACCCCTGTGACCTAACCCCCCCAAAAAACTCCCTCAAAACCCAAAACAACAAAATGAAACAAAACAACACCCCCAAAGAAAGCCAAAGGAACAAAAATAAAAGAACAAACCAAAACAAACAAACAAAGCAAGTCCATTCTGTGTGGCTGGAACCAGGGACATCGCCATGGTTTTCGGTAACAGCCAACAGCAGGGATCTCAAGCATTAACATGATTTCCAGTAGCGAACAGATTATAAACATCAGCTTGGCAATCTAGAGGTTGCTCAGATCACTGCCATCAATGTGGCCTTTGGGAACATCAAGGCTCAGGGACATCCACGTGGCTTCCAGCTGTCGCGGGGACCATAGACATCAACCTGGTCTCTGGAGACAGCAAAGATAGCAGAAGGCTTTTGAGGAGATTTAACCTAGAAAAGGAAACATTCTTCAGCTCTTATATCTTGTTATTGCTCAGAAACAGAGTGTTTTCGCAACAATTTGGGCAGCACGTTTTGGGGCAGGACCTGCCGATACTCCAGACTATTCCCTGGGCCCAATTTTCATGGTGGCAGCCTGCAGGCAGTGCTCTTCACCCCTCAGCAGGGCTAGCAACTGGAACAGCAGTAACAGAGGCTTTATGCCAACGGTTAGGATGAATACTGACACCATCCAGGTAGACATCAAAGGGGTGAGGCAGCCCCAGTGGTGGCCCAAGTCTCCCGGAAGCCAGGGGACTGGCCCCACTCATCAACCTCATGCTCTGCCATGCGTGCTATGTCTACAGCTCGGTTTTACTCTGCCACGTGGTGCCATTCCCTTCTGATATTGCAGTCTCAGTCTCCTCTTCTGGTTTGCTTCCTTCAGGCTGCGAGCTGACTTGCAGCCCCAGCCTGGTAGGTAGCAAAGAGGTGAGATTGTGGTCCTTGCCTCCCAGCAACCCTAGGTCCAAGCCCACTTGAGAATGACATGCAGATCCATTGCTTTTCCAACCAACTTTAAAACTTGAAGTTTTCCTTGCCGGACTGGACTCCAGCATCGCTTCTCATGTTCCCTGATGTGTGAGGATCAGGGGGCGACTGGAATGGAGACATCTGGAGTAGCTGGAGCCCTGTCGGGCTCTGCACACCGCTCAGACACCATCTTAGATGTGGGATTAAAGGAATTTTAAAATGTTCTGTTATTTAAAAGAAAATTGCACCATTGACCTTATTTTATAAAACAAACAATTCAGTTTCAGAAACGCTGTCCTGAAGATATCCTATTTGCAACTGGTAATGTATCTAAAGCCAGTTATGTCTAACCGCAAAGTACATTATTTGTGAAATCCTTTCCGTGGCGAAACCAGTTTAATTGTCAATGTCTTATAGTTATTTTGCATGCCAGTATTATTAATTATATGAGGAAAATGAAAAATTACCATGTCATTTATTGTGAAGATATTTACTTTTGGAAAGATGTAGAAATGGTTCTTAGTGGATCAAAATGTGCCAATGCCCATATTATCATAAGATTTTTAATGTCCAGTATACACACAAGAGAATTTAGGTTACATTTTGCCACATTGATTCATTTTGGGATACAGAAAATTGGACCAAAGCTAAGATTTTAGGATTGTGTAGTGATTCTAATGAGAACAGGGTGGTTGGGTAGGATATGGTAGATTGAGGGGTTCTCTGTTAGTGCCACCCACTGAACAGGATAGATGATAGAGGCCATAGGAGGCTAAACACTCATAATTAGGGTCTGTAGAGTGGGTTTATTACCATTTTCCTTCCATTGAGAGTTTGTCTCCTTTGATGTGTTTTCATTGCCAGCTCCTTTTATTTTAAACATTGAGCATGATGCAAAGGTAATATCTAAATTTTCAGGGGATGTTGATAATGTACATCTCAGTGGAGAGAGCATTTGGCACGGACTGGTAGTACAAGTAGAAGAGCAAAGGCTAGTATATCAAAAGAAAAATTAACTGAAGAAGAGAAAAAGAGACATACACATACACACATGCATGCACACCAAATAACTCATATAAATGAAAGAAATAGAATGACTAGAGAAATGAATTCAATGTGAACATTCTCCTTTGAATCTGTTGAAAAATATTCTATACATCAGGGCCATCTAAGCATTTTGTTTCAGACAGGAAAATATAGGTTCTTCCCCTTTATCTGATTTGAATGATGAGGCAGTATATTCTGAGGGGGAATAATTTAAATATATCGTAAAGTTATGAAAGGTAATTGAATAACTCAAAAGTCTAAGGAATGACTAGTAGCTTAACACTGCTGGGAGAGAGATCATGAGACAATAAATTTAATATCTCACCAGGGTTTTCTTCTGAATCCCCCTTGTCTCCCCTGCTTCCATGCTCCCTATCGAAAGCATTCAGAAGAAAAACACATGCCATAATGTAGAAGATATGTATAGAGCTTAATATAGAGTAAAGTGGGGCACTTTTCAGGTTAAGAGGGAAGAGACTAATGTGCCCGCCCACATTTTAAGTAGACTTTGTGTTTATCCAAAGTCCTGAGAAGATATATCTGAGATATGTCTTTCTGTTCAGTTGATTGGTAGATGCTTTTATGGGAGGGGACAATGGTATGAATTTCTTCTTTAGAAGAAAGTTTACAGCTGGTCCTCATAAAGTTCAGATGGCTGCCTATTAGTGAGCTCCCAGACAGCTCATGTGGCTTTATCTCCACCCCTATCCAGAAATATGACTCAGATGTCATTCTGTTGACCATTAATGAGAGTCCTCAAATTTCAGTTTTTGGTTTTATAAGCTGCTTACTGTGAAGGAAGAGTGTATCCTCAAAGGTCTTTAAACCTACTAATATCTTTCTGGTTACTAGCAGCTGTAGTAATAAGATAAATCTGGGAATGCAGAGTGCCCAGAGCAACATAGTTAATCCTTCAGTTACCATTAATTATTTCACAATGAAGAAAGCATCAGGCCATCAGGCCATGGATATGTACCCATATCAAACATCAGTACCACCTACAGACTTTATTATTTACTTTTAAAATGATTTTATTAAATTTTATTGTTTATTTACTGTGATGGTGGTGGTGGTGGTGGTATGTGTGAGTACCTGTATACTTGGATCTCACATGTGGAGGTCACAGGACAGAAAACTGGCATGATTAGATTCTCTCCACCCTGTGCTTTCCAAGAGTCAGACTCAAGTCATCAGGGGCGGCAGCAAACACATTTACCCATTGAGCCATCTGTCCAGTTTCCCAGTCTAAATTAGGTCCAAGGAATACAAAGTAACTCACAGGGCAATAATCCTTAGATATTCTTCTCCCTAAGAATCATCAGTTTAGCAACCCTAATTTATCCATCACAGGTCCACAAACAGCAATTACTTGCTAACATCCTAATATGGCATTCTCTCTGTCTGTCTGTCTCTGCTCTGTCCCTCGGTTTTTGTCTCTGTCTCTCTCTGTTACCCCTCCATTTGTCCTTTGTGACCTCCCCTTCTCTTCCTAATAGAGCACTCATGACTTCTGCTTTTGTTATGCAGCCTGGTTAATGCTATGAATATACTTTTTTTTTTTTTCAAAAGAGTGAAGACACTGTAGTGTTATTCTTGATTCCTATTAAGCTCTGAAAGGAAGACAGAAACTGGAACATTCCTGGAGGTTTAAAGTTCAAATGTAACACATTTACATTCCAATAATCTTCCTTGTGTGGGTTGCATTCTTCCTTCTCCACCCCAAAAAAAAAAAAAAAAAAAAGTGTAGGAACAGCAGAATTAAGCAAACTCTTCCAGGGCTCTCTAAAACGTTCTCAAAAGATGCTGCCCAAGCCCTTCAAGCATCTGCAAATGATGCATCACAGCTGCACCAAAGTCCCTGTTGTCCCTACATTAATGCCACTGGTCACAAGCAGCTTCAGGGTCAGGCACTGCATATCCCATGAGAGAATGCAATTCTTATTCACAGAATACAAGACATGTTTGTTGAGAATGCCTGTGGCAGTTAATCTAATTTGCCTGGGGGTGGGGTGTAGATCTCAGTCCAAAATGGTCCAATCTAGGTTCAAAGACATTGGTGTAGCTAACTTTCCTTTAAGTTGTCCACTCTTAAAATATTTTTCTTTGTTTTCTTGGAAAGTTTGAATCTGTTATACATGCTCCTTCTATTTATATCCCACAAGCTGTCAATATATTCTTACAGAAGATAAATTCAAATAAAATGCAGGGACCTTGGACCTTGGCAAAGTTCCTCTTTCCAAGAAGTAATGCTGCATTAATCATTTAAATATATGCAAGTAGCAGACACCTGAGACCTCCGTGTGCTATAAGGAATAGAGATACCAACAATGGCTCTCAAGTGTCTACCTATGACCAGCCCAAGGACCTCCAGCATTCCTTAATCAGAAACCTGACTTTTTCACTTTCTGTGGAGCCTCCTACAAGCTTCTTCTTTCCTTTCTTGCAATATAAGTTTAATGATGATCGTTACTTGTGATTAATAATATGACCATAGGCACGCAATAACAGCACATTACAAGTATGCAATGTGTCCAATTGACATTTCATTTTCATAGGTGAAATTTCCAGGTATTGAACACACCCTGGTTTTAAGGAGGGTTCTTAAATGTTATAGCAGTCCCAGCGTACACGTAAGAATTTCTGTGTAACAATTTACAATTTTCTGAATTTCCATTGAACGCTTCCACTTCTTAGCTCCTAATTTAACACCAGTTAGGTCCTTACACCTTCTATTTACAAATAATTATAAAAGAAGTTACAGTCAACAATCTTGTGAGGAGCAATTACTACTGAAAAACTTGATATTTTTGTCTTCAAATGAATGTTTCTTTCAAAATTGGATCTCAAGGTATTTGTCTCTGCATTTTATAATATTTACTTCAAATACAAACAGCATTTTATAAACTTTACTGAAAATATATTATTATTGTTCTATTAGTCTTTCTTTCTTGATTCTTTTCTTGATTTCTAGATTCCTGTTTTTGTTTTGTTTTGTTTTGTTTTTGTTTGAGAACTGATATGTTCCACACAAAGAAACTGCAGAAGTCCATTCAGGCTAAGGAAAACCACAACCACTCAACTCTTTCTCTATTTCAAGTTCCACCCATTCAGAAGCCTCTTCGTGCTAGCTGAATGAGTTTCAGAAATCAAATTTATTTGAGTCTTAGTTTCCTCAATGTCAAATAAAAATAATAGTGTTTTTCACAGCATGAATTCTATTAGAGAAGGTATATAATGCACAAAAATTAGAAAGGCTATAGCAAAGTCTTAGTGATATTTAGTTCATGACTTTTACTTAGCTACTTGGTATTAGCCAAAAAGGCAAATGTAAAAAAAGAGCAAATCCCCATTGATGACCCATTTTGAGGGTTCAATCAATCATTTTAGATCACGTTAGAGGATACAGAGGATCTGCATCTGTGGTCACCACATGGTGATGGTCATGGACCGGATGCTGCCTTCCATGTACATAGGCCATTAACAATTTCACATGTTTGGCTTAATTCTACTCCTTTTTCCTTGCTTCCCAGAAGTAGAGGAACTACTTAGTCTGATTGATGAGTTTCGACAGGGAAATGGGGCATGTAAAACCTACATATTCATTACATGTCTCCTGACAATTGTCTTACTGTTAATCTCATAGAGTGTGTCACTTGTTCCATGTCCCACAAAATCTTGAAGTCCCAGGCCCTCCTATAGGGACGGTTATCATTTTCTATCAATTCCTATTGCTGGCTGGGTAAGTGTGACAAGTTCTGAGTTGGAGTGTTAAGGGGTCCACTTGCTAACAGTAGATTGCATAAGGTTTGGGTATAAAACTATTTTCGTTATGAATACTTTGCTTGGACTACCATAACATTATACAGCAGAATATGTAAAAATAGAAACATATATTCTTATAGTTGCATAACTCAAATATCCAAGATAAATGTGTGAATAGATTAGATGGTTCCATTCTCACGGTATCTCCCACGTGGCTTTATTCTATATTTGTACCTCCTCAGTGGCTCTTCTTGTACTGGTACCCACAGTACTAACCGACAGTATCATTTTGATGACTTTAATTAATCTTAAACACCTGGGTAAGAAACTGTTTACCAAAATGATCCCTTTCTGCTACTAAAAGATTTGAACACATGGACTATCAGGAAACATTCTGGGTCCAATTTTTTATATTAGACTTATACATATCTATGAGACTCTATTATCTGAGATGTTTTGGATCAAAGAACCAATTTCTAGCCTGTTTATGGTGGTATTTTTCATGGAGAAAATAAGTCAATATTAACTGGGGCCAGGATCAGAGAACTATGAGAAGTAGGTGATTTGAGTCAGTTCAGAAGTCTTTTGCCTCACACAAACTAACAAAAACCCTCATCCAAGAGAGCTTAGAGAGGTAAAAATTATAGATCCAGGGAGCATAAAAGATCAGAAGTTATGCATTTCTTCTCATCTACTCAACTATGACCTAATGAATCCCTTAATAAATACATCACCCTGATCTAAGACTATAGTTGCATGAATGATGTTAATGTTTGCTTAATTTTAATTAGATCTGTAAACAGGAATGCATAGGGATAGACAATCCTTTGTTACATAAATCTACAATAGCAAAGGCACAAAATGATTTACATATTTAACTCTCTGTTAACATATATTACATAATTAACTTAATATACTAGATGTCACAAATACGTTTTCATTTTAGAAGGTCTGGAAAAAGAGGAGACCTTTAGTGACATGCTGCCATTCTGAACATTCATTAAAAATAAGATACGAGGTATTAACATGACTCTCTTTAGAGGCAGAGCTCACATGCATCGTAACACTATCAACAGGAAAATCAGAAACTAGAACTTCAACTATGAACCTTCAAGTCAAGACACTGAAACAAAAGTTCTAAATTGCAGATGCTAGCACACCATCAGGGAGCTTCCCATATGGACAGTTCTACAAAAGCTTTCTAGGTCAATGTTTGGTGCAATTGTTTGTTCTATAAAATGTAATGATACTCTAAGAAATATTAGTAAATGATAGCAATGATAGAAACAACTAAACAAATAACCCTGCAGAGCACTTCTGTGCCAGTTTGGGGTCCTAAGAACAATGCTTATTAATACCTTGAAGGGATGTATTCTCGTCACTCTTCATCTACAGATTAATCACAACACAGCTTGTTGTAGGGAGTATTATGTTCAAAGTCAAACCAAGGTACATCTAGATATGTGTCTTTTACCACTAACCCTTACTGTTACTACTACCTGCTACCAGCTCCTGGGTAGATCTAATAAAAGTAATTTTCACAGTTTCAATGGCACCCTTTCTTGTAGCCTGTCTTTTTATTATATGATGATAAGTAACTTTCTGGGAACTGCCTGCTTTGCATATTCTAATGTGAAAGTTAAAAAGAAGGCATCATTTGGAAAATTGTGGATGCAGACAGAGTCACAGAGTATTAACTCTATTCCCTATAAAATAAGTGTGCCCTTAGAGTGCACACTCCTCTGAAATAGGATACCAGAGACAAGAGATCACTGTGATTTATCTGAGATCCTCTGTCCATACAGAAACATCAAAGAGAATTGATTCATTTATATTTTTGTTTGTTTTTCGGATCAAATCCAGTCCTCATCCACCACCACCCCTGCTCCTCCAGGAGATCAAATACACTCTAATATTAACGCTTTTCTTTTTTTTTAACTCTCTGAGTACGATTGGTTGCTTCCCATATGCACAAAGGTATAACATACCATTCACTGGGACACGGGTAAACAACTATGGACCACACCATAGAAGAAAACTGCTTTTTCTCTTCCCAGTGGCCTTCCACTGATAACCGCTCTTCAGCTAGTAGTAGGGCCTTGTGATACCCTTCTCTCTTCATGCTGAGATTTTGTCTGGCTTGATCTTGCGCACATCCCACTCCTGCAGTCACAACTACTGTGAGTTTATATGTGCTTCTGCTCTGTTTTTTTCCTGAAAACACTATTTCATTGTTGTCAACCATTCTATCTTTAATAAGACTTCTGTTGTGCTTTCTTCAACAATGATCTCTGAGCCTTGGGAGGGAGATGTATATGCCCATTTGAGCTTAGCAATCAACAACTGGGTTGTTGTTGTTGTTTGTTTGTTTTTGTTTTTTATTCTCTGCATGTTGACCAGCTGTTTGTGTGTTAATCATTATTTATTGCTAAGAAAATCTTCTCCAATGAGAGTTCTTATATATCTATTGAATATCTATCTATTCATGCATCTATCTATCATCATCATCATCATCATCTCTCTATCTCAATACACACACACACACACACACACACACACAAACACAGGAGCTCTGAGATGACAACCAATTCAACATCTTACAATAATTTTGGAGAAACAGCCAGGGGATGAAGAAGAAGAAAAAAAAAGATAGAGAGTAATGTATTATTCAACCTTCTTTAAGAATCCTGCATGTCAAGTATGTCCTAATTAAACTGTTCTTGAATTACACAGCATAGGAGAAAAGCTTACTTCTATTCTGATACTTTAAAATTTTTCTATTCTGTATTGCTGTGATGTTATTCGTATTGGTGCAAATGATGTTAGTTAGTGATAAGATGTTAGTCTTATTGGTTTTTTCTGGTGGGCATGCTTGTTTCAATTTTTGTTTTCCTTGTTATGAGACAGAGAAACAGATATGAAGCTGGGTGAGTAGGGAAATGGAGAGGATCTTGGGAGATCCCAGAGAGCAGGAAAACATGATCAAAATATACTGACCAAAAAATAACTTTAATGGCTAAAATTTGAGATCAATTCCATTTGTAAACATAATAATGATGAGCCATCATTACATTGTGGATGAATATATATCATCCTGAGGTTCTGAACACATAACATTGTCAATGGTGATAATTCTTACTCACTTCACTGTCTATGTTGTCTAGATACATGCATTTTTTTCTACTGGTTTTAAAGCAAATTATACCCTGAGCTATGCAGGAGTTAAGTGTATTTTTTGAGGTCCTGACATTAGGAAACCTAACTTTAGTTTGTCTTCACAATCTTTATAAAAGGGAAGAGAAAAATTAAAGAAGCTGTTTTCAAACAAATATCCAAGGAATATTCAGCAATGTTTAAGCTTTATAATTAGCACCATCAGATGTGAAAGAGTTTATAACACAACTATAAGAATTAAGTTCAAGATACAACTTTCTCCTCTATTTTGGGGTTACCTTTGGGTATCTCTTTTAATTTATTGTAATTTTTCATATAAAAAAAGAAAAGAATAAAAATTGTATGAAAATTTAGTTATATTAATGGCATTTAAAATCACTGAATTATGTACAAAATAGAATACTTTGTATTCTTGCATTTTATAGAATAGCTGACTTCTCAGAACAGAAACTTTGTTCACCTTAAAGTTCTTCTGTACAGGCATAAATTGGAAATGAACATAAGCCTGCAAACTTGGTAATGAGTATTGGTTCAAAATTCTCCTTTGGCGTATATGAAAATGTGTTAAAAAATAAAACATATTTGATAGGCACAAAGACACTTTTCAACATAAGCATAAGCGAAGTGTCAAACACCAACATAATATAAATTATTTTGAGGGTTTTAGTCACAGCACATATGTACTTTCTCCCGTTTCTACACCAATACCAAATTCTAGCAGCATAAGATCCACTGCAGAATAAATTAAAGGAATGTGAGTATAGCTTTCATCACAAAATATACATTCCTAAAATGTTCAGCATAAATTACATATTTCTCTTCCTATTCTAAATCCACATGGGAAGCCCACATTTACAGATTCATCTTAGGTTATCTGTACTTGAGGCAACAATGGCTACAAAATCTACAGCCCTCATAGAGGTAACAACTTGATATTGAAAGGCTGGAGAGAATCCCAATGAAATAGTTATTTTACCTTTCAGTACCGTTAGTCAACATTTTCCCCATTGACAGATGAAATCTTCTATAACTAGTATGAAAATAAATGCAGTCAACCCCAGGCAAGCTGCAGGGCTGAATGTCTGGTTCCTTCCTTAAAAGAAAATGCAGGTTGTGTTGGCAAAATAAAAAGGTACTAACCAGACAAGTGTAAAACCATCAACTTTGATCCACTTTAGCTGGTACAGCTGTATCTCTGGAAGCTTACTTGGAATTCTTGAATTTTTAACAAATTTGCCAATTGATTCTTAACAGGTTCAATAATCATTCATATGTATAACGTCTCTATCTCTAGCAGTTCCTTGCATGTCATCTAGAATAGTAAGGAAATTTATCAATATCTGAAGACATGTAGCTCTGGGAAGGAAGAAGGGAGGTGTCCTCATCATTCTGCTTCTAGAAACTTCTTGGTGTTGGCATATACATGAGCCTAAGTGATCAAATATGGAATGCTTATGAAATAGCTACTTATTCTCATCAAATAAACAGTCACCACTGCTTTATCTTGTATGTCTGCTGGATATTTTAGCGATCTTTTTTTCATGGGATAAAGGAGAATGTCTGGGTATCTTTAGTCCGCCATTTTGACCACGTAAGTAATGAAGTTCAGGGAAGCAAATCTAAGATCTGGAAGTAATTAAGTTTCTCTGAGTCTGAGTCAAGTCTTACTTCGTGTTTGAATTCCAGGAGGCTCACTACCTCACTACCATATGAAATGGAATCCACCTTAACCATTTCTCTCTCAGACAGGTCTACCCAATCTTGCTCCAAAGGTACATTGTATGGCATATTCCCTCAAGTTCAGGAATCCTCATATCTTTGCTAAGACTGCAGCCTGCCTCCTCAAACATATAAAATGAAATCAATTTATATGTGAATACAATCAAGGGAGTTACAAATGGAAGACATAACTGCTTACCCAGAGTGCCTCTTTGGGAAGCCACTAAACAGCATTTTAATACCCGATATCTCCTATAGACATATTTATGATGCAGCTTTATTTTTATTTTTATACAATTTATGAAAATCAATAAATAATTGCTCAGGTTATCTATATATAGTCAGTTAAAGGTTTTACAAAATTTGAAGAGTGTACAGTTTGAAATCAGAGGATCCTATTTAAGGGTAGAATTCTGAACTGTAGCATGGTAGCATTATGATTGCTGGTTGTTACCCACTGCATATGAGTGTTGTAAATCTCTCCTCATGTCTAGCGAGGACATTGGTTGTCAACCTTCCTAAACTACTGAGACCCTTTAATAAAGTTTCTCACATTGTGGTAACCACAACCATAAAATTATTTCTGTTGCTATTTCATAACTGTAATTTTACTACTGTTATGAATCATAATATTAATATCTGATATGCAGATGGTCTTAGGTGACTTATGAAAGGGTTGTCTAAACACCCCCCACCCCCCACACACACCCAAGGAGCCATGAGCCACAGTTTAAGAACTGCTGAGCAAGGACAACAGAAACGTCTTTAGACAAAGTCAAATGTTGCCTCATGCCATTGCAAAATAACCTCGAGCTAATAATCCTGGATACTTTCACAGAACTAAGCAGTCTTCACTGTATGGAGAATGAGCAACAAGATTTGAATGAGACGCAAGCCTGGATGTTAGCCTACACTTTCCCTGTCCTAGGTTAAGGCAATATATTTTTAGCTGAAAGAGTCAAGAAATAATTCTGGTAGATTTTATCCTTTAATATATGTTTCAAGCTATCTAGCTGGTAAGATACCCAGCATTTACAGAGGTAGATTTGTGTCTAATTGCATTTATCTGTATAAATAATTAAGAATTCTCTTCGATAAGTAATTTTTTGGTAACTGATTTCTTCAAAACACATTTTGCCTCTCTCCTCTAAGAACTGCTGTGAAATTTGACTTGCTCCCTAATGTAAGTTTGATATAACGAGAAGAACATTTGCTCTGTAGAGGATCCCTGTGATGGTGATGGGGTCGTTTGTACCTGATGCATTTTCTGTGTCTCCATGAGCCAGCAGTGGTTGTGCATGGTTGAAAAGAGTGAGAAGTTTAAATAACTTTGGACAAGAAATTTCCCAGCTGTTTGGGGGACTTGAAAAAAAAATCCCACACTGAGCATAAATGCAGGCCATGTGCGACTTCTGGCCACACTCAGAAGCACTCTAGAAACAGCAAGACAAAACTAACTCAGGTCCTTACTTTTTCACTATGCTACATTCCATTGTATAGATTCAATACACTCTTGAAAACTCTTGCCATTCTGCTCTCTATGTTTTTTCCATATATTTTTCTTTTACTTAGTACTTAAAATATTCTTGGCACAGTATGTGGTCTGGTGTTCCAAAATGAATTAGACTGGGAACCATCTCATCATGCATTGTAGTAACTGGCATGAACAGGAACAGGTAATCTCATGGCGTGGACAAAGGATAGTCATTCACTCATGGTAGTAATTAGTTTTCAAAGAGGGGACAGAAATATAAAGAAAAAGTACTATTGGAACGCAAAAGCAAAGGCTATTACATACTTCTAAAAATTATGTAATAGACAATGACCTAAGGAAACCATGCTTTTTGCAGTAAAAACTGAATACTGCACAGGGTTGGTTAAAAGAAAGATAAGTGGCCTGGCAATGGAGATGTGGAAGCAGAATCCAGAAGGAAATATTTACTATAACCAAGCCAAACATGGAAGAGTCCATCAGAACTTTGCAGATTATTCATAACAAAAATATGTAAGTATAGAAATGTAAATCTAGCCTCATATGTCATGTAAAGGTGCCAAGGCAGAAGGAAAGAATGGTGACATAATATATAGTGAGTATACAATGTTATGATAGTCAATAAATCTAAAGGACTCGGTGAAACCTGATAAATGCATCAGTACTAGAACTTGTACAGGGGTCTGATTCTGAGAGAGGATATTTGGGGAATTTGGCTTGCAAAATGGAAAAGCCAGAAATGGAAGACACACGGACCTCAATATAAGTATTCTTGTAGTAAAATAATTCAAGCATATTTAGTGTTTTAATTTCTGTGAGAAGTTATGTCAGAAAAAAATATGATAATAATTAGTGGTACAACAGGCATAGACTAGTGAATGCCAGGGAGACGAGACTCCCTTGTCGCTTATCAAATTCTCAAGACCCCTATGATAATTTTGCCTTGCACCATGACAGTAAGAGTTCTCTGCAATACTTCAAAAGGGTGCTTCTCTCTACTAAACTGGTTTTTCATGATACTCTTTCTGGATTAATTACACATGTCATCTTATCTGTTCAAAAAACTTCATTTTGAGTGACTGAAACTGTAATTTTCCGGAAAGATATCTGTACTGAAATGTGTCAAAGGCCAACAGGTAAGTAAGGCTGAATCAGCTTCACTTGAAGAGAATGCTACAGGAGGAAAAATAAGGAAGAATGTTGACAGCATTAGAAATAATTTTTTGTTGAATCTAAATATTGTAAATATTTTTATCAGCTTTACATATATGAGTGTGTTTATGTATATGTTGAACAGCTAGATAAACACAAACTCTAGCTCCTTGTCAGCACTAGAGCACCAAGAACTCTTCTTAAACTTTTCTTACTTGCAGACAATGGAGCAGAATATCTGAATAGAAGAAGCCTATGATTAGGATGTGTAATGGTGTCTAATGTGCACTTTTTGCATATTATAACCACAACACTTTACTGAGTGCCTATTTTATGCATCCATTTCTCTACTATAAAAAAATTAGTTCCCCCAAAAAGGTCTATAAAAAAACTGAAGGTAAATTACCAAGGTCATTAAAATGTCCTAGAACTCTGTCACCATTTCAACATAGTCTGGGCATGTGTGTGTGTACATAATTTTTCAATAGCTCTTTCTCTCTGTAGCTCAGCAGCTACACAAATGACGAAACTGCTGGTTTCTTTGATTTCCATGATTTTGGTAAGAACAATCTGAGACTTCAAAGTACCAAATAAATGAATCTCCAGGCTGCTGTTCGCCTAGAAACTAATTGAAATCATGTCTACTTAGAGATGGAGTCTGGCAGTGCTTCTGAGAATGGAAGGTGAGAAGTAGCACTCCATGCCTTGTGGTTCCTCAACTCTGAGATGGACTCCTCATTGATCCATAATGATTGCAGCTTTAGTGAACAGCAAATCCTATAAATAAAAGTTCCAAACCACCCTCAGCTTGACTACCTCGAATTATGCAGAGCATCGTGGGCAATCTCTATTTCAGTTTGGCTTAGGGTTTCAAATGAGATTGCAGGGCCCCCTTCTGACTCAAAAAGCGACATGAACATTTAACACTCACCCAGGAGTTCTTCAACGCTCAGTGAGTCTGCCAATTTCCCCTTTGAGTGTTAACAAACTGAAAAAGCATGACAGAGAAAAGCTTGAATCTGAAATGATGGCCCTGTGTTAAAATCTGCCGATGTCTGCACCACCTACATTGGCTATTTTCATGTGAAAGGGTGAACATCACGCCCGCCCCTCAACTCCCACCTCATGCTCACATCCTGCCAGCATGCTTCCTTAGCACACGCCGAGATGAACCCAGAAAAGATGTCACGTTTGCTTTCAAGTAGTTTCACTCCCCTTAAGAACAATAAATGAAGGCTGGAGAGATGATTTAGTGATTAAAGCACTGGCTATGCAAACAAGTATGAGGGCCTGAGTTTGTATGCCCAGATCCTGCCTAAGTGTCAAATGGGCATGGTGACATACCTGTAATGGCAGCCAGGGAAAAGGTGATGACACAGGATCCATGGAGAATGTGGCCACTGAGAGTAGCCATACCTGTGGTTCTGGATTTGACTGACATAACCTGCTTTCATCTAGAACATGGAAGAGGAATTGAAGATGGTTTCTGATATCAATCTCGGGCCTTGACTCCATGTGCACATCATTCCATGTGCAGTCAAACATGCATGTCTGCAAGTGGACAAACGTGGATGAGAATATACACAACACACGTATGCAAAGAGAGAAGGGGGAGGGCAATGTAAAGCACTTCTATATACCACTCTAGATGGGATCCAAGTTGAATACTATTTCTTGACCATTTTCTTCTGAACAGGGCTCTCCTGTAACTGACTGGTCTTGAACTTCTGTCACATAGCCAAAGATGCTGTTGACCTTCAAATCCTCATTGATGCCGGGCAAGCAGCACTATTGCCTGAGTTGCGTTTCTCGTGCTGTGATAAAACACCATGACCAAGACAACTTATAAAATAAAGCATTTAATTTGTGGCTTCTGGCACAAAGGGTCCAAGTCCATGACCATCATGGGGGGATAATGGCAGCGGGCAGGCAGGTGTGAATGAATTCTTTAGACGTAGCTGCTTTCCGAAGCTGTAACTGATTTCTGGTGCTGTAGCTGCCTCTGAATCCCTCTTTGAGTGGGGGCCAATTGTAACTGCTACATTTTCACTCGTAACCGAACTCCATTCCCACCCTCCACCCTGGTTCCTCTTCTCCTCTTGGTTTTCTTGCCAGCTGTTACAGAGACAGATACTTAACTTGAAGGTTTTTTGACTCCCTAGTTCTAAAAGGTTAGAAAGGTAAAGAGAGAAAGAATGATCTCTTCACACCCCCTTATCTGTTTGAAGCCTGGAGAACCAGACTAACATCTAACAACTTTTATCAGATTAACTGTCCCATAACATCCTCCTCTGTCACTAACTCCTCTGCCTCGCCTAACTAACAATTCCAACCACCACATTCTCTTAAATAGGAACTCTAAGTTGTTCCCGAACTCCACATGACATGTAACTATAAGGCTGCACAGTACAAAAGACTTCTTGGCAAAGCACCCTACTGCAGACAGACATAGCATTTAAGTAGTAGCTGAGAGCTTATGTCTTGATCTACAACATGAGGTAGAGAGTTAGTTCATGGGAATCACATGAGTCTTTTGCAATCCCAAAGACCACGTCTGTGACACACCTCTTGTAATGAGACCAAACCTTCTAATTCTTCCAAAATAGTTGTACCAAGTGGGGAACAAGCAGGCAAACATACATGCCTGTGGAAACAATTCTCATTCAAACTACCATACAAAAGATGATGATGAACTACTAATTGTCCTCATTTCTGTTGTGCAAGGGACTCTATGCATTGAGCTACTTTCTTGGCCTCTGAAATAACAATTATTGGTCTTAAAACTGAAACTCTGACCAAACTCCTTTAGTAAGTCAAGCATTATAAGCAACACTAATACATTTCCTACTCTGTGTCAGTCAGATACTAGGTATACAATTTGTCTTGGGTGCCTCCCTGTTCCTCAATTTATCTATAAACAGTAGTTCCCAAAAGCCATTGCTGAGATGAGTCAAGGCTGTATAATGGTCTGACAATATCTGTAAAATTCATCTTGAAACTGACAAGTACATAATACCAACATGGCAGTAAATAAAACAAAACAAATAACAATAAAAAATAGAATCTTTAAGAGATCATTAGTCTCTTAAGAGTTCATAAAGTCTCAATTCTCATGGATGGAATTAGTGCGCTTATAAAAGGACTTTAAAGAGGCACAGTTCTTTCTGCCCTTTCTACCAAATGAATATTCCAGGAAGATGCCAGGGACACTATATGTCCTTACCTAAACCTGTGTCTGCTGGCGCCTTGGTTTTGGATTTCCATCTCCAGACTCATCAGAGTAAGCCTATGTTTAACAGCTGCCTCATACACTGCAGTTTTTTACGGCAGCCAAGATGGACTAAGGCACTTACTTTTGGGTCATGTTCAGATACACTCCCCACATTCATCTTTGTGTGTCCTAAATCTCTGCATACATCATTAGGATCTATGATTTCACCACGTTTATTAGCAAAAATGGCATTTTACAAAACTTTTTCTCTAAACTGCAGACTGCCTCTTTTTTCAAGATTCTTCTTATGCATTTGTTGTGGTTTGAATGAAAATTACCCCCAGGAGACTCATAGAGAATGGCATTATTGGAAATATGGCCTTGTTGGTGTAGGTATGGTCTTTTTGGAGGAAGTGTGTCACTGGTGATGGGCTTCATGCTTTAAAGATCCAGCCAGGCCCAGTGGCACCCTCATTTCCCACTGATATACAAGTAGAACTCTCAATTACCTCTCCAGCACCGAGTCTGCCTGGATACCAACAGACTTCCTGACATGATGACAATGGACTAACCCTCCGACCTGTAAGTCAGTCCCATTAATTTATTTTTCTTTATGAGAGTTACAGTGGTCATGCTGTATCTACACAGCAATAGAAACCCTAACTAAGACAGCATTTCCCGTTCAGCCCAGGAACTGGTTTCATTCCTCACTGAGTTTAATAGTGCGAGTTACATGTACTTTTCTAGCTGCATTGTGAGGGGCTGGAATTGTTTCCTTATGTATCCGTCCTTCCCCCCAGTAAACTTAAAAGGGACGGTTCATTCCTATTGCCCTCTTAGTTTAAATTTCCTGATTATGTTTTGCAAAAAACAGTGGATCTGAAATTCAAATGTTCAACAGGAAGTTATGGAGGCTTGTTAAGACAGAAGTTGCTGAATCACCACCATGGAACATTTAGTATTCTGCATGACCCAATATATTGAATTTCTACCAAATCCCAAACAAATCTGACACTACTCATGTAAATGTTATTCATGTAGATATTTGGAAAACTCTGATTTATGCTAAGAACTCAGTGAGACTTCTATAAAATATCAATTGACATGAAAGTGTCCACTCCACTGTGTAAGGGTATTTCAGGGAGGCCTCTATTAGAACAACTTTGCAGTTAAATAACAGTGGCAATGAAATCAATTGGAGTTAATAGTTTTGCTTAATGATGTTATTAGGTGGTGGCCTTCTCCTGAGGGCACCTGATATCTATCTCCTGAGGGCCTAGGTGAGTATCTCCAAGCTACCATTCTAGAATCCTTTGGCTATTTCTTATCTATGAAGTACTGCAGTTTTGTTTTGTTTTTTCCTAACAATACAGGCATTTTCTGGATCTTCAGGGAGAAGTACTGGGAGCAGAGACAATGAGTCAGGGAGGAGGTGGGTTTGGCTCATTTCTAAGCAGAAAGTAATGACTTAGTGAGAATGGTGACTTTACAGTGGACTTTACAGTGTCATGGATTCTGATTCTGCATTTGCCTTTGTTTAATGCCACCAAATTGTATTGTTGTGCACTCATAAGAACTAGCAAAGCCCAGGGTGCTTCTCTTGTCAGATAAAAATAGCCATTTCCATGTTTTTATGTTGGTTAATTAATTTCATTCCACAAACATTGTCCATTAATAGTAGCTATGTTGTTGCTATTGCTGTCATTACTTTTATGACACACATTTATAGGAAACATTGTAAAAGTTTAATAATGTATAAAGTTTATAATAATAAAATTAGGATAATTAATATCTCTATATTTTAATCAGTGTGTAAGAGTGTGTGTGTGTTTAGAGCCTTCAAACACGTTTCTCCTAGTTCTTTACGAGATATAAAAGAGGGTGGCATGAACTATAGTCATTATACAGTGTTGAGGAATACTGGAAGTAATTTCTATCTAAGTATAGGTTGCTCATTAGTTAACCTTCCTCCATCTCCATTCTCTGACCCTGTTTCTAGGCACTGATCACTAATATCTCTTTGTATTTTCTGAAGTACCACTTTTAAGCCTTTACTTTATATGAGGCATTGCTCTAGCCTTCAGATATGAACATGCAATTAGCATCTTTACCAGATAAGGCAACTCTCTCTAAACAGTGACTCGAAACAATCATAACCAGCTTTGCTTATATGGATTTTTCTCTTCCTTTTACTATCCTTCTGATTAAGTTTATATTCTCTGTTCAAATACTTTCAATGCTTCCTTCATGTAAAATCTTTGTATCCGAAACTTGAATTCACAGGGCAATTCTCCCAGGAAATCTCAACTGACCAAGGCTTGCCTTTGTCAAGTAACTTAAATAAAATTTATCTTCTCATTTTAGTAGCTACATATCTTCTTTATTCAATTGCTTGTTTATTTCTGTTTTATAATCAGTAATGAATTATGCCTGCTTTGGATGGAAGTTTTGATGAATGGTCTCATTTACCCTTCATAGGAAACCTATAAAGTAAGCATTATCCTCTTACTCTCACAGATTACCTCTGAAAAATGTTGTTAGATCCCTTTCCATGCATGATCTATATCAGCTCCAGGACCCAATGATCTTGTCACCATAGAGCTTACAGTCCAGGCTCTTCCTACTCTGCAGCATCACAGTATAATAACTAAAGTGTAACTTAAAAAAGGAGCAGTAATTTTTCATGGGAAAGATAGATATAACAGAAATTATATGGAACTGAGAAAGTAATCCAGTACATCTGTATTCGCAATGAGCAAACAAAGATGTAAACGTTTATTATTGAACAAAGAAGTTAAAATGCATTCTATACAATGGAATCTATGTTACTCCTATATTTCATTAAGGCATGTCAGGGATAAAAAAAAAAAAAAACAAAACCCAAAACTCATTACACTATCTGTCATTAGTGCTATTGCTCATCAGAATCTTAGATGAAAGAAAAAGAGCATTGGTCTTGGAGCTAGACAAAATGAATTAGTTTATCAGACTCAACAGCACTGTGCAACTGGTACTTTTGACAGGGTGACCTTGGATTGTTGTTTAAACTCTCCAGGCTTAGCTTTCATGTTTGAAAACGGGACATCATGATGATACCAATACTATACATAGCTGCAACTTTGAATTCAGTTATAGTTATATAATACCCAACTAAATACTTGTCTCTTATAAAATAGTCAGTAGAGATCTCTGTACAGGGTGATCTCAGTGACACCTGTCAGGCTTGCTCATCTCCCTGAGGTCACATGTGAACTTATCTACATCATTCAAAAGGTAGTGGGTAGGATGTAAATGGCACTGAATTCATTCATACTGTTCACAGTATGCACACACAGATGTGCTGATACAGTTATACATCTACAGCATGACATGATTAAAAAGACTTTCTGCTACGATTGTTAAAAGAACACTTCTCCCAAGGTACGAGGATGCTTGATTTTTGACTTGGCCTATTGGCAAGAAGGGATAGGTATCACAAAAGATAAGCCTGAGGGAAAACATAATGCCATTTATTATCTTTAAATAGATTGTTTTCCTAACTCTCGAGTAAAGTACTCTGAAAATCATCAATTCGGCCTACATGAAAGTTTTCCTTCTTCATGTAAAAATCATATGAACCAATGGCTGCATGGAGGTCATAAAACATGTACACTTGGATAAATGGAGATAGAGACTTTCAAAGACACTTAATGTGCTTTGCCTGTCCTTCCTGTTGATTTTCTCAATATGTGCATGTGTTGGATTTCCTGGAAGGGATATTGCTACAGCTAAACAGTAACAGACTTATTGGTAGGACTCTTGTGAAATGACAGAGAAGAAAACAACGAGGGGACAAACAGGGAAAGTCTCACATCACAAAGAAGATCCCGTAGCCTCGCAAGCAACCCAGTAACGACGACTGTATCAAAGACTGTCCACAGGGAGAATCTCGTATTTAGTGACAATGATCATAATTTTAAACAAGTATTTTGTTCCATAATTTGAAGGAAACAACAAGAAGTGTGATGTAAGCTAGGCTCTTGTGAAAACATTGTTGAAAGAGTATACAATAATTATGTGCTACCATATTCCTTAAACTTAATAGTGATTAATTTTCTGAAAGAGAATCTAAATGGCACATCTCATTATTTTACGAGACTGTGGTGACCCCCAACATCATGTGTAAGTATGTGGAGTCTCAGAATTAAGGGCTGTTTTATGTGGGAAACTTAGTTCACTGAATGACGGAAACTTTTTTCCTTCTCTTCTCATCTTAAAATTACAACCATGTGTTGGCAATAAATTATTTTCAAGTTTTTAATTTTCTCTAAATTTGGCACTTCTATCTGGGGACTTTTGTATTAATTACTACATGACTCTGTGAAAAAAATTCCCCGGTCCAAAAGAAACTTACAGAGAAGATTTATTTTGTCTTAAAGTTCTGGAGGGTTTTCCATAATTAAGGGAGAAGTCATGAGATCAGGCAGTAGGAATAGGAGACTGGCTAATCCCATCTGAATTGTAAACAGGAAGTCTATAGCAGAGGAATTTGGGCAAGGCTATGAAATCTGAAAGCCTACCCACAGTGATGAACTTCCTCCAGTCAGGCTTCATGTCTTAAAGGTTCCATAAGCTCCTCAAACATTATCACCAATTGAGAACCAAAGTATTCAAATACCTGAGACCATGGGAAACATTTATCATTTAAAGAACAGAACAATTAGCTCTGTGTGTGTATGTATTTCAAAATACTAGTAAGAAAAAGAGCCTAAAATCATGTATTTTTGTAAGTTTTAAAGTTGAAGTTAATTAGAAAATGGAAGAAAACTTCATACCATAAATTCTTCTGTAACTCATTTATTTTCTTAGCTCTTGGGGTCGTATTTCCTCCAGACCTTAGGCATGTATAGAGGAATGAAAAACTGAAGGGTGCTACATAATTTGGAGTAATAAGTTCAAATATTCAGTTAATATCAACTCTTCCAATCAGGTCCTGTATTTAATCATCTGCACATATTCTTAAAATACAATATTTAAGCCCTTTTTCTTAAAAAACAAAACAAACAAACAAACAAAATCAGTAATTTTTCTCAGAAATACACTGGAGCCTGAACACTGAAATCTGAGGAGCCACTCAGTCACAAATTCTGCAAGACAGAGAGACAAATGTCCCCACAGAGTTTCATTTAATCAACTAAACCCATTTGAGAAATACAAGTTGAAAGTACTAAGACAAGTTGGAGGTTGAACATATCAGCAGAGCTAATGACCTTTCTCAATTGAGAAATTTTCATGGCTATAGAATTATACTTAAACTTGCAGCAGGGTCAAATAAAACAGAATTTAATTTAACATATAACATATTATGTAAATAAACATTGAATTGAATCAGTCATTATTCAACAGTTTATTGAGTGGATGCTATGTGGTATGTATAATGCTAATCTCAGATACCTATAAGGATGTATCAATAAATTTAAAGAATTATGTGTTATAATTTGATTCACAAATCACTGACTAGATAGCTAAATTTGATATACTCCAATTGCCGAAAAGCCATCTAAAAAAATGTCACTAAAAGAAAAAAGAGTCTCTTTCAAAATACAACACCGCAATGCATGTAAAATACTCAAATGTCTTTTAAAGAATTATCATGAGTTATGGTGTAGAGGTACACAGATGAGAAAAAATAAGAGGTTGATGCAGATATATTGGCTGCCAAAGAGGATGCCGATGTATAAATCTAGAAGTTCCCATGTAAGCTACACACACATTCTGTTCCTCTTTTGTTTCTTTATAAAAATGACTAAGCCAAATGCAGGCTACAAAAGCAAAGTGGAGACTAGGTGACATATTCCTCAGCATGGAGTCAGGTAGGCCATCAGATAAAAGAAGAAAACTGGAAAATAGAGAGGATGGATGCACAGGGATTTACATGCTCTCTGCTGTGAGTTGAAGAAGAAAGGAGAGAAGACCATAAAACTGGAGAGTTTTCTTGACTCATAAAGCCACCCTACACAGACACTTTGTATAAGAAGTGACTGGAGAACAGAGACATTTTGGTGGAGCTTATCTATGTAGGTGAGGGAACTCCAGTGCTTCAGTTTCGTAAGATGTCATCAAATTTGTGTGTGTGTGTGTGTGTGTGTGTGTGTGTGTGTGTGTGTGTGTGTGGCTTTTTAGTAAGGCAGTTGCCTTTGACTCTCCCATGATCCTGTAAATAATCCAAAATTTTTTTTTTGGTTCATCAAGATAAGCATGAATGTTGTAAATGTTTATTTTTAGTTGTGCTTTAAATAATTGTTCTGTTTACTGATGGATGAGGGGGTGCCTAGGTCTTGTCATTTTGTGTTCTCTGCATGAATTGGATTTATGTGGGGGATATTTGATTGCACATGATCTGCACGTGCAATCAGTAGAAAGCCTGAGAAGTTCAATATCAACAAAAACAACTGATCTCAGATGTTTGGGGTTCCACTGACTAGTATGGTGCTGGCCAGGATGGTGGTTCCCTCTGCCGAGGAATAGCAGGAATTGTATATATGAAAGCGCTCCTTGTCCTCTTTGCTGAGCTGCCACAGCAGCGTACAGCTACACATGAATAGAATTATTTGTTTGGTCTGTCATTAGTGTGCTCTCTTTGGTGACTAGACATGTGGAAACAGCTCCCAATTCTAAGGTACGTAACATCCTCTTATATTCTTTCAAGTAAAGAAAAATCATGCATGCCAATTGCAAAGAAAGTAATTCCCTTCTATGCATTCATGAATCTTACCAGAAGTAGTGATAGATACATACATTAATTGGCAACTCCTATCAAAAGAGGTACTAACCATTGTTACTGTCTTACCCCCAACCAGGAACCGATAATTCTGAATATATAAACAACACATACACACACTGTCTTACCCCCAAACAGGAACTGATAATTCTGAATATATAAACAATACACACACACATACATACACACCCTCAACACTATATGTGGAAAAGATCTGACATCTAAATTTTATCTTTTGTATTTCTAAATGACAAAAAGTTTTAACTTTACTTTCAATTTAACTTAGGGCAAATTAAATCCATTTTAAAATTATTTATCTGTTGAGACACTGCCTCAGAATGTGAGTCCAGTTTAGATGCATTATGTAGCCCAAATCTTGAGATTTGGCCTTGATATTGTGATCTTTCTGACACAGAGGTCTGAGCTCCAAACTGATTGGGAACATATATACATATAATTTTATGGTTTTGAAGCCATTGCCCCTAGAAATAGGGATCATGGTCTTCGAGACAGAGCAGGCACCTATCCAGAGGTAAAGATATGAGACTGCATGTGAAAAACACCCTAGGTGTGTTTTTGGATGTGATGAGGAATTAGAGCGTCCTAATGATTTGAGGGAATGTCCACCTCTGTTTCAGGCCCTATAAAATCTATTGCTCTGGTATCTCTAAACAGAGAGGTTCTTTTCAATCTTGCCAATGTGACATATACTTAGGAGTTGAGCGAGAAGCTAAGGACACTGTAGTTGAGAAAGGAAATGGGCTGGTGCAATAAGTAACTAAGTTTATTGCCAAAGAAAATCCACATCCCATATTTCCATCGTAGCATAATCATCTATGAAAAGAACTATTTCTGCCCACAAAGACATCTGAAGCAGCACAAACGTCTGTGGGTTGTTTTTTTTTTTTTATTTCATGCAAATACATTTTCTTTCTTTTGTAAAATCTGTTCCCATCTGTCCTTTCAAAGAATGTTCTGTTAAGACAAATAGTTTGGGACAAGCACCTTGTCATTTGTACCAATTATTGCATGCCTCTGATGTTTTCCACAAATAACACTAGGAATGGCTTGCTCTCTGAAAGTTTTACAGCTTCGTTATTTATTAATACTGAATTCCTCTCAAGCATCTACTATGAACACACAAGTATTGTAGGTGTGAGTGTGTGGAAAGTAGTGATGTAGAGAAGCTGAATCCAAGTATATATGGCCTTGAAATTACAATTGCATTTGAATTTTGTCTTATCAATAGTTGACCATGATAGATTGGGCCATACCACATGCCAACCTTTCTCAACTAAGAATTTGTACCAATTAAAATAGATTGGGTAGCCATCACTAACCTTCACAGATAAATGTATCATAAAATTATACATTTATGGAAGGCAGCTACAGGGTTAGAATAAACACTATCGCCAACCCTAAGTGAAAGATCACATCCAGTACTTGAACACAGTAGAGGGCTACATAATGTTTCTGACACTCTCTTAGCATTACTCCTCTGCCTAATTTCTGGCTTGATGAACAGCTGTCTATGGCCCAGACATGTGTCTTTTCATTTTCTCTTATCATCTGCACCTCATGCTGGCTGGAATGTTTTTTGGCAATCAGTGATGGTATGACACTTCTTCCTATGGTTCTTTCATTCAGAAAATCAAGATGGAAAATACTTTTTCCAAAGCATACACTGATATCACATGATATCTTTGAGAGAAAGGAAAACCTCAATTAGAAACACTTAATAAATGGAAATCTTAATATTATAACTCAGAAATACATTACTTCATGGCAGTAATACATTCCAAAATACACGGTGTTGGTAATTGTCATTTCAAAGCATTGTGGTGTGTACTTCCACAACCTTAGATTCTGTAGTTACTACCTACTCAGTTACTACTTTGTGATACAGGGTGTGTGTGTGTGTGTGTGTGTTTAGATATAATATATGGTTATATAGTGCATATGTGTGATGTGATTCAATAAACAGATGTTTTATTCCTATGATATATGAGAGTTGGGCTTGTATAATATGATCAATATTTCTAAAGTATTTTAAAAGTAAATAGTGTGGAATAGTATATTAATGGCTTTATTTTAGAGTCTATTCTAAAATAATGATGGAAATATAGTAAGTTCATAAATCAGTATTATCATTATTTTGTACTCCCTGTTCTTTTTTTGTTTTTACTTTTCTTCTCTTTATACTTTATTGTTTGTTTTTATTTTGGGGGACAGGGTCTTACTATCCAGTGTTGGCTGTCCTGGATCTCACTTGCAGACTTGAGTGACCTCGACCTTACAGTGATTTACCTGTCTCTGCTTCATCAGTGATGGGATTAAAGACGTGTACTGCTGCACCTAGCTATACTGTTGATTTGTAAGCATATATTTAGAATGAACCTGTAGCAGGTCTGTTTCAGTATCATTAAAACAGGTATGTTGTCATTGGGAAATAGTAATTTTTCAGTTCCATTGCGATCATATGTAGTTATGACCAGAACACACTAACAAAATATATAACTGTATATAACATGCAGTGCTATAGTTAATAACTTGTTAATTTAACGATGTAATTTTAGGCCAATTACCAGAATTCTTATGCATCAATATTTAAAGTGAAAATATGTTGTGTGGTAGATTGAACAGAGTGTCCCCCCATAGGCTCATATATTTGAATGTGTGGTCCCCAATTGATAGAACTGTTTACAAAGGATTAGAAGGTCTGGCCTTGTTGGAGAGAAGTGGAGAAGCGTTACTGGAGGCAGGCTTTGAGGGTTCAATATCCCATGTCATCTCATTTAGTTTATGTTCTATAACTCATGCTTATGGATGACGATGTAAGATCTGAGCTATCGCTCCAGCACAGGGCCTGCCTTTCTGTTGCCTTGTATCCTGCCAAGATGGTCATGGACTCACCCTCTGAGACTGTAAGCCCGAAGTAAACTGTTTCTTCTAGAACTTGCCTTGATCATGATATTTAAGCACAGCAATTAAAAAGTAAGTGTGACAGGTTGTGATGGCATTTATACACCAGAGTTCTAGGGCTTACTAATTACCAGGAATACAGAACTAGGAGCATTGTCTGCTACACAGCAAGTATTATTTAATAGAGTTTATTCTCTACCAGCTATCATCCTCCTCGGAGATGAATACAAGAGACATCAAAATGTGTAAACCTATTTTTATTACACCCATCATCTCAGATATTACAACGGGAGGGAGGGGCTCTTTCTTTAAGATTTGCTGCCTCCACCATCAGCCGTTACTCTGTTAGAAATATCTCTGGCACCACTTGCTATGAGGTCTTCTTAACCCTGAAATCCTGTTTGCCCCCTGCTGTCTTGGGCTTCTGCAACTGTTCGTGTTCTGCTTTTCTCCTGCTTTCTGTTCTTCCTCATCAGCTGTTGCCTTGGGATACCAGGTTGAATTCAACAGTAAGCCACTGTACCAACCTTGCTGGCTGCTGTAGGCTGTTCTTTGAACTCCTCCCAGCAATCCTCATGATGTTCTTCTGTGCAGAGAGAAGCCCGTGCAAAGAATTCATAGCACTAGAGTGTTTCCAAGCGTTTCCCCAGTGACCTTTGGACAATCTCTATTCCAGATTCCTGTGTCAAAAAGTTGACATTGAATCGAGAGGAAAATGCTATTTCTGTGCTCCCATGTTTCTTTAAAAGTAAACGATTGCAAATCTCGGTGTGAGGATTTTATCTCATTGATTCCAAAATAGACTCAATCTCATATTTTTTCAATACTCATATATTATTTCAGCAGGATTCTACAAGAATCTTACTGTAGTGGAGGAGATATTATCTCCTCATAGAAAACTACAGTTAGCTTCAACCTCTGCTAATTTCAAGCTATAGATTATTTATTTTATGACTAATTGAATAATACATTTATAAATATTTCTTCAATGCCATATATAGGTCACCATATTTTGTTTTTATGTTCCGTTCCATCCCCAGTGTTTACAGATATTCCTTATGCTCTCAAAGGGCTTTTTGTGTTTCCATGGGAATAAATGGACATTAATCATTGTGCATACAAATAAACTCATAAATTACAAGTTGATCAACAAAAATTATACAAACATGCTATGAACACAGGGAATAAGTTGGGCTACACATAAGAATAATAGAGAAGATATTCTAATAAAGTTATATTGAAATGAATATCTGGAAAGTGAGCATGAATTTAAAGCATGAAAGAAAAATTAATCCAAACAAAGGAGACAGATGTCCCCACAGACAAAAGTATAGTTAATAAAAAGGATACAGTGCCATCTTAGGATCTGAATGAACCTCCTCCCCCCCAAAAAAACAGTGAAATTAAACAACTTGAGGGCCAAGGCTAACAGAAAAAACACTGCATCATTATTTGAAATCCACACAAATTAGAGCAACCTTTCAATTCCTGTTTGACTACTAGTTGTTGTGGTAAGTTTTTCATGAAAAAGAACCGTGGTAGACAAAGATAATTGTTTTTTAAGACCATTCTCTGTGCTTCCAATTTTTCTCTTTTTTTTGTCTCCAACTTTTCTAAGTGAAACTGCTTCTGGATAAGTATTTCTAAAACATATTTCACCCTATTTCTTGGATCAGTGGATATTGCTTGTATTGTAGTTGTGGAGAATGGCTTCAAATCTGGCCACAAACCAAATCTATTATTCTCTTGATGGGCAGTCTGAAGGTGCCTTGGTTAACAATTTTACCTTTTCTCTGTAGTGCTCAATGAGTCTTAGCTATTCATTCTCGCTTTCGACCCCATGATACTATGGTCCAAATTCATCACACTCTCTCTAGGAATAATTCAAAATGTCATGACTATTTCTGAATTGTTTATATATTTAGCTTTAAATTTATGTTACATTGTCCACATAAAATTAAAATATGAGGAGTATATACTTAGCTTCTCATTACTGCCCCTTACCATGGGTATTTTACTATATGGAAATAAGATAGTTAAAGGCTGGGAAACTGATGAAGTTGTTGCCATGAACTGAGGAAAGTTGAGATGTTTCTGTAACCTAACTAAGCAAATACGTACTGAGTCTTGTAAACACATTAAAAATAACCTCAGAAATATCAAAAAATAGCAGTGCCCATTAAGAAATTAATGTAAAACACTCCCTCTTGGATTAACTTTTACACAAAGCAAGTCCAAGTTGAATTTCTCTATTTCTTTTTTGTATATTCTGTCTGTCTATAGTTTGTTGTTTTGGTGTCACTCTGTCTCAATGTTGCTGTGTGGTCAGTATCCTGTTCCTAAGGAAGGGATTTGCTCTATAATTATTAAACAGCATAGGAAGAATTACAGGGGAAGGAATAAGGAAGACTTCAGTGAAAATTTAACAGCTTTTTACAATGTGTTAAGTTATTTACTTAAAGTGACACTAACTACCTCCAAAGTCTCCACTACAGCAACATACTATTTATCAAGCAATATCCATACAATGCTTATAACATTTATTGCAGATCTCTGTTGTACAAAACTGATTTAGAATTGTCTGCGCCTCTGAGCAAATAACTATCATAATTCACATACATACACATATGCACTGCTGTCTGTGTCAGAGGTATAGAAGAATATCTAAGTTACATCCAGGGCAAGAGAGGTTGACTTTTACACTATTCTCCTACAGGGAGGTTAAACAAACCAACTGAGTACACAGCTGGATATCAAGCTAATTACACAGTCTTAAATGAAGTTCAGGTGACAAAATGGACCATCACATTGGTGGAAATAAAAATATCCTCTTGTAACAAGAAACAGGATTTCTGAGGATTCTGTTTTCAGTGTCGGTTAGTTTTATTAGCATGGTACCATATTGAATCAACTGGGAAAGGCATCTCAAGGAGGAATTGTCTGGGTTAGGTTGGCTTTGAGGCACTCTTGTGAGATACTTTAAAATTAATTGAAAAGGTAGGAACATCCATCTTGAATGTTGGCAACACCATTCATGGGCTAGGTCCTGCTCTGACAAGATGGAGGGAGGGAGCCAATCACATGCATACATGCAGTCACTTTTTCTCTGTTCTTGAGTGTGGGCATGACTGGCTGCTTCAGGCTCCTCCCACTTTGACTTCCTGAGGTGGTGGACTGTAACCTGGAATTGTACACTAAAATAAATATTTTCTCCTCTAGGTTTTGTTTGTCACTGTATTTTATCAGTAAAAGTAACAAGGATACCCAATGACCATAGCCCTCAGTTTCGATTAGGTGTGCTTAGGTTTGCTTCATGGGACTTCTGACACTGTCATGTAGGTCTTTAGATATATCATAAAAGGGAATGACTATCCCATAAATAGATATTGCTCATGTCTTTGGTTTAGTCAAATAAAATGTTATTTGTGTTTTGTGATTTTGACATCCCAAACCACAAATTAAAATAATTTGTACTTGAACTTAAGATACTGAGGTATAATATTCTACTTTCACTACACGTTGGCCACTCATAGAACACGATTTTTGTTTCATAACTGAGGATATCATCAGAAAATGGGATTTCTGAAACTTAAGTCATCAGTTCCTGTAGATTCTCTCTTTCTCTTTCTCTCTGAACTAATCCCCATTTCTTTCAGGACCCCATCAGGTTATATATTCAGCCATTCAAAGTGAAAGACAGCATTTGAATTGGGTGTGGTGGCACATGCCTTTAATCTTAATACTGAGAAAGGAAAAGTCAAATGATCTCTGTGAGTTCCAGGCCATTCTAGTCTACAAAGCAAGATCTGGGCTAGCCAAGGGTACATGACACAGGAACAAGAAGAAGAAGGAGGAGGAGGAGGAGGAGGAGGAGGAGGAGGAGGAGGAGGAGGAGGAGGAGGAGGAGGAGAGAGAAAGAGAAAGAGGAGAGAGAGAAGGAAAGGTAGGTAGGTAAGTAGATGGATGTATGGATGAATACATAGATAAATAGGAAGGAAAGAGAAACTATTTTCTCCATGGTCATGACTATATATGTTCAAAGCTCTCCTGTTACTCAACATGCTTAAAGGATGGTACTGTATTAGTCAGCTCATGATACTATAACAAAATGCCACAAGCTAAAAGGTTTTTATTGTTGTTGTTGGTGTCATATTGTTGTTTGGTTTTGTTTTGTTTTGTTTTTTTTCATTTTTTTGAGATAAGGTTTCTCTGTTATAACTCTGGCTGTCCTGGAACTCACTCTGTAGACCAGGCTGGCCTTGAACTCACAGAGACCTACCTGCCTCTGCCTCCTACGTGCTGGTGTTAATGGTGTGTGCCACCACTGCCCATCGTGACTAAAAGGTTTAAATAGCACAAATTAATTTCTTACTGTTCTACATCTGGATAACCTGAGTAAAGGACCCAGGTTGGTTCTATAGGAGTATCTTTTCTGACTTGTACAGAGATGACCACAGTTTTCTATATGATGTGGACAGACAGCATTCTCTGTATTACATTCTGGAGCTCTCTGGTAGTCCCATTCTGAGCATCTTACTATGCTGCTATCTAAATATAATTATGTACCAAAATCACTCCAAAACCCATCACAAGGCAGTTTGACTTTACGATTAATTTGATCAGGGTACACAATTCTGTTCTTACCAGATAAAGCCTTGATCGTTTGCTGTTTTCAGGAGGCTGAATGATAATAATTAGTGAATAGAAACTTAATTATCAGAAACAATCTAGAAATACATGGTAATCATGCTTCTTATATAAATATTCTTTGATTATTTTTTAAAAAAATGCTGATTTTAGTGGTTCAGGTCACCAGTCGAAATATATTATTGTATACACATGTATAAATATCAGATTCATTCGTGAATTTCATCAGATATATGGTGTGGAGACTTTCGTTATATTTATCATTATAGGAAAGATCTACAACTTTCTCTGCAATTGAACTGAATATATGCTTTCTGGTAAAAGCTGCATTTGCATTCCCCTCTGTATGCTTACATAAACTAACAGTAATTCTAATGAATAAAAACAAATACCAAATGCATTTCCAACACTATAACAGAAGTAGGACACATCTACATTCGGAAATATTTTCCAAGACCATTTTAATCTGAGTAAAGCTTCTCCTCAGAAGAGCTTGCTGTACATTTGCTGATGGATGCGGGTAATATGACTGTACCAAAACTGAGTGAAAACTGGTTCATTCCAGAAGACAGTAGGGGGTAATGACAAGGGGCAAGGTGAAGAAACTCAGTTTACTTTCAGTGGGATGCACTTAAAGGTGATTTTCCCCCTCACTGAATGCCTGGCTCTTCAAATCAAATTGCTAATCTCTAAGAACTCTGTGGTGTGTACTACATTTTAGAAGAGCATTGAGGCACTTCTTACACATCCATAGAATTGTACAGAAGTGAATTATGGGTATTGACCCAATGAATACGCACATATTCATACACACAGACAACAAACACACACACACACACACACACACACACACACACGGACAACAATGCTACCAATATCCAACATGCTATTAGCATTATGTTTCCCTCTTTATATGAGAAAATAAAAGTGTAGTGTTTTCCTATGTGATAATAAGGAATTGGAAATTGGTGTCTATTTGACAGAAAAATTAAATCCACATTATAAACTGTAAATCTACTTAAATATTTATTTGAGAGTCAAGCCATTAGCTAGCTAAAATAATAGTCTGTGATCCCAGCTGCTGACAGAATTAACAAATTAGCATGTTCCTGATTATTTATTCCACTAACATTTAATGAGCTTCCCTTCTGTTCAGTTTCCCATTCTTGGCTCTGAAATATTAGGATGGAAGAGATAAAGAACAGGATTTCAAGACTTTTATAAGCTATTTGGTGAGGTAAGTCTTGTCATATTTAGTCATAGCATACACTTTAAAAAGAAATAATATCAATGTTAAACAGAGGTGTTCTCTAGACCCAAAATATAGAACGACAGGAAATTGTGTTGGACACAGAAAACTACAATTCAAATAATAGAAGAAAATTGCTCAGACAAGGCTTTTGTAAAATGTACACTTTATAGTGTTTATTTTCATATAACTCGCTAGATTTGATGCACAATTTCCTGTAACAATGCCTATCTAGGTGAAGTAGTTTCAGAATTCTGGAAGAATTTTCTAACTTACACTTACATTTCTATTTTAGTTTGGATCTAAATCATACCCCAAGATGTGTTCATATGTTGAAGTCTTGACCTTAGATGGTAGATGCAATCACTGAGAAGAAATTGGATCCTGAAATCTGTGATAGAATAAGTGGGTTCATCCATTGATGGATACATACTATGGTGGCATTGTTTGAAGCTGCAGCTTGGTTGGAGGAAGTATGTCTCTGGAGACATGCCTTAGCAGTATAAATATATCACATCCCTTGCATCTTCCAAGCTTTTGGAGCCTCCTGCCTGTGAAGAAGTGAACACTGTATCCCATCAAACCATAAAGCTCCGACCAGAAGGCTCTGCCTCAGCACTGGCCCAGAATCGTAGGCCCAGCCAAGCTTGGACAAAATAAAATTTGCTTTTTTATGTTATTTTCTTGGGTATCTGCCACTAAAATATAAAGTCTAACTAGTTTAACTTCCAGAGTCAACCTTATCTCACATCTCTTAAAAAGAATAAGCTACCCAGCTATAATATAATAATCAAAATCAGAGCACATATACAATTTTAGAAACTAATATAGAAATATTGCTTTAATTGTGTTGGAGGATTTTTAGTATAATGTGAGCATCTCAGTATATTTGATAAAACTAGCTGCAATATTAGTTTATTAACAGCCAAATGACCTCAGCACAGGCATTGTAAACACTTACTTAATGAAAGTGTTCAAGGTTTAAGATGATTTCTTGGTGCTATTGAAAGAAAGGCATCTCAGCTTCAAAGGTGGTCACAAAAATATAGAGAGAATCCTAAATTCAATACCATGCTAAAAAAGACTCCAGGAGTTAGATCCCTATAAACTTACAAACTTAGTTACATGACTAAACAATATGCTTTGACTTAGTGTGTTTTACATTTTTATTTTCTTACATTCTATGTAAAATAGAAAGGTCAAATGTTTACATGAACATCAGAGAACTTTAATTCACATATGTTTTACACAATTACGATTACAATTACTTTAAAAATCAAAGTTATGTGTATATTAAAGGTGACAGATCTGTGCACTGAGTATGTTACCATGTCAAAATTTGATGAATTTCAGTGATTAACTAAGTATAGTACCTAAAACATCTCACCCAGTAATCTAATTTTTGTACAAGACACAATGACAGGACATTAAATAACGCCAAGGCTTCTTTTTATCCCAGAGTTGATGGGGAATTATCATTGTCCTTAATAGAGATAGTTCCTTGAGAACAGTACTTAAAGGGTACAGGAGAAACTGTATTTTCTTACTTCTTACTCTCTCCTATCATGGAAATAATGTGCTAAGAGATTCAAATTTTCCCATTATATTCATAATTTAAACAAGGAGTTTGATGTAATAACTGCCATGATTATTTTTCTGTTCCCATCTTTGAAAGTTGAAGCCAAGCTGGGAGTCTGTTTGCCAAGTTTTCTGCCTGGAGGAAAATTGTGTGGCTGAGTTATAAATACATTGATGGATCCAGCTGGAACTGTCTCTTGTAATTTAATATGCAAAGAAATAATCTGAGTCATAGATGGAGACAAGCAGTTCCTTTTAGATAAGAGCACTCTAAGTTTGGCTTCACAGATGACTTTCAAGAGCCTTCTTCACCAGGCGAACGAGGGATGGTGTCAGGACAAATGGGACCAGATATTGCCCTCGAAGCAAGCATTCAGTTGCCTTTCTGGGTCTTTTTTCTAAACACCAGCAACTGGGTAATGCCACCTAAATTCTTCTTAACATCAAAAGAGAGTCTGAATGATTCTTCAATGTTAGAAAAGATATAAATTTTAAAATTTGAAAACTTCATGTTTTATATTAATTTCAGTTATATAACATGTATGCTAAAGCTATGAATAAAATTGTTCAAGTATAAGGAGGCAAAGGAATTATAAACACGGACGTCATCTTGTCCGTAATAGAATGCTTGAGTTACTACTCAACACGCAGGTACTTGAAATATCATTTTAAAAAACATTTTCCAGACAAAGTGTTATGTAGTCCAGGCTAACCAGGAACTTACAATGTAGCTATGTATGAAGGCAAGGATGATCTCTAGATTCCAGTCCCCATGCTTCACGTCTCAAATTCTGGAATTATGGGTGTGTGCCTCCCTACATGAGCTAAAATATCTCTTAAAACATGGCATTTTAATTGTTTTTAGAATTTGATATGTGATGAATACATCATAAATTCAATAGTCAAATTAATAAAAATTTGATAATTACTATTAACCATATCCATTAGTACTTGTGATACTATTTTTATATAATTTTAGTGAAATATTGTTGTATAATAAACCCCAAATTTCAAGGTATCAAAGAGCTTTTTGATACATATCAAGAGTATATGTATGGCTATGGAAATGTCTGCTAGCTTCCATTGGATTTACACTTTTACTGGATTTTACTGGATTTATCAGAAGAGTCCAGATGTTCTTGGTTGCATATTGGTAGGCAGGGCCAGTCCTTACATGGAGACTCTTCTCCATGTGTTCTTTCACCCACCAGCAGCTAGACCACTTTTCTTACTTGCCAGTGTTCTAAGAGGAAGATAATGGAAGTTGCAAGGCCTCCTGAAGCTCAGCCTCAGAATTACCACAGTTACCTTTCAAAATGTTCCACACTCCAACATCAGTCATGAGAGTAGTATAGGTTCAAAATATAGGAAGACATGGAGGAAGGCAAATTTAAGAAAGCCGAGGTTCCAAGGGGTTAATCATTAGCGTGAGTAGTAAACGACAGAGTGGAGAAGAAACGAAATCATCCTTGAAAAGCAAATGGTTCTGACTTTCCCATGATTCCATACTGCTTTCAGATCATGTACTTTCACCTAGGTGAGCTCATGTACTGTTCATCTTCTGGTATAACACGTTTGTGGGTATGTTATCAATAAGAAATACATACTAGGAATTTCATTTTACTGCCAGAAGTATATTGGTAACTTAGTTATATCATATAGCATATTGATGTTGAATTCTACACACTCCTCCCTTCACAGACCTGCAAAGACTTAGTACTCATTTCTCTGGAATTATCAGTTCATTCCTTCTTTCTTTCTAGATGGCCTGTGGCTTGGATTCTTAGGCCATCAGACTAAACCAAACAAGGCAATCAGATGTGTGCTGTAAGTAACTTATAACTCAAACAAGGCTTTGAAATTGAGAGTAAACATGTCAATTTGAGCTCAAACTTCTTGAGAGATTAGTTAGAGCTGTTTCTCGATCTTCGTGTGTTCTAATTTTCCTGGGAGGATAGGGCTGTAACTGTCTCCAGCCTGCTCAAAATGTAGGACTGCCTTATTGTCTGAACTCTCAGTCAGCAGAGGGTGTAAGTAAGGATTTGGCTGAGCAGCCGCAAGGGCAGAGGAGTGATGCAATGATGCTCTCCATCTGCTTTGCAACTCCATCCACAGAGGCAACAGTGTTTACTCCAGCCGTTGCTTCAACCTCTTCAGTTCCTACTGGAAATTCTACCTTGGTTCCACTAGTCTCAGAGCTGAGCAAGTTCCTGCAGTCCTAGGATGATATATAGACTTCACTGCTAAAATCCTCTTTCTTCTCAGTGGATTTCAACCTTCTTAATGTTTCAACCCCATATAACAGTTTCTTATCTTTTGGTGAACTATGGCATCTCAGTTCCTAAGATATAAGAAATATGTGTCTTTGGATGGTTGCAACTCACAGGTTGAGAACCTCTGTCTAAATGCTCATAGCTATTTTTATTTGTTTTTCCTGGTAGGCCATGCGTGGATGATTCTAGTATGGAGAAAGATTTCATAAAGAGAGTGTGGAACAGAGAAGGGTCACACTGTAAGTGCCAGATACTGATGATGTCCTTTCTTCCAATATGTAGATCTTGCATGTGTCTGGAGGGACACATTCTCATCCTTTAGACTTTATGTAAATACCAGTCTTTGAGATGATTTAACATAACCTCTCCATTTAAAATGGGTCCTATGGTTTGGTATTCATATCAATTACTACCAATTAAAAATGCTATCCACTATTTATATAAAATCACGACTTTATATTCTTCATAAATTTCTACTGTACATTTAATAAGTTATAAGTTACTGTTTGGGAAGGAAGGAAGGAAAGAAGGAAAGAAGGAAGGCTAAACTCTTAAATTACCTCTAAAAATTTGAATCTGCACACAGGCAAATCCTATATAAATGAAAACATCCCAGCATGCTGAAATCACAAGCTGAATTGGTCTCCCTGCTGAAAAAAATACTTGTTGTCAAGAACCAGCCTGTATTTTCTTAGCATCTGCCCTGATTTCTTCAGGTTCTTTTATCTACCCAACAGGACTACCTTTACCACTTTGTTCAGTATAAAATGATAACAAATTTCTGTGGATGAGTCTTTCCCCCTGTCATCCTATTGTCTGGCTATCTTGTACTTTATTGTGTGTGATTAGATATACTTTAAGAGCCTACTCTATATTCTACTCTATATGGATTATTACAGTCAGACGGCACTCCTCTTCATAAAACAGCCCACCTCCACTCCAACAAAATTAATCAGATCATAATCAGATTTGTTCCAAGGTATTATATCTTGAAAGCAAAACTGATTCAAGAAAAAAAGGAATAAATCTAGCTCACATTAATTCTCAAGTACAAGAGCCTCACATAACAGATACCCAACTGTCCTTTTCAGTGGTATAATTTGTACAATTTACTTGACAAGTGTTGCTTAACCGCCTATCACAAGTATGAAGGAATGGACTGAAAGTTGCTAAAGGCCAATTGTTAGAGAGCACATACTCTCTTTGTCTCAGTCTAGGAGCTTCATGGTTTTTTTTTTTTTGAGGGGGTGGTCCTTTTGTACTTAAAGTCAAACAAAAAAAAATCTGTCTTGAGTTTGCAGAACCCCAAAGTAAAAGCCATGGACTGGATGGACATACAGTTGAAGACACCTGCTCTGGTTTGGTTGTGAAAAAACACTGCCCCAAAGCAACTTGAGGTAGAAAAATGTTGATTTCATTTTACAGACTGTGATCAGATTCTATCAGCAAGGGAAGCCAAGGCAGGAGTTCAAGCGGGAACGTAGAAGCAGGAAGTAAAGCAGAGAGTAAGGAAGAGCTGTGTTTACGGGCATGCTTCTGGTGATTTGCTAACCTTTCTTATACAGCTGAGGCACTCTTGCTCAGGGAAGGTGCTGACCACAATGGGCTGGAGCTTCCACATCAAGAAAATGCTCCAAAGTCATCCCCACATAACAATCCAACGGAAGCAGTCTGCAAATTATACCCTCTTCCCAGGTATGTTTAGATTTGTGTCAACTTGACAAAACTATGACAGCACTTGTGTCTAATTTTCCTAAGTGGAAATGAGAACAATAAGACGCAGATACAGAAGAGAGAACTATAGGAGAGAGAACGATGTGTTTCGAGAGCAACATGCAATGTTCATGGCTAGAGAGAGAACTGTTCTATATCAATATGTTAGGCAATAATAATAGGATTGTCCTAGCTGGAGATATAGGGAAGGGCTTCTCTTAATTGGTGACATATAAGCTCAGCTCTGTAGTACAAAAAAGGGCTTCATATGTAAGGGGCAGGAAATGTAGGCAAGTGAGAAACCCAAGGAGGTTTAAACATTATGAATTAGTCAATGTTCAGTCCTTAGCAAACTTTCCTATTTCTGGAAGTGTGCCTTTGAATTTTTTTACCAATTCCTTTCTGCAGTATCATGGAAAATGAGACCATAAGATATAGAGTGTAGTGTTCTGAATGAGAACGGCTCCCGTAGGATTATTTACTGGAATGCTTTGCCCCTAGATGTCAACTATTTTGGAAAGGATTAGAAGGTGTGGCCTTGTTGGACCATGTGTGTTACTAGGAGTAGGCACTGAGTTTTCTAGAGCCCATGGTAGGTCCAGTCTCCTTCCCCTTCTCTCTCTCCCTCTCTCTCTCCCTCTCTCTCTCTCTCTCTCTTTCTCTCTCACAGGCACTCTGCCTCCAGTTGTGGATGAGATGTGAGCTCCCAGCTACTGCTCCAGCAGCAGGCCCCCTCACACTTCCCACCATAATGGCCGTAGACTCACTCTCCGAAACTGTAAGAAAGTGGCCAATTATATGCTTTCTTTTATAAGCTGCCTTGGTCATGGTGCCTCTTTACAGCAATTAAACAAAAAGCCTTGGAGTAAACATAAAAGTAGGGAAATCACTGTGTTTTATCCCTCATCTCCCCAGCTTTTAAATGAATATATCTCCCTTAAATAATGGAGTTGAATGCAGAGGCCATAGGGTTCCTAGGTGCTCTCACTGACCCTTACCCAATCCCACAACCTCTATCTCAGAATCAACATTCCCCATGGGCTACATCAATGTTCTGACACAGGCGTATCATTACTCATAAAGTCCATACTGTCCATCATGTTCTGCTGTGCTATACAGCTGAAGAGTTTGAAATGTATATAGTGATCAGTATCCAACTGCATAGTGTCACAGAGAATACTTTCATTGTCCTAAAATATGCCATGCAACATAGTTTTACCCTTCCCTCTCCCAAACCACTGATGATTTTTCTGTTCAAATTCTTTTGTCTTTTCCACAATGTCACATGCATGAAATTTTAGTTAATGTAGCATGTTGCCTGCCCTCCCTTAATTTTTTTTATTTTTATGCTTCCTTCACTTCTTTTTGTGGCTTAATGGCACACTGATTTTTTAATTTGGAGCTATTATCCTTTATCGCTATGATAATTTAGGGAAGAATGTGGTGACTAAGAACTTTGGCTGCATAAAATCAGTGAGCTTTCCACAAACACACATATACAAACTTGAGATGTATATGTATACACACATATACACACACACAATGTAGAATAGTACATCTGAATGTGAAATAAAAATGAAATTACCAAAGGGAGAAAAATATAATTTCCCACCAAACACATGCACTCAGAAAGCATGCTGACAGAATCACTGTCCTTGGCATTTTGGTTTCCTACCCGCAGATTCTAAGAATAAACAAGAAAGAACAGCTTGTTAATCTCTTCATATGCTACCCCTAACATATGTTATCAAAACTTTCCCTTTAAAAAAAATCATTAAAATTATTAAAGATAAATCAGGTCTTTGTGGGTTTAATTATTCAGTATATTGCATTTTAATTATTTATTAATGTTCCATATTTGACAAACATTTCCAGAGAATTGGTGAGGTTATAATAAAAAGATTAATTGACTTCATTAATATTCTAGAATAAGCCGAGTTCGTGTATCAAGTGGGCAAAGCTCATCCATCTTCTCTCAGGAGAACCCAATACTCACTTTGTAACCTTGGGAAAACTACATGCCTTCATTCCCTCATCTTTAAAGGAGAAATAGCAATAATGAATTTATCATAGGATTGTATAAGGATTAATAAAATAAAGTATATTAAGAAGTAGCAAGATAACAGGCTAAATAATAGAAAGAATTAATATTATTGCCAGTTCAGGGACTATAAAAAACATAATTCAGTATATTTCCAGTTACAGGGATGATTTCCATGGTGAGGGGAGAGTTGGCTGGTAAAGGCTTGGGATGGTGTTAAATGTTGGTCTAGAAGGATATAAGGGTGTGCTCCAGTGTATACACCTGCTCTGCTCCTTGTCCAGGGACTGACTGACTGCGGGACACACCTCTTGAAATGGAATTCTGCAGCTTTTGTGGGTCGGAACATTCAGAAGAATAATCATAACAGAAAAACACACTGCTGTGATTTCCAGCCAGCATTATAAAATGAAACCATCGCAACCCAGGCACTTGCATACGTAGGTCTTTCCATTTAATAACAAAGCAGAGTCTCAAGGAAATAAGTTAAACTTACTCATATTTTAAGGTCTTCTAAGAGGAGCAATATTAATCCTCACCACCTTGGAAATATAATTCCAATCCTTCTAAATACAGGAGAGAGGAGGCTTCACAGAACCATTGGGTTGTCGCTCTTTTTGTTGATGAGCTAGGTTGTGTCCGTTTCCCAAGACTGATTAAGAAAAGAGCAGTACCAATGAAGGAACAGTAAAGCATCAGTTGTGTAATGTTTGTTCTTTTATGAGCACTGCACCGTGTATACTATAGACAATCCATCTTTACATCTCTCAAGTCTGTGAGAACAACCATACAAATGTAAATATATGTTAATGAAACTAAGGCACACTGACTCATTTTCCATCATATAAAGAGCAATGCAGATTGCGTTCTAAAGCCTACAAATATATATAATCAAATTTCCACGTCTACATCTATTCTGATAGGTGCCATTACTGCATTTCTGCATAATTTTTACTGTAACCATGTGAGCCAACTAATTATAGCGGTTTACTCCATCAACATCTAATTAAAGAAGCAAAGGAACTAACTAACCATCACGTAATCTACTGTTACGTACTTCTGTGTCAATGTGAGATGAACAACTTTATAGAATGTATGATTAGTTTCAGTCCATTAACATGTTTATTTCATACCTTCCTGTAAGTGGACCCCAAAAATAATGAATTCGTTAGATCATATGATTCCTCACTGGTTTCTGGACAGAA
This sequence comes from Cricetomys ansorgei, assembly GCA_026225945.1. Lineage (NCBI taxonomy): Eukaryota > Metazoa > Chordata > Mammalia > Rodentia > Nesomyidae > Cricetomys > Cricetomys ansorgei. The sequence continues at coordinate 29,691,296 of JAMJFZ010003163.1, forward strand.
AACAGATTGAAGAAAGGGCCCAGAGAGCAAGTCTAATCTTCAAAAGAAGTCCCAGTAACCTATTTTCACTAGCTAATCCCTAATTTCCAAAGTTTCCACAGCTACCCAATTGAACACCCCTAGATGAGGACCAAGTGTTTAATACATGAGTTTTTGAGGACATTTCAGATTCAAACATTGAGATCAACATGCTAACTAGTTTTAAACTAGATTATTTGGGTAGAGAAAAATCTCATTTGAGAAAATGCCCCTAGAAAATTAGCCTGTAGATAAGCCTGTGATACATTTTCTTGATTGGTGTCTGTTGTGGGAGAGCCCATCTTACCATGGGCGATACAATCCTTGGGCTGGCAGTCCTGGATTTCATAAGAAAGCAGGCTGAGCTAGTGGTGAGGAGCAAGGCAGTAAACAGCATTTCTTCATGGCTTCTGATTCAGTTCCTGTCTCCAGCTTCCTGCCTTGCCCTGGCTATCCTGGATGATGATCTAACATCAACCTGTAAGATGAAATAAGCCCTTTTTTCCCCCTAATTTGCTTTGGTCAGGACATTTATTATAGCAATAGAAATCGAACTAACATATACGTGAACAGGAATGAATGCACAAGTCTGTATACATAAAGACAGAAATAATGAAAAAAGCAATTCTTTTGTTTAGAGGCTGCCCTGGGTCTGATTCCATTAGTCAGAATCTGAGTAATATCCATAGTCTCATGTTATGATACAAATCAATCTTTAAGCAAGTATAACACCTGGGTTGGTAGGCATGGAAGATTTAATTTAGAATAGTTACAGTCTGCATTTTGGATTTGTTACTAACAAGCAATACATCAAGAAAATATTTGGATGCATATCAATCTCAAATTCCTCTTAAGGGGACTGAATATTAAATGTATCCACCACAGATCTGCCGTGTTTATTACCCCTTTGGGAACATATTTAGCACTGTTATCAGCTGGTAATAAATATTCATAAAACATGATTAAGATTGTCCTCCTCAAACTGTCATTTTTTGATTATTAGACAATCATTCTTTACAATTGGTCTTGTGATCAGGAAGAAAACTTATCTAAAAAAAGGTGGGCAAAGATCTAATGGTCTCTTCTCCAGACAAAATTGTCTGGAGTAGAGTTTTTAAATATTTTTATTAGATGAAACCAAAGATCATTTTAAAATCAAACTTAGGAAATTGCTTACTAAGGAAGGTAAGTGAAGTGTAAGAGAGATTTAAAATATTAGACATATTGGGGACAGGAGTGACAGCTCATCATGTAGGCACACTGGCTGCTCTTGACCAGTACATGGGTCAGATTCCCAGCACCCAAACAATGGTTCACAGATGCCTGCAACTCCTGTTTAAGAAGACCTGATACCCTTTTCTGACCTCAGCAGGGGGTAGGCACATGTGGCAAATGGATATAAATGAAGATAAAATATTCATACAATAGAAATAAAGATATAAAATTTAAAAAGTAGACATTTAGGTAAAGGGACAGCAAGGATAATATAAAGACATGGAGGAAAGATTACAATTTCTTCTACAAATGTCTTTCATACTTCATGCAAATTACTTGAGTTATTACTCATGGGAATAAATGTAGGTACCATCACCTTCCCAATTTCTTGTGTAAATAGTTCTTATATGCTTTAAATTTTTTATTCAACTTAACTTTGTGAACTATGTGTGTGTGTGTGTGTGTGTGTATGTCTGTGTATATAATGTGTGTTCTGTATGTATGTCTGTGTATATTAATACCACGTGTGTTCAGGTGCCCATAGAGGCTAGAAGACAGAGTCAGAGTCTCTTGGAACTGGAGCTCTAGGCAGCTGTGAGCCACCAGACATAGGTGCTGGGGATTGACCTTCATTATGTTGTTGAGCAGCAAGAAGCGGCAAGTGCTCTGAACTGCTGAGCCACGTCTCTGTCTCTAGTCACCTTATTTGCTGTTAAAATCCTGTACATTAATCATGTCTCTCCTCTTCTTTGAGTCACTTAAGAGGAAACAAGCATTCATTTGTAACTGAGAGTATCTTTGTGAATTCTATAGTTTTGCTTTGAAAATATGACTATAGAAAGTCATGTCACTCATAAACAACAGTTTATTGCACTGCATTCATCTGATTGCTTTCTTGAACCTTCTGTATTTTAGTAGCCACGAATTGACATGCTCAGATTTGTTTTTGTGTTGAAACACAGGGAAATGAGCAATTCTTAGGTAAGTAAGGATTTTTCCCCAACTCAGCTTTCCAGAAGCATTGATACTGTAGCATAGTGCCCCACACCCTGTCCCTGCCAGGGAAACTGGATGCTTTAAAATATAAAGAATCTATTCTTCCTTGGGAAAAACCAATGTTTAAATTTTCCACCTGACATGTTATAGTGTTATATTTCACGTTGGGTTGTTTCAGCCATGGCAAATGATGGGAAGCCTCAGTGCTACTGTGATACAAACCCTGCGGCTCACGTTGAATTATCTCACTGAGACATATCAGGTTGAAAACGTATGTGGTGGGGGGAAGCCACTCTGAAAAGCAGAGATAATGTTCATGGGTCCCCAAGATAGTAACGCTCATAACTCATTTCTGATGGGAGGACAAGGTAACAACGCAGAATAATCAAACTATTTGCTTACTTTAATAAAAGTAAGACAACAAAAGAGAGAGGGTTGTTTTCGCTCAATGGAGAGATAAACATAAAATAACCATGTATAAGCAGCAAATCCTAACCAAACAGTTCCAAAGATAAGATAAAAGAGCTCTTGAATTTAATTAATAACTTCATTATTTGGTTTAAATAATTACAATTTACATTATATAGGCTATCCTCAGTCTTCTTTCAAACATAAAGCTAAATACCTGCAATTAAATTGCCTACTATCATCTTTTACATGTAAGGGGCAGGTATTTTCTGTAACTTGCTTGTTTGCCTGCTTGATTTGAATCAAGGGCTAGAAAATAACATTGTTGTTTTATTGTTATAAACACCACCCTGCTTTAGATCTTCATTACCTCTGGCTTCAAGTTTTATAGGGATTTAAAAAAACCTGATTTTCTGAAATCTAGTTCCTTCTAACACTTTCAAACATTGCAGCCAAGTTTTTACTGTCTTTAAGAATAGCTCCAATCATTCACTCCTCTCCTCAGAAATCTTCAACTGGAATAATTTCCACTTTCAGATGCCATCTGAGGAGCCAAGAATTGCTAGCTCAGCCTCTCCTAATTTCCCAAGGAAATAATTAGAAACCCATAGAAATTCCCAAACTCTTTTCCCAGGCAGGCAGTGTGCTCTGAGAGGATTCTGAAGACAGCATAGATCCAGACACGGCTTATCTTGTAAGAGCCCTCTGCAGCCAGTGATGAAGGTACTTTCAGAAAACTAGAGATTCTAGTGAAACATCACTACCAAAGCACTTTAAATAGGGGAGGGGTTAAACAGTCACTAAATATAGGACACAATTCATGGCAGGCTTGCAGACATGGCCAGAAAAAAAAAAAGAAAAAGAAAGGTTCTGACCATAAAAGTCACTGAAATACTCATATGTAAAATTAGCCTGTTTATAAACATTATAGATGCTTATTATGGAGTTCCAGGGCTGTGGGAATAGGAAGAGAAACAAGAGTGTGCATAAAGTTTACTTTCCAACAACTGGAACTAGATTGAGCAATCATCAATGTGCGTTTGCCCTGTAAGTCACAGAAGCATCTGCTTGACCTCTTAACTGACACAAATTTCCTTGGTCAAGAAATGATGCATTTATCAACTGACCATCATTCCTCTGCCTCAGCATATGCATTTCAGCTGAGACAGGCTTCAGGCTCTTTCCTTAATATCCACAATCAAGAATTCATTTTCAACTTCTGCTTTTAGGCAAGAACATGGAGAAAACAGTTGGATAGGCAAGGGCAGCTATGGGAATTGTCCATAAGCAGGCTGGCTGGCAGGAATCCTACTGGAAGGCAGACTATTGTTAGATATGCTGTCTCCTAGCTGGGCTTAAAGCCTAAAATTTGTGGTAGGCTAGCTCTCTTCTGTCTAGCAGATCTATAACAGATAAAAGATTGTGTCCATAGCTATTTATAACAGCCTATTTCCAGAAATTCTAAAAAACCCAAACTGGGTGGCTAGCAAATTCCCAACTCAAAGGTATCTCATTTAGGTGCCAAAAATGAAATAAAAATAAATATATTTTCTACTGTGCTGGCTAATTTTATTGCAACTTGACAAAGGCTGAAGTCATCTGAGAGGAGGAGCACCAATTCAGAACATGCCTCCTGAAGAACCAGCTATCGGTAAGACTGTAGAGCTTTTTTTTTTTTTTTTTTTTTTTTCAAATTAGTGGTTGATGGGGAAGTCCCAGTGCATTGTGGGTGGTACCATATTCTGGCTGGTACTCCTGGGTTCTATGATCAAGCAGGGTGAGCAAGCCATGGGGAGCAAGCTAGTAGCCTCACTCCTCCATGGCATTTGCATCAGCTCTTGCCTTCAGGTTCCTAAACAGTTTGTGTTCCTGACTTCCTTCAGTGATGAATTGCTAGCTGGAAGTATAAAGTGAAACAAAAACTTTCCGTCCCAAGTTGCTTCTGATCATGATGTTGCATCAGAGCAATAGTAACATTAACTATGACATTTACTTTTATGCCTCTTTAGAAATATATTGTGGAATAATAGAAAGATAAAATTGTCTCTTGGTATCCACAGGCAATTGGTTCCTAGGACCCACACAGATACCAAAATCCAAGAATGTACAAGTCAAGTAAATGGTGCACTTTTGTATATATCTCCTCTGTGTGTGATTCTGTATCTTTAAAGATCTTCAAAACAATGGCAAATGCTATGCAAATAATTGTGGTTATCTGTTAAATATAAAGAAGAACACGAGGACGTGAGGTGTTGACTGTATTTTAACATCATTCAGAAAGTTCTGTTAGTTAACAACATGAGACATCAGTCAATAAAAAAAAAGATATACAAAAATTCATGTGTCCCGGGTGGTGGTGGTGCATGCCTTTCATCACAGTACTTGGGAGGCTGAGGCAGGTGGATCTCTGTGAGGCCAGCCTGATCTGCAGAGTGAGTTCCAAGATAACTGAAGTTACAACAGAAAAACCATGTCTCAAAAAAACAAAAACAAAACAAAACAAAAACAACAAAAGAAAACCCAAAATGCATATGTTAGAACTCCATTTCTGTCAGTGTTAACTCCTGTCTGTTACAAGGTGAGAGAGAAGGATGCACGTACATTTGAGTGGAAGGAAGTACACAGTGCTTGATTCCTCTCTCTGGGCGATGGATTATTGGTGACTATCATTTTCTCATATACATTTCCTTCCATATTTTCAAGTTTCTATATACTATATTTTATTATGAAATGTTATGCTGATTTAAAATTCATGAAGAGAATAAATAGAACAAGCATGCATCTGCTTCTTATGGGGTAATTAAACGGGCTGCTTCTACTTTACATTCACGGCCTTCCATATTGTGATTTAATTGTCTTTGGTCTTATCTTCATCACTGTCTTCCAAACATGCCAAGCTGTAATTCTCACTTTGAAGAACAAGGAACCTCGAACTAAGGCTCTACATATCCAGAAGGGGAAACATATATTGACAACATTACGTTATTTTCACAGTCATACAAGTTGACATTCAGTATTTAAGTCAAAAAGGCTTCTGTTTATGTATACATGACTTGGCATGCTCATCTCATTAAAAAAAGTCTTATATGCAAGTTGTTCACATTACAATAAAAGATTATCTTGAGACTACTTAATGATATCTATACATCTGATTCTATACCTAATTCCCCGTTTGCTCCTCATTTCTTTTGAATCCTACAACCTGGTAATGACAGTCCATGTACTTGTCATCCGTAGTTCTCGTGGTCTCTTGAATCCACATGTCCTCTCTTTCATAATGTTTGCAAAGCAATACCTCAATTCCAAGCAGATTGGTCCCAAAAGCTAGAGACACCGCCCCTTTACTTGTTATTCTATAGCTTTCACTGTTTATTTGGTAAGCCATCTTCCAACCATACTATAAAGTAAGAGCAGACTGGTGAAAGGCATGAAGTTACCTTCCTATGAATTCCCTCCTCAGCACTCAGGTAGTTCCTCCCAATCAATAAAATAGGCATTTAAAAGGAATCATCCCGGACTTGCAGTAGGGATCATATTCTTTGGCGATCTGACAGGGAGCACAGACCAAGCATCTATTTGAAGGCAGTGGGGCCCTAGGGACCAAGAAGAATAGGAGGAAGGCACTGAAACCATTCTTACACTTTTTACAGTTATTTTTTCTTTTTGTTTGCCTCCACACATTTTACCTTCTTTGCAGTTTTAACCTCAGGCTTAACCCAAGGTAATGTGAGTGATAGAGATGGAACCCTGAAATTACAATCGATCCCTAACACAGTAACTGGAAAATACTCTATCCACTGCAAATAATCAGAAAGAATTGCCAGAACCAAAGCACCGTAATGCCACTTCCTATTCTTAGAAATGAACTAACCAAGAGTTATAACAGGAAAACAAAAACAGAATAAAAATATCACTGAACTTTTCAAGTCCAAACACATTCTTCTTTTTGGTGTAGATTACAGCTTCTGGAAAGTTGTAAGCTGTGTGAGGGATACATATGATATCCTTCAGATACGTACACTTGGATATGTGTATTTATATATTATTTTAGTAGGTATATAACTTCTGGATGTATATTCCTATAGGTACATGTATATATAAACTCAATCATAGGCACACACAAATCTCCCATTTTATAATATATTTCTGAAACAACTCAGTGGTTGGATTTTAGAGAAGCCATCATCATGTGGCAGCATCACCTGTGGGATGAAAGCAACCACGCCAGATACATGGTCACCATCCACTGCTGTGGTGCACTATGCTCAACATTAATCCATGCTAACCTGACTTCAAATTTCATATCTGACTCATCTCTGTACTTCTAGTATTTATCTTTATGTATACTACAAATCCAAGAAATGGAGAAATGATGCAATTTATGGCAACCTAGTCTAAGAACTCAAAATTTGTACTGCTTATATTATATGAAAAGTTCATTCTTTCCATCTTTTGTTCAAAATCAGTTTTTATTTCAAAAGTTCAGAGTAAGAGACTGGCCCCTCTAAGCAACCCCTATATATAGAATCTTCCCATTTCCTGTATTTCATTTATGGTAAACATTATGCCTTTGAATGTCTCTTCTTGGAAATGGGTGAATGGTGGTCAGGGCCTCCAACCCAATCATCGTTTGAGTAGGAGATCCAGGTGATTTTGTTTATTCTTCTTGCCCCAAATACAGATTTATATATGGATTGATTAGGGCTACTTTTTAAAATTACTGGTTTCAAGATTCTGTAATAAAACCAGATATTGTCATGGATCAATAGCTTTCCACTTAGCATACACATAGCATAGAAGCTATAGTACTAGACTTTACAGCAAACAAACAACACAAAGAAAAAAACAAAAATAAGATTTTATTGTATGGCCAACCTTCCTGGAAGCCTGGAAACAAAGTAGAAATGCTTGCTGCTGCCTATAGGCTTGTTCTCCATTCTTGCTTTCTTTTTCAACTCAACACCACCAGCCCAGATTTGTAACCATCTATAGTTGGCTAGACTCTTCCTTCTTAATCATTATTCCAGAAAATGTCTCACAAGCATTCTAATAGGTCAATCTAATGAAGGCAATACCTTGGCTGAGATTCCCTCTTCTAGGTATATCTGCGTTTGTTTCAATTCACAAAACATAAACATAATAACCAACTTTAAATGTAGGGCTACAGCATACATCAGGGTTAGCATACTTGCCTATGGTTTGATTCTCCAGCCCCAGAGGGAGAAAAAGCTTTAAGTATAAATTGATTATATTATCCAATATACAGATTATACAGATTGGGAGAATAGATTAATCATGACCCAACTACATTCTTCCAACAAAAGATTCACATTAAATATAGTTTGGTAGACTCTGAGAGGAATTTGGGGAGGGAAAATATGATCAAAATATGTTCTGTGACAAAAGATGTTTTGCCAGTAAATAAAAACAGACATTTTCTTGAATATGGTGATATACACCTATAATTTCACCACTCAGGAGGTAGAGTCAGGAGGATCAGAAGTTGAAGTTCATCCTCAGCTATGAAAGAGTATTCAGGGTCAACCTGGGATGCAGAAGACTTGGTTTCTAAAATTTAAAAATTTTCCCCATTAAAAAATAATACACACACATACACACACACACACACACACACACGAATAAGTATATACATAAGCATATGCATATATATGTATATGCAAACATTTATACACACACATATATATATGCATAAACATATAATATACATATACACACATATATGTGTGTATACACATACATTTATATATCACACGTACACACACACCACACACACACACACACCACAGATACTCACAGTACCCATGTTCCTACAAATAAGCCACTACTCATATTCTTAAAAGTAACCCTACCCAACTTATTATTTAGCCAAATTGGAGTAGAATGGAATAATTTCTTTGGTCTGTTGTGTCCTATTTAACTAAAGTGAACAGAAATAACTTATTAAGTAAAAAATAAATGCAAGGAGACACAGATAGATAGGAAATTAGGATGCATTCTCCCATAAAGATAAACCTTAGAGAAATAATATTGAGTCAGAAGTTAGAGAAAGTGCACAGACACAACTTGAAGAGTCCCGAAACCAAAAGTAACAGCCAGCATACAAAATGTAGACGGATTTTTATCATCTACAAGTAGAAGAGATGGTTTCTGAGGGTGACCTACCTTCTTGAACAAAGAAAGCATGAGGAATTTATTAGAGAAGCTTATTATATTCATGCGAGGGCGGCACTTTGGGGAGGGTGCATTTCTGTACACATTCAGTTTAAGATACAGTCTCCTGAGCATGCTCAGTGTGTTGGCTATCATTATGTCAACTTGATACAAGCAAGAGTCAATTTGGAAGAGGAAATCTCAATTGAGAAACCCCACACCCTACTAGATTCACCTGTGAGCAAGCCTGTGGTGCATTTTCTTGATTTATGATTGATATGGGAGAGCCCAGATCACTATGGGCATTAACAAACCAGGGTTGGTGGAAATGAGTGGTATAAAAAATACAGGCTAAGGAAGGGATGAGGATCAAACCATCAAGCCTTACTCTCCCACTGTCCCGTGTCAGCTCCTGTCTCCAGGTAGCTGCCCTGCCTTTCTTCAGTGATGGACTGTTTTCGGGAAGTGTAAGAAGAAATAAACCACAGCCTCCACAAGCAATATTTTATCACAGCAATAGAAATGTTAATTGAAGTACTCAGTTAACATCATACCTCAAGAACAAAACATGCCAGGAAAAAGCAGTGCCATATATGTTGGGGAAATGCAAAAAAAAAAAAAAAAAAAAAAAAAAAAGGTTGTAGAGAAGTTGACTCTTGATAAAGAGAACATTTGAAGAGGATAATAAGAACTCTAAACATGTATGCATTAAATATAAGAGCACCTAAGTTCTAAAAAAAAAAACAAACACACAACTAAAGTTTAAATCACATATTGACCCTCACCCAGTGATAGTAAGCAACTTCAGTACCCTACTCTAGTCAATAGACAGATCATCCATTCTGAAACTAACAGAGGAATTCAGGCACTAACTGATCCTATAAACCTTATGGGCCTAACAGATATCTACAGTTTCACCCAAACAAAAAAGAATATACTTTTATCTCAGCATCTCATGTAACTTTCTCCAAAACTGACCACATATGTGGACATAAAGCAGGTTTCAGAATACACAAAGACATTGTAATGACAGGCACCATCTTACCAGAACTCTGTGTAGTACAGCTTGGTACCAACAACAACAGAAAGTATGCAAACTCATAGAAACTAAACAACTCATTACTCAGTGAAAAAGGATAAAGATAGGAATTTTCTAGAATAGGAAATTTCTAGAATTGAACGAAATGAATTCACAATATACCCACAACTATTGGGACACAGTGATGGCAGTTCTAAGATGGGTGTCTTCATTAAACTTCTTCCCTTGGAGCACAGGATGCTATGTGGAAGAGAAGGTAGAAAGATTTTAGGAGCCAGAGGAGATGGAATACTCTAAAGAAACAGTGACACTACTGCTAAAACAAGACTGGTGACATACAGACTCATCTGTGGCCTCATATACCGGGCTCGTACAGGTTCAAGACAGATGGGGTCCCAGTGAGGAAAGGAGGACTTGAATATGGGCATATATTCCCAATGAGGAAACTGTGTGGTGTTGACACCCACTTACAAAGAAGACATCAGTATTCTCCAATGTAGTCCCACTGTCATGTTAAACACACTTCTAGGTAGGCCAGTGCCCAGCAACAGATGGCCAACATGAAACAAACTGAATGATATTTTTAGAGACTGTCTTATTTTGCTCTGTTTGGAAATTTTCTGCCTTATTTGACTTTTGATTGTATATTAGTGTTTCCAACTTTATGTTCCTGTGGTTTTTTGTTTGTTTTTATTTTGTATTTTTTGGTGTATGTGTGAGAGTTTGGTTTTGTTCATTTTTAAAAAAAAAATTATTTTCATTCCTGACGTCTTTGTCTGATATTTTTTCTCAAGAGAGAGAAAGAAAGGGCAAGGAATTTGGTGGGTAAGAAGGTGGGGAGGAGGTTCTCGAGATATTGGTGGAGGGGAAGTCTGATCAGAATATATTCTGTTAATTTTTTTTCAGAAAAACCAAAATAAATTTTAAGGAATTCAATAACGTCATTTTTTCATACAGCTCCAGGAAATCTGCTGAAGAACTTCTGTTCCTGGCTTTGAAATAAAAATATCAAATCTGTGCAGCTATAATTTGAAAATTCAGAGAAGAATGGTTTTTAAATGAGCAGTATTTAATCGGACACCAGAAAAATCTATATTTGTGCTATAACATCATAGAATTTCCCATACCACGAAACAGAGACTTGTGATATTAAACAAAGTTATATTCTCTCCAAATTACTAGTTTATATGGGGGGGTGGCTAGTGTATTGTGGAATCATAGTATTTAGCTTAACTTTATACATAACATGAAGTCTAATAATATAAATGGCATGCTAGCTCTAAGTATAAGACCCAGGTAGCTATGTTTGTAAGACCAAATAAAAATTCACACATGTCCATCATGAATTTTTTAAATGCCATTAGCATATCCTTATGAGTTGATGTTATTTAATATATGTAAATGTTATCATAAGTACAGGATGTAAAGCTCTTGTCCATTGCTGAGTTTTAAACACAAAACAATATCAGAGATGAAAAAAATACAATTGTACGAGAAGCATGATTTATATCTCAAAGGACATGGGAGCTGTTTTAGGGCAACTTCTACTTCTTTGGAACTCTGTGAGCTGTTTGATGCGTACTTCATGATAGTCAGGCTGTATGCCACACTTAGGGATTTGCTTTGCTTGTTTTGTTTGCAGTGCTGAGGACAGTTTCTGTCTTTGTGCAGATCACGGTGAAACCTCACAATTACCACATGAAGGAATGGTTGGCTTTTGCCTGAAGCACAGTCACAGCTAATGCTGCACTTTCAAATTAATTTGAAGTAAATCATTACAATTACTACCTGGTTCTAATCTTTGACTATTAGTAATCTAAAAAAAATGTGAGAGAAATAAGTTGCTTGCAAAATTATTTCATAGATACAGGATAACTTTAGTTAGCTTGTTTTATAACATGATTTTTCTTTAAAAAAGCATTGAACTTTCATTTCAATTGGAGTAACCGAGCATTTTCAACAGTCGTTTTAAAGCTATAGTGTGTCTTTAATAACATATCCAATAACACAATTTGGGGAAGAGTATGCTAGACTGCTATGTATTATAAAAAGCACTTTTATATAATTGTTTTTACTAAAATGCATTATTTGAAGTATCATATTTAGCTAATTACTGTAGATATTGAGGATGAAAAATACTAAGTGCATGAAATTAAGTAAATACACCTAGTGGGAAGCAGAGAAGACTCCTACTTTCCTTCTCTAACATTTAAACAAATATATATACAGAATTTAAACAAATGAGTGAACAGGATGTTATCGTCTTACCTTTTCATTTGAAGTATGAATTTATCTGAATTCAGGAAACTCAAAATACTTTTTGTCGTATTTTATACCCTTTGATATGCAGTTTTGTTGGATCTATGTTAGTGCAATAGCTAGTGGGACTGGTGTAGGGAATGGTTTATCTCACAAAGATCTGTTTTACACAAGGTTCAGGAAAACTCATCAATAGTTAGGAAGAATTAGAAAATGCAAGGCTGAAATCGTTATGTCCCAAATGATTTAAGCATAGCCAGGGAGAAGGGTGTCTGTGATTGGTTATTAGAAGGGATACCACAAGAAGCACAATAAAGAGGTATATGGGAATGTTATGGAAAGCCGTGGAGAATTAATGCTACATCCAAGTCACACAAGCATTCTCAGAACTGCTTTGAGTACCCTGCCAAAAGCTAACCTCTCCGGGTCTTTCGCTCATCAGGCCATGTCCACACAGAGAGCTCTCTAGCTCATGGAGGTAGTTTCTGAGCACTAGTGTATTGGGCCTGTGCCTGTGTTTTTAATGACACGTTCTTTTAATTTGGGTGTGCTACATTGGATAACAGATCTATTTTTATATTCTATTAAAATATTTATGAGGCCCCCTTCTCAATTCCAGGTCTACCACTAGTTTAGAGGATGAAAAGCAGGGTGACCAGCACAAATCATCAGACAGGCAGCTGGACAGCAAATGTCACAATAGAGCAAAGACTTAAATAATGCATGAGTGCAGAGGACTGAGTGTGTGAAGGAGCGACAGGAGGAAACATCTTCCTGGAAATGACACTACGAAAAGTCCCAAGGCATCAGTGGTGCTTTCTGGGCAGAACTGAAGGAAGTACGTGGGTGTGCCCTACATATTCACTTTTCTTGGAAAACCAGAAAAGGCTTCGAGTTATGACATCAGATTGATAGAAGCCGGGTAGAAGTTGGAGGAGTTTATCTGGTCTCTTCTCAAGGGAGTTTCCTAAACCTACATTCTGATTATATGAAAATTAAAAAGTATTTGTTTACAAATTCAGTATGATTCTCCAAAAATTTCAAAAATTTCAAAATGTTTCCTAGATCATTAAGAATTTTCTTTTCAGAGACAGAAATACCAGTATATGAGTTATTTCTAAAGGGAAAAATGCTTGGAACACATTCCATGAATATACTAAAAGTGAACAAAATAAACTTTAAATTCTAGGAAAAAATGTGTAGTAAAGCCTATTTCTATGCTTTTAGCAAGGAAAAACGTCTCTAAAAAAGGATAAAATGTAAAATGTAATAACATATGAATAAATGTTGAAAATTATGTAAAGCCAATTTACAAATATTGTTCTTTAAAAGCTATTAAATATAAGACAAATAAGCAAACCATTGTATATACAAATAGCACTAAATAGGCTTAGTGTTTTCATGAAATATTTTCCAGCTGTTTGTTCTATGCATACTAAAAGGTTTTTATTTCACTGGGATGTTTCAAACAGAAGACATTAAGGGGTGAAGAAAGGATTCGGTGGGAACAGTGCATACTACGTCATGATGAGGCTCTTACTTTGAATCCACAGGACCGAAGTAAACCTAAGATTCCATAACACAAACTGAGTTTGTGTATTCTGAGTTCCCTCTGGAGTAATGGGAGATGGATTTGGAAGAATCCCTGGATGCTCACAGGCCCACTGGTCAGATGTACATAGCACAGCAGGAACCAGCAAACAGTGTCTCAAACCAGGCAGAAGCAGAAGGCCAACACTGATGTTGTCCTCTGACTTCTACAGTTGCCTCATGGTACATACAGGTAGGCAAACATGCAGACACACAAACACACGCATTCTCTCTCTCTCTCTCTCTCTCTCTCTCTCTCTCTCTCTCACACACACACACACACACAGGCACACACTCACATACACATGGGCAAACACACACATGCATGTATGCACCTCCATAGAGGTAATACCCTTACATATTACTAGAGGTTTTCAAAGAACAAGTCATTCATATGCTCAAAAGTTTCATTTGTTCTCTTGAACTGATTTGGATTTTCCTTCTACTACTTGTTTTATTTATAATCACTATATATAATTTTGAGTGACAGAAAATGACACACTTATGAATTGATATCTGGTGTTTTGATATCTGTAGAGTTTGTAGAATGATCACAATAAATAGCATCTCTGGGACTTTAAGTGTTTATCATTTTCCATAGTAAAGGCATTGCATGTCTAGCTCTTTGGAGATAAGCCTTGGATTACTCATAACTATTTTCATCCTAATGTACAAGAGTAAAACTAGAAATCACTGTAGGCATTGAACACCTTTCCCTGTCCTTTTTCCCTCATTAGCCTACCAACTCCTCTGTCCTTTTCCTCTCATCACAAGTCTATTTATAGTTTGTCTGTCATTGTAAAACATCTTATACTGTAGATGGCAGGAAGCATAAAGTTGGTTGTTTAGGAAAATGAACTAAGGAAAAAATCAGGTCTAACTTCTCTCCCAAGTTTATTCATTTGGGGTAGTACATATCGTATGATTTTAAAGAGAATTGACACTCAACTAAACCCTGTATCAGAGGTCAGGTAAGTAGGTATGGGAAGCCATACATTAAACTATTAAACAAAGACATATATTTTAGTAATCAATGAAGTATGCTTTACCTTCTGTCATGTATCCTGGCTTCACACACTTTCCTGTTGGAACTTTTGTTTCCACACTTGCTCTTAAATCTCCTTTAATATGAAGTAAGATTTTCATATTTTACGTGAAATCTAACAAATCAGTTCAGAAACCAAGGCAAGATTTCCCATAGCTACCTCTGTTAGACTGGAGGTTTTGTTTTGTTTTATTTCTTTCTGAAACCCTTAAGGCTCAACAGCCTTAATACAACTGTCAAGATGATATTAGACAAATCACGCTTAATGGAAATAAGTGGTCTCTTACCTTTGAATTTCTAACACTCAGCAAAAACATAGTGCTCAAAATTCACAAAAGGAAATGTTACCCTGAAACAATGATAATACAGACAAATATAAATATGAGAACATATTTGATAAACATATTCTGCATTACTATGCATTTGAAGTTAGAATTAAAACCAAATCTGCAATGCCCATAGGAAAAATCAAGTTCATATGCTTCACAATTCACACCTTACTCTTGAGTCCTGAGGACTCTACAGAAAGGTCTTGGGATCTACCTGGAGATTCTATATTCCCTAAAGATGCTAAACATTAGAAATTCATAATTAAAAAGAATGAAAAACTTCATGAATTTCTGAAATCACATTAGTATTTTCATAGCATCAAATTCTATTTCACAATAATATAATGAATAGCTACTAGACACTGCATCTTTTTTGGGACTAGATTCCATTAAATTCCATTTAAATATTATACACACACACACACACACACACACACACACACACATATATATATATATATATATATAATTTTAAGTTATAATGAATTTTTAAAACACAAAAGGTATACTGTTCAATCCTATAATTTTAATCTGTTTCACACTGAGTTTTCTGGATGGAGAATAATGTTTGAAATACTAACTGATGATGAATAATCATGATCCCATTCAAGCTGTATGCTTAGATATATATTGTTCCAGAAAATATTCAATTTTTATTTTTCCTGATGTTTGAGCAGTATTTAATCTATGTTGCTTCCCATGTTCAATTTTATTTTTTTGTCAAATTTAGAAATGAGCTTAATTAAATGTCTTAATTTCATTAGCAGGAAATACAACCATTTCTCCCTATCATAAGCACTTACTATTTATTCATAAAGTTTTCTAAATTGTTGACTTTACTTTTGACAAGGACAAAATATGTGTGTGTGTGTGTGTGTGTATACCTATATAAATATGTGTATGCTTATATATACATATATATGTGTGTATATATACACTGAGCACTATAACTCTGCATTCTAATTGGTTGTGAATTTCTGTAATGTTCTCTGTATGTTGCAAAGAGAAATTTTCTTGAAGAAAAATGAGGACTACACTTTTTTGTGAGTATAAAGACAAATATTTATAATGGTTTTAAACATTATGATCTTTTACTAAAGTTTCACAGTTGTAGGTTCTCCAAGATCCATGACTTCACTAACTCTGGACAGTTGGTTAGGTTCCCAGTATCAGGTATGGTTTGATGTAGAGTAATATTTAATCATTTAATCTAGCAACATAGGGGGTCTATATGAAGGAATAATATTCAGAGGACTGAATGATCCAGAGGGAATGTAGAAAGAATGTTAGTACACACCTTTAATTCCAGTATTCATAAAGCAGTGATACACACCTTCAATCCCAGCATTTGAGACACCAGAAGCAGAGCTCAGAAGGAATTAGTGACATACAGGAAATTACATCTGAGAAGAGTCAGAATGAAGAACAGGCAAAGTGATTAATCAAAGGAAGAGTCTGCAGAGTAGTAGTGAGTGAAGACATATACAACTGACACAATAGAAAGACAGACTCTCAGCTCAGAGAGTAGGATAAGATATAGAGACTGATTGAGGCAGAGACACAGAGGCAGTATGAGGCAAGCAGTCTGAGAAATCTGAAACAGTCAGAGGCAGGGACATAAGGCAGTCTGAATAGTCAGACAGACATAGAGGCAGTTCAGCTGAAGAAGTTAGTATCAGAGGGAATCAGTGTGAAGCCAGAGTAGTTCAGCCACAGAAGTTGTGACATTCAGACAGAGTCTGCCAGAGTCACAAGAGTTCTGGCAGAAAAAGTCAGCTGAATCAGAGGGTCAGTTTGAACAAGCAACTTGGGGAAGAATTTGAGCCAGAACAGCAAGTGAGTTCAATCAGCCAACCAGAAGAGACAGATTTCAGTATAGCCCTGAGTTTGGAAGGAGCTAATCAGAGTGGCTCAGCAGTAATTCTCAGAGGTTAAATGGTCGATGTTGTATGGAGGCTTAAGCCTTCCATCCAGTTCTATGCTTGAGATCAGATTATATGGAGGTCAAAAAATGCTCCAGGACTCCAGGACTAAGGATTGAGGATTGAGTTAGGCCAAAGAATAAACTGCTTTTGCTCTGAACCAATGGCTACTGTTTGTTCATTTCTTGTTAAGCTAGAGAATGGTTGGATATTGTCCAAGTACATGTGCCACTCCTGCACCATTAGGGTTATCTTGCCATGGTGGTCATTGCTGTAGTTCATAAGTGTTATATCTGGGTATGACTCTTGGATGCTTCCCTCCTTTGGACAGTTTCACTATGCCTTCGGATGCTACAAAAGCTACTCCTCAGGGTAGAGGCTTTCAGGCTGCTCTGGGGATTCTAGGTTCTGCATTAAAGTACATGTTATCTTCAGTAATAGGAAGTTACCTACTGCTTCTGGGGGCAAACAAGGGCTATAATAATGGCTTGTAAGGTTTCAGAAGTCTCTTAAACAATACTCATCAAAAGTAAAAGAGGACTTTTCATGCCTACTCTTGTGGTTTTTGTTAGATGGTTTTTGCAAAGAAGGAAAGATTTCATTTAAATTATATGTACATTTTTTTCTTTTCTTTTGTTTTTTTGAGGCAGGGTTTCTATGTTTTAATTCTGACTGTCCTGGAACTCACTCTGTAGACCAGGCTGGCTTCGAACCCACAGAGATCTGTCTGTATCTGTCTCCTGAATGAGTGATGGGATTAAAATCATGTGTCAACACCACCCAGTATATATACACATTTTTATATTGACTTATGTGGTTTTTGTTTTTAAGTATATAGTTAAGTGTATGATGTTTTTAATACTTTTCTGGTGCTTCTTTCTATCATTTGCTCTTTTGCCTTCTGAATATATCTTCTTCCTCCTTCATTAATTACAACTCCCAATTTTTCTCATTTCTCATTAGAACATTTATACCCTGCTATTCCCTGTCTATTTTCCCTACCTCCCTACCCTAGTAATGATTTCCTGTTAGTTTTCTGCTTTTTGCAGCTGCTCCTAGATATGAAGTCAGATCTGAAGATTCAGAGCTACTTCCTACATCTTTAGATCAGCTTTTACTTTCATGTTACAATATGTAATATTATTTTTGGATTGATTCTTCATGTGAATAAAAGATCATCGCTGTGCAA
Organism: Cricetomys ansorgei; assembly: GCA_026225945.1. Classification (NCBI taxonomy): domain Eukaryota; kingdom Metazoa; phylum Chordata; class Mammalia; order Rodentia; family Nesomyidae; genus Cricetomys; species Cricetomys ansorgei. Next base: position 29,709,477 of record JAMJFZ010003163.1, read on the forward strand.
TCAATATCAAAACACTTGACATCCCACATCACACTCCTGAGCAGTTTTCCTAGATAAATGAAGATGTGCACAACATGCAATATTTTGCAAGTGTGTATTTATATCTGTTCCATCTGTAATTGCTCAGAACTAGGAAAGCAAGCAAATAAACAATCCTCCTTTGTGTAAGTACATGAACTGGAATACCCATGAAATGGAAAATGTCTCAGAAACAAAATAGTCTGGGCTTCTCACATATGCAGCATGAATCTTAAAAAGACTGTTCTATGTAGCGAAAAGATAGATATACTATATAAACTGAGTGCCTCCATACCCCAGTGACCCTTTCTGGGACTTCTCTGTCTTCAACTATATGGATGTTTTCCCACCTCACTCATTTTCGGGTTTTGAGGATTTATATATAGGCAAGTTTGGCTACTAGTGGCCAGTTTCTCTTTCTCTGACCCTCAGTCATCAGTAGTGACATTATTGTACATAAAACAGACAAGAACAAAAACAACAACAACAATCCAAATCCTATTTTCACTTAGAATTTCCAAGAGTTTTAGGAGGTATATTTCCAGAAAAGAGCCTGCTTTCTAATATCATGAAAATTATCTATCTATCTATCTATCCATCATCTATCTACCTACTTACCTACCCACATACCTAGCCATCTATCTATCTATCTAGACCCTCACAAATTGCTTTATCAACCAGGCTTTAAATTTTTATTTTGAAGTAAAAGCAAATATTTAAACTATACTTGGTCAGTTTCTCTATATGCATCATGGTTAATGTAAAATATTGTATTAGTCTCATATTGCTATAGGAAAATACATTAGATAGTCAACTTAGAAAGAAGAAAGCTTAATATATCTCATATTTCATAGATTTCATCCATTCTGTGGTTGTTGGGCCCTGTCCCATTGGTCCTGAGGAGGCACTTAGTGAACATTTACTTACTTCCAGACAGCCAAAATTCAAGAAGTAAATAAATCAGAGAGCTAGAAAACCTAGCTGATCCTCAACTCCCAACTGTATGCTGGTCATTTACATTTTTCTAGTTGACTCCATCTCTTTCAAGTTCCTTAGTCTCTCATTAGTGTCACAAGCTAAGGATCATTCTCTAACACATAAATCTATGTGTTTGAGATGCTTCAGACGAAAAGATTACCAAGTCTATTTCTGAGGAATATTTACCCATAGCTCAGCCAGATGGGTTGCAAATCTGTCCTTGATTGGAAGCTTGTCTTCAATTTTGTGTACATCCATCCATTCCCTGTACTTTTTTCAGCACTGGTTGGAGACTGTTCGGAGCTTTGACCTTCACAGAAGATGTAAATGAAACCAAGAGTGTCTATGAGGCTTATCCAAAGCCCCACACCTCTGCACAGGCCTCCATAGAGTCCCACAATGTTGTAGCCTCTGATATAATAACCAACAGGTTCGCAAATATTTTCCTTTTACTTCCTTAATTGACACAGCATCTACTTCACTTACTCATTAGATGTTTCCTAAAGTTTATGCAAACAACGTATATTTGTATAGAAATCAAACATCACCTTATAAAATATCACAAGAAATAATTCAATTGTGTGTGTGTGTGTGTGTGTGTGTGTGTGTGTGTGTGTGTGTGTATTTATTTATTTATTTATTTATTTAGTACTCTGGTATGTATTTGGAGATGGCTGAAGGAGGCTTACAATGACAACTGAAATGACTGTTGCTCTGATGTTATCCTTTGGCAACAGTTTCAAACAGCTCCTCTCTTCTCCAACCACAACTAAAGACTTTCATCATTCATTTTCCATGTTGTGTTTTACCCTTTGGTCTCTTGGAAATGTGGCAAACCTTTGTGAAAACAAGCAAAGCCATATGTTCAGCAGTAGGAGCTAAGCGAAGGGCAAACCTAAAGAATTTGTAGCATTTAATTAAGAGATGGCTTATTTAAGTGTGCTGACTTTTAAAGTGCAAATTTGCAGCGAGAAGTCCCATTGTACTTAATTGGGGCATGGAGCTCCTTGGGGCTTTTGGCAGCTGTTGGACATTTGGCCTCTATCTGAGTGTGAGCTCTGAGCTTTGCTTTTTCTGATTCAAGTCAGATTGACAGTGTGTCTCCAGAAAAGCCGTGACCTGCCTCCAGCGAGCTGATAAATAATTAAGATGTTGAGAGAGATACAGAGACATGGGCTTCGCCTGATCCCATCAAATGCCAGTGGGCTTTCAGATCCTAAGGCTCTGAGAGAATGTTCTTTTTGATGACTTAGACCTAAGAGAGGATCAGTAGGAAGAAAAGCTATTACACTCATTGTGTAACTTAATGACACAACGGAATGTGCAACTAAGTGGATGTGAATGTATGTTGGTTATTAAAGCAAGATTATAGATCTGAAGGAAGCAATAACCAAACTTTTAAACATTTATGACAATATTTAACAAGCTAATATTAAATAGACTTTTAAGGAGTTTCAAGCAACTTCAAGGAATAAATAGAATTAACCAAAAAGAAACAGCAGCCCCAAAGAATATCAGTCCAATCAATCTTTTTCTCATTTTGTAATAATTTATTTGTATTATTCCTTGAGACACTGTGAACATATGTGCTTATTTCTGTTTGATGTATTGGAACTCATTACCGAGGGGCTTTTTCTAAATATCCTTTGCAATATTTATATGAGTTATAGACTTACAACAATATTGTTTATAAATTGACTTTTATTTTATCCTTCTTTTCTTCCTGTATCCAAGTCATTTCAAATTCTAATCTCAGAATCTGAATGTGTTTCTGTCCTTGGGAACAGACAAAAGGTCTCAGGGCTTTGCATTCCCTGTCTGTGCTAGAAAAGTGACATTTGAAGCACAATGCTACTTTTGGTTTTTTGGGTTTTTTTTGTTTTTCCTTTTTCTTTTTTTGTGTTTGTTTGTTTGTTTAGAAAAAGACTCACTATGTAGTGTAGACAGGCAGGAACCCTACGCTATATTCTTCTTTAGCTTCAGATTCAGAGAGATCCTCTCATCTCATACCCCCAAAGCGTGCTGTAATTACAGACAGGATCTACCATGCTTGGCAAAGGATACTGTTTGTGACACATGCTTTTAACACGTAAGTAGAAGTACTTTAGAGCATTGGATCCAGTAGAACAGGAATTAAAGACACTTATAAACCACCATGTGGGTACTGAGTTTCATCCAAACCCAGGTCTATGCAAGAGAAATCAGTGGTTTTAATCACTGAGCTCTCTCTCCGTTCTTAAAGCTGTTGTGTGTTTTCTTTGTTTTCTAAATGTTGCTAATAAGTAAAGTTTTATTCTTAATTGATTTACATTCCTTTCTCCCTTCTGTTTCTTTTGATAGTTTTTTTTAATTTTCCCTGTTTTAGAGTTTTTATTATTTTTTAAAAAATTTATATGGCTTGATAACTGCTGTGAAAGAAGGAAAAGATCTCAGGAGAAGGCACAAGAAACAGAGATCTACACATTCACCCACTCAGGAGTATCATAAAAACATAAAAGTGGAAACTATAACACATATGCAAATGACCTGGTGCAAACCTGTACAGGTGTGGTGTATGCTGTCACAGTCTTTGTGAGTTCATATGTGCATTTATTCTGTTGTGTTTAAAAGGCCTTGTTACCTTGGTGTTCTCCATCCTCTCTGGCTTTTAGACTCTTTCTGCCTTCTCTTTCACAAGTGACTCTTAGCCCTGAGAAGAGAAATTTGACAGACATCTCATTTCGGGCTCAGAATTACAAAATCCCTCACTCTCTACATAATGTCCTGCTGTGGGTCTCTACTTGTTCCCATCTGCTTCAGGAGGAAGCTTCTCCAATGATGGCTGAGTAAGGTGATGATCTACGAGTATAACAGAATGTCATTTTGTTGCTACATTTTTGTTTGTTTTAGAATAGTAGTGTTTGGTTTTATTCTTGGTCCCTGGGCTATCTAGTATCATGTTATTGATCATCCAAGCAGTGCTGGAAATGGATTCAATCCTGTGGAGAAAGCCTTAAGTCAAATCAGATATTGGTTGGTTATTCCCTCCAGCTTCGTGCCACCATTGCCATAGCATATCTTGCAGGCAGCACACCACTGTATATCAAAGGATTTGTGGCTGGGTTTATGTTTACATTTCTGTTTTGGGAGTGCGCACAGTACCTTCTTGTACCAAAGCATTAGAACACAGAGGTAAATGCTCTATATAGGCACCAGCTTGATGCTTGATGAATATGTTCAATGAGTTTTATAGGTGTTGTCTTTAGCAATGGCGCTTGGCCATCAGTTTGTAGAGGACATCTTAGAGTCTTGACAAGAGCCTGGAATATTTAGTTTTTCTCTTACCACAGAGACACTTGTTGTACCACATTCATTGCTGCTCTATTCATCACAGCCAGAAACTAGAAACATCTAAGGCACCCCTCAACAGAATAATGAATAAAGAAAACATGGTATATATACACAATGTAATATGAGTAAAATTCCTCAATATGAGGCTGTTCTAACATCTAGAACAATGGAGCCTGTATACTGTATGAAAATATCCAGATAGAAAATATTTTCATATTTTTCCTAGAACTTTGTGTTTCAAATATTGAATTCTGAAGGCACAATTGAAATATTTTGCCTCCAACATCCCATCCCTCTTGCTTCCCTGAGTACTTCAAAATGGCTCTATTAATGATCCTTTGGAAAGTTTCTCTTTCATCTCTAAACTTAGGTATCACAACAGAATTTGAGAGTAGAAAAATCTAGCTAGTGTTTGGCCAAGTCTTAGAATTCTCTTTTCAAGTATAAGGGACTAGATCTTCACATTTGCTGAGGCAATGAGCTGTCCTTAAGGCTGCTTCTCTTATTAGGTCCATAATGACTTTGTTTATCACTTAAAAAGGTCAATTATTTGACCATATTAAGGGAATCTTTGAATTCATGTCCATTCACTGCTACAGTATTATCTCTGATGGTGAGGAATTGTATGCTCCGCTTCTCCCAGCAACTGATCCTTTCTGTTGGTTGCAGGAACAGTGTACAAATCATGATAGCCTGCAAGTCTGCAGTGCTCTGGTTGTTTTCAGTCACTTTCTGATTTGATGAGCTCTGCCAAAATCACAGAGAAAGGCAATGCCCTGTTCCACCATTCTAAACAGGCCCATGAACACCAGTCATTTCTTCATTACTTCTGTCATATTTAGAAGGTTTTCCTAAAAGCTATTTGTGTGGAAACTGAGGAGGATGTAGCTAGATCAAAGTAATATAGAATATGTATATATCTCTACTACCATTGTGAATTCTGCCTTTTCTGTGCTTTGACCACAAATACTTTCCCATCTTTCTGTCACAATAACATCTGTCTGAATATTTGTTTACCTAAAATATTTACAGTGAACTGGGTAGAGCTTGTTAAGAATTGAAAGAGGTTGTCACAACTTTTCCTATGTCAAAGTGAACCAATGTCTATTCATGACAGATACGGAAGCAGGAAAAAAAAAGAATTTAATAAATTCTGAATCAACCAAGATTTTATTGAATTTGATGAAAATGGAAGACGGAAATTGGCCAGGTAGAGCAGAGATTCTAAAATAGCATTTGTGAGCTCTTTATTGGGGTCAGGAATGCCAAAAGACAACTCTGTTTCTGTGTCTTTGTTGGGGATACTGGATACTGGGGATACCCAGCTCATCTAGTTCTACATTCCTTACCCCATTTTCTGCTGTAAGTCATTTAAAACGCCTCATACTGTGAGCTAAATGGTACTCAATTCTCTGGGTTTCCTCTACCTATTCAAGAGACCTAGCATCTATCTATCTATCTATCTATCTATCTATCTATCTATCTATCTATCTGTCATCTATATATCACCTATCTATCTCTCCTCACCCCTCTCCCTTTCTCTATCACCCTCTTCAGTTACTATCTATGAATCTATAGAATCTATAGAAAACTCCTCTAAAGCATACCTCCCATGTTTCACTAATTTCATTCTTAAAATTCATGAGAGAAGAACACTGAAAACACTTAACCCAGTCTTGGTAGCTTTTGAGTCTTCAGTGATCCTTTTTACTGAGGTGGGACTTGTTCTTCTAGAGATACCACGATATTCCCATTTAGATTGACTTACAGACCAGGAGTGACTACCAGACACCTTCATCATGAGTGGTGACCTCCTGGAAGCTGCTTCACGGAGTCCTAGTCTTAGTTAATTTTTCACTTCTTATGTACTTTAGCATTTCGCAAGATCACTTGTATCTTTTAGGGATTGGGCAATAGAGATGAAAGGCTGAAATCCTAGGTGAAGTTGCTATTACCCCTTCTTCCTTGGTAGCATTTCCTGCTGCTATAATTACAATTATCTATTACAATTACCATAAATCTATTACAATTACCATAAACCACCTACCTACTAGTACAGTTTTGCTCCTTTATAATAGTTTCCATGGTTACCTAGACACGGTTATGTCTATTCTAAAATGGCCATGGAATGAATATGTTATGATTAAAAGACAAACACACTACAACAGAAGACAATTATCACCCAGAAGAGACAACTGTTTTATTTTAGAGGAAAAACTTCTACTTTCAGTAAAAAAAAAAAACAGATATGATGGCTCAAGCTTTTAGTCCTAGCATTCAATAATTGAGGCAGAATAAAAGTTTACAAATTTGATGTCTGAATGAACCATGTAAGTAGTTATTATTTTATATAGTATATGTATTATCCTATATAAAAAAGAAAAAAATACCCGATTAATTTAGGACTTTGGGAAAAAAAATCATAGTTGTTATGCACTCATCCATCACAAAAATAAAGAATGATTTAACATCAATTTGTCTTAACAGCAATATTGTTTCTCATGCTTCATGTCTGATAAAGTACTACATATGTATACGTCCATATATAAGGTTATATTTAATAATTTTAATTCACAAATTTCATGTTATAGAAACTCTGCAGTCAATTGTGATTGCTTTTTTCCCCTTATTCATATAGTTCAACTTACTTTCATTTTAATTTCTACTTGTCATACATTTTAATTTATTAATGTTTATAAACCTTAAAGATTCTATGAATAAACTTTGAAATTTTGAAAATGTTCTATTTTCCAAGAAAATAATTCCAAAACCACTGATCTAGATTATAGACTATTTGAATAAAATAATTTCATTATCTTACCACAATAGTCTGCCACATAGTATCAATTCTAATATTCATTGAATGAATAAAATGATAAGCAAATTATTTCTATAAATACTTCTATAACATGGTTTTCTTCCTACTAGCCATGTCTAGACAAGGATTTGACTAGACATATTAAGCTATAAAAAGCAGGAGCAGATATTCATTTAGCACACCAATATGTTCTGATTCCTGAAGCACCACTGGTTGCTCTCAATTGCATATGCTTACTGGGTAGAGGCCAAATCTTTGGGAGCAGAGTCTCTGATATTAGCAGTAGAGATGTGGCCAACAGTCAGATGCTTTTGCTCTAGGATACATGGCAAGGCTGGATTTAATTTAGACTGAAAATGATGTTCAAAGCCATTGGCATGTGCGGAGATGGTCTGTAATTAGATACTTTCAAATAGTATCAATCCACAATTCCAAATGGATGAGACAGTGTAAAATTCAGGTTTTATACCTTCAGCAACCACTCATTACCCCCATGAATCCTTTGACTTACTATCTTTATTCTCTCTATCAGTCTCTCTCACACACACCATTTTCAACCTGACGTGTTCAGATGACCTGTGACAGACCCCTGGACACCTCAATATACTTTCTTGTGGTGAGTATGTGAGATGTCTGGGATTCACTGAGCACTATTCAGAGATAGATGAGGAGAAAAGTAAATAATAGTTTTCTGACTTCATCTCAGTTCAAAGTCAATGGCATTGGAGCTTAAATCATGGGAAAGAATTTGTTCTTATTTAAAAATAGAGCAATTAACAAAGATAAACAATTTCCCACAGAGTTGGCATTAAGGGAGAATTAAAATTTATGAACTGGGAAATTTCATGATAAAATATATACAGGAGTATATCCAACCAGCAATGCGATCAACAAGTGAACAGAACAAAAGGATAGAGCATTTATAAAAGTATCTATGAGTCAATCATAGTAACAGCTAGGAAGGTAGCTCTTTTGTAAAATGGCTTCTGCACAATTATGACCCCCGTTTAGATTCTAAGCACCATGGCAAAAATCTGGTTTGGTGGCTATAGTCCTAGTTCTAGGGAAGTAAGGAGAGATGCTTGCTGTTCAGCTAATCTTGTTTAATTCATGAGGATCATAAGAGATCCTGCTTCAAAAATAATAAGGTGGAGAATGGTAAAGGAACAAAATCATCATCAGCCTTTGGTCTTCATATGCATGGGCACAGCCATGAGTTCACATCCTCACACAAACACACATATGTATGCATGAGTGTACATCTTCATACAAATGTGCATGTGCACACATAGGTACATACATACGCCAGACACATAAGTAACCAACAACCAATAAAAAATACATTATAAAAATAATCCAATTCCAAGAAGTAAAGACTGCCTATCAAGGGTAGTTTGGAAATTTGTTTTCCAAAATAAGATGAAAGTTATCTTGAATGTTCATGCTTATTCATAAAAATAACTTTTTCATTGTTTTTTTCTTCTAAGAAAACCCTTTATCCTTACCTTAAATAAAGGGAGACACAAGGATATCAAATATCATTTTGACTTTGGATTAAAGGATTAACTATATTATTATTGTATGCATACAATGCAAGTTAGGTGAAAAATGAGGTGTAAAACCAGTCATTTTTGACATATTGAAAACATTTCCATTTAAAAGACATGTAGAGTACTCAAATTAGTTCAATCACCGCATCATCTTGAAGACACATACTCAATTACTTCTTTTTTGTCTGCACCATAAGAATAGCCGTATCTAAAATTTAACTCAAAAGGAGAGGTTTGGTGAAACTGAATAACTATATCATCATTTACCCATATCGATTACAACCTTGTCAGTTATGAGGAGCACACTGTAGGAACTTTAGTAATACTCATCTTCAATTAGTATGGCAAGAGTTTGTTACTCCCCCTTTTGTAGTTGTGACATTGGGAGGTGGTACTTTTATTTTTTGTTCAAATGCCAATTTTTATGAGGATATCTACATTTTCTTTGGACTTTCATTACTGGTATTAATAGTTGAAACTCATTTTCTACAAAGAATTTTAATTACTTTCTCCAAGGTTACTCTGAGCACACAGAAAATTTATGTGGTATTCCTGTTAATTGGGATAAAACATTATTCATACTTTATACTATTTGGTTGCCTTCTACATACCAGCATCCTCAACTGAGATTCAAATTCCTAAAAGTACTGAATTACTTTAGGTCATAAAGTTCTTGGTTTCACAGAGGTTGTATCTAACCCAGATACACCAAAGCTTTGAATTTGAAATATGCTTAAACAGAATACTTTGGGAGCTTGTAAGATTGCTTTTGTGGTGTAGTTCTTGCCATATGAGGGAGACCTGAGTTTTGATCCTTTGATGACTTTACAAGTGTTCATGTACATGTGTTCACACATACACATACACATATGTACCTACACTCACACATGCACAATAACATATAAACGGGCATAGACACACAAATTAAACATTTTGGATCATCTCTCCAATGAGAATTGTGAATCCAGACACAATTGGAGTATCTTTGAATATATTCCATTGAAATGTGAACACACAGCTTAATAACACTGTTATTGTCAGCTACTATGGATCGTCAATATTACCAGCTAGATTTTGTTTGGAGAGTTAAATTAATTGTTCTGAATTTATTTGGTTTGGAAACACAGTGAAGCAACTTTGCATTGATTGCTACTTGCACAATGAGTAAAAGATGGTAATGATTATCTCACAAAGCCTAGCATAGAAGCACAACTTAGTAAGCTGTGAAAGGTGAACAGAAACTCTCTTCAGATTGGGGTTTCAATTCTGAAGCTCATTAGAATCACTCCTTTTGTTTGAACAGCTGTTGATCTGCAAATAAATTCAGTGTCAATGTTTATATTAAATATTTAGACACAATGTGCATTATTTCCATCCAACGAAAAGTATCCATATATGCCCAATTTTGCATGCATTTGCATAAAATAGATTCAAAAAATTATAATGAAGGTTTTTGGTTTCTAATTATTTTCCCATATTAGGGCTGTATAGCTGCAAAAGACAAGAATCTCCTATATGCCAATGAATGGTTGGAAAGTTTTGTTTCTGTAATGAAAAATTTTCTTATATATCAAATCAAGAGTCACTAGCTCTGACAAAATGTTTCTTGCAGTGTGTTAAGTACAAAAGAGGCTGTTTCCAGAATATGCTAAATAATGGACACTCATAGATGAATTTTGTACTTTACAAATGTTTAGATTGTCTTCTTCAGATGAACACAATATATTTGCTTTGTCTTGGTGACATTGTTAATGTCTTATGTGTTTGTGAATGTGTGTGAGTGTATGTCTGAATGTGTTTCCCTGATCCAAAAAAGAAATATGTAGACAAAAATTTGCATCTTGGTCATCACATTATTTATTGTTTAAGTTCTGCTATAACATTAAATATTCAAAATCTTTTCAGATTTATAAAACTATTTAGAATGTTTTATTCCAGGCAAATGATTCTAAATTCCATTTGAACTCCCCACTGTATGTAGGCTTGGGTTTTGAGCAGGCTATAGAAACTTTCTAGTGTTGCATATCTTTTCTGAAGGCCAATACATCTCTCATGGTGAGGGGTAGGGAGAGAGGTTGGGAGTGAGGGAGATAGATCTACTAGAGGTTTGTGGTGATGTTTTAGTAAGGTGATATAATGTATAAAACGAAAAGTGATGTCTAGGATCCAGAGAGATGTCTCAGTCACTAAGAACACTGGCTACTCTTCCAGACAACCAGTGTATGCAAGACAGCTCTCAATTGTCTGGAACTCCAGCTCCAAGGGAGCTGCTTTTCTCTCTTGCTTCTGTAGGCACTGCATATATGTGGTTCATATATTTCCAGGTGAAGTACCTCTAAAGATTCAAAATAAAATAATTGTGAGCTTCTGTCATTTTGTAGAGCTCTTATCACATAGAATAATTTTACTTATGGCAATGACTTAGTACACTAGCAATAACATATTACTTAAAAGTAAATCAGTCTAATCACTTGACTAGGGGGCAAAAATAGGCAATGCTTCATTTAGCATTTTGTCCCGTTTGTATATTCACTGAGTGCTGGGAAAGTCCAGGAATCAAAGGATAATTTTGGAAGACTCACTCACCCAATGAAGGGTGAGTTATGATAGCCTGTTTTGACACAGTTATGAGTCCATCTGACTCTCTGTCTGCTGATGTTATAACTTGGCAGCAGGAAGAGTGAGCCTGAGGAGTGTAATGCCTGCCTTAGCTCTTGGTTTGTTTCCTCGTATCTCTAGTTTTGCTGGGTAGTCTTTGGGGACAGTGCTTTGGTAGTCTTTGGCTGTGTGTTACAGTTTTAACAAGTGATTTATAGCATGTGTATTATAAGGATCTCATAAGGAAAATGAGTAATATTATGGAAAAAATTTACTCTTCAAAAACTATTTGAATAGTAATAATCGCATGATAAATATTTAAGACTGCTGCCAATATCTCAGTTTCCTTTTACTGTTCCTCATGAGTCACATGAACTAGCTGATAATAGGTTTGATTCAGGGCAAAGTAATCAGAACTTAGGCTTTTCATGTCATTGCTTAGTTAATAGTGTATCTCCACTAATGGCATTTGGGAAGTACTCCTATATTTTCCACTTGGGAAGAACAATATGGTAGATGGGTTAGAAGATAATGACAGAGATGCCTGACATTCGTGTTGCACCTCAGGGATTTGCATAGCACATGTAAAGCATAGTGTATTATTTAATTACTGTTTTAGTTCACTGAGTCAATAGGATGCTCTGAATTTGGTGAACCATTTGCCTAGGAGAAGAAAAAGAATGTGAAGTTCTTTACAATTTAGCTACAGTCTAACTACCAGTTTTTCTTTTACAAAGGATATTTGAAATATACTAACTTGTTGCAAAACAATGACAGAAAATGTTAAATTTGAATTAGTCTAGTAATGGATATCAGGAAAGAGGTCATCAACACAGCACACAGGGAAACAAGCAGATGGATAGTTAAGAGTGAAGCAGGTCTGGGTAGGTTCTGAATCCAGGAAACAACAGGGAAGAGAAAATGGAAAGAATAAATTCATAGCAGAGAAAAAAAAATGAAGGAAATACAGAGGCAAGTGCTCATCTTAAGGAGTGAGAATGAGAAGGCGGCAAAGACGAATAAAGAATGGGCATGAGGGAGAAGAGATGGAGAGAACAATGAGGGAGGAGGGAAAGAAGAGAGAATTTGCAGATTCACATAATAATGTGAAATCAGATGAGTGAAAGAGGGGGGAAGGGAAAATGTCGATAGGGTGAAATAAATGAGCACAAGATTATAAAGGAAAGAAATTGGATTAAAGGTGGACTTCAGTGCTAGAACATTCACAAAATGCTAAGTCACATTCAGTGGTGGACACTCTGTAGCCACAGGAAACACTTGTAGCAGTCAGCAAGGCAGTGGCATGGTAGGATGTGTGTAGCGTGCCTCCACAAAGGAATGAGAACGTCTTAACATTGAGGCTTAAAATACAACAGGCTTAAAATGATGTTGCAGAAATGAAATAGCAGAGAAACAAAGCAAATGCATGATTATCACACAAAAAGGCAAATTGCAAAATTACGAAACAGCAGTAATATACATTAGAGCAAGGAACTCCAGTGCAGATTTGAGGGAGAACTTCTAACAGAAATGAACAAGTGAGTTGTACATAAAAGGATGATATACTGAGGGGGGTAATAGGCAGATCTGGTTTAGAAAGACATATCTGGAGGCATGTATGCAGAAGCAAAAGAGAGCACACTGAGTGATCTACAGGTCAGGGATGGAAAGCTCGGGGCACATGCTTCAGGAGAGACTTGGGAGGGGGAGTTCCTAAAGGTATGTTGTACTACTGGGAAGTCTGCACAGCATCATTACTCATCAGGTAAAGCAAGTCAAAACCACAGTGAGTACCACTTCACAGATACAAGGAAGGCTGTAATTGAAGACAATAAAATAGAAGCAAGTGTTAAGAGGATACAGAGATAAGAGAACATTAGCACACCATTGGTAAGTAGCTTGAAAAGAGTGCAGTGGCTGTGCCAAAAGAAAATAACAGTTCCTCAAAAAGATAAACAGGTAATCATCATGTGATCTTGTGTTTTCATAGTTAAGTGCATGAAAAATTAAAGTAAAAGCATGTGTTTGATGATATGTGTGTCTGTAGTGTCAGCATTACTTGCACTTGTGAAAGGTAGGAATGAGTCAAATGTTCCTGAGTGGATTCACAGATAGCCAATTGTAGTACATACATATACTGTCCTATTTATGGCCCTGAAAGACAACATCATACTGATGTATCTTTAAATATAGCCCGGTCTTGTCTACTATGCTCCAGGGAAAAAAGCTAGACACAAAACGTGGTGTGAGGTGTCATCTTATTGAAAGGAAATATACAGAACACTTAAACCTATACAGACAGAAAGAAGACTGGTTTTTACCAGGAACTGTGAAAATGGGAAAAATAGAACAACTGTTATCTTAGCTACCTCTGACGTGATTAAAGTGTTTCTGAATTAGGTAGATGCAGTAATCACACAACACTGTGTATGAAAATATGAAACTATGAAACATATGAAAATAAATGAAACTAAATAAAATAATGGAAACTAAATTGATCATTACAGATTAATTCAGTTTCTGATATTTGAATTTCAGCTTAAAAGCAGTGAAAAGGGAAAACGTACACATTAGGTGTAAAAGAATAAGGAGGAGACCGGGAAGGGGGAAAAATGAAAAATGAGAGGAAAGAAGGAAGATAGGAATGACAGGGGGAGAAAAAAAAGGAGACAGAAGAAGAATGACAGCAGATTAGGCAAGTGTTTCAGGAAGAAATGAATGACAGCCAACAACAGAGAGAGAGGAATAAACTGGTCAAAGAGAACGGCTGAAGGCATTGGCAGCAGTATACCTGAAATATAAATAAGAAAGGAGTCTAAAGCATTATTCGGTAAGTGAGGAGTTAGGAATCATCTCAATAACTGTTCAAAGGGCAAAACCATCTCCACTTGATGCCAGCTAGGGGGAGCATGTAGCCGGGAACATACAACTGCTGGGAGCATAGCACTTCGGAGGAAAGACAATACTTCCTGTATACACAGGTTTGCGTTTCCCAGAGTTAGGTTTGACAAGGAATCTGAGTTTGAAATGTGTATTTGGTACTTATCACTTTATGGCTAGCTGTTTAAATCTTGGCATGCTAAGAGATACTCCTTCCACACAACTTCATGAAGAGCAATTCAGCTCTGCATTTTTTTTTTTTTTTTTTGATGAGCTGTCAAGCCTTATGATTATTTTCAGGCTGAAAAGTTTTCGAGAAAACGTAAGAAGGAAATTCAGAAGGATATCCTTAGGGAGGTCACGTTGTATAAAGCACCTCTGCTGAGAGGCAGGTTTCACAGAGGTAGAACGCAGCAGAGCCAATTACCTAAGATTTGTGAGCGGAGTGGATCTGACTGATACAGAGAGAGCATAAGCCAGTAGCAAAATAGTATTTTCTATCCCAAAACTTTAAATGTGTGTGCGTGTGTGTGTGTCTGTCTGTCTGTGTGTGCTGCCTATAGAGGCACAGTGATTCTAAGGCTACATTTGACCTGTTAATTGAATTGAACAATATTATATTCTCACAGGGACTTAGCACCCTCAGCAAGAAGGCCTGAGAGGTCTTTGTTGACAGTCGAGGGACTAGTCACGTGAGCTGGCGAAACAGCCGACAGCAGACAGCAGGAAATGGACATGCACCATGCTACAATGGAACAGTTTTATCCTTCTGCTTGGCCAAATTCTTTCCAAACTTTGCCGGGAAGAAAGCATCAAGAAAAGGTGATCTCAGCTGAAAACCTTCCTGTGTCTCATTCTCTTCATACACATAGGGAATGTGCTGTGCAAATTAAAAGCAATTCTAAAACTTACCTGAAGTGAGTAATTTCTGAGGGAAAATGTAAGCAATGTAAATGCTCAGACCTCGTATACGTAAAGTTTACTGAGCAAGCAGCTCGATGTTGAATGAGTTAGAGCAAGAAATACTTGAAATACAAAGCACGCGGTACTTCCCCACCACGATTCTATTTTTGAACATTTTATTTCACTTTCTGTGGCAAAACTATCTTCATCAGTCATTGAAATTTTTGGACAAGGCCAATTACATGCATAATTGTGTTCATTTCTTCTTGAAACGAAATTCATTTTCAATGTCTTTTTAATCATAGTATGAAGCACTTAAAGGATCTAGGAGTAGAAAGAGTATTAGATCAAACATTAAAAACTTCAGAATTTTAAGATATTTTAAAAAAGACATATTTTGTTGAATTATTTATTTATTATTTTACATTAAAATTCGTTTTAATATTTTATTATTTCTTCCATTGTATATTTCATCCTGATCTCTATTCTCCCAATTCTCCATTCCTCCCAACTTCCCCCATTACCCCTCTAGCCCATATCCAGCCCCCCCACCCCCATGCTTCCTTTTAGAAAAGATCAGTCCTCCCAAGAAAACCACTCAAACTGGGCATAACAGGATGGAACAAGGTTGGACACTAACACCTACATCAGGCTTGACTAGGCAGCCATGCAGGAGGAAAATGGCCTCAGGGCAGGAAAAAGGGTGAGAGACATCCTTCCCACTCCAACTTGAAGGAGTTTTGCAAGAACACTAAGCCAGACAGCCATACGATATATTTAGGTGACCATGCTGACTTCCTGTCTGCTGCTTCAGTCTCTGTGAGTCCCTAAGAGTGCTGGTCAGTAGACTCTGTGGGTTTTGTTCTCCCTGATGTCCTAAATGCATCTGGTCCTAGCAATCAACACCCGTCCCCCTTTCTCAGGATTCCCTTGAGCTCTGCCCAATATATGGCCCTGGGCCTCTGTATTTGCTCTGATAAACTGCCAGAGAAAGCATTTTTGATAAAGGTTTAGATAGGCATAAATCTATGAGCAGAGTGCGATGTCATTAGTATCATCTCCTGGCTCTCTAGTTTCTAGTTCCTGGCTAACCCTCCAGCATGAGGCATCGGGTTCTCCCATCCATTGTCGCAGTAGATCCTAAAAGCAGAATATGTTATAGGCACAATTTTTTGTGGCTGGGTTGGCGTATCAGTCCCACCCTTGAAAGTCTTGCCTGGTTACAGGAGATGGCTTGTTCGGGCTCCCTATCCCCACTACTAGGGCTCCGCACTAGGGTCTCCCTCATAGAGTCCAGGAAGATTCCACTTGAATAGGTCTCCAGATCACCCCCAAAATGTCCTCCAATTCCAGGTCTCTCCCAATATTCTCTCCCTCCACCCCTCTCCTCCCACCTGGTCTCTCCTGGTCCCATTTACATGCTCCCCTAGCCCACCTGCTAGATCTGTTCTATTTCTCCTTCCCAGGGAGAAAGAGCCATGTGTCCCACTGGGGCCCTCCTTAATGCATAGTCTCTCTGGGTGTGAGGATTGCAGTATTAACAGATACTATCCACTTCTAAGTGAGTACATACTATGTTTGTCTTTCTGGGACTGGGTTACCTCACTCAGGATTGTTTTTTATAGTTCTATCCATTTGCCTACAAAATTCATTTCCTTAATAGCTGGGTAATACTCCATTGTGTAAAGGTACCACATTTTCTTTATCCATTTTACAGTTGAGGGCCATCTAGTTTCTTTCTAATTTCTAGCTGTTATGAACAAAACTGCCATGAACATAGCTACGTAAGTGTCCTTGTGGTAGGATGGATTGTCCTTTGGGTATATCCCCAGAAGTGACTGGGTCTTGAGGTAGGTCAATTCCCAATTTCTTGAGGAATCAGCAAACTAACTGGTGAATAGGCAAAAGTTATCCATTGTCATGTATATGTAGCAAGTACCAAATCATATCTCTGTGTCCATATCTTCATGCTGTCCTTTGATTCATGTGGATGGGATGACAACATAGCAATGAGTGAAAATTGTATCTAGCAATACTTTAGGGCATTTTTGTGACTAGACTTGTCCTGAATTCTGTACCTATTTTATCTTCTAACTTGCTGGTCAAAATGACACTGTAAAGCATGTTATCATTGTTTCTTTTTCTCTATAGAAATAGGGTATAAAAGTGCTCTGATGTCTGCCCAAGTCACAGAGTGGCAGAAGCAGACGTAGCCTACATTTGTTTATTTATAGTAACTTTTTATTCTTGCTTTTAGCATCACTAAATCCTGTCTTCTAGTAAGCATTGAACACTATGGAGGATCTCTAGATACAGATGCTAAATCTGTTTATCACTTTAAAATATCTCATCAACTCAAGGGGAAGTGCAAAAGCAGGATTGAAAAGAGAGCAAGCTAATTAATAGTTTCCTCAGACAGACAAAGACAGGACCATGAGAGTCTTCCACTTGCTCTCAGAATCCCAGTGCCCTTCCGAATGTTCCATCTATCATTTCACAGCATGAAAACAATCAAATTATAGTCTCTGAAAGGAAGGTAAATCCAGCTAGGAGATTGATGTTTTTTAAATGAGCAGAATTTGCTGAGCTAGCCCAGAAAAATAAAACAACATCAAACTAGGAAAGAAAATCAAGAGTTAGAACAACAGAGTAGTGTTACATCGAGACAAGGATCCTGGGGAGAAGAGTTCCTTAAACTAAAGCTAAACTGCTCAGCCCCAAGACTCAGAAAGCTGGTTACTCTTTAAGGAACTCACTAAACCACTATCGTGACATCATGGCTAGGAGGTAATATTACACTCAGAATAATATGTTACCTTTACAGATTTGTTCCCTGTTAGATTACAGACCTTAACACAAACTGCCATTTTCAGAGACAATAAGTTGTAGCCTATTAGAAATCAGGCTGTAGCTGTACCTGAGTCCACCCAGTTCTCATAAGGAGCTGATAATTAACACTCACTGTGACTGTGCCCCCCACCCCGACCCTCCCCTAGTCAGCTGGGGACACGTCCAGCCTCCTCAAGTCCTTGCCCAAGTAAACCTTTATATTTTTATCTAGTGAATTCTGTCCAGACTCCTGGCATATAAGCAAAGTCAACCATTATAGAACATACCCACTGCAAAAAAACTATAAACTAGAAACACTTCATTTCCTGAAATTGAAACATTCCTTTAGGGCCCCAGCATGGATGCCTCTGCTACGAATTTGATAAAGCTTTTCCTAATGAGTACTTCAGAGACAGACTTTGACTCGGTTCTTTTCTACTGAACCTGAAATATCTTTGTTGTTTAAAATACTCATTCAGAGATCTATCATAATGCCTGGCCCCTTGGTACTTCAGAAGAGAAAAACAGAAAAAAAAAATCCTCATGATGCATTAACAGTGCATGTTTTACAGCCTTTTCTGCTACCAAAAATGTGATGTTGTGTAGCATAACATTCTAGCCTCTTAAAAACTGTGATGCATTCTTAGCTACAGCCACAGTGCTATATAGCAGACATCTAGAACTCTGTCATCTTTTCTATGTACCCTTGACACTGACCATTCTCTTCTATGAGTTTGGCTCTTTTAGACAGCTAAAGTAGGAAGAATCATGGATCATGAATGTTTCTGTGTCTAGCTTATTTCACTTAGCTATGTGTTCTCAAGATTCATCCATGTTACTCTAGATGTTAGAATTTCCTCTTCTTTTGGCATGGAGGTGGGAAAAAGTGTTTTTTGTATGTATATAACACTTTCTTTTTATTTACTCACTTATAAAAGTACATTGAAGTTGTTTTTATATCCCGGATAATGTAAATAATGTAGAATGAGCATGTGCATACATGACATTTCAGGATGCTGATTTTGTTTCTTTTTGGTATAAACAGCAATTGTTTCATAGTTCTAATTTTCTCAAGAATCTTCATGGACCATTTTATGTTTATAAAAATGAAGAAAAGTTACAGTTTGCCCACATACTCATATGTGTGTGTGTGTGTGTGTGTGTGTGTGTGTGTGTGTGTATATATATATATATATATATACACTAAATAGACACCTTAGGAAGTGAAAGGAGGTATCTCATTATTATTTTGATGTCTACTTTTTTATAATTAGAGATGTCACCTAGGATTTCATCTGTCTGTTAGCTATTTATATGACTGCAATGGAGAAAAGGCACATTGCCTCTCCTGTGTACTTTTCAAATTATCTTCAGTGTTGGGGATTGAACCAAGGCTTATTCTTGTAGCAATGTAATCTGAACTGAACCATTCTATCCTAGAGTTTGGCTTCTTAAAACTGAGAAAATAAGGACTCTCATAAGTCTCAGGAAATTCCTGAAATTTACAAGGTTCAAAAGTCCCACCCACCAATGTTATATAATGAGTAGTAATTACTAGGGATCAAAGATTACAGCTTGTAGACCTGCCAGCATTCAAAGTAGTGAGCTCCAGGGATATAGCAATCATCCAAGCTAGAATGAGATTTTCAGTAATATATTTGCCTCTATAAAATTTCACACACACTCCTGTCAGTAATTCTTATAAAGTTTTTGGTTTTCCAAGTTGGACATTGGTGGAATTGCTCTTTGGTATGTATCAATGTTCTCTCTGGAGTTACGAGACAATTGTTGATATCTGCCAAAGAAATATCCTCAACAAAAATTTGTTACAGTAACATTTTACCATTGAGATGCACTCCAAGTTTTATTGCCTGCTTTTAATTAGAAACAATACTGCTAATAGATAAACTAGGAAAGAAAAAAAAACTTGCCATAAATAACATAGAAATGAATAAGAAATGGTACGTGACTGGTTGACTCTGCAATATACATTATATGCTCATTATGATAAGGACCTTCCATGGCTCCTTTAAAGATTCAAAGATGTTGAAATAAAAACTAGTCAGTTGACCCATCTAATGGGAAAAAAAAACCAACTAAAAATAGAGAATACAGTTAGAGCTGTTGGGAAAACTAGTGATAATATCCACAGAAAAATCTGTGTATTCTGACTTCATAGAGTGATGTTTCAGGCATGCTCTGAACTAATGCAGTTTATATTTAGAAAATGCTCAATATTACAATTAAGATATCAGCTTAAGTCAAATAGTCATTTCAATTTCAGCTGAAATAGAATTGAGCTGCCATGTCACATTCTGAGAGAAATTCAATTCCCTGACCCACTCTCTCCATTGACAGCTTTGACTGAATTTTTCTTTTTTTGCTTTTGCCTGCTATTTCTTTCTTCTACTGAATTAGAAAATTTTTCACTTTTTAAAAGTATTCCTTTCATTTTACGAAGTGAATTAAACTAAAGAAAACCACTCAGCTTATTCCCTCAGATAGCTGCTCTGTGTAATGGTTCTGTGTGAGCAGAGGCTTTTCTTTCTTTTTTAAAATTCCTTGCTGAAGTACAATGATAAAACACGGAAACCTAAAATTTTGCATGTTCCCAATGAAATGACTGTGCCCTGGAACATTTTGACTGGCCATTTGAACTAGTGTCTAGTATCTCAAATCTTCTGATGTACTGACTGTCTTTATTTCATCTCAAATTCTTCTTCTTTCCCTTTCTCTACACCAAGCACAGAAATCCTGGCTGTGATTATTTTATCATGTAAATGTTTTTCTTACATTTTTATGTATTTTTCATATTACAGGCTCCTGTTTACAGATACAACTTGTTATAGCAGAGAACACTAATTTCAAGAAGAATTTTCTTGTATCATATCTGTCCAACATATTCATTTCTTCAAATTTAAATAACACTATTTTACTTTCATAAGCACTGAACCATGATAGCTTCATATAAGACAGAAAGATACATGGACTCTGTATCTTTCACAGAAAGAAGGCTGACTGGTATGATCGAGAGAAGTAGAGATGTTATATGCAAGGCTCCACTCTGAACTGAGGTTGGAACCATCAGAGGCCATGAAACTTGAGATCTCACATTAGGTTTGTCAGATGACATGACTACACAAGAAGAAAGTGAAGTAAATATCATAACTGATTCATTTAAAGCAACAAAGACAGCACAGACAAAACCTTTTCTCTTAAGAATTTAGTGAACAGAAACTCTCATAGGACTTCCTAAGTCTCCTCTAACTGATCAAAGCTTAATGATCCGCACTAGTGCCAAGTGCAAAAGTAACCCCGAAAAAGAGATGTCCAAACTTGATGTTTTATTTATCCATGACCATAAACTGGACAGAAAGCTTGTCTCAGAATAGACTATGTGTGGCAGAGGGCATACACAGCTAAATATGGGCAAGATCTATTTCCTGCTCCTATACTATGCCAATCGATTATTAAACTTCCTAACTACAAAAACCTTAAACTTTTTTACATGAGCATATTACTTTGACAGATCATACCTCAAATGATCTAATAATTAATACAAATTATTTTCTATCTTCAGCTTTTCAGATAAGGAAGTTGAAATGGGTGGAGAATATCAGACATTAATAAAAGAATGAAATAAGAATATTCCAGGTAGCAAAACCAAGATATTATGAAAAATAATCCTGTAAGGGGAGAAATAGATTCTAAGCATGCTGTTTGCTTTTACTATATTACTATGATAGAAAATATATGGTTTTAAGTCATCACATAAACACACATACATAAATACAAATCACATAAAATATTCAAATGTATGGAAATTTGTATGCCTTATTTCAAGAACTCTTCTTATAATTGACAAAAGACAACTGCTGTAATTTATATTTTCGACAGGCCATGAAGATTATTTTCTTCAGTAATTCTTTCTTGCAATGAATAATACATTATTATTAATGTTTATATTGTTCTGACATTCCGTAAACCAAAAAAGAAAAAAAATCAACAGATAAATCGCCAAGTCCCATAACTTAGAAATGTCTGTTATTCCAATTCTTCAACAGTGACATAAATCATTCAGTAGATCTTTCCTCAATATATAAACAGAATGGCATTGGGAAGTTGGATAGAGAAGGAGATAATAGCTCTGCCATCTCAGGATTTGGGAGGCTAAGGTACAAGATCCCAAGTTCAAGAGAAAGATGGGTCCCATAGGGAGATCCTCCTCCTCCTGAAGACAAGAGAAGAAAGGAAGGGAAAATAAAAGAAGGCATAGAGAGAGGGAAGGAATAGGAATGGAGGGAGAGACCGAAAGAGGGAAGAAGGAAAAGAACCAAAACAGATGCATGGTTGGAAAGATAAAGGGTGAATAATTAGAAGATGAAATAAAGAGAAATTATGTGGAGAACATAATGAAAATTAGATACTATTATACTATTGTTAATAGCAATAATATTTTAAGCTCATTTATCTTACTTGAAGGCAAGAAAATAATCTTACAAAAAATAAATATAAGTGATTTCCATAACAAAGAAATATATTAATAATCCTTATGAGATTAAGATGATAGATTACAGAAGTCATTGAGTGTTTACCACATTTTCCTCACATCTTTAAATCTGTATAGGTTGCGTCTTTTATGCAAATTGACTTTATTAGCACTCTGAAACTTTTTATGTTCATCCAATTTTTATTGCTAATTACATTAGTGTTACTTTGCTAAGGATTATACAGAGTACGTTCTGTTCTGAATCCCTAATTTTCTGTTGTTGAAACTTCGTTTTATAATTGGATTAAATAAATGCCAGTTTTTAGTGTGGAGCATATTTTAAGACACAAAATAGAAATAGCTGGTGCAATAGCTAGTGGAACCAAATATTAATTTGAGGAAAATCTTACCCAGATTAGACATATTGATGTATGCTACTTTGTGATTAGAGAATGGTTACAATGGCTTCTGCTTTTTCTGCCACCATGAAAGCTTGTGTCCTACAGAGGAAAGTGGGCAATGCACACTCACATCTGGGGTGTAGAGCAATTGCATCTAGGAGATGGAGGCAGTACCCTGCTAAACATCTTATTTCACAATAAATAGTTTCCTGGACCAAAAAGCCAGAAAAGTTAGTGTGGTAAACACTGATTGTCCATTGATTTCCATAGTTTCTGACTGAAGTAGTTTTGAGTTTTTTGTGCATCACTCACTTCTTGAAAGTGTAGCTGTTTGCCTCCTCTGAAAATTCCTTGAACGAGCACTTTAAGAGCAGCCTCATCATCTTCACCATCTTATTCCATGTTCCACATGGCAAATAAGTCGGCCTCAGCTACCCACGGGAAGCCATTCTCTGATTAAAGCAGATTTTAGAAAACCAGGGAGATTGCTTAGCTGTTTAGAGTGCTGGCTGAGAACTCCACATGGATTCTTAGAAAACACGTGGTAGTCATGAACAGTCTTTCATTCCAGAAGCAGGTCCAACACCATTTTCTTGCCTCCCCAGGCACTAGACACCAACAAAGTATACAGATATACATGCAGGCAAAAATTCCGTATGCATAAACAAATACAATTTTTAAATATTTTAAAGTATTGGTGTATTTTGTTTTGCTTTATTTTCCATTGTCTTCTAGAAAACATTTTCTCCCATAAAATTTTTTCAATGTAAAATCCTTACCTAGTCCTATATCTTCTAGGATTGGTTCTACGTTTTCGTCTCTTAATTCAGAGCTTCAGGTTTTATATTAAGTCCTTGATTCATTTAGAGTTGGTTTTATGTGAGTAGTGAGAGAGAAGGCTCTAGTTTTTTACCTACTTGTTTTTTAGCATCATTTTTTGAAAATTCTTTCTTTTTTCCAGAATGCATTTTTGGACTTTTGGCATAAATCAAGTGGTTTTAGCAGTGTGAATTTATATTGGATCCTTTATTCTGTTCTACTAAATCATGAGTCTGATTTTGTGCCAGTACCTCATTGCTGTGTGATTCTGTATTATAACCTCAAATAGAAATTTATGGTGATACCACAGGCAATATGCTTGTTGCTCAGAATTTTTTGGCTACGGAGGGACTCCTGTGTTTCCACATGAATTCTTTGTGTGTGTGTGTGTGTGTGTGTGTGTGTGTGTGTGTGTGTGTGTGAAGAATGAAGTTACAAATTTGATTTGCATTGTATTGAATACAGAGACTACTTTTGGTAGGATAAAAATTTTCACAATAATTAATTTTACATATTTATAAGCATGATAAGTCTTCTCCATTTCTTTCTTTAGTATTTTACCATTATAACTTGAAGGGATGGAGACAGGGTTCATAGATTAAGAGTGCATAATATTCATGCAGAGATCCTGAGTTTGGTATGCAGTACCCAAAACACACAGCTAAAAAGCATTTGTAACTGGATCTCTAGGAGATCTGATGATCCATCCTGGTCACTTGAACTCATGTACACACACACTTACACACACAGACACATACACAGCACACACATACACATGGACACATACCTATGCCATACAAATTTCTTTTATTGGGCAGATCTTCCACCTTCTTCAATTAAGTTTATTGCAATGATTTTAAAGCCATTGTGAATGAGATTTTTTTTCTTTTACACCAGAATGGAAGGAGAGAACCTGGCAATAAAATAAAACAGACTGGCTTCTTCAGAAGTAGAATTTGTTTTTTTAATCAGGACAACTGAAGAACTTCAGTCTCTCCACAGAAATTGAAATGGGTACATGGCACAGAGGGGCTTGGAATTATAAGGATAGAAAGGGGGAACTTTGGGGATACAACATTTCATCTGGAATTCACTTCCTCCATAGTCTGAAAGTTACAATGCACAGAAACTAACAGAGTTTGTAACATGGATCTTCTTAGTAGAAAATTATAACAGATGTTCTCAATCAAGTCAACTCTCCTGTTTAGTTTCTCCATCAACCTGAGGCTTTTAAGTGCTTAATCCTTCAGTTTTTCCCTTTTTTTCTTGGTATGTTTTTCATTCACACAGAGGAAGGTTGCTGATTTTTCTGTGCTAATATTGTACGTATCCCGTCATTTTGTCAAAAGTGTTTATCAGTTGTAGAAGTTTCCTTGTGGAACCTAAAGTGTCTTTTCATGCATAGAAACAAGACATCTGCAAATGAGGATGCTTCTTTTCTTATTTGCATTCCTTTTATGTCCACTTGTCTTCCTGCTCCAGCCAAGACTTTACTACATAGCTAGAGAGGAGGGAGAGAGAATTGCCTTATCTTGACCATGATTTTAGATAAAATAATCCAGTTTCTTTATTTTTCATGATGTTGGCTATAGGTTTTCCATGTATAGATTGTAAATTAATCGAAAACAAAAAATGGAAGAAAATCATTGACACCTATACAATTGAAGATACTTTAATATAAAATATGCAAAGTGCTCAAGAAAATAAACATCAACAGAAGCAACAATAAAATTGGGTTATGGAACTAAATAGAGAGCTTCTTCAAACAAGAAATATTAATGATGGACAAGTGCTTTATAACACATGCACCATCCTTAGCCATTGGGAAAATATTACACACACAACTGAAACTCACTCTTGTGTATGTGTATCTGCTTGACATATGTCAGTGGTAAGAATAAATAACATGTACTATACACATGCATGAAATTGTGAAAGCACAGTTTTAATCAGTAAAAAATGAATCTGATGCACTCTGTGATTTGATCACAAGTCAATTTCCAGCACTTCCACTCAATTATCTTGGATGGAGGGATATTCAGAAAGCTTTCGCTCAGAACCATTAAGAGAAAGGCAACCTGAAATTGATTTTAGTGTTCTTCTTATCTGCTTGTTTTATGTTTTAAATTTAATTTTTTAAATTTGTAAGCAATTAAAAATTTGATTATAAATTCTCTCTTTCCTCCTGAATTAGTGTCTTCAAATTTGCCAGATGTCTCCTTTTGCTTACTAATCCCCTTTCTTTTCTCTTTTATGGCTTCCATATGATAAATTGTTCTTTTAGGTAATAACCTCACCTTTTTCATGGGGCATTAATTCTAATATTCCCAATGGAGGCTAAGACCACAAATATTATTAGAGCTTACACATTTTCCCCTCTATAGATAAGAAAGATTGATTTCAGTTTCCCTAGAAATACCGAATTTCACTGAAGCTCATAGCCATTGTGCCAATTAGCATAACATTTGCATAAAATATTCACAACCTGGTATATAAAAATGATCCTTAGATTACTAATAGTAACTAATGTGACATAAATATTATGAACTAATTGTTATACTGCATTGATTATGGATAACAGCAAAGATAAAAGACCTGCTGGCCATGCCAATTTGAATGCCATTAACAGTTAATTTTCAGTGGCATTTGGCGGAAACCATTTGGTTGAATGCATGGATGTTGGACTGGTGAATATAGGGAGGCAATTCCAAATAGTCACATGTCCTTTAACAATGAGATAGCATGAGGAGTGTGTCCTTAACTGATTAAATCAATGTGGAAAATTCATTGATAGAACTAACCAGAAATAACAATGAAAGCTATGACACTCCATAACAATGAAAGCTATGACACTCCCTTTCATCTTTTGAAATGCCAAATGTCATTACAGAACATGCAACTGTACTGTAATTTATTTCACTTTCTAAGTTAACTGAGTACTTATTGCAGACAGTGGATTTATATCTGCAGCTTGAATGTGACAGCAAAACTAACAGGGGGTTCTTTTGCTTTTTCACAGTTTCATGGTCATGCATTTCTTGCAGCGGACCTCAGACACTTCAGAATATAGTTGTTTCATTCTTTACTGAGAATGTCAACTTTCTCAATAAAAGCAAGCACTTTGCTACCACTGCTTGGCATATGTAAGTATGAACGTCATGATTCCTGTACCTTTGGTCCACAATCAGTTACTTGATTATAAGCATGTAGGTCTGCCTCTATACTGATAGCTGTGGAATAGCCGTTAGTACACGTAATATAAGCATGCATATTTAAGGGAGTGATTCACATCCCAAGAGTGATCATGATCCAGAGTCAGACTAGTGTGTAATTTAAAATTAAGGAATCATTTATTTAATGGATTTTTCCATTGAATATTTTGGACTACAATTAGTAGCTATCAAAGGAAGCTGCATAGAGAAAATAGAGTGAACTAAGAAACTGCTATATATGGAAGCACAACAAAACAAAACTCACTCTTATATGTGTCTATCTCCTTAACGCATCAAATGACAGAAGCCACTGAAGATTTTGAATCCTGATACCTGCAGCCACCTTAACTGTGCACAGCTCCCTTGACTGAGAGAAACTTAATCCCTGTGGTGAGATATTTGATAAGTGTGTTGCCAGAATTAATTTGCTAGGTAAGAAAAAAACCACAATCTAAATCTGTAAAGAATTATTATTCAGATTCTAACAAAGGGACTCCTGATGTCACTATGTTCAAAACCCAAACTGTTATGCCCTGTCGGTTTACTGTATTGCAACTTTTGGATACCAGTCCACGAGCACTTGTGTACCATGGCAAGAACATTGTTGCATTATTCAGTTTGTGAACAAGATAATGACATGAACTGATGTTCATGTCACATAGAAGGTTCTTTATATAAAAGATACTGTTTGGCGGAAAACATGAACTATTGAAATTTATAATTGTAGCAAAACTTTAAGATAAAGAGAAGATAAAATCAGGAGATTCATTAAATATGTAGACTGGAATAGGGTTTATATAAGGATCTTTCCAGAGAGATACATATCTGGCACATTCAGGCACATTCAAGGAGGAGAAACATTAGCCATTTTGCAGGATCTGTCACAGCCGTCTGATGAGCTGAAGTTCTTTCATTTAGCCAACAGGTTGCCTCGGAGTAACTTTCAGCAAAAATGATTTAATCAGTATGATTTGTATCTGTTTTATAGGCCAGATTTGAGTGGATGATACTGAAAAGGAAGGATGGCTCATCAGCGAATCCCATAGTTTACCTCAGTGGCTGCAGCCAGGGTACTCAGACTGGTTGGGTGGACACAAGACAGGTTTAAGATGGGGAAATGTTTGCCTAGCTTTATCAAGGGGGGTGTATTACAGACAGAATGTAGTGTGGTTAGAAATATCAATGAAAAATTTCCAAGCAAACTCCCCTCTGCATTCAAATGCCCTCCCTACTATTTTAGGAAGTATTCAGATGTTGCTCACAGTGCCCTCCTTCCTGTTACACCCACGGACAACACCTGTGTGGTTATTTATAAGTATCCACATCTGGGGAACTAATTTGTTTTCTGGACTATTCTGGTTCCACAGAGTAGTTAGCTATCACTCAGCCACAAAAAGTTCATTCAACCCTGATAATTAAATTAAATATCTACTGACATCAAGAAGACAGCAGAAACTTACGAACAATACCCAAAACTTTCCCAGGTCCTCTGAGAAAACTGAACTGCATTGTAATGGAGACAGATGACAAACCCTGCAGGGAAGTGATGGTCAATTTAATATTCCACTCATTTTAGAGTGTCTGTGGCTCAGCCTAGCGGAATCGGGTCTCCTGAGTAGAGTAACACATTGGCGGCTTGGTATAATAGGACTGACATTATTATGGAGTTCAACACTACATGGGCAGGACGCACGACTTATTGAAGGAGATTTAATTACTTGTGCTATCAGAAGGGTGACACTCTAACAATACCACTGCAAAGGGCTTTAGGAGAAGAGCTAATGCGCATGGCTGCAGGTTTCCACAAATTCTTTCATATTGCTTATTTATTTTTATTTCCGCATTCACTTTCTAGTTAGGAACTAACATTTGATTTTTGTTTTGTTCTGTTTTGTCTCAGCTATCAGTCAAAAATCACCTGTCTCCTCATAAATTGCATTTCTGTCTCTATTTTATAGGAATGCATGTACATCAAAATCACTAAGAACAGAATTATTTCTTGCTCAAGTCATACGGTGCTAATGAAACAATCCCAGGTATCCTGGCTATCTGGCTATCTCTCTTGCTGTGACCTCAAGTTGTGTGTGTGTGTGTGTGTGTGTGTGTGTGTGTGTTTATGTATCAGAACATATACCTGACAAACATTTCTCTTACTTTTATAGACTTTACTTATTCAAAGTATCTTGGGAAACCTTCTGAAGCAAGAAGAATAGATTAACTATTACAGATGTATTATATAGACATGCAATGAATTGTTTAATTAGCACAAGGTTAAAAGTTATTGAGGTTGTTAAGAGCCAGAATTGTGTGTCCCAAAATGTATGGCTGCATTTGGAAACAAGGTCTTAAAGGTTTAATGAAGTTAAAATGAAGTCATCAGAATAGAATCTTACCTAATCTTCCTGGTGGCTTTATGTACAGAGAAGCTCCAAGGATATTTCTGCATAGAGAAAAGACCTATGAGGTTGCAGGGAGGAGATTTCTACAGTCTGGGGGAGTCTCAAGACAAACATATCCTATCCTTTTTCAGTCTTGACCTTGGACATTTGTCCCCTAGAGCCATGAGGAAACTAGTATCATTTGTAATCTAAGTATCTAAGCTACTCTATTGATGATACTTTGATATGGTACACATAAGAATTGGATATATCATGATTTCTCTTTGAAAAAAAAAGAGGAATTAATATTCCTCATGAAGTTCCTTTTTAGGATTTATTTTTATTTACATATGAATGCATGTGTGTGGCACATGTGTAAGGGTGCCCACAGAGTTCAGAATGGAGTGTCAGATCTCTTGGAGTTAGATTTACAGATGTTAATGAGCTGACTAATGTGTGTTGACCACCTAAATCCTGACCTCTGGAAGAGTAGTAAGTGCTGCTAACCACTGAGCCACTCTCCAGAGCTTCTGTGAGGCTCTGTATGTTATGGTAGATGTGTGGGATCATAGCAGTAAATGAAATAACAAATCCGCCAGAAGGCATGTTGATGCTCTTGTATCTTCACAGAAGGGGATTGTCTGCTCTGCTAGTTTTTCTGAATTTGATAAACTAAGGACACTGGAAAGAGAGAACTTGAACTAAGAAATTGCCTTCATTAGATTGACCTGTGGGAGTGTTGGCGGAGCGATTTCTGGATTCCTAATTGATGGAAGAGGTCCATACCAAGTATAGGAAGATAGGCTTGGGCTCTGTAACAAGGGGATCTGAGGATGTCATGGGGAGCTAGCCAGTAAGCAATATTTCTCTAAGCTTTTTGCTTCAATTATTGCCTCCAGTTTTCTGTTTCAGCTTTCTTCTGGGATGGTCTCTATCCCGTAAAAGGAACAAACCCTTTGTTTCCCCAAGTTCTTTTGATGACTTTTTTTTTTTTCCATAGCAGAGAAATAGCAAACTACAGCACCATTCTCTCGGGATATTTAGATTTAAATTATGTTCCTCAGTTACCTCATGTGAAAGTTACCCTTTCATACGTTAACAGCAAAAGCAAAGGCAGTCTGGCTCGCCTCGACATTCCAAAGGGTTTTCGTCACCACATTTCTGTCAGATTGTCTTCCACAATCAGAATTTGTGATTTCGAGCTTTATTTAAAGGAGTCCCATGACCATTTGAATACATCTGATATTAGAAACTAAAATACAGGACAATGTTATTGTGTTACACAGTACGTTATATCTAAGTGAAGGAAGGCCATAAATATTGTTTTTAAGACTTGTTTTTATTGTGGACTTTTTTACACATGCACTCGGACATTTATGTGAATGCATGTTACTTATGGATGGATGCCTGTTAGGGCCAGAAAAGAGCATCAGGAGTTGTGAGCTTGATGATGTGGGCATGATGGGAACCAAGCTTGTGCTCTAGGAGAAGGAGCAAGCACTCTTACCTCTGAGCACATCTCCAGCCCGACTACTGTTTTTGTTTCTTTTCTCTTACCACATTATTTTTCCAGTTCTTTCTCTATTTTTGTTTGTTGATTCTAAATAAAATTGTGTGTTTCTAAGGTTTATGTTCAATGGATAGCACCTGTTACAATTAGGTTAAGTTTTAATTAATTGAAAAGAATTGTTTCCTTGAATTTTTTGAGTTATATTTCACAATTTTGTTAGAAATTTTAATGAATCTTTGTGCTGTTTTGGTTACTATAAAAAAACTGGAATTTAAATAAGATCTGTGTCCATGCTTTTTTTTTTATAAGGAACTGAATTTTTTTTTTTGCAGGACTTTGGTGGCATGGTATACTTTTAGCCCCAGCACACAGGAGGCAGAGGCAGGAGGATCTCTGTGAGTTCAAGGCCAGCCTGGTCTAAAGAGTGAGTTCCAGAATAGCCAGAGTTACAACAGAGAAACCCTGTCTTGCAAAAACAAATTCAAAAGGAAAGTGGTGTTTTTCATAACTTTGTAACTAGTCCTCTGAACTAATCTTCTCAAATTGCATTTTTTCTTCTGTTGATTTTCCTGAATTCATCAGGTATTAAGTAAAAATTGTTAGCTTCCTTTATTGCTCTCCCATTCAGATTTTTTTAGTTTATTTTTTCTTTTTCTTTTTCATTTATTTTTAGCACTCTAGAGTTTACAGTCTCTGTTTGGTTCCACCCTGAGTTTTGTAGGTCCAGTTCTAGTACCTTCCAAGATTGGAGAACTCTTATTTTTTTATTTTAAATTATTTCAAATGTCTTATCACCCAATACAAATTCTGCACAGCTTTACGTAAATACCAAGTTTTTACATACATGCCCGTGCAAAATGCCTTGTTGCATTCAGATCCCTTCACTAGTAGCAGGCACACAGAGAGGAAGCTCTAAGGAGATGACAGCACCCTAATTGGAGTAGGATTGTTTGAACAAGGAGAACAAATCTGTGTTGTAAATATTTATATGGGGGTATTTCACAAGCTAGATAATAGGATGGTCTTTCAGCACTCATTTTTTAAAATAAAGCTTTGTGTCTGGGCTGACAGTACTGATGTTCTTTAGTTCCCTGTTTGCCTAGTGTTGATCTAGCTATTAAGAACACAGAAAATCCGCGTAGGATGTAATTCCTTTGTGGAGCCAACTAGCATCCTGACATAATTATGGATGTGTTTTTAAGTGCCTAAAAGGCTTATTTTAATTGTTTTAGTGTTTGAGAACTTTATACAGGCATAGAATGTGCTTTTATCTAATCCATCGCCCACCTTCACCCCTCCTTCCTATCTTCCCCTTTCCTCTCCCTCACCACTACTTTTGGCTCATGAAGTCCTAGTTGAGGAGACAATGAGAACTGCTGGTGGATAGAATGGAGAGATCAGACTTCTTCATGGACCTGGTCCCTAAGAGGCCACCCATATCTGGTAGACCGTCCTAAAGGCATGCACATAGAGGCGGCACTACACTAGGTGGACACAGTAAATTTTGAAGAAGAAAAAAAGTTACACTTTATCCACATTTTAAACCAGGGGTCATACATACATGATGCATCTCAACTGGAAGAACACACCAGGCTGCCACAAACAACCTTGATTTTGTCCTCTCTCCCACCTCTTAATGTCTCTCATTCCTCAGTTCCAAGAGGTTGTGTGATCCAATTAGGCAAATTGAAAAAGACTGTTTTCATGCAAAAGCCTGAGAAACTTAATTGAAATCAATCTATGTTCACTGGAAATGCTACAGACATCACTGATAATTTAGAGCAATTAAATGATGTTGTCTAAAGCAAGGCAGAAACATTAAGTTTAAGATCCTGTTAAAGGAAAATTACGGAAGATATTTAAATGTTTTCCTCCACCCAAGATGAACTAGGCACATCTAAACCAATTAGACTTTTTAAGGTATTTCCTTAGTCGGGAGTTGTGTTCTTCATGCGACTGAGATGAGAATTCTTCACCTTCTGTTCTTTGTAACTGCAAACTAATCAGTTAAGAAGGAAGCACTTCTGAGGACATCCTTCATGTAAATAGCAACTAAAGCTCCGTCATCAGACAACAGTTCTTCCGTCTAGGAAATAAGATTCTTTAAACCAGAGCCTGCTTTTTAATTTATAATATTCACGTATTTAAATATTCTTGGAGACAATTAGGTACTACATAAGCAAAGATGAATACAGAAAAAAAATGCTTGTGAGCTCTCTATAATATCCAAGTCATGTCTAGAGTATCATGTATTGAATATGGGGTTATCAAACATGCTTATCTTGGGACTACTCTTGCTTCTTGCCCAGAACATGTATCACCACTGAAATACAGTTTCTTTCACAGCTTGGACAGATCCTCAGAATACTAACAGAGGTAACCAGGCAGAAATAGCATGTACTAGTCTAGAACTGTATGGAAGCTGACACAGTAGTTAAATCTCACCACATTAAACTGGTATTCCTAATCCTTAGGGTGATATTTATTACTTCTTCCATGGTATGGGAGCCAGAAATTTAGTCGATGAACATAGGTGACTCTAGGTTTACCACTTACTGGGAAGTCAATATTATAATGAGGATTTCGTGCACTGGGATTGTGTTGTCTAAACCTATCAATAAATTGGTTTCTCTAACTTCAGCTATACTCTTACCATGGCTAATGTCCCTTCTCACTGACTTAATTGTGAGAACCTTGAATTCTCCATGTCCTAAGCCAACCTGAGCTACAGCAACCTGTTTTCTTCCTGAGAGATGCATGGTCAGTTCTTCAGCTTCTCTCCTCTCTGACACCTATCGTACTACTGCATATGATACAAAAGTTACTAGGGATTATTCTTTAAAAGAACATTTCAAACTTCTTGAAAATGTACTAGTTCGGGAGAGACTGTTCAGTTGGTGAACTGCTGCTGAGCAATCACTGTATACAATTTTGAGTGTCAGCACTGCATGAGAGCTGACTACAATCACATGTGCCTGTACTTTTACACTAGTACCAGGGAGGCGTGGAGTCAGTGAGCTCCAAGGTTCATGAGGGACCATATCTCAAAATGCAAGATGGCAAGTGACTGAGAAAGACACTCACCAATAGACCACTAGCCTCTAATATGCATGCACACATGTGAAATAACCACCTACTGTGGAACATTTTAGATCAGCATGCATTCAGTCCTTTGTATATGCTGTGGATCGCGCCATGTTTTCTTTATTTCTTTCCAATATCATTGCAATTTGATTTCCTGGTATCCACATACATTTCAGCAATGAAACCCAATGAAGAATGGGGGCCATTTTCTTTCTCCACAATACACACACAAACACAGACAAAAGTGACAGTTGCGACACACTGGATGCACGATCAACATGTTTTGCTTGACTGAATGATTAAAAATGATCATATTATTATAAAATGGTTCTTACATAGGCAACTACAGAGTTGGACTCCCTGCTAGGATCTGAATCCCTCCCTAGAAACTTCACTTTAAAAACCCCAGTAGGGCATTCGGTATTCTGATCTGGCACACTCCCAGCTCCGGATGAAATCAATACTAGCCATCATAAGCTAAAAGGAAATCCACTTTATTGCTGAGAATATAAGCTTCAGAATGAAGTAAAACCTGATTCTGTAACTGATATGTTCATTTAACCTCTGCTAAGGACAAAAATTATGATTCATTGATTCTAATTTTCTAATAAAAATCATGTCACCTTTTAATAAGCAACTTATTATGATATGACAGGGTCTTGGGTCCCATGAATAAGGATTATGGTTGAAAAATATCGAAAGGAGAATTTCAATATAAAAATCAATGGATACACATAAAAACTGGAATGAATCATAATCAGAAGCAATCTCTTCTTGGGGCACTACAAGAACACAGGTACAGGCAATTATCAACCTATTGCCTGATCCTGAATAAAACAGTAAATTAGGAAAGAGAAAAATTAACAAAATATGTATAAAAGAAAGTAGCAACAGTAATATCAGTAATAATGACAGCTCTCAGTACAGCTCAGGATCTGGGGTAGAATCTCAGATTACTCCAGAGGTCTGGTTATAGTTAGCATCTGATGCAGCTCAGGCAGAATGTCTGATTCCTTAACATAAATTATCATATTTAGTACTTACAGCCCTCCTTGGAGGAATGTGTTTTAATGTCCATGTTTAAAATGAGAATGAACTCAGATCTGGTGAGTCTCTAGCATGCAACCCCAGTTAACATATGATCCAGTTAAATTGTATAGGGCTCTGCTTGCTGATCTTTACTGGCCCTCCCAAGTGCTGGAAAATATATCCTAAAAAAACACCTTGCCAATTGGTGAAAATTTAATTACTTTTGAGTGGAATTGCAAGTCATTTGCCTTTCTTTCTTCTTCTTCTTTTTTTTTTTTAATGGTTCATCCCCAGAGCAACCCTAAGTTATTGCTCAGACTGCTTTAATAAGCACTGGCATTTAAATTCTTGCATATGACAGAGAAGACAGTGCCACTGCGAGCCAAAGCTTATTTTCTGTGAGTAACATTTAATCAAAAGTGACCCATGATTTCAGGCTCTGCTGCCTAGAATCTCACTCTTCATTAGATGATGCTTCATTTCGGGGCCTCCTTACTCAGGGTTTGAATATGAACGTGGATCCCAAGAAAAACTGCCTTCTTCTAAAAGTTATAGAAATACCTCTGTTTCTATGTGTTCCCTATTTATGACAAATGTGTTAAAAAATGGCAGAATTGCTAATGAGGCCTTCCTCTGGCAGTGTTCATTTTAGAATGTTTGTGTACACCATTGCCTGTATATCCTGATGTGTGCTTGGTCAAAACTTAACCCATTTTCCAACTTATATCTGATTCCTCCAGTATTCTAAGAGAAATTTCCCAACTTTCCAGTAAGGAGAGACTATGGCAACTGTCAGGAGAACAGGAGCGGGGCAGTGGTGGCTTACACACCTTTAATCCCAGTACTCCGGAGATGCAATTATCTCACTCATATTTGATTTTGTTTTCAATAGTCTTTGAGCTAACCAATGTAGTAGTTGATAGTGAAGTGTTACAAGTAGATTATTATAAAATTTACTTTTACATTTACTTTTAAAAAACTCTCTGATCATCCAAGGGAAAACGAGAGATATATTTTCATGACGATTTGCCTGAGATTTTTTTTTTTCTTTAGAACTTCTCTAATTCATTTTCTAATTAGTCTGTTACATTTTCTACAGTGTAGACAGCAATCTTACTTTCAAGGGTGTAGCTGTCATAACTTTAAGTATTTGATGTATAGAATAGATTCTCTCATAGAGGAGTGCTAAATAAAGGCTCGATAGATTGATATAGTATATTTCATAACATGCCTAATTATCTGTCCTCCTGAAGTATAAAGTTCCTAAGTTTCACTAAGGGAGAATGAAATGATAATAATTAGTTTATAGAAAGAATCTGTGTTTTAATTGATAAGACACATAGACACAAATCCCTGTGGAAGTCATGAGTGCATTTCCGTATATGTAGAACTGTGGTTTCTTCAGAACTTTCCATGACATCTTTGCTTCTGTAAAGAAGGCAGAGCTAATTGCTTAGAAAATGTTGTTCCACAATTTGGTGGGAGCACTTCTTTTTTGATAGAATTTATAATGCTCTATGCCATTTAAAAAAAAAACAAAAAACAAAAAGCCAGTGCCATTGGAATTTGCCCCTGAGAAAAGAGTGACAATTGCTGGAGTAATGGAAAAAGTCACTCCGGGGCTCATCCACTGTAGTGCTGCAGACCGGAGTGCACTTTATCACCTGCACACACTGATTCTTAGGTTTTCTTCTAGTTTACAACATCTGTTGCCTTGGATTCTGTGCTGATGTGTTCGCCGTGTTGGAAGGAAGATGCAGAACACCTGCCTTCGCAGATGTTTCAAGTCTCAACCAGACACTGAGATGTAAACTGATGAGACGAGAATTGGTTGAGTCTTTCATACATAAAAAAAAATAAATGAAATTAACAGACATCCATGTATACAAAGATTTATCAGGAAGTACCTTATTAAAGGTCCACAGACTTAATTAATTTTAGGCTATTTACAATTAACTAGCTCCTTTTACT
The DNA here is from genome assembly GCA_026225945.1 of Cricetomys ansorgei. Classification (NCBI taxonomy): domain Eukaryota; kingdom Metazoa; phylum Chordata; class Mammalia; order Rodentia; family Nesomyidae; genus Cricetomys; species Cricetomys ansorgei. The sequence goes on from JAMJFZ010003163.1 coordinate 29,746,274, forward strand.
TTGTTATACAGACTAAATTTCTCTACTACATTTCCCTTCTTTTGGTCCCAGGCACAGAAATTGACTCATGGAGCAGAACCTCCAATGATAAATTATTGTATTTACTAGTAAATAAGCATGATTTTAAATGTTTTATGTGATATGCATGTGTAGATCTTTCTGGAAAAATATGTGGCACAATGTGTGAAATTTGTTTTTAATGGGACCCTTTAAAAAATATATAATCAATATAATCAATCATAGAAATGTATCACTCAGTTCAGATGTGTAATCATGTTGAAATTAATTATTCCACACAATACATTAAAAGTATTTCCATATATTTACAATACACAGGAATAGTGTTGATATTAAGCAGCTTAGAATATGGAAACACTTTTCCTTTCTTTCTCAATACTATTGAATTCAGATCTTTTATTTTCTTGGTAAAACTATAAAGTAATCCAACTTCTAGATAGTATTTATATTTATTCATAAGGAATTCATTGTAATTTTAATTTACTATGTTTATATTTATTTTCATGCTTTATATGTGGTTATATCCTGTATGAGAATATGCACTTAAAGAGAGTCAGAACTTATTCGCTGACTTGCACATGTACATTTATGCTTGTATACACATTCGTGCACAAATAAAAATGTTTTAAGTCAAAACAACTAAAATTAATAATAATGTTTCCCATATAACTCAAAGTATCTAAAATAGTTGTCTTTCAAAGCATGATCAGTATGAAATTATTAATGCTATATTTCTTGGTACTGAGATGTAATATATTATAATCAGAACATCTCTTGGCTTGGAGTAGGCATATTTCAATGCATTATATTCTTATATGGCTGGCAACTGGTGTATTAGACACTGTAGTTCCTGAATTCAGAGTCTGTGTGGGAGTCTGTTGAAAATAAGTTCTGACATCAGAGTTACAATTTAGGATTCAGAAAGTGTGGCTAGGTAATTTGTGTGGAGACTGAAGACAAATGATTATGGTGAAATTACCATGGCAACAGAATTCCATAAACTGTGGACCAAATTGTTTTTAAATCAGGACATGAAAACAGAACAATAACAAATAACTAATGAAAAAAGATAATGTTAAAACTATTTACATGCTGTTCATATTATGTCAGAAATTACATGTAATATGACTGAATGTGGTGCTGATTTGGAGATATATAACAAATACTCCATTTTATGCTAGCAACTTGAAAGACCTGGATTTCCATGACATTGAGGGTTCTAGAAGTTATACTCTACGAAGATTTTTGAGAACTCTGTCCTCAATTCTGAGAAGATAATTAGTCCTGTATTTAAGGTCCAGATTACCCATGTTGCTCCAGAACATGTCAAGAAAAATGTAAAGGTTCTTTGTCATCGAGTGCATGAAAAATAACAATTCCTTTTGTTTAACCACTGAAATATATTGGAGAAGCTGAAATCAGTAAGTTGAACTTCATTTTCAAATGGTCACCTCTTATTAGTAAGTGTCTACATTTCTAGGGCAAAATACCTGGCAAATGTAGACTGAAGACGAAAGAAATGTTTTTGCCCAGTGTGAGAGAACGTCCATCTGGGTGGACTAAGCATAGGAACAGAAATAGGAGACAACGTCAAGATGCAGAGTGAGCAATGCTGAAGTTGCTTGCTCCTGTTTATTCGTGCAGAACCAGAGCCCATGAGAGGGTGGTGTCCACATCGAGGTGAGGCTGTTCCATGTCAACTAAGGTAATCTAAATTGTCCCTCACAGATATATCCAGAAGCTAATCGAATATACATAGCCCCCCAGAGGCATTCCAAGAGACTTCTCTTCTAAGTGATTCTAGATTCTGTCAAGCTGTCAATCAATATTACCATCACAGCACCTGTTCAATATAATTTCAAAAAATTTCCAGCTTGTATCCATTTTATACCAATAAATATTTCTAAGTTTCATTGAAAGTGATTTTCTCTGATAATAAGCTTAGAATTATGAATCTTTCCATACTAAAAGAGGTCCTTTTGCAACTTTACATTATATTCATCTGACAGCAAATCTGTCAAAAAGCAAATTGATGGATGAAATATGAACATAACATTTGAACACACTCATAAAATGCAGTCAGAGGCTCAAAGTAGAAATGTGTTTTCAGGCGGAGTTTTTGTGTTCACCAAAAAAAGAGAATAGACTGTTTAAAATGTGTCCCCAGATACTGCCTCATTGTGACTGTCGAGTGAAGACAATGGTTCAAAAACAGGTTTCGAATCTTGACTTCTCCATGAATTCCTAGCGTTTTCTGTGGACTCATAATGCCCAGACATGGCACTAGCTCCCGTAAACATAATACAGCATATGATGTCTATGCATGTCAAGGGAATTTTCAGCAATAAGTGAGATCAGTACTAAGAGATATTTGAGTTCTTCTTTGTATGACACCTTAAGGAAAGGCAGCTCATGCTTGCCAAATAGTTAATATTTGCTAGTGTGTGTTTTGAACAGTTAATATTTTGTATTCTGCCTGTTATTTGAAATAAGTCTATTAAGGGAATACTAACCTATCCACAACCTTCAGAGAGAAAAGTGAGGTTTAGGAATGTTCAAAACAGGGCATGCTTCAGATGTGTAGTCCAAGTGCTCGGGAGATTGAGAGCCAGGCCAACCTGAGCTACCAAGTCAACAGGTAAGCTAGTCAGAGAGGGGGAAGGGAGATTAGGATGCTGTCTGAAGTCAGAAATATTATAGAACTCACAGAAACACCATTGATCATAAAAGTGTTTCTGTCAGATACCACGTGATTCAATTAATTTAGTCGATAGCCATATTTATGTGTTAGAAGACAGAAGCTGTCAGTGACATCAAATGTAGCTGGAAATTCAGGGAAATGAAAATTTGGATCGGTTGCAATATGTATTTCCTGAGGAGGCTAACTAACTTTAGAAATAACATTTTGAAGAGGATTGTGAAAGCCTGGAAAGGACCAGCCATTGTCAGATAAAGACTGTGGTTGAGCAAGAGGTTATGGGGAAAGGGGCTCTCAGATGGAGTTTCTAAAACTGCTCCTCCCTTCAAACGTACAATGTGTGAAGTCACTAACTACATAATACAATGTGATACTTACTATACAGTTTGAGTAAGGGCATGCTGGATAACTGCACACATGTGCAATTAATAATGATTGCTATACTAACTAGTATTTAGTGAATCTATAGATCTTTAGGAGGTGTTAATATCCCATTACTGAGCCGTCTGATCTATGAGCATGTTTGACACATTTGCAAACTTTTAATTCAACATTTTTCCCCCTCAATATCTTGGGCCATACTACAGAATTTCTGACCTTGGTGTCAATATGGGTCCCTTCATCTTTCAATTTTCTTTAAATGTTAAATGAACATGAATCTGTCATTGTTGAAATAGGCATTGTATAACATTGCTTCTGTGAGATGGAAATAGAAGTGAGATATCACATATATTCACTCATGTTAAAGAAAAATCATAAGTTTTATCTGTTGAAGAAGTAGCATTTACCAGGAAATGATTTCCTGCTCCTCCCTGAATAATCCGTGAAAGTGTTCCAAGTACAACTTTGATTTTCAGAAATTTTAGTTGCTAATGCCTAACTCTTAAGCTGCTAAAATTAGTTTTGGAAAAACATCTCCTTACAAGGAAGAAACTGTTGCTCAATGACTCCTATCCATTGATACAAATAAGCTGAGCCTTCTGTGAATCACAGAGCCTCACTTTATGACACCACAGCAGTTTCTAAAGTGGAGTTGTTCATACCACTCATCCACCCCCAATGCAAAGGCTTTTTCTGTCTCAATCCATTCATGGTAATTTCTGCTACCAGATCAGCAGATGTTCCCAATTTCACATCTACATTTCCTCCTAATCATTTCTCTCTTGAAAAAAAAAAAACAGCTTTATTGAGGTATAATTGATATATAAAGAACTTCATGTATTTAATGTGTAAAATTTGATGGTTTTGGAAATATACAAACACTCATCGTACCATCTCCATATCAAAGAGAATGGACATATCTAACACCTCTCAAATTGTTTGTGTGACATAAGATGCGTATGTGTGTTTGTACACATACATGGTCAAGAATTTTAGAGAATTTACTATTCTATTCCTTTCTCAGTGAGGTACTTTTTCCCTCTTTTTAAGGGATGGGCCTGTGGCTCAGTGATAAGATGCTTGCCTAGTATAGTTTTGATATCGAGAATCACAAATAAATATTAACTTAACTATACTAAAACAATACACTGAAGAACAAACACATTTTGTTTTCAGTTTGTGAGTACCCTGTATGAGCAAGCACATTCTAGATAGATTGGAGATGCCGCTTCCTTTACTGAGGGGGAGACTCAGTTAAAGAACTGAAAAATGTAGTTCAAAGTGTGATAGCCAGCTAGAGAACTGGAGCTGGCCAGACCAACCAAGCTCTGAAGTTACAGTGATTTGATTAATTATTCTCAAAAAAAAAAAAAAAAGAAAAGAAAAGAAAAAAAAACCCACATACACTGCAATGCTACTGCCATGGTCAATTAATGGAATTCAGAGTCTTTGGGAAGTGACTGTGTTATGTTTGAGGTTGGAGCCCTAATGAATGGATTAGCACCCTTATGAAAGAATCTAGGGAGTCCCCTCACCACAAGTACCTTTTAAAGTCACAGTGAAAAGCTGACCACCCATTCAGGAAGCATTCTGCCAAAGCCAGAGAATTTGCTACCTTTTTGTTTTCAAGCATCCTCTCCTCTTAGCAACAGGAGGGATGTATTTGTGTCATTTATCCGCCATCCAGTTTATTGTATTTTTGTAATATCTCAAACAGAGGGATAAGGAAATTTGAAGCTAAGAAGTTGAACACTGCTCCTGGAACACATCAGAAAAAGTGGAAGCGACGTTTGATCTGAAGATAGGTGGAGACTAGAGGAGTTTGGAGGCCTATGCTAGCAAGATATCCTTATTTCAGTGATGAATATCTATGAGGTAGAAGAAAACAAAAAGAAGTTCTTGGGAAAAGGTCAGTCTTCTTGACAAGTAAGAAATCCTGAATGGGGTGTTGAAAACTGAAAATAAAGACAATCTAATGAAGGTTAAGGTGCAAATGAGGGACATGTGTTATTGGACAAGGAAGAAACAGCTGTTTGTTTCAAAGCAGGGAAAACTTTACTGAGCTGTGTTCCTGTTCTATTGTTTGTGGAAGGAGCTCATAAGCAAGGAAGTGGAATGTTTTAGGGAGATAATTTCTAAGGAAAGCACTGCATATGTTTTCTCATCTGTGCAGAGTCAAAAGTGAGTATGGAGAAATTTAAAGATGGTATTGAATGGCATTAAATGGTAAAACACCATTTAAAGATGGTATTCAGAAGGGAAGAAGAAACAGAAGATATTGATTAGACTTACCATATAGATACTGAAGACATGGGAGTACCTGGCTAAATAATTCTGTAAGATTAGCCAGTAATCAGAAAAAAGCCAAGACCAAACATCTAACATAATGAACCCAACAGAAGCCCAGAAATAATCAAGACAAATCTCTTCAGCATAGAGCCTGAGCTACTTGCTAGACCTTTTGGCCACGGAGAAGTGCTATCACTAAGCCCAGGAATATAACCTTGTTGGAGACAAGGAGTAGGCACAGAGATATGATGGGTGTGGGATGGCCCAAAGCCATGGGAACAGGCTCACTAGAGCAATGGGGAGCCATAACTGTCTGGTGGTGCTCTACAAGGAAGAGAGGAGTATGGAGGAGAAAATGTTCCCTCCAATTGATTCAAAGGGTGTTAGCTCCAGTGGGATGGAAGGCATTCCTAAGCTTCAAATTCCGGTGAAATTTACTCTGTTGAGCTTCACATTGGCCTGAGAACTGTTAAGATTGTCATCTCTTTCTTTATCTGATGATGATGATCTGATGATCTGATGATGATGATGTTTATATTATGCTTGTCTCATCTTCCTGTATTGATAGCACATACTACAATTGACTTTTCAGGCTCATAGCCAGAGAGGACTGTTCCTTAGAGCAATTCTTCCTTTAAGTGACATCTGTATCTAATATGAGAGTTGCCTTTGTAAGACTTTTGGACTTTAGGCTTTTGAGTCAATCATGAAAAGAGCTTTAGGGAAATTGGGATGAACCAAATACATTCCAAACGCAGAGATGCAGGTTTTGAGGGTAGACAGGATGCTGTGGTCTAGATTGCTGTGCCTACCCAATTCATAATTTGAAACTCTAAATCCAAGTTAATAGCATTAAAAATGAGACTTTGGGGAAGATGAGTTGGTAATAAGAGTAAAAATAAATCAGTTTAAGTTCAAGAAATGGTATGTTCTCAGACCCAGACTCTCTGAGCACCTTGATCTTAGACCTCTGATTCTGTGACAAACAACTGCTGTTTAGAAGCTGCGAGAAAATGATATTGTGGTATTGCATTAGAAGTGACTGCAGTGGAGGTGTGCATACTCTGTAAAAACCAACCCTCTGAACATTGTTACACCTGGACATTGTCCCCAAACACAGACTATGCAGATGCTGGGGTGTCACTTCCACATTAGGCAGGGTATCAGCTTTTACCTGCTGACATGGTGAGATTTTGTTTATTAAATTTCTGTGTGTGTTTCTTGGGCATATGTGTTTGTGGTGTATGTTTGTGTAATATGACAGGAGGCAGGAGTGTGTCCCAGCATGAGTAGGGATAGAAAACAACCTAAGGTGTTATATCCTATTATCTACCTTGTGTGAGACATAGTCTTCTTGTTTACTACTCAACATGGGAAGACAGCTGGATAAGGAGGTTCTGCAGATTCTACTGTCTTGTCTCTGTCTCCCATTACAATATAGTAATCATGACATTACAGGCACACAATTTTTACACACACGGGGTTTATATTAGTTTTAGGTATATGAACTCAGGTTTCTAGACTTGTATTACAAACACTACTGACTGTGCTATCTTCCCATCTCAATGGTAAAGTTTTGAGTGTCGGTTACTTTATCATCTGTGAGTTTCTGCATCGTTGTGTGTACCTATGGAAGGTTTCTATTGCTTTCACATCAGTAGTGCATTTAGTCAATCTCCCTTAGCCCCAGTTACTTCAGACACACAGCATGTTAATATGCTACAATTTCATAGATAGATTTATTATATAATTCAAAACAAGCTCATGCATAGCTTCTTATGATCTGGTACATAATCAAAATAGTATCTAGATTATTTTCATATTACAAATAATTTAATAGTATCTTTGACATGCAGATTCTTAGAGTACATAACAAGTTGCAAAACTGAGTGGGGATGGCCTAAGAAAAAGCCAGTCATTCAAAGCTTAGCAGATCTTGTTTATGTCAATTTAGTGTCACTTAAATTATGCATTCTATTTCATTTCTACAAGCCTAAATAAAATTGGCATTTAGAAATGGCACATTGACTTAGACATATTGATTTAGATCAACTCTCAATAAATTTTAGTATTGACAGAGACATTTTAACCATTAGCCGTAGCTTAGCCATGTAGGAAGCTTGTATTTATGAGACAGTATTGATTTATATGTAGTTGGGTAGGAATAAAATAGAACCAATATATATAGATTAGGTAGGGAAATTTGTGAGCATATTTGTAGTTGTCATTTCTCTGATTTTTCATAGTCAAAGCTAATGGGTGTATATTTGCATAAGCTAATCAGAGTTATTACAACATACTAGATGGTATATCTTGTATGGATGGGGACACTCAAAGAATCCACAGACATTAATCAAACTTATTAGCAAGACAGTCACATGAAAATCAATTAGCACTTGCACTGCCTGACATAAAAAAACTAACACATTATTCTTGCCTTACGATCTACTTATTTCTCAGCATCACATAAAAGTATTTAAGATAAGAAACTAAGTCTCTCAGGACACATGCTTCTGGCTGCCTCTGAGTGAAAGCCAGGGCAATGATTATGAAATAGCACATTCATTATATTCTAAATCATTACCTGTGGCCTTTAATTCACTCGATTTTACACAGGTTTTCAGTTTACCTATAAAAGGATATGGTTTGTGTTATATTTATTGTGACTCTAAAGATATTTTAATGTCTCTCAATCTGAATATATGTCAGATCTGGAAAGAAATTCTTCTCCACATATGAAGAAAAGTAAAAAAGGAGATGTGTGTGTGTGTGAGAGTGTTTTGTATTGATCCTTTGTACAGCACAAGATCCAACTCCTCAAGACTACATATATATATATATATATATATATATATATATATATATATATATATACACATTTTTTTTTCTGTTTGAAAGTTCTTTTGTAAAGCCTTGATCAATTCTTCAAGGAAATTTTCTGTCTCTTTCTATCTTTTCTTCTTTACCTCTGCCTCGTGGGCATTGCCTGCACTTTTTGGTGCAATCTGTCCTTAGCAATAAACTTAGAAACTTCCCAAAATCAGAAAAAATAAGGGGATTCAAAAGTTGTCTTGTTAAAGCATAAAATGATTGCAGCGAATGCACTCCAGGGGAACAGTGACTTGTCACTGATTTTTGTTAATGGAAACATCTGATCGACTCTAAGGGGAATGTTGCTTTGTGATTATTGCAGTCACACTATTATTCAAAATTTCAGCCTCATTTTAACCAGAAAGATGCAGTTTAGAGGCCCAGTGATGCTGAGTAATCCTGAGCAGTGAACAATGTTTGAGTGGTTCGGGAGTGCCACTTGGAAGTAGCCTCAACCCTGAAGCTTAGATTGCAGATGTGAATCCGAACTTGAAAATGATTAAACTTTTCTGAGCTATTTCAGGATATTGGATCTCGAGTCTGGAGAGATGCAGGTAATAATTACTTATTTGACAATTACCTATTGTTGATTTGCCGATTGCTTCTGCATATATTTTTCTATTGTCTTTCATTATATCAATAGTTACTGAGGAACTGCTTCAGTTTAGCTAATAGATCATAAAAATTTGCTTCATCATACTGCATGGTCTCCTTATTTTAACCTTAGATTAAAGTGAATATGTACTCTAGCTATCAAGAAAAAAGCTTACCTATTTTGAAGATAGTACACATTGATATATAAGTATAAGCCTTTTCGAAAAGTTTGCAAAATTTTTCCCTTTTCAGTAACACATTTTCATTAAACATTAGATGGCCCTTGTTATCACTATAATGAAAATTCTGGCATATCTGCAGTTGGAAGCACCTTGCATTCTTTTGTGGATGTATTTATTGATTTCTGTTGCTTGCCAAGCAAATAGGAACGGACACCTTGATACATCTAATATGATCTCATATTCCTTTACATTCTCCAAATATGTAGAAAAAACCAGGGATGTTTTATTCTTACCATGGAGATTCCAACAATAAACAAGAAAAGATATATCCATTTGGAACCTCACAGTTTGAGCAGAGCAATTCAGTCTCTGAAACACAAGAGTGTGAGCACTGGGAAGCTTGAGCTTCAAGCTTGATTACATCAAGCCATCTCAGAAACGAACACATTCCTTTCAAACACTAAATTATTACACAATCGTTTATAGATTTACCTACAAATCTTACACATTCCAGTTTACTCTAACTATCCGAAATATTTCAGAGTTTATGTAAGAGTATATTACATTATTTTTGGTTTCTGATTATGAAGCTGTCCCAGAACAACCTAAGAGCAATGCACTCTAAACTAAAATCACACCCAGCTCTGGTGTTATTAGTGACTAATGCTGGAGATCTTTGTATTCTGGAGGTTCAGGCAAGACGACTTTCATGAATACAAGCCTAGCAGTGAGTACAGAAAGCATTTCTAGCCAGTCTGGGCTATGGAGTGAGACTCAGTCTCAAAAACCACAAAATCAAAGACAACAAATAAGCAAATACAATGTGAGATAATTAATGCAGGCTCAGTGTTTATTTATAAAATTAGAGAAGCAGGTGTGTTTCCCTGGCACCGTAGGAAAAACAGCATCCCCTTGTTCCCTCATCACAGACTGACAGCCTCTGGATGGCTCTACTTTTAATTTTATTAGGACTGCCGAAAGCTATGTAGTGACTTGAAAGAATAAAACACTGTGACACAGGAGCTTTGTGTTGTTGCTTCTTGATTTTTATATTTCATAGTTTGGATGTGAAAAATATTGCAAGTAGCCACAGTGCCTCCCTTGCAGTCACAACAGATTCCAGGCTCTGACACATTTACTTTTAATTGTTGCCTCAACTAACTTCCATCGCACACTCATCCCGGGCAGAGCTTCGCCATGAATGTTCTTGTAGGCTCCCACCCATTTCATCATGATCAACATAACCTAAGACTTTTTTTTTCTATTTATTTAGGTTCCTCCCCCCCACCCCCCCAGTTTCCCACTTCGTAGTACAGAAAGACTAAGCAATCTTAGTGAATCAGAGTTTAACTAAATTTCAGTTTGAGACTCCTTACCTCACAGAGGAGATATGTAGCAAGTTGCGTTAGAGTTTCAAATTCAATTTCTTAATCAGCTGAAGCGGTTATACATGTAAAAATCGACCCAACTACTTTGTTGCAAGTCAGCATATTTCACAGGCATTGCTTTTTTTTTTTTTTTTTTTTTTTTTTGCCTTCTCTGCAGAATCCAAGCACACTTCTGATTAGTGTTAAGCTATGCATGGAAACCTGGCTTAATTTTCACCACAAAGTGGCACTCCCACCCACACTATTGTTGTTCTTGAAGGCAGAAGTGACATTCTATTAATAGTACTACGTATCTTCTGTTACTGTGCTGTTCCTCGGTGCTTCTAAGTTCCGAATGTCCGTGTATCTGATTTTGACATGGCTTTATGTTCAAAGTTTCCTTGTGTTAAAATTGATCTAGGAATAGAATAATGGTCAAAGCAAATCACCCCAACTATAAATTCCTCATTTTTTAGACTTTTATAATATGATACATTTTATTACATCCTTTCAACTGAAATCAAAAGTAGACATCCATACACATTTTTGTTAACTCTAAAAACTACTTAGTATGTAAGTATTTTGGATATTACTTCTAAATGTGACAGGCCCAAAATGTGACATTGGTAAAACTCCTCTCAGAACATGGTAAGATTTGCTAGCAGCAGATCTTACATTATCACTCACTATTTTACTGCCCTTAGGGAAATGGTGTTAAACAATTATTTGGAATCTTAGCTAAAGGTCTTAGTACTTCAAACAATTCTGACTGTATACAATCTAAGTAAATAGAACTTAGTTTTTTGAAATAATTTTAAGTGGTTTGATTATTTGAAAATTAGAAAGCATTAAGCTTAGATAGTACACTGCATACCAGAATCCTAAACTTTACCGATTGAAGAAGTATATTCAAGGAACACGTACTCAGATTTCATACTGAGTGGACTTCATTAAAAATAGCAATCTTTAAACTATTATCCAACTTCAAACAGAACAGGTCTATGCTCTGAGAGAAGCTATCTATGTCACAATGCTCACATATAATTTCAAACATGAAAAACATATTCATGAAAATGTATGACCATGTATATTATCTTCAGTATTTATCATCCACAGCTAATTGATATGTTAAATTAGCTTTCAGATAACTGCTTTCCTACAACTTTAACAGAAAATATGTGTTTTTCAATCTACCATAAAGTAGAAGCCAAATAAGTTTCAAGTCCATAAGTAAGTCTCCCCAATAAAAGAGGGACACCCCAGGTCTATCACTCCATGGATTTATAGAAGGACTGAAAGAGCTTCCAGTTTTCATCAGACGCTGAAATCAAGAACAGAGTTGCATGCATTATATCACTGATCCTGGGTGTGGCCAGTTCAAATTCTCTTGGAATGCTCCCACAGAGAACAATGTGCTCTACAGCTTGCCTACATCATGATTGCTTCTGGAATAGCTACATGAGGGCAATCTTCACTTTATCAATCTGATCTTATCCTATTTTAACTACCCTGTTCAGATGTGACCCTGCAGAAATCCTATCTGCCACAGCTTTGCTTTACAAATGAGAGGGTACTGATTATCCCCAACAGTGATTGTATTTGAATGCAGCTGGGTTTTATATGGATTATTGATCAATAACAATGGTTGTTTAACCAGGGCAATCAACTGAGATATGGATTTTCAATTCTCCTTTTTTTTTGTGAATGCATGTCAATTTCTCAATATGTGTTTTTGTCTATATATATACATAGTCAAAACAATTGAACTAACAGAATCTATGACTATTATCTGTTACCAGTTTTCAACACATAGTTGCAGAGGGAACACTGACAAAAAGGATGAGAGAGTTGTATATATCCTTCTGAGTGCACTGTGTTACTGATCTATACAAGTTACCTCTTGTTCAGTCTTTTTTTTTCCTGTTCTTCCTATACAACTTTCTATTTCCATTGGTTGTTATTCTAAAATGCTGCCGCCTATCATCCTCTTGCTATGCGTAATTGTTAAACTTATTTGCTTGTGTGCATGCACTTTTAACTGACATGTGTAATGTTTCACTATAAATCTCTGTATTTAGTTTCTTCCATTATGAGCATGTAATTTTAAGATTTAACCACCCCACTTTGCAAATCTAATTTATTCCCAACAGAAAACTTCTTAATAATAGTGTTTAAGTAATTCCTAACCCTGTTACACATCAACATCTTTTATGGAAAGTTGAACTCCTTAGTTGCCTCTTATTTTCTGCTGCTGAATCAATAATCTGAGTATATTACTTCCAAAGGACTTACCTGAAATCTAAAGTGCCAGTAACACAAAAGCTTCCTTATGTTGTGATCCAGTCATGGTTGAAACTAGTAGTCAGATCTTGATTCCATATTCTCTACTTCTCAATCTATATCTTTTACTTTATAGTCTTTTTAAGGTGCACTTCATCTTACTTTCTTGAAGGTAAGCATTTTTTAACTGATACTGATCATTTCTTTAGTAATAGACTCACCAGAACCCTTTATGTTATCTGATATTAATTTCTGATTTATCTTACTTATTACTTTAATTTATTTGCCTTTTCCCTATCACCACTATGAAAGAAACAAACTTAAAGTACAAATAGAGTATAAGAAGTCTGCTTGTTAAAAAATATTTTCTTCAGAAGTAGAATGAAAGAGTAGAAAGAATGATTAATGGAAGAAAGGCAATAAACTATGCATTGATTAACAATTACCCTACTGAACAAATGGGATTCAAACGACAGTGAATTCTTTGTTGAACCATGTATGTATGTGTATATATATTCCACAGAATGTTTTTTCAAATCATCTATACAAGAACTCCTGCAGCTCCTGGTTGAGAGATGCTAAATGAATTTCCTCCTACCTACAGAGTTTGCCTGTGTCTCTGCTGCCAAATGGGTGGCAAGTTGCCATAGGGGGAAGCCTGAAAGCTACCTTCTTCCCATTAACTTGAAGTGGGATGCTATAGATTTGAAAAGTAGCATCTAACAAGCTCTGAGAAAGTGCAGTACTCTATGTACAGGAATATTCTGTACATGTCAAGGAGAAAATGCCTTTCCATTCTTATCCTTTGTCCTTATTTGCTGTTCACCTTCCTCTAGCTTGAGAAAAAAGTATGGTATATACTATATATAAAAATCCCTATATAAAAATCCAACGTGAGTATGATGAGATCATGTGTCACCAATGAGCTCATCACTTTGTGAGGAAGGCAGATGGTTTGAATATGAAGTAATCATGAAGAACTATGAAAATCAAACTAGTCTGAATGTTTTGTCTCACCTGGGGGAAGTCAGAGATGACTTTTCTGAAGTGCTGTTTCCTGCACTTCAGATATTAAATAATATTCGTAATAAAGCTGACGAAAAGTAAAAGTTTGTTCAATATTATGAACTTATTTTTCCTCCCATTAGCTTGCAAAAGTAAGTTAGTCCTTCCTTAGCCTTCTTTCACATAACTTCTCATAGATATTCAAGATTAGTCAAGATAATTAACTTTGCTTTTTTTTTTTTTGAATGACTGATTAATGTTTGGCTCTCACAGGAGAGTAGAAAAAGAGATTATATCTGTTTTCACCTATCATCCTTGAATGCCAATTCCTCACAAAACATCTAATTCAGAGATAGATGAATATTTTTTTAAAAAATATGAAATGAAAGAGGCTCCAAGATTAAGATAAATCCAGTGCTCTAGCTCTAGATTTGTTACAATTGATTCATGACCTATAGAGGTAATTTTCCCATTATAGGACTCACTTTATAATGCTAGTCATTAGACATAATGAACTATAAGGCACAATTCAATTCTACCTCTTTATATAATTCCATATACTGTAAATGCAGCTTTAGTATACTTTATGTTTATATAGGCAACATATTTAGTCTGAATGATCTTAGTTTTTATCTACAGTATAAAATCCTTGGCTCTTTTACCATGGCTCCGCACATGCAATGCTTCTCTGTAAGTATAATCTCGAGAGAAAATTTTATTATTTGGCATAAAGCAACATCATATGCAAGCAGAAATCCACAAAGAATGCCTCCACCTCCTGTTTCCTAAGTATCCACCAAATGAACATATGATCAGAATTTATTTAAATACAACATATCTTTTTAATTTCTAATAAAAATTTGAAAATATCATGTGGGATTACTATTCTAATATTAATAAGGTGATTTCAGTATTGAGATATAGTGTCTCAAGCAGCATCTATTATTTGGAAAAGCAACATAGCCTCAAATATGCCATTAACTTCCACACAAGCTGTGGAATATATGGGGTCAAACAAACAAATTGCAAAGACACCATGATAACGATGAAGTCATAGACTACTGTTTCAAAAGCACAGTGGATTAACAGCAATCGTAGAAAAACATCCCAAGATGTTTTAAGATCTCTGAGAAATCTTAATTCATGAAACTTGGTATCTCAATATTCTACTTCATTGCTTCATTTTATTCTCACCTTCAGAAAGGAAGACACACACCTATTTGCATACTCACATTCAGATGAACACTCAACTTGTTTTTGTGTGCATTCGCCGTTAATGAATGAATATGGTCTGACAAAATCTACCAAGAAGGAAGCAACACGTTTTCCTTAAACTTTCTGAATTGTCAGCACATCAGAAAGTGCCATGCCAAAAATTATGTCAGCCTTTCTCCCCAGAAATCACTCCATAAAAATTTAACTCTGCATCATTTCAAATTCATCCGAGAAAAAGAGATAAAATGTGCTTAAATCAAAGAGATTTATGTATTTCAATAAAGCTGCAAGATTTTGTTTTGATAGCAATAATGCAAGATCCAACAAATTAAATGCTCTTGAGGAATGATTATGGCTACAGGAGTTATTTTGTTTTTATAAGGACTGAATAACTGTGTAACTTGCCCCTTAGATCCATACAGATTGTGGTGCTATAGCGAAGTGGGCTTATAAGAAATGGTGCTGAATGAGGAAGAAAGTATAATTTAATTTTAACTTGATTTCTGTTAGTATGCCTTACATTACAGATTGACTTTCAGTAATTTATTATCCACTAACCACAACACAAAGTAACCTGTCACTAGAGACATCAGTTATGCTCACCCTGAAGATCACTGTCATTGGAAGGAAAGGTACCTACACTGACCAGTGTCAGTGATGAGTAAATTGAAATTTACTGGTGACCTTGGTGAGAATTCCTGCATCTTCTTACTCCCTGTTGCTACAGGACCCTTTGCAGCACTTGGCATTAACTAAAGAGTCACAGAGGCAGAATAGACTGATCAAGCAATTCAGAGGCCAGTCAAGATAAATTAGATGCTTAATTTATACACCCAGCATTGCAGACAGACTAATTACACAAAGACAGTTTGATAAAGTAATATAAGATTCTGCACATATTAGCTAGAGCTTGCTCCCGTGAAATTATTGCTGATAGATGTGCTCTGGGCTTTGAGATTATGTATGCACGATTGTGCAATGGTCACAGCAGAACACATTTTCTGTGGATACTAAAATGGGAAGCTACCTGCCAATCTTTCCTAATTTATGCTTCTCACTAAGGTACAGTTTTTTCTTGTCCTTTGTGCCTATTATTTTGTTACTCACTGAAATAAACATAAAATAGTGATGTGAGAAAACAGTGCAAAAAGATGCTGAAAAGAAATGCAAATTATATTCATAGACTCAGTCACTGAAATAATAGAGGTTAAGGACATTTTGAAAAAAAAATGCATGTCCTAAAACCTCTTGTTTTTTGTTAAGATAGCAGGGACTAATACTAATTAATGGAAACTGAGGACACATAGAAAGAGCTGAAAGAGAAGAAGCCTTGCTAGATATGAAACTGCAAATGAGTAAGATGAAGGACATTCTGTTTTCTTGAGTTTTTTATTCACATATAGCTAATGGGCAGTCAGTAGTATATGTTCTTCTCATGCTTGAAGAGTAAGCATTTAGCCCAGGGAGCTAGCTCTCCACTCCAAAAGTAATAATTGATTGGACTATTTGTATAAAACCTTTAATAAATTAATTCATTCAGAATTCATCTGAGTGCCTATTCTGAGTCAGATATTACCCTAAAGAAAGTCTATATATTCATTCTAATTCATGAAGTGCTTTTGACTGAAGATTATCTGCTTTAATATTAACAATAATTGTATAAAAAAGTGGATTAGTTTCTATTTCAATTCAAATAAGTAGTTATACTAGAAGCAAATGTTCTCACATCATTCTATAATTAAATAATGGATGAAATGTGGACGTTACCCTGTAAATTGTAGCTCATTTTTACATTCCGTCTAACATTTTCTATTTCTATTGCTGCTGTTGTAGTTCATTAGCTTGTTTTTAAAAAAAAGCACAATCAGGATACACCCAGATCAGTACATTCTACTCTCAGACTATAACCCTTATAATAGTTAAAGTCACCACTGGAGGTTTTGCCAGCCTTGGAGATATACTGTATTTCTGATAGCAAGTTAACACAGAGAATGTCGATTTGTTATGTAGTCAGAAGTCCTGAGAAAATCAACTGATTTTTTTTTCTTTAGCTAATATATAATGACTTCAGGTTTTCTGTGTGATGAAACAGAGGGTACAATGTTTCTTTTGAAATGGTGTCACTTAACACTTAGACTGGAGCTTTAATCGGAAACATAGGCAAGAGTAGTCTATGTGAGTTTGTGGGTAACTAGTTTTGGCAATTTCTAAAATTTGAATGATTCAGAAAAAGGTCATGTTTACTAAATGATGTGACTCAATCCTATGTCTTCCTGTCTTCTTAACCATCCCCTCTTTCGATCTAATATGATTCCCTTGTGTAATCATTAGCTCATTTTAGATGAAGGAGTTCGCTTCATCTCTGGAGCCTCAGAACCATGCATAATTTGGGTAGTAAACAGGTGGAGGAGAAAACGCAGGTATGACGTGGTGGCCAGCCTACTTGGCACACTGCACTTCTGAGTAAGAAGCATGGCGCACAACGATCCGCATGTCAGAACACTGAATTTTACATCCTTTGTTATTGTTTTATAATATGTTATAATATGTTAAAAATGTCTTCATGAATTTTCTTTAGTCTGTATCTTTTGGAGGACAGGATATAGTTAACTACTGAACAATGTTTTAAATTATAATCATTTCTACAATGCTGCCAAGGAGCTTTTCCTTCTAAAAATATGTTTCTTCTACCCCTATGAGATCAACTAATACCAAGATGAGGAACACATTCTAGAAGCTAGGGATTTAGGTTAGTTAACAGCATGCTTGTCTAAGGCATCAAGCACAAGGACTTGTGCTGTAATCTATGCTCTTGGAGGTACAGACAAAAGAGTCAGAAGTTCAAGTTCATCTGCTAAAGAAAGAGAAAGTAATAGAATACATGCTATTTAGTTTATCACAAGGAATTTCAATCTCATAAACATATATTGATATATATGCATTTATAAATTGTTATAATATCTAGTTAAATGTTGAAATAATGAATTCACTGGTATATATAAATAATTAATTGTTAATAAAAACTGGTGAACATTTAAAGTTTAATATTAATTTTGTGTGTGGGGGGAGAGTTAAGACATTGTTTCTCTGTTGTAACTCTGGCTGTCTTGGAACTCACTCTGAGGCTAGGCTGTGCTCAAGCTCAAAGAGATCCACCTGCTTCTGCCTCCTGAGTGCTGGGATTAAAGGCATGCACCACCATCACCTGGCTAAATAGAGCATAATTTTTAGCTAAGAGTGTACTATTACTAAATTTCTACCTTTACAAATATGCTGCAATTAAACTTTGAGAAATTCTGTATTAAAATTTTGCAAAATTACTCATAATGGAAACAATATATTTAGATATATTTATTTGTGGTCATACATCATACATATTAAACCTTTACTAATAAAGATGAATACATTAAATCTTCCGAAATAATCTACAAAATGGTAAATATTTGCAAACTACCCATCTTATAAGAGGTTATCACTCAAAATACATAAGCAATTTTTTATGATTTGAATATATTGAACACTTTGGCCTAGCTTTTAATAAATGGAGACCTTGCTGAAGAAAGGGAGGCTTGCTAGAGGAAGGTAAGCCCTAGGAAGATGAACCTTCAGGATATTTTGTTCTAAGCTCCTTTCCTTTGGCCTTGAAGTCAACAGATCTGCTCTGAAACACAACCCCACTGCCATGATGCCCTTTCTTAACACAGACCCAAAACAAAGAAATTCTTCCTGATGCTGTCAACTCATTAAAACAAAGTTCAAATAAATCCTCACTTCCTTAAATTATTCCTTCTGGCTATTTGGCAACAGCAACAAAAGTAACTAACACATAACCTAAAAGCTACATAAATTGTTAATATCTATTTTTGCAAATCATTTAATCTGCAGTTATACTCTGTGTTAGAAAATCATTTCAACAAATAGTCTCTTATTCTCCTGAATTATTATGTAATTTACTAGGAACAAGATGAATGTTCTGTATTCGTTTTTCCCCTCAGAAAGAAGATGACACATCACTCAAATTTAAGGAACATATTTTATTAAAGATTATATGGTCAACTTTATAAACCATGAATGCACTGACACAAAAAATACTTTTATGGAAGACAAATGAAAACTTAAAGTGGCATTTTTCAACACCATATGCATTATGACCATAAATATCTCTTACCACAGAAATATTAAAATTATGTATTATTCTTATCAAATTCGTGGCCATCCCTTGAATTTTATATCACAATTCTATCTTATTCAAATACTAACTTATTCAAATCTTTTACTTTGATTCACTGTTTGCTGCATATAGTCTCCATCAACTCCTTAGCTCTTAGCACATTTTATAGTTTACTACCTGGATCAAACCAGTTGAGAGCATTTTAACAACTTTGAGATATTTGAGTATATTCTTGAAATAATTACCATTTCCTCTGTGACTAACTCTATCTAGTTCATGTAGAATGATATACATCCCTTAGTCTAGAAAGGAAAGAATAATATGAAATATAAATAATTAACTCTATCACAATCAGGATTAACAATAATTATAATTATAGCTTCCCTAATGAAAAAGTCTGAATCTCCACAGGGAAAAAGGATAAAATGGAAAAGGAGTTTATGAGCCATTTAATTTGTTCAGGCATTGAATTCGTATGTATCTTATTACCTCTGAATTCAAACAATGAAGAACAAAGAGATGTTAGGAAATTTGATGAAGCATGTAAATATTATATATAAGGGACAATGCCAGAATTTGACCATTTTTTTCCTCCCAAATGAGTCTTTTAAATCAGTATTTTTATTTCTGAAAAAGAAGGACCTTAGACTTCTCTTTCCCCTTCCACCACATGTTACCACCTAAATCAACTCCACCCATGCCCAGTTTGGAGACCCAACCTCAACTAATATTTCATTTCTTTTTTTCCATTTAAAGCAAGGCATGCCTTTTCCTCCAGATTTGTTACTATGGCCCACACGATTTAGACATTAAGACAGGGAGAGACACAAATGGGCTTGAGAGTCATTTTATTACCCACTATTCTTCAAGTAATCTATTATCAAGAGGTGCCGAAGGTGTTAAAAATACAACCTTAAAAGAACTTCAGAGTGGTCTCTTGGTTTTCAGTGACTAGAAAAAAAAAATGTGTGCTGTGCCTCTCTATATATCTATTTCTATCTCTGTGTGACAATCAAAGAGTTCTAAGGTAACCTAGAGGTTCACATAGCTTTTTGTACAGCAGGATTAGCCATGTGCCATCTATGCTGGCCCAGTGCTCACTTAAATGGGCCAGCGGAGCCATTGCTTTTGGTGTTATAAGCTGCAGTGCACAGCGAAAACCAGCTAAAGATTATTTGTTTATGTATTTGTAGTATGCATCTCAGTTGCTGCTCAGAGGTATTACATAAGGAAATTAGAACCTGGGAGGCAGATACATGGTACTTCTCCTTCCTCAAAGGTAGGCTTTTCTATGTGTACTTGAGGAAAGGAGGTTTCTTTCTTTTGCTTCCAAGATAAGAGTCTGATCCAAAGTCAGCTCCTTCTACGGTAATTATGAGATGCCATCTCTTTCTCCTCGTTGCTTAACGTGACAACATCCACTATTATTGGAAAGTTCTATATCAGGTGGAGAAGCATAAGAAAACACTTTAAATTTTAAATAATCACTTTGTTGTGGGTGTTGGTAGGCTCTGCAGACAGGTTTTATAACTCACTTCTGCCTTTAAATAGTAGCCTTAGCTTGATGTCTATTCAAAGAAGACACTAAAATAAATAATTATTACTTAAGACCCAAGGAAATGGCAGTAGGGAAGTTAGTAAGAGAGTCTGAGAAGTCTAAGTCAACAATGGATGCACCTGTAAACAAAAAAGTTAGAGTTAGCAAAATGAAGCACAGTCATTGAGAACTCTGGGAGAAAATTTTAATTAAAATGTATTTATTTGTTTACATTGGGCAAGGGAAGTTGGGTGCATGTGCCACAGTGAATATGTGCAGGTCAAAAAACAATTTTCAGTATCTGACCTCTCCTTTCAATATGGTATGTAGTTTTCAAGGATTGAACTCAGCTAGTCAGACTTGGTGAAAAGCAGTTTTCGTTTTCACCTTCCCTGGGGAAAATTTTTTAAAGTACGAGTGGTTTCATTACAGAGGAAAAGATTGTAGACATTGTCTGGAAACATTCCTTCAGCCAGCTGTGAGGTAAAACCTGACAATTAACCCTGATCTAGCCCAATGAGCAGAGTATAAAAAGCCGAGCAGGCATCTGTAATGGAACTCAATTGGCACTGGGCCAGTGACTATCAGATAGGTGTGGCAGACAATCGTGCTGTAACAAAGAGATGACAGAGTTTAAAAAGGAATATCAATACATATTTCACGGTGTGCCTTCAGAAGGTCGGGGGAACAACACAAGTCAAATACTTTGCATAGCACCTAGTAACAGTGGGTACTCAGTGGAAAGCAAAGCTTCAGTTTACTTACATGGGATTACATGAAAAATGAAAAACTTAAATACATCCAAAAACCACTACAGAATTCCCAAAGCCAACAATTGTCTAGGTTTTATGAAGAAAAAAGCCTTCAAACATAACATTTGTGGTGCTTTTGTGTAGGGAAATAATTGCTGCATTTGGAGGGCAGAGGATGCTTACAGGTAAACTGAGTCCAGCTTTATGGCATAAATGAACATTAACTATTTGCAAGAGAAAGGTTTGAAAGAAGAATATATATATATATATATATATATATATATATATATATATATATATATATATATATATATATTCATTGTAAAGTTTATTGCCAATTAATTGTAAGAGCCCAAGAAGAAATGAGAAGGAACTGTTAGGATCTACAATGAACAAGTTGCTCAAATTCTTTGACGAAGCAAATACAAGTATAAGAAGAGGAGGGTAGCCTGAAACCAGGACATCTTCAGCAGCTTTCCAGGACAGTTACATGCAGTAACTCACCCAAAAGAGTTATGTGTGCATCATTCATCGAGTACCACACCACAAGAGCCTGTGTGCCTGTAATCTCAGCAGATGAATTTTATGTAAAAATAGAATCCTTCTTTGGATTTGTAGAGATAATATGCAATTTCCACTCATGACAAACAAAAGAAATAAGATACACAATTGAAAATACTCTAATACAGAGTAGATTGTAAGTAGACTAAAATATTTTATTACCAAGTCATTGAAATAAAAATGTTCCTCTAAGATTCCTTCATACTCAAAGTAAAGGTGTTGCTCATTCAGTTGAGAACCAACCCTTATTTTGTAGTATTCATGGAATCATGTGTTACAGATGCTTCTAGTCCAATGTATGACAAAGTACCAGGTTTACATAAGTAAACAATCTTGATCAACACTATCAAGTGCCAAAACTTTCTAGATTACATGTACAAATTATCAGAAATAGAACATTTACACCATATTGATTTATAGTATTTATGATTGGTTTTCACATATGACACTGTTTTAAGAGCCACAGAAAATATTTGTTCAAGTTTAATTTTTTTTACCTTGGAATCCATGTATATATACTTCACCATGTACCAATTCTAATAGAAAAAATAATGTTGCAAATGGTTGGAAGAAAAAGTTAGAAATTACATGTTATAAGTGAAATAATTTGTAGGTGAAATGAATGGAGATAATAGGGCACATAGTCAAATGAGATTACAGAATTACAGCTTTGGCATTTAAGACTTAATACTGCTGCCTAGGATCATGTGATTTCAGGCAAGGCATTAAACTTCTGTAATATGAGTAAAGACTAGTATCAATTTTTAATCTGATAGTTAAGTTTGATTTCAAGACATCTTTTTAACATCTGCAATGTTTCACTGCTTCTGATTCCCAGAGACCAATGAGACAGAGTGTCCTATCATGGCACAGGCAGGGCAAGCTAGCCAGCCCCAGAAGAACAGGTGAGAAGTCTGATCGCTGACCCCTTCCACTACAACTGCCCAGCCCAGCCCAAAGTCTATCTCACTCCCACTCCTCCATTTTTTGGCCACTGCTTCTGAGTCCCAAAGACTAATTCGGGCAGACTGCCCCTGCACTGGCACAGGCAGGAGACCAGATAGGAATCCAAGCATATGGACCCAAAAGAAAGTCAGTGTTATCATTCCAATATCTAATAAAATAGACTTCCATCAAAATTAATCAAAAGAGTCAGGGTAGGACACTTCATACGCATTAAAGGAAAATTTCACCAAAATAATATTTCAATTCATAATATCAATGCCCCCAACACAAGGGGAATTGTAAAAGAAACATTGTTAAAGCTTAAAACACATGTTGATAGTGAGAGTCTTCAATATCCAACATTCACTGACTGACAGGTCATCCAGACAAAAACTAAATAGAGAAATACTAGAGCTAACAGATGTTATAAACAAAATGGACCTAACAAATATCTACTGAACATTTTACCCACATATAGAAGACTATACTTTATTCTCACCACCTCATGGAACCTTCTCTAAAATTGACCACATACTTGGACACAAAGCAAGTCTCAAAAGAGACAAGAGAATTAAAATGTATTTTACCAGACCACCCCAGATTAAAGCTGCATTTAACAACAGTAACAACAGAAGAGCCATATATTCATGGAAATTGAAAAACTCTCTAATGAATGATGACTGGGTCAGAAATAAAGAAATTAAAGTCTTTCTAGAATTCAATGAAAGTGAATACACCACATACCCAAATTTAGGGGACACAATAAAAGCTGTGCCAAGGGGAAAATTCATAGCACAAAGTGCCTTCCCCCCCAAAAAAAAATGGAGAAATATTATACTAGTAAATTAACAACACATTTGAAAGTCCTAGAATAAAAGGAAGCAAACACACCCATGAGAAGTAGATGATGAAAAATAATCAGCTATTTCATGTTGTCATAATAAAAGAAGAGCTGAGTATATTACAATTCTCTGAAAAACAAGTCGGTGGGACTTGCTTGTTCATGTCTGAGGTATGTTTATGTTGTATACAGCTGAAAAATGTAGCCATGGTTGGAAATAAGGTTGACTTGATTGGAGATTTGGTTGAATACAAAATTTTTAACACAGGGTCTATGGCTTCCATTATGGAAAGCTGAAGTACATAATGTACATACGCTATGCCCTGGAATCTAAATTATCACATGTCCTGATGAAGGATAGTCATAGGGATGAGAAATTGCCAATTATCAGTGGGTTAACTGCTGTGAAGTTTCACAAAAAAAAATAATAATAATATAACTGACTGAGTTGGTGAAATTGCAAGGTTGTCAATGTTAGATGCATCTTACCTGGAGGCTGTGAGAAGTTTGAGCTGTGATTGTTATGTAGTGGTTATTTATCTACAATGGATGTGAGCCTCTTTTGCTCAATTACCTTTATTTTGCTTCCTTCAAAACTTTATTCTTCAGGTGGCCATTCACTCAGGTGACTGTCCCAGAAACTAGTCATTAAAAACATCTATCAGCAGACAGTAAATATACTCAAGCTGAACCACCTTGGAGGGAGTCTGATTCAGCTGAGCAGTGGTGGGCTAATGGAACCACTTGAATGCTAAATGGGGTTACTTCAGATGTAATAATTAACATGTTTGAAAAACAGAATTAATAAATAATCAAAGCCAGTTCAACTTCAATTACCATTACAAATGTTTGTATTTAGTTTGGCAAAACAATTGACATCCAATTAACATGCTTGGATCTGCTTGTGTTTAGACATTAATCAGATATTTTAAAAACCTTATTGGAGTTATTTATTTAGAATAAGCATATGTATAAACATAATTTAATGACATCATAACATCATTCAATTTTATAATAATTGTCAGAATTGATGGCCATGAAATTTGTTCATTTATCACTCTCTAAAATACAATAACACTTTTTTTAGATAATAATGCATTTATATCATTTTCCTTCCCTTTTTTCCCTTTAAACCCTGCCATACACACATCCTTTCCTCTTCAAATTCATGATCTCTTTTTTCTTTAACAGTTGTTGCATGTAGATATGTATATACTTATATGTTCCTAAGTATCCTACTAAGTAAAATCTCTCCCAGAAGTTTTTTTAAATTTTTTTATTATTCCATTATTTTATTAATATCTATTACATTGTTTTATGATATCTATTATAGGTTATCGATATTTTCTGGATAATGTATCTAAAAACACAATTTTGAAGTCTTTATTTTGGAGTGTCCAATTTATTATATGATTCTCCAGAAGACAATAATACCAACAGTCTATTAAAGAGAATGGATTACCTCTAGGTTCTTCTGACCAAACTGGCCACTTTTCAGCCTATAATTTTAACTCATGAAAATGTTCCAACTTGATATTAGAGAAATCTCTCATAAGAAACATGAAGAGGAAAGACTTCAATAGGCATATCAACTACACAACAGGGCAAGTCCCATGTTCAGGAGTAGTTGGCAACAAACCAGACTCCATGCATCTTTGTGTGAGTGTTTGTGTGTGTGTGTATTCTTTTCGCTTATGTGCTTGTAGGAGAGAAAAAGAAAATGAATGTGTGTTGGGAGCAAGGTGGGAGTGGACTTTGGAGAAATTTGAGGAGTGGAAAGAATATGATAAAAATATGTTGCATGAAATTCCCAAAAGAATAAACACACATATTTAAAATAAAGAAGCATGGATTAATCTTGTCTATCTAGAAGGAATTAATTATGTAATTTCTAAAGTGTAGACACTCATCTCTATGGAAAGGATTGCACTGCCTGTTTCACAGAATAGTAATGAGTATGTCATTGAATATATAATAAGATACTTAGTATAGTCTGTGGCATGAAGGGAACACTCCAAGTTCGCGATTTCCCTTTATGCCTCTTTATACAGAAACATGAAAACTCCTGAAAAACTGATTGTGTCTGCAGAGATTCTTCATCAGTCTCAAGCTCTGGTTTCAAATCATTAGCATTTGCTCTGCTTCTTCTAGAAGGATGTGGCCACTGGTATCTCTGTTCATATTCTTCCAATACCATGACTCAGGGGAGCCATCACACTGACTCAGCACAAGTTGTTTGCCTTTATTTACATGTGGCTTGAAGTTGCTTGAGTTTCAGTATTGCTATCCTGCCCTCTGTCCCAAGGGTATTATGTGATCCCTGACTCAGAGCCTTCAAAATTTGGAAGGAGGTAAAAATAGCCAGGCACACGGTCTTTCTATCAAATGAAAGAAAATGCAGCTGAACCAGTTTCTGAAATTAGAAAGCAACCGCGTGCAAATGCTGATAATTCTATTGCTGCACAGGTCAAGGGCAAGTCAGAAGGCTAAAAGAGACACCAAGGATTCATATGCACAAGACAGTGTCTTTGAACACTGCAGAGAGTGCATGTTGCACAAGAGGATTCCTGCTTTCTACGTCCAGTTAAAGAAAGTGCAGTGTCTAACTTGTCAGTGTCTTCTGTCTGATTGAATTGATTTGTGTGAATATGTTCAGCTGCATAATCTAAGATCTCTCTCTATGATTCCAAGTTGCTGATCATCATGTATTTATCATCCTTTTACACTGAATCGAGAGTGGGTCAGGTGGTTTGATAGTATAAACCAGAATGCAAAAAAATGCTGGCAACAACTACTGAAAAATGTGGTAAAAGATTCCAACTCAATACTTTCTACTTTATTGCCATTTTCATTTTGACAGAAACCAACTGATGTAGTCTGAACTGCTACTTTCACCAATGAAATGGGAGAATTAGTCATCTGACAACCAAAGAGAAATGTCAGTTCTGGTTCCAACAGCTCAAAGAGAACTTCAGCCGATGATAAAAAAGTTGAAGTAAGTAAAAAAAAATCAAACCGCGGAATTGTATGTGTAGATTCACCCCCAGATGTAGATGTTGAAGTCTTTTGCTCTTTGTCTAATTAAATCACCAGTCCTAGAGTCCTGGGGCATTTCAGCTTCCTTACAGTCTAACCATTTAATCTTAGAACTGAGACTTCAGCCTCAACCTCCATACAATCCGGAGCCTTTAAGGCTCTGTACAATCTAATCAACTTTGAGACTTAACTGAGCTACTCTGACTAGCCCCTTTTGACCTCTGACTCTACCAGTTCAACTCACTTGCTCCTCTGGCTCAAACTCATCTCAAAGCTGAATGGTTTCAACTGATCTTTTGTTCCAGCTTACTGTTTCTGACTGCACTCTTCTGACTCTGGCTTACTCTGGCTAAATCTCTGACCTCTCTGACTGAATTGCTCTGTTCAGCTTCAAACTGACTTACTTTTCTCTTATGATACTGAATTCTGCCGAGTAGTCTCTGTGTCTCTCTGCTTCTCTGTCTTATCCCTAGTCAGTCTGCTTCAGATTGCGTACCTCATATAGACTGCTGTGACTGACCCTTCTGTAACTGACTCTGCTGTAACTGACTCTTAGTAATTCTTCCTCTGACTAGTCACTTTGTCTGTCCTTTACTCTGACTCATCTCAGAAGTCACTTCTGATCTGACACTGACTCCTTCTGAGCTCTGCTTCCCATCTGCTTCCACACTCTGGTTCTCTCTTAGGGATTAAGTGCATAGACCACCATGTCTTCTGAATACTGAGATTAAAGGTATATCTACAATCCATCCAGACCACACAGGCCTCTGAATATAGACCCCTGCAATATAGACTTTTTCTAGATTCCACACAGGCCAATTCCTCTATACAGAATATAAAAATTGTGATGTATATCAAAAGAACACTTGGGGGAAATTTGCTAACATTAAATTAAAAATTTCAAAAAACACTCCTAATAAATAATTTAATTTTCAATGTTAAAAAAGGGACCCAGGAAAATCACCACTAGACAAAGAACTATGGGCAACTAATGACTGTTTAGAAAGAAGAATTAATCTTCCTAGGATAAAGACAGTCATTGATTGTCCAATGAAGGGTGCTCAGTTCTGAAACATATACGGAAACATCAAAAATAGATTCATCAGTTTTTATTTATGTGTCTGTGTATATACATTATGAGAGTATAGGGAGACATGAAGGAGTTGGACAAGGAAAGGGAGAAAGAAAAGTGATGTAATTCTATTTAAATTAAAACATATTTTAAGCTAGGCAGTGGTGGTGCACACCTTTAATCCCAGCACTCAAAGGCAGAAGTATTTTGATCTCAGTGAGTTCAAGAGCAGCCTAGTCTACAGAGTTCCAAGACAGCCAGAATTACACAGAAAAACACTGTCTTGAAAAACAAACAAACAAACATAAAAGACAAAGCATATTTTAAAACAAATAAATGAAACAAGTTCAAAGTTATAGAAATTAAAATAATAAAAACAGAAATCAATATCAATTAAGTAGTAGAAAAATAGTAATAATAGAAATCGATTTTAAAGACATCTTTATGGACATCAACCAGGACTGATAAAAGATGCAAAGTAACATGGAATCAGTAAAAGCAGGAAAGAAAGACTAACCTTTTCATGCTGCATAGTGATAAAAAGTTGAAAGATCTACTCTTGACAAATTATAAATTATAATTAACCCAAATTCACTAGGAATAAAAACACATGGATTATTACAGACAAAGAATTTGTCTTTCAAAAGTGCCCAGGGCCTGACTAGGTCTGTGGTAGGACTTGGAGTGTATATTCTGGCTTTCTGTTTAGTGTTTTTATGGGATTCCTGAATGTGACAATGAGTGGAACTCTGTTTTTGTATTTTTTTCCTTGGGGTTTCTTTTTTGTCTGTTTGTTTGATCCAATTCAAATGTGTTCCCTTTTGGTTTATCTTATTATATTTTGCTTTATTGTATGATTTTTTACTTTGTTATCATCCTTTGGATGTCTGTTTACTATTGAGAGACAGAAAGGGAGTGGTTCCAGATGTGAAGGTAAGTGGGTGAGTACTGGTAGGAGTGGAGAAATGGCAAACCATGATCATGATATTTTATGTGAGAAAAAAAAAACTACTTTCAATACCAAGGGAAAATATTTATGAAAACCATCTATCTGCAAAGGGGTTTGTGCTTCCAAAGGGGAACAAAAGTGATACATAAAGATGTCATCTTCAAATAAATTAATCATTGTTTTTCAAAGGCTGGTCCTCCTTTATTTTCACCTGATGGCTTGTTCCAAATTTTAGCCTCCTTTCTCCTGAATTGTATTTAATTTTAGGAGTAAAAGTATCACTATGTAGCCATGGCTGACTTGGAACTCCTTTTGTAGACAAAGCTGGCCTTGAACATATAGATCCCTGCTTTGGCCTCCAGAGTGCTGGGACTGAATGAGTACACCACCATGCACAGCTCCTTTCTCATGTATTTCTCAAACCCCAGTAAGTATTTCAGGTTCTGCATCCAAACAGTGTCCAGAGTGTAGCCATGATCTGCTGACTCTATTCTCATCACCTTTTCCAAGCCACCATTTGCTCTTGAACCTTTGTATAGCTACTATTGTTGTGAAAGTTTATTTTTAGTTGTGATTAAAACAATTGTTTTTGTGCAGTGTTGGAAAAGGGGATGCATAGGCCTTGGCATTTCGTATTTTCTTCAGGTATTGGATTGCTGCATGTGTGTTGTGGGGGGAGGGTGTTTTATTGCTAATGATGTGAACCTGAGGAGTTCTGAATGAAAACACCTGAGTTCAGATGCTCTATTCTGTTGTCCAAAGACATCATGAAAAGCTTCATAGATGTTTGGTATTATTTGGTTCTGTGCATAAGAACCCTCATGATTGTTCCTCCAGTAAATAGTTTTGCTGGGGTAGTGTTAAATTGTGTTGTAAAGGTAAAACAATTTTTTTGATACAGAAAACAGGAAACATTGTGGAAGTTAATTTTTAGTTGTGTTTAAAATAATTTGTCTTTGTGTTCTGTTAGAAAAGGATGCACAGGCTTTGGCATTTTGTATTGTCTGCAGGTGTTGGATTTCTGTGGGGTGTGTTTGATTGCTTATGATCTGCACCTGCGGAGTTCTGAATCAATAAAAAAACCTGAGCTCAGATGCTGGGAGGTTCCACTGTCAATTGAGTATAGCACTGGCCAGGATGGCGGTTCCCTCTGCTGAGGTTGGCAGGGTTTGCACTTATAAATATGCCTCCTTGTCTTCCTTGGTGAACCACCATAGCAACGTTCAACTACAACTGTCTTACAGATGGCTCCTGTTTCTTCCTCATCACTTTCCTCCTTTACCATTTTTTACCTCCTGCTCTTCATCTTGCGGCCCTTTCTCCCCTCTTCATTCCTCCTCCTCCTATTCTTTTCCTCCTTTTTTCCTACTGTCTCTTCACTGTTGTGAATCAAACCCAGGACCTTCCACACACTAGGCAAGTGGCCACCAAGGTCTGACACCCCCAGCCTCATACTGTTCTTTACATAACAGCCACAAGTCAAATTATAGTGTTCGAAGGCCCACATGATGGCCTGCAAGCCCCCAAGAGACACGGTGCATATCCACAGCCCGTTTTCTTAGGACTGTATGTCTACACATTACTTTGTTGCACATTATTTTCCTGGTTTCTTTCTATGGTGGTTTGCATGGGAATGCCCCCCTCCCCTCACCTCGGCTCATAGATTTGAATATTTGGTTACCAGGAAATGGGATTATTTTAAAGTATTGTGAGGTGTGACGTTGTTTAAGGAAGTGAGTCAGTTGGGGTTCCAAGGCCAGAGTCATTCTCTTCCTGCTGCTTGTAGATTCAGACATAGAACTCCCAGCTACTTCTCCAGCACTCTGCCTGTGTGGCAGCCTGCTCCCCACCATTGATGATAATGGACTAAATATCTGAAACTGTAAGCAAGCCACAAATAAATGCTTTCTTCATAAGAGTTGCTGTGGTCATGCTGTCTCGTCACAGAGATAGAACAGTGACTAAATAATTTTCTTTCTTCACATGTCACCTTCTGAGTAATTCCTTCCCAGTTTTATAATGGAAACTTCTCTATTTAGTTAGACTATCCTCACTCTTCTGTGTTTTATTTTCCATCCTGTTTCTCATGACCTAACTCTCTGTGTGCCTCACACATTGTCTCCCTTGTCCATCTTACCTCACTGGGATGTCAGCTACACAAGGGCATAACCTGCCCCACCCCCTTCTCATCTGTGTCCTGGTGCTTGATGCTTAGCAGGTGCTCAAGAAATCATTTGCTGAGTGCCTGAATGTGGAAGACACACATGAAAGTTTGCTATGTTGTCTATGTGTGCTGAGTATTAATTAATGGCACCTAGCGCCTCACTTAGTTTTGTTTTAAAATATTCATTGTTGAGTTTGTTTACTTCCTTGGTTAGGTGCATTCTTTGGGATCTTTGGAAGCTCCTATGAGGAGAGTTGTGTTCTTAACTTCTTTCTCAGTATGTTTCTTCTTGGTTTGTGGAAAACCTGCTGATTTTTAGATGTTATTTTATGAACTTTGCTGAGAAATGGTATATCAGTTCGAAGAAATTTGGTGGAGTATTTGGTGTCTCTTGAAAGTAAGAAAGTGATATTATCTTTATGCTTCCTTTTTTATTAGAGATAGATATTTTGAAAGCAGACTTTAATATTATTTTTACTTTTATCTTCTAAAAGCATGTTTTAGATCAGGGACTCTTAAATATTTTCCAATTATAACTCCTTTTTTGCTGAAGTAAAATTTGTATAACCTTGTATATGCAAGTACACAAATCAAACATTTACTGCTAATAATAAATATTTATTTCAAAATAATTACTTGACATATAAATATATATATAATTTTATAATTCATTAATGATGAATGAAAATTGGCATTTAAAAAAATAATGTATTCAATATTTTGG
Organism: Cricetomys ansorgei; assembly: GCA_026225945.1. NCBI lineage: Eukaryota > Metazoa > Chordata > Mammalia > Rodentia > Nesomyidae > Cricetomys > Cricetomys ansorgei. The sequence goes on from JAMJFZ010003163.1 coordinate 29,777,926, forward strand.
GCAAAAGTACAACGTAACAACCTGTGCCATGCACTAGCGTCAAGTAACTTAAGAGTAGTGTTAAGAATCTCACAAAAGGGAGGTACACTTTATTTTCTGGTAAATACCATAACAGATTTTGTTGTTCTATGTCCTTTCAGGGTCTTATCAGAAAATATAGATTAAAAATTGAAAATATCATGCCACAAAACCTTGATGAATGTTTCTTACTTTGAGAATTATGATTCAGATTATTTTGACTCAAAAGAGGTCTGGCACAGCTGAACTGAACTGAAGCTGCTTGTTCATACCAAGACATTGAGCTTTTAACTCAATGATAATATTCCCCAGATGTTTGAGGTAGAAAAAAACGTAAGATCATCAAAATCAATATGAGTCTACTTTTATAGAAAACCATACTTCATAAAGAGCATTCCCTTCAAACTACAAGTCAGGACACAGAAATTGCTTTATCCTATAGTTTGTCACGCATTCTTGTTGCATGTGTGCCTCTGTGTGTTTTCTCTCTTTCCCTTTCTCAATCCTCCATTGAATGTGTTAGAGGAGATGCTTAAGCATTGATATAACTTTTAGAATAGTGAAATGAATGCCATGTTCACAGAGCCAATATCAGGAAATAAGATATATGTCTGTAATACTGTTCTCTAAGATTAGAATTTAAACAGATGCAGAGGTCATGGGAGAGTAAGGTAGAGGGAATGAGGAGACCAACTTTGTTTGAAAAATTCAAGTAATTTGTTGTTGCTAAATCCAATGAGGTTTGGATGCCTTGTTATTTGCAATTGTTGGGTTCTGATTTATACAGTAGTCTTTATAGATAGAGTACTCAGATGTGGATCTTTGAGGAATTGCAGATGTTATCTGAGTTAGGGACATTTCCTGCAGTGAAATATTTATCTAGGCAATGAAGAATTTGTCAGAACATGCAAAAGCTGCATATATTTGTGTCTCAAAGTATGGGGGCTAGTAATGGAAAACAGAAAAATGGTAATCAAATCACAAAGAGGCCTTTTAAGAATTTCATTACAAAAGAAAAACAGGATTTATTCCATCATTTTTGCACCTGTCAAGACAGAATGGTTAGGAGAGGTTAACATTTCTATTTTTCAAAATAGAGATAATTGATTGAATGTATGGACACATTAAATAATTCAGTCATTTACTAATATAACAATAGTCTGGAAGAGAAAATAATCTCACATAAGAAAAACCATTAATTTTCAAGGGACAAATTTACAAATATTTAGTAGTATACTTTTAGCATTCTGCTTTGTGTATTATTTCTCTTTAGACTATTAAAAGACAAGGTGTTCCTTCTGCATTTCTATTTACTGTGAAGACTAAGAGATTGACCATTATGTATGAATGTTAGAGAAGGAATACTAAGCAAAGTGGTCTTAGCCCACTGAGTCTCTGTGTTTTTCCAGAAGGAGTAAGAATAGCCACCCATCTGGCTCCTGGGTATGATTTCAGGATTGCTCAGTAATGGAATGAAGATTATTTATTTCTGGGGCTTGCTTTCAAGGGATCAAGAGAGAAAATGGAAAAATAAATCACAGCATCATCATCTTAGCTTTACACTGACCTGTGCAAACCAGGACAGGGAGCATGCCCAAGGAGATGAAGTGGAAACAGCACTTGGGAGGGGCTGTCTGTACATTTCAACTGATTAAGAACAAGAACTCCAAGAATTCAAGAACTATCCTGAAAATTGTTTGTTGGAACTATGAAATTTGATTTAATGAAGGTTGGTCCACACTTAAGAACTTCTCTTAATTCTCAAAACGGACCCAGGACATTGAGACTGCAATATGCGCATTAGTTTTCAGGGTAGCCCAGTGGCCCATTATCACAAGTTCAGTTTCAAGAGCTGTCTTTCATAGAAATAATGTCTCTAAATAATGACAGGGTCCTGCTTCATTTTATAAAATACCTCCACTGTGATTTACCTAAGGGGAAGCTACGAATTCTCCAAATGATATTCTTGTCTGACATTGATACTCTAAGTAACATTCAGCCTTTTGGATCACATGACCCACTTGGCAGAACAAGCTAGACCTTTTGGAAGAGCTTTCTGTTTCAGGTTATAGTAAAAAGTAAGAGCTTTCTAAATCCCCTGGTATGTGAGAGACAGTAACACAGTGAAATGAAGAATGTGTAGCTCCACAATCCAAATACTCCTACTCAACCTTGTGCTTCTTTCTTGCTTGAATGTGGAACCAGGTTCAGCAACTAATTCTTTACCTTAAAAGGAATATCTATGTGTATCCCATAACACTAGACTCACAGAAGTTAAACAGACCAAAGTTTCTTGGATTTTTGAAAGAATTTATTTCTCGTCTTCTGATATTCATATATTTTTATCAAAAAATACATAATAGCTGCTTTATCATGCTCAATTGGTCCACTCAGGATAATGGCATCAATGTAATGGAACTGTATGGTATCCTCTGAGAGAAACCAGTGATCAAGATCCTTGCAAACTGTTCAGATGTGGTCTATAAGTATACTGATGGCCTTGTTATCTGAAAGCAAATTTTTGTGGCCTTTATGAATAAATATGGATGAAACATTTGCAAGAACAATAGCTGCATACCAGGTATCAAGGGATATGTTAGTCTGGTCAAGTAAAAAAAAAACAAAACAAAACATCTAATATATCAGCTGCAATTGGACTCAGGACTCAATACTTGTGTTTGTGGTAATCAGCCTTCATTCTTCATAACCCATTTATCTGGAGACCTAACTAGAGGTGTTAAATTGAGATGTGATGGCAACCAGCATCATTGCATTGTTCAGTTCCTTGATGGTGACATTATTTTTTTAATCCCTTTAGGGATTCAATATTGTTTTTAGCTAATTATTTTTTCTGGTAGAGTTTTATCTCTGATGGATTTTATTTAGCCTCTTCAGCCATAATAACCCTTAATCCATAGGCCAGAAAACAAATAAAAGGATTCTACCAATGTCTTAATATACCTGTCCTAATTATTCATCTTGGGACTGGTGAAGTAACCACAGAATGAGATTACAGATCCACCGGACCCAGTATGAGTCAGACTTCAGCTAAAACACCACTAATTTTTTCATCACTATGAACACCAACTATAATGAAGGGCAAAAATGCCATTTGAGTTCTCTTAAAATCAATGTCAGTTCAGTTCACTATCTTATCAGGCCATGAAAGATTGGATTAGCCATTTTTCCTAACATATGTTCACTCTACCAAAACAAAAACCAAACAACAACGACAACAAAAACCAAAACCCATAGGTTCTTTTGGGGACAGAATACATTAATAGTAAAGTTTTTATATTGTAGCAAATTATGTCCTAAGGGAAAATGGTCTCCCCTTCATTTAATGGATTCTGAGTCAGGTTACTAGCTCAAATCTAGAAGGCAGTTAAGAGTACATGAGTCTCTATGCTATGATTCAAGGTAGTCTGTCAATCATTTGTTCAGAGATATTGCTACTTATATTGATAAAGCAAGAAGAACTTAATAGACTTCCTATTTGTTTAATATCTATACATAACATGATTTAGTAACCGGTGTCAAAGGTCTACACAAATCAGACCCTTATCAATATTGCTTTGGTTGTGCTGAATGTTATGATAATTAGTTCATTTTTCTTTATTGACACTGTGTTCTATTTGGCCCTTGCTTCTTTGGGTTCCAATTAGAACTGTAACATCTCAAGTTTCCAGTTAAATCTGACTATGTCTAAAGAAAAAGACAGATGCACACTGGGGCACCAGCATGGACTTGCTTTGAAGTTCCTCCAGACAATAGCATTGCTTGTTACATAAATGCATAAATTATCACTTCAGACAAGAAAAGAAAAGCCACTCTTCAAGGAGTGAGATGGGAATATATACAATGAAGAACTAAATCCTTCAGCATCAGAGGCCAATGCCTTCAGCATCCCACTTGTCTCTATGTCAAGTTACAGGATACCAATATTTATCAAGAATATACCAACAGCTTAAACAGATCTATAGAAACCAATGGAATTGAAGAAGCAACACACAGTCTCCTAATTTATAAAAGCCCAGACTCACACTGATTTATTAATGCATTCAACTGGACCTTTCAAACAGTGGTAGCCACCAATGCTCCTTAAACTGTACACACAAAAAGAAAATGAAGAAACACTATTAAACTCTTTCTACAATGCCAGTATTATCCTGGTAACAAAATCAGACAATGGCACAATAGCAAAAAAAAAAAAATAATAAAATAAAATTCATAAATAAATAAATAAAAAAAACCAAATATAGACACAAAATAAATCTCAAAATATTTGTAAACCAAATTCAAGTGCCCATTACAAAGAGCATGAATCATGATCAAGTTAGGTTCTTCCAGTGATGGAAGGATGGCTCAGCATTTTCGAATCAATATGATCAGTATAAAAATCATTTAAGTGGACTCCAGTCAATGATCATATGATCACTGAAATAAATGAAGAAAACTTCTTTGACCAAGTCTGACATCATTTCATGATAAATCCTCAAAGAAATTATGAATAGAAGGAACATATCTTAGTATAATAAAGATTATATATATGTATATATGTATATATAGAGATAGATATATATATATACCTATATATAGATACACGTATATATCAATATCTATATATCTATGTCTATATATCTATATCTATATCTATATCTATATCTATATCTATATCTATATCTATATATATATGAAATATTAATATCTGGGATGGTTTCAATAAAGAACAAGCACTCCAAAACGCCGTACCAGTATGGCTTAAGCATTGCCTCACATGGCTTCTCCCTCTGTTTATGCCCCTAGGTTCTTTATTCATTCAAAACTCCCTCCTACCCCCACAAAGGCCTTATTTCCACAAAGGAAGAGAACCTATACTGGCAGATGTTCAAGCTGAGAAAACCTGAGTCTTCTCTGGTATCAGTCACATAATCTCTTAGGGCTGGCTATAAGGATCCTTCATTTGTATAAACAAATGGCCAGTTTGTTGTGGAGATCTAGAAGGCAACATCATTGCTTTTACCACAGAGGTGTGAACAGCTGCAGAAGTAAGTCTCCCACAGAGTGAGACAAGCTGCAAAGTATAGGAAACATCTTCCCATACAGAACAGAAAGCAGGTCCACAGGAGCATCATCCCATAAAGAGAGTATGTGACTGTAAAATATTTAATTCAAATACTACAGTGCATCAATGTAAAGTTTGCCCTAAACTTAAGGATGGCACAAGAGAACCTATTTTACAAGTTACGTAGAGCCTTAAATGAAGCAATGAGATGAAATAAAAAACAAATCCATTGTAAATAGGAAAAGAGGAAGTTGAATTAGCCCTAGTTTCAGGTAATATGATACTGTATACAAGAGACACAAAACTCTCTTACAGAAAACACTTAGAAATTATAAACACTTTTAGTAAATTAGCAGTCCACAAAACCAACAGACAACAATCACTGGCTTTCTGATAACCCAATTACACACATGCTGAGATAGAAATCAGGAAATGCATTACTTCCAATAGCTTCAACAACTTAAAAAACCTACACCATCCAACAAATGCATTGAAACATTCTTACAATGAAAATTTTAAGGTAATAAAAAAATTGAGAAAGTCATTAAAAGATTGAAATATCTATAGTATCAAAGTAAACTTCTATCCAATAGATCCAGTAAAACATTTATCCAGTATACCAATGATATTCAGAGAGCTAGAAAAAAATTCTATATTTCATATGGAGGCACAAAAGACCCTGAATAGAAAAGTTATAACAATGCTAGAGGTATTATCCTTCCTGATTTCAAGTTGTACTACAGTTATACCATAAGTTATATACAAGTTATACACAGTATAACAAAACAACATGGTATTGACAAAAAACCATAAATTTATGTCAATGAAAATGATCTAGAAATAAAACCTGTGAGCTATAGGCATCTGAATTTTGGCAAATATACTAACAATTTCTGCTGAAAAAAATGGAAGAAAGATGGATTCTTCAACATAAGGAATTGGCTAATTCAAAGCACAAAAATAATTCCACATTCTAATCCTTTACAAAAATCAATGTAAATTATATCAAAGACCTTATTGTAAGACCTGAAACTCTTAATCTATCTATATATAAATATATATATATATGGGAGAATTTCCTGAAAAAAGTGTACCAATAGCTGAGGAAGCAATGCAAATGGGTTGGCAAATTGATTTTCTGAGATTAGATACAATGAAACAAAACAAAAGGAAACATCAAGTGCTTGTTCAGAGCCAAGGGAACAACTGAGAGAAGAGACAGCCTAGAGGGTGTGAGGAAATGTTTGCCAGCTAGACATCTGATGGAAAATTAGTAGCTAGAAAACAAAAAGACTTAAAACATTTTAAATACCTCAGACATAAACAACCTAATCAATAAATGGACTATTGTTATCAACAGAGTTTCTAGAGAGATGAGATAAAAATAACCAATAAATACATGAAAAAATGGTGTTTGATGTCCTCTGCCATCAGGGAAATGCAGATTAAAGTTACACTGAAATTCTCACCCCAGGCAGAATGGCTACCACTAAAACACAACAACAACAAACGTTGGTAGTTGGGATATAGATTAATTCAGCTGCTGTGGAAATTAGTAAAGTGGTTCTATTATATGGTTGAGCTATGCGACTTCATGGTACATCCCCAGAGGACTCTAAAGATATCCCAGACAAAGCCATACCCCCAAGTTCATTGCAGCACTATTCATTGTAGTTAATGATAGCATCTGCTGAGTGAGATATTCATTATAGATGAAGGGATAAGGAATTTGTAAATATAAACAATGAGGTTTTAGTCAGTATTAAGGAATGAAATCCTATCACTTACAGAAAGCAGATGTAAATGGAAATCATCATACTAACCAAGGTAAGTCTGTTGTGGGATATTTTACTCCTATGTTCTGTTTTGGTTTGTAAAAGGGCTTTGATGCCTTACAGCTGTGAAGCCTGATGCCTTGGGGGTGCAGGCCTTGCTTCCTACCTATTCACACCCTTGAGCTAGCCCTGCTGAGATCTCCACAGACAGGACTAACTGTTTACACCTGAAGGTGAACGATCAAAGGTCTGTGGGCAAGTGATCAGAGAAGACTCTAATCGCCCCCAGCCAAGTATAAGTATAAGTATAAGATACTATTGTGTATGGACACATGGAGAGGGGCCTGGGGAAAAGTTTAAAGGGTCTAAGGCAGAAGCAGGCAGGAGGAGAGAAGGGAGAGAAGCAGGAGAGGATGATGGAATGAAGTCTCTGCCTAGCCACCCGGGTATTGAATTCCCTGAGATTTTACATGGCTTGTAATTAATAAAAAGCATTGGAAAATTCAACAATGGACCCTTGTTAAGCGATTGAACATTAATTTAACATAAGTCAGACTCAGAAAGACAAATATTTCCTCTCATTTGTTGGCACAAGATTTTTTAAGGTTACATACAATCATATGCATCTGATACGATGAGGAAGTATCTAGCTTAAAGTGTGTTATGAATTACCTAAAGCTGTCTGTCACACTCCCGAAATCTGGTTGGCCACATTCCAAGACCCCTTTCCCTGGAATTCTCCCAATCCTCACATCCAAGCTCCAGGGACACTTCCACCTTCTATGATCAGGTATTAGAAAGGTACCACCTTTGCCAGGAGTGAGAATGGTAGTGCCTCTGAGCCCTATACCTGCACTATACCTGCCCCCAAGCACCTCACCTGTGTCATCAGCAGGGGCCTGGTGCCCATTCCCATATAACCCCCAGTGGGCTTTGGGCTCTCTCTCTTTCTGCCCCATGCCTCTCACCCTGCTGTCCCACCCTCTCTCTGTTTCTTTCTCTCTCTCCTTCCTTCCCTCTCTCTCTTTCTCTCTCCTCTCTTTTCTCTTGCTCTCTCTCTCTCCTTCCCCCACTCAGAAGCGGGCACTTTGTGCCTCACACCTTCCCAATAAACCTGTTGCATGAGACCCTGTTGTGTGGTGCCATGCACAATTTTTTTCAAGGTGCAAAGAGAAGACCACATTGCATGGGAGGCATATTAACGTGTGGTCAATGATATAATAGAATGAAATTTTTTCCTGATATACATCACTGTGCACAGTACCTGCATGTTAGGACAATTTACTTAGGCACCATTTTGGAGAGTGATAAAGGACTGCTAAGATCTCATTGGTTTAGTCAACCAACACTTCATTTGTTTGGCTCAACATTGTTTTGCACATTCACTGTTCACACTAGGTAAGAAATTAAAACCAAGTCTTGACACCAGCCAAATGTCAGCCACTTGCAGAGATCCCACAGGCTAGAGTGTACATGGGAGCTTTCTGATGCTTTTGTCTGTCTTAGGGACCCATTTTCTACTGGGTTGCCTAGACTGCCCTTGATGTAGGTGCCCGGGCTTGTTCCATCTTGTGCACTGTTTGAGCAGTAACCCTGGGAGTAGTGTTCTCTTCTATGCGGAGGGTAGATTAGGAGGAGAGGGAAGATGGCAGATGCTGGAAAGAGTAGAGGGAGGGTAGGAGGGGTGTCAAGATGTACTATATGAGAGAGGAAAAATAAATAAAATTTAAAAAACAAAACAACAACTAAACTAGACTTTAAATCACCCATTGCAAGTGTAAACCAACATTTCAAAAAAAAATCACTACATATATTCAATTACATTATTCACATTAAATAATGTTATTTATAACATTTGGATTTACTCCTATTAATATATGTAATTAAAATGCTTCACAAAATTAAAATACTATAAAACATTTTGAATGTTTTACTTTCTTGTGGGCATCTGCATGTGGGTGTATGTACCAAAATTCATATATATGTGCAAGTTTCGGCTATGGTTAAAGAGTAGGGAAAGATACTATGAGATTCACTTCAGCCAGGAAAGCAGGAACATATTTTACTCAGAACCCACAGCTGCCTCCCCTATCAGGATCTGAGAAGAATTTTCTTCCAGGCAAAACACAGCCACCACACTCTCCTAAGAAGCAGAAAGAACAGCAAAAGCCCAGAAACAGATCACCCACTCAACAAAGCAAGACAAGATATCAGCATCTAGAATAATAATCTTCCCAAACCTAGAAGTCTACACGTCAACATAAAGACACAATCAATAACAGACAAGACAATATGTCTCCTCTAGAGGACAGCAACCCCACCACAACAGGCCCTGAGCATTACATCATAGGTGAAGTACAAGACAGTGATCTTAAAACAACCTTTTTGAATATGATGGAGTTCTCTAAATAGAAAATGAACAAACCCCATCAAGACAACAATAAAATCACAAACTGTAGAAGGATATGAATAAAATCGTTCAAGACCTGAAAATAAAAATAGAATCAATAATAAACCCTCACACAGAGGGAAATCTGCAAAGGAAAATTTTAGGAACTCAAAGAAGAACCTCAGAGGCAAGCCTCACCAACAGAAAACCAGAGATGGAAGAAAGAAGCTCAGGCATTAAAGACAAGATAGAAGAAATGGATAACTTGGTCAAAGAAAATGTTAAGGCTAAAATATCCTGGCACAACACAATCGGGAAATCCAGGATACTATGAAAAGTCCAACACTATGAATAATAGGAATAGAAGAAGGAGAAAAATCACAGGTCCCATAGGCATAGAAAATACTTTCAACAAAATCACAGAAGAAAATTTCACTAACCTCAAGAAAGTGTAAGAAGCACACAGAACACCAAGAAAATAAAGATGTCAGCAGAGACTATTATGCGCAGCAATGCTTTCGATCACAATAGATGGAGAGAATAAGACATTCCATGTTAAAACCAAATTTAAGCAACATCTATCTACAAATCCAATCCAGCCTCACAGAAAGAGCTAGAAGGAAAGTTTTTACCTAAAGAGGTTAATCACATCCAAACAACCACAAAAAATAAATAATCCCAGATGAACAAATCCAAATAGGGAACACACACACACACACACACACACACACACACACACACACACACACACACATACACACACACACACAGTGGGAGACCTTGCAAAATTCAGCTCTATGGGATTTTTCATTAAATTGCTCCCCCCAGGGCTCAGGAAACCCTTGGGAAGAAGAAGCAGAAAGAGTGTAAGAGCCAGAGGGCATAAAGAAAACCCAGAGAACAGGCTCTTTAAATCAACATGATCTATGCACACAAGAACTCATAGAGACTGAGGCCCTCAGCCTGCATGGGTCTGCACTTTTGGAGGTCCAAGAGCTGAAAGGAGAAGTAGACACATGCCCCATCCATAATCCATAAGCAATCTCAAATTGATGTCCACCTGCAATTGAAAATTTGGTTCCCACCAAGTGAGTCTTAGTGGGGAAATAAAGTATTTTAAGGGTACACTGCATGTCCAGTAGTCTATGGCCAACTGAAAATGAATCCAAAGATATCTTATATCGTTCTTTGTTTTACAATGTTGTGTGAGGACTTTTCCTTATTTTATTTATACTTTTTTTTCCCCTTTTCTCTTTTCACCTACAGGCCCTCTGAGTTTATACTGTGGCTTTCATTTCAGTCTTTTGGTGGAATTTCTGAACATGCAGAGAATAGCTCTCAGTTTCCATTGATTTCTCCTGGGCTGTTTGCCTTCTGTTTGTTTGCCTTATCTCTCTTACTAATTTTGATCTATTTAATTTTATCTTATTATTATCTCATAGAAGCCTGTTTGTTTTCGTGTTTGTTTTCAATGAGAGACAGAAAGGGAGTAGATCCAGTTGGGAGGGGATTTGGGGAGGAGCCTGGTGGAGTAGAGGGAGGGGATACCATAATCAGAATATATTATTTGAGAAAAAATATATTTCCAATAAAAAGATAAGAAAAGATATGAGATTTGATACTAAGATCTTTTTCTTTTGAATCAGAATTTTGTATTTTCTGTCAATGTATAATACAATAACTGCATTTGTATGTGTGCATATATTCCAAATAAAGATTTCATTTTGCATAGCAACTCACACTTAAAATACTATGCTTAATGATATTTGTTTCACTATATATTATAGAAATTGTGATCTTCAAACACATATTTATTGTGAGTGTCTGACAAAGCTGAAGGCAAAACATACGAAACCTCCCTCTCCTTCTCTAACTCAGTGTCTTTCTCTTTCTTTTTCCTACTTTCCCTCCCTGTCTCTTATGCTTTCTCTCCACAAAAATCTTTTCCAAAAAAAAAAAACAAAAAAAAAAAAAAAACCCAGAACCTTGAACTCTATGAGTCTAAATTAAAAGCCTCATGTTTTCTCTGGTCCTCTGGGATTTTACCATGATGTTCTAGATGTTTTAAAGTTTGTCTACAATAAAGTATCATGAAAATGTTTTCTGGACTCAGGACAATTTTGCTCTTTGATAATTGTGTCACATTTTTCTTTATAGGGACATCAAAGAGAAACATCTGTCCAGCATATTTCTGTGGCATAAAAATAGGAGAACAACTGGAAAATGCATGCAGTCTGTGGACAAGTAACAAAGAACTCCAATGGCACTGATTCCAAGCACAGTCAACGAAAACTAGAGAAAATACATGAATGAACAGTTTGTTTCGGGTAAAAGAAAATCAAAAGACAAATGCAAATGACATGGATGTTTTAAATTTTATTCCTCATAGGAGAGAACAGTATTCATACTTTGTCAAACACTTCCTTGAAGCAAAACAGACTGCATTTGTTTGCAACAGGCATTTTAAATCAAACTCTTCTAGATTATTCAGATAAAATAGCCAAGACCAAGGAAAGGGAGGCGAATTGCCCAAGGTCACATACTTAATTAACAGCATAGCTAGATCTAGTGTTTGCTGCTTGTATCCTCCTATCTATTATTTCACAGAATAAACTGAGGAGATGTTTAATGACTACAAAAAACAGATCATACACACTTAAAAGAACGTAGGAGGAAATCCAAGCAGCTTTCAATAGCACGTATCTAATATAACTTCAAAGAGGACATTATTTGCATTATTGATTTCATATTTTGAAAATATTTATTGAGGATAAAGAGTCCATGATTTACACCATCACTGGGAAATAATATTTTGAGGATGGAAGGCAAATTATTGACTTCTAGCATACCACTTGTTTTTTTTTTTGTTTTTTGTTTTCCTTTTCATTCAGTACCACACTATTTCTCACTTAGTTTTGAAGTCATGTTCCTTTAAGCAAGCCAATATGATCACAAAATAGATTTAAATAAATGTGGAATGTGACCATGGATGGATCAGTGAATTTTTAGCTTATAGTTGAAAACACTTCTTCTTGGGACAAAGAATTTTGTTTGTGATTATCAAAACTTTAGACTTTATTCAATGTAGTATTTTGGATGTTCTATCTATCCTCTCTCTTTATGTCCTGTGTGTGTGTGTGTGTGTGTGTGTGTGTGTGTGTGTGTGTGCGCGCCCGCCCGCCCACTGACAGCCATGTTCCCACCATTGATACTCCAAATCATGTAGAATTTCTGACTCATTTTGATCTATTCTGATAAAAAATGTTTCCTCCCAGGGCAACTGGTAGTTATTGAATTAAAATACAGCTATGAAAAGTGCCATTAGGACACTTATTTTTCTCGGGTTCTAGAGATAAAATGGACAAGATAATTTTTCTAACTGCAGAAAATACAGAATCATTTTAATAAAGGTACATAAAAACTTCTGAATCAAAATAGAGCTTATGAACTCTACTTGGATTAATATTTTAGGTACACACAAAACTTTACTGAAAAAGTAGACAGGAACCAGAGTTATTAGTTAAATATTTAGAAAGGATTTCTCAGATGTAGCAAGAAATTTAACAGTTTCAAGAAAAGGGAAATTTATGTCCATGAGGAATGTTTGAATACTAGAACTGATAGAAGAGAAAATAGTACTCTGATGCAAGGGAGATTAAGTCTTCTTAGATAGAATGTAGAGGTAGTTTAACCAGATGTAGATGTTGATTCAGGGTCAAAGGGTACTTTATTCTTTGTCTAATTCAATCACTGGTCCTAGTGAGGCATTTCTGCCTCTACAATCTAGACCATTTAAATCTCCATACAATCTAATCAATCTCTGAGACATACGACTGACTGAGTCACATTGACTAGCTCCTTCTGAACTCTTCTCATTCAATTCACTCACTATTCTAGCTCAAAATAGCCAGAATAGTGTGTGTGTGGAGGGGGGTATGTATATGTCTGCAGTTTGCTCCTTTTATTGTCAACAGTACTCTATTAGATTGATATACTACAGTGTTCTCAGATAGACTTCTGAAACCATTTAATTAAAATTCTCTAAGCTAGTATTGTGGTGTAGTCTCCTGATCCAACTACATGAGAGACTGAGGCAGGAGGATCACCAGTTCAAGTCAAGTTTGAATAACTTAACAAGATCTTCCCAATAAAAAGATAAAAGAAGACTGCGAGTTCCCTATAACTCTGGCCCTCATTCTGCACTAGACAGGAATGGCTCACTACTTCCCTTGCTGTACAGCATTCTCAAGCTCAGCCCCACTGGCAGATCCATTCCAGCAGGAGCATCTACAGCATCATGGTCAGTGTTTCGAAAGGTTCTGAGTCAAGTATTTTTGCTAAATTGTCATCATTCCTTCTATTCCTCTTGAGCACTTGACTCCAGGTAGTTTGGGCAACATATTTTCAGATGAGTTGAAAGTGAATTTCATTTTTTTTTCCCTGAACGACAAATAACTTTGTAGTGAGTCTAAGAGCTTGTTTTTTGGGGGAAGATGTTTTTAAAGGTAGATGGGTGATATTTGATACATTTGGTACAAGAAGCAAATGTAACAAATCAATAAATATACTCTATGATTTCAAAGATAGTTTAGGGTGGTGAACGAGATGGCTGTGGAAAATACATGGTCAGCTTTCTTTACTCTGAGTGCTATGGTTGGCATTTAAAAAAAAAAGTGATGATTTAAACAGATTCTCCACAATGCTAAACAAGAAATACTTCAGGTATTTTATTTTCAATTTTATCTTTGTGCATCCTGATTCAGAGTGAAGAATGGGGGGCGGGATGAGTGTCTGACTTGGCCAAAGCCATGTAACTGCTTCCTCTGTCATCAGGACAAAGGGAGAGTCTCCCAGGCATTCACTGTGTGGTGGAGGTCAGATGCTTGCATGGGGAGATAGTAAGCAGGAAGTTAAAGTTTCATTTTCTTGAAATGGCTCCATTTTGTTCTTTTGTTACTGAAAGCAGATGCCTTTATGGGCTGACATGGGAGTGGAGGGCGAAGGTAGAGCAGGGGTGGGTAAAGAGGAATCCCAAGAGTTGTGGTTCTTATTATCAGCTTCTTTCAGTAGATTTTTTTTTTTTCCTGAGACTGTCAACTACGTTCTTGGTGCTGCTCCTGCTGCTCCACAAGGGGGAAGAAACACCATCTTGCGGAATCCTTCATGGCAACAGTTCTCTTACATAGAAACCTGAAAAGGCATTCCAGGTCCTGCCTGTAGCGTGAACAGTCTTGGCCTGTTATCAATTTCCCTGAGTTCCAGTCCCAGCTGGAAATTGTTAAGTATTCTTTCGATTAAATTTCTTTCTGGTTTTATGATTTTGGTTTCCTTTCCATGAGTCATTTTTTAGCTTCAGGGAAAAATGAAGAAGGAAAGGTTTGGTAAAGAGTAAAGTGAATAGAAGAACTTTTGGTCTCTGCTGGAACTTCTGGTCACTTTGTACATTGTGAGTACTCTGGGTTTTCTAACTGCAAAGAGATTTTAAAATTAGAAAAAGTAAAACAGCCTGCGATGGTACCAGGACTTAAATAAGAGGAGGGTTCGGCACAGACTTCCAGAACTTTAAAGGAGACTTTTGTAGATCAGAGTTCTAGGTCATAGAGGTTTGCCATATTTTCTACACACCTGTGAAATACTTTTATGCAATGCCAGACTAGACAGATGCAAAACCAGGGAAATTTGGAAACCTCAGGACATGTTGTGAATGAAAACTTGATATGGCGGAAACGACTGGTAGTTGAAGACAGATAAACCTGATTGTCTTTATTCAGTTTCTTCTTTCCGAGCAAGTGATTCTTGGAGAAGCCTAGTTTCTCCCAGAACACTGTTATGCCACCTTTGCTGCAAGGTTGTTGCAAAGATAGAATGTGTGTGGGAAACAGAGTGCAGAGGAGATGAATAAAATATAATTTATGATTATGAATGTTGAAATGTACCATAGATTAAAATGTTTTCCACCCAATTTTCTCCCATTTACTAAAAAAAAAATAAATAAATAAATCAAACATAGGGACAATAATTTACCAAGACAGAAAGCTAGAATTAGACATCTGATTCCCATGCTGGTATATGTAAAAGAATTTTATGTTTATAACTTTTGGCTGTAGACTTGTAAATATTTATAGAAGATGGTTCCACAGTTCTGATGACAAATAGTTTTTAATAAATTTGGAATAAATCTAGTATTACAAAAACCACAACTGCAGGTGAAGGACCAGCAAGCCATGAAGCCTAGGATAAAATAAACAAATGGTACAAGATACAAACTAAAGTTTTTTGGTTTTTTTTTTTTTTCCACTATGAGGAAACAAAGTGAGTTCACGTATGTTCATCATACTCAGATTACATCTGACTTGCTACGTGATAGATGTTCTACTGGGACTGTTCTGTAAGACATTCAGCTGTTGCTTCAGTAGTTGACACTCAGACTCCTTCAAGTACTGTTAAGCTACGTAGGAGGTTCATTCAGTATCATTTGCTGCAATGATTTAAATCCGTAGTTCTCAACCTTCCTAATGCTGCCACCCTTTAATACAGTTCTTCCTCTTGTGTTAGGGTTAGGGTTATAAAATTATTTTCATTATTTCAGCTACTTCATAACTGTAATTGTGATACCCTTTGAATCATAATGTAAATACCTGATAGGCAGATGGTCACTTAGATTCATTCTATGAAAGGGTCGTTAGGCCACTGAAAGAGTAGCCACTAGCAGGTTGAGACTACTGACTTAAACTCTACTTAAAGTACCTCTATCCCTAGAAAGACCAGATGAAGGAGAGGAGATGACGATGATTATTCTGTTTCCTATGTATCTCCCTGAAACTTTCCCGGAATGATGATTCTGACAGTTTCCATTGGATGATGGAGGTGTGTCTGTTGTAACAGCTGGTTTTATTGTTCAAATGTGAACTTTCCAATAGGTTCATTGTTTGACTGCTTGCACCCCCAGATGGTGGCACTATTTTTGGAGCCTTCAGAAACTTAAGTGAAGCCTAGGTAAAGAAAGTGACACCAGAGGTAATTTTTGGAAGCTTCTACCTGGTCTCCTGTTAGCTCTATTCTTCACTTCATGTTTCTCAGGTGTGTAAGAGCCTCCTTTCCTCAAAGGCTCCTGCATCATGTTGTTTTGCCTTGCCAAGGGCTCAGGTTTCAAATCTACAGTAGGAGAAACAGGGTTTGACACCCTGATTGTGTTGTGCACATACAGTTCAGTTTATGGAGAGCAAATGGACATGTCTAACCCATCTTTTGATGTGCTTGCATTCTGATAGCTTGCTTACAAGGCTGGAAGGATAAATCTGGAGATGAGAAAATTGCATACACGTCTGGGGATTCTGGAACATTTGAGTGGCTGTATAGTTTTCAACCACCATTATAGACATGTGAAATAACTCAACTCACTTGCTTTAAGTATGGTAAGGTGTGTGTTGGAAACTGAAGGAGGACTTTGAAGATTCTTCCAGGATGTTCTGTGTCATTACTTTTCTCATTTTCCCAAAAGCTTACGTAATTTACCCCTTTGGGGGCATCTCGCCACATCTTGAAGGTCAGGCTGACAGAATGGGTGAACTCATTTTTTTTTTTTTTATTTCTGACTTTGCAAAAGGATCCACTAATGTCCTTTATTCTGTAGTGTGTGATTAGGTACCTCACGTAAATAATGGAGAATGGAGCATCTGCAATTCTTATTGTTAGCCTGTCTTAGAAAAGCAGGGGTTTCATTTAATAAGAATTGAACTAATTTAAAATTCACTAGAAATTCATTATGTTCAGGTGGTAGGGTATATTAGGGAATACTGAATTTGAAGTCAGCATGGACATCAAAGGAAAAATAGTAAAACTCTACTCATAATGTGGCTAAAAACCACATTATAATTAACTAGGTATTATTTACTTGACATTCTAACAGCCGAGTTATATTGCAAATTTTCTTAAAAATTTTCAAGCAAATAGTCTTCGGAACATATGGATAGCAGTGGAGTACGAGGAAGAATAATTGCACAGTCAGAACAATGTAAGGTCAAATACGGACATTTCCTTTCACTTGTACTCTACCTCCTTTATCCTCAGTCTCCTTTATTGTTTCAAATGAGGTGTTTTCTACAAGTACTGTCGTATGCTCTATAGGACAGAAGAACTGCCTTAGTGTTCATTTAGGCTGATTGGAAATCGATCTTGGACTCAAATCAAATATATTTTCATTTTCTAGAAAGGAAAGAAAGTGTTGGGAATGCTGTGATTGATTAAAGGGATGATTCAAGTTGCAAGGCTCCGGATAGCATTTTCCATGATTGAATCACTTGCCATTTATAGTAAATTATTAGCCAATCCCCTTTTAGTTCCATCTATAGCCATTGTCTTTTATTACTTTTAAAATTATTCAGCAATATTTAGAGGTAGCATTTCTACTAGATCACTGGGTTGTTTTCTGTAATAAACGTTGAATGACTCTACAAAGCTAATACCTAGAAAATTCAGTGCTTCCCTTACTGACTTATTTAAGACATGACTTCATTTATGAAGATATTAACTTATCATGCCCCAGTTGTATGTTACTTACTACTTGTTTTTTATTGGCAGATTTTATCTTTAAAATACTGAATTTTAATTCATTCCCAGAAGCTGTATTACTAATGAGAAAATATTTGCAAGAACCCTATAATAACTGAATCAAAATGTTGATTCTCAATTACTAATGCTCAATAAGTTTTCTATTAGGATTGGTGTCATCTCATCACAAGAACCAGTACTTCTGTATTTAGCAATCCATACTAAGATAATAAATGAGATGAGAAAACATTTCACGCGAATGCCCTTCTGTCCACTTGAACTTTCGGTGATGATTGTTGAGTTGTGATGTTCCTTCTTTCTTCTATGGATGTACAGAGTTGTTTGCTGAAATGGAAACATAGTTTATCCCCTTGCAGAGATATCTATCCTCTTTTATTTCCCAGAAATCTTGTTGCTCTCCTTTGTAAATTGTAAAGAAGAATCACAGAATGAGTAACTAACAAAAGAAAGAGGAAAAGAAAATTTTTTTTCACTAATTCTAAGCGCTAGATTAAAATTATGTGTAAAATAACTCATTTAGTTTTCACAAGTAGTACATGCAGTAGATACTCTGGTTACTTTTATGCCCAATGATGGAATTGAAAGCAGATATTTTAAATGGAGAATGACTCAAAATTATAATTGCAATGTTAAATATATATATTTATGCATATATATAAATATATATATGCAATATATTGAAATAAACAGACTTAGGCCTAAGGAATCTGATTGGTATCTTGTCATAGGACATGCTTCCTCCAACTGCCTGGATTCTGAATGGTCTTTGTATCTTTATGTTATGAAATAAAGAGGCAGTTCTGAGCAGACATAAACACTCACCAGCTACAGGAAGACAATTTTTTCCATTGCATAGAGACTATCAAAATGAAGTATGATATAATAAATGATAAATTAGGTTATACTTAGTTTCTTGATAAACTACATTTATATACATTTGATGCTTTTTCTTTGGGTACTCACAGACCAAAGCAGCAGACTTAGAACTGGCATGCATGTGTGCTATGTCCCCTGTATGTATCTTATGGTTGTCTGGTTTGATGTTCTTTTAGAATTCCTAAAAGTTCAAGTTGGAGGTGCTCTATGACCCTTTTACCTGTCCTTTGGACCCTTTTCCTCCTACTGGCTGCCTTGTCCAGCCCTGATGTCGGAGCTCATGCCTAGCCTATTTCCATCTTGTTATGCCCTATTCACTTAGTAACCCTGGGATGGTTGGTCTTTCTGAGGGGAAGAAGATGGGGGAGGAGCTGGGAGGCAGAGAGGGAGAGGAGGCTGGGGTAGGGGTGTATTGTAAGAAAGAAGAAAAAATAAATTAAAAAAAAAATTAGTACTTGCCTAGAAAGTATGATTTTTTTACAGAAGAAAATACTACAAAATGTGTTTATAATACTGACAAAAATGTTAATTATGTCTCTAAAATGTTGATATAATTCAAATTACATGATAGAATAAAATGAAGACACAAAATACTTGTAAATTACTTTTCTATGAGATTCTAAATAGAGTGAACATCATTTGTATATTTTCTTTGTATATGCTACACAATGCTTTTTAAAGAAAAAATCAATCAGGGGGATTCAAGATGGTGGCAGGGCAGTGAGCAGAGTCCGGCAGGATTACTGTAAACGCCCTACTGCCCCCCAATCAAGATGTACACAACCGTTAAAGTGTTCGTGGAACAGAAGGTGCTACATTGGTGCCTGGTCCATCTACAAAAACTAGGGGAATCCAGAGTGAATGGAAAGACACAGTAGCGATGGCAGATCTATATGGATCTACCAGGAAACAGATGTCTTTACCACTGTCATACATGATTTTTGGAGAAAAGAAGCAAAAGGTGATCATGTTCTAGAGTATTCTTTGTTTGTAACTTTAAGATGAAACCATAACAACAATTACTGAAAATGAGACTTGTCAAACTCATTTAGAACTCCTTAGGTTAAAAAGGCACATGACAAATATTAGGTAGCAAACTAAATGAACAGGGGAAACTCTTCATAAAGGTGTTGAAGCCTATTCTCACAATTGACTTCATCCTATCAGAAAGTTTCAAGTCAAAAACCACATTTTCATATTAATTCTAGATTTCCCTTCTGCAAGTTTGGTGGTTCAGTGTTTAAAGCCAGTATTCAAGCAAATGGAAGTCCTGGTTAAATTCCACAGCCTTCTGTTTGCACTCATTTCTGAACCTGCATTTCAGAAAGGCTGATGGATCCCATACTTCATGTGGCTCTTGCTAAGAAGGCACTTCAAGAGTTAAGTGACACAGCACATTCTTATAGAAATGGGCTGTTAAAAATCTGGAACAATGAGATTAAACAGGCCAGAGCTTTCTACCATTGAATGAAGTGCAACATGTATACTTGGCTTGAATATTTTAACAAAGTTTACATTGATCAAATACCTTCACAACTGCAAAAGTAGTTTCTTATACAATAAAATAAATTATTACAACAATCAATATTAACTTGTCTTTGCAAAAACTAACGCTTAATCGAGCCTTAATCTAGTCTTAAACTTTTATTTATGTTGTCTTCAAAATGACACTCTGTGTGCTTCTAAAATTTGTTTATATTTTATTTGATGAAGCCTCAATTGATTGTTGAATCATAGTGCAGTTGTGAGCCCAGCTGAACAAATAGTCTCTAAGGAAATGATTATCACTTATTGTTCCATAAAGTACTGCTGAGTGAAATTTGATCAGGGAAACTCTCTTTATATGATGCTAAAATAAAAGCAAGACACAATAGAGTGTTGTGTGGAAAAATGCCACCAAATTATATATCTTATTTTATACTGTGAAATTCAATAACTGAAATATTATAAAGTGGGTTCTAATACATGTGCTTACATATATCATATATATATATGATATATGTATACATGTAATACTACTTCATATACTTCAAATTATTTTTATGACTATAAAACTCATCTTAAATGAACTATACAACTGTAGATAGAATACATATATTGGATATGCAAATATAGAATGTGTTTCAAATAATTTATGAAATCACACACACTCCAAATATAGTCATAGGATATTGCCATTGTAGGTAAGTTCATCTTTAGGTCTTAAGCCTACATATACTTTGTTATGGTTTTTCTTATAATATTTCTTTTATTTTTGAAATAATAATATAATTACATCATTTTCCCATTCCTCACTTCAAAACCTCCCATACACCCCTCCTTTCTCCATTTCAAATTCATGTCCCCTTTTTCATTAATTTTTATATGCATATATGCACCTAACATTGTATTACTAAATATAAAATTCTCAGTCTGTATAAAACTACTTGCATGAATGTTTTCAGAGTTGGTCATTTTGTACTGACTACTTAATTGATATGCCCTTCCTGGTAAGACTATGCATCCCATTCTCAGCATTCTTTACTTGCCTATAATTCTTTGTTTGGTGTTGAGGACTCCTGATTGACTTTCAAGTAGCTATTGTTTGTTGTCTTTCATCATGTTAAGGCAAGTCAAGTTAGTAAGACTTTATGGATTTAGCTTTTGAAGTTCCTAGGAGACACAAGGTCACAGTCAAGACCCTGATCCTCTGCTGCAAGGTTCCCTGAGCCTTAGGTGCTGGAGTTTTCCTGCAACTGTATTTATTGGGCCTGGGCTCCACAACTCTGCATTTTGGTTGATTGAAATCATCTCTATCTGTTTCAAAGAAACAGGAGGAGTTGTCTAAATTTACCTGTGGGTCTAACGACAAATATTTAAAAGATAGTTAGGAATTCTGCTGGCTTAGTAAAGTGGCAGATGCAGGTTCTCCTCCAAGATTGTGACTTCACTAGTCCTGGTAGTTGATTAGGTTTCCAGTACCAGATATGTTTTTCTTTTCTAAAGTGGATCTGAAGTCTACTTGGAGAGCCACTGGTTATGCTCAAAGTCTGAGTGCCCAAGCTGCATCCTAAGCATTCTTGTGCCATGTTGGTTATTGTTGTTCACAGGTGCCATAGTTGGGTAGGACTGCTGATTGCTTCCCTCCTTGGGAGGCTTGCCTGATATCTGGCATACAGAAATTAATTCTCAGGAAAGAAAGGATTCAGGTCAGTTCCAAATGTGCCCCGAATCTGAAGTACATAGTGTCCTCAGTAATAGGGACTTACCATCCAGCACTGGGTATCAACAAAGGACAATAGCAATAGTTTGTAATCTTTAGGGAGTCTCTTGGACAGTTCTGACCAACAACTCAAAAGAGGGCTTCTAATGCTTTTTGTTGGGATTTTTGTTAGATAGTTATGGTTTTAATGAATCAAAGTCTCAATTTTATTATATTTATCATTTTACCATATACCTATAATGTCACATCTTAAGGTTGCATTCAATATAAATAAGGACAGCCAATATCACTGAGCAAAGAGCTATTATTTTCATAACTAACTGAATGAATGAATGATGAAGAATGAATGAATATGTTAATGAATAAATGTGGAACCCATTCTGTTCTGGCTCACCTCCACGTGTCCATGTTTGGTTAACTCTATTCTCTCCTGTTTCCCTTTAGTATCCCCAGTGGTTTCTGTAGTTTATGACACAAAGTGTCATGCTGATTAAATGTCTGATGAATGATCAAATGTATTTAGAGGCATGTTTTGTGTCCACAATGTACTTAGGTGTCCCAGTGAACTTTGTCTCCCACATGTGGTGGGGTTATGTGTGTTTCTCTCAAGGCAGAAGAATGAACAATGATGATTCTTTTGACCGAAATCATTTTTGGCTTCAATGGGAAATCATGTAGGGGCAGGAGCTGTAGAGAAAGAAGTGCACAGAATAAAAGAAAGAAAGATGAAGATGGGATTTAGGGTCTGGCAGATTCATTTAAAATCCTGATATGCTCATCATATACTTTTTAAATGAAGTTTTCTTGGATGTCTCCAGATTCATCTTCAAAACAGAAATGATTCTAGAACTGACTTAGATGCTAGTAGTAGAAATCTTAACTGTACGGTACTGTCCATGCTGAACACATTGCTGATGGCTATAAAACTGTGTATCATAAGTGTATGGAGTATTTAGCAGAGTTTAATAGAATTACATTTCTTCTATGTGTCACTTCAGTCTATGCTTATTATGATTAGCTACCTTTATTTGTATTACCTAATATCATTAGTTAAAAATTATTATGGATTAGACTTTGTTGTCATTTTCTTAAGACATTAACTTCCTCAAAGGGATGAACCATTTGAATATTGGTTCATTCGGTCTATTGCTTTCATGTGACCTTTAATGACCTGTAATATTTTCCAGAAATGTCATCATGTCTCTGATCACAGACGATTTGACAATGTTAAGATATTGAGAGTAAAGATTATCTTCTGTGACCACAGATTCCAGGTTTGAAAACTTTGTCCCTCAACTCTAAGGCCTTTGCTTTGTTCTCCAGAGCATCATGATTCTTGGACAAGCTTGGGATGGCTGGACTCCAAAGTCTCCATGAGTAGATCATAAGAGTTAAGTAGGACGACAACAACTCCATTATGTAAATAGAAACTTAACAGGAGGTAGCATGCTAGATTGAATACCACAGACTAAGAAAGGGGTAATAGGCATGGGATTTTGATTAGATGCACATGAGGAATGAAGTTGGTTGATTCTCAGGGATAAAGGATTTATTGGTTGCCAGAGCATTTTAATTTTTTATTTCAACAAAGGAACTTAAAGGAACTATTATGAGTCGGACATAGAGACACTATGCCTGTAGGACAGATGCTTGGATAAGGGAAGCCAACCAGTGATAGAAACAAGCCCTTGGCTGTGGGCATGGCAGAGGTGGATAAAGGTTTATAACAAATAGAAAGTGGTGAAGTCATATCCCTTTTGTTGTCCTGAATTTGCAGGCACTGAACAAGTACATCTGCAATGTACGGAGTGTCTGCTATGTGGCAGCCTCCATGCTAGGGGTTTGCAGGAACTACGCTTAGCATTCAGAGCAGCCTCTAAGTTTGGAGAAAGCAACTCTGATGAAGAAGCAGTGGGTGAGAGGTGAGGTAGAGCAGGGAAAATCATATAAAGCTCTCCTCTTCTGAAACACAAATGAGAACAAAGTATTGCTTTAAAAAAGTACTGAGATTTCTGTCTACACCCCCTCTTGGCTTTTTCTGAACATCCCTGAAAGGCTAGGATTAGGAGCCCTCCCACATCCCGTCTCTCTTGGGAACTCATGGCACCACTCCTGATTAAACTAACAGATTAGACCCGATGGCATAAGGCACAGCTTCTCTCCTTTGAGGAAGAGCAAATAAGAATGAAGTGTTAGATTGCAAAGCTAATTATACATTCTGTTCAAGTGTCAACCATCTGTTGCAATTGTTTAAAAAGCAGACATAAGTCAACTGTTGGGGTGAGTTGTTTACTGTTGTGAACACAGAAAATGCTTATGACTCCAGTCGATGGTCCTTGCTCTGCAGCATTGCTGGAGGTTGTAGTGGGACCCTACTAATGCGTAGGAGAGCCTACATTTTTTTTGTGAGAGAGCTAATAGTGTCAGGTAGTACAAAATTGAATACTAGACATACATATTCTTTCAGAACTTAAAAAAGTTGTAAAATATTATTGGATCAAATTCCCTTGTTTATACATGGGGGGCATCGAGTACAATATGCTTCCCATTATAGGCTTCTTCATAAGTATTTCTAATTTGGCTTATTTTATGAGGGTTCTGTCCAAGGGGTACTTTCTCCGATATGTTACAACCTTAAATGAGTGAAACAAGAACTATTTTTCTTGTGTATTTAATACATATAATAGTATACAATCATCAAAACACCTAGAATTTTTTTTACAATGCAATTAACCTTAAAATGAGTATTGTTTTCTTAACAATGTCAGTTGGAGCACCCTCTGCTATGTAGATTCTGTCTTTCTTTTCCATGTCAGTGTCTTCACTGAATTAACTGAACATTTCCATGTCTGAAGCTTCTTTGTTATGAGAACAACTGGAATTAAACTGTAAGTTGTTTTTTATTTACATTATGGTAATCAAATGAATCCTGACAATAAAATAATACAAGTCCAACCTGGAAAGCCAATTTCTTCTCATTCTATTTGTGAGTGAAAGGAGGAGTCCTTTTGATAAAAAAGAATTTTGAAGTTTTTAATTATGTAATGAACCTAGTTTCTGGAACAGTCAATGATAAAATAATTCAGATTCATTGGCATCTCTGAGTATGGTACACAATGGAGAGTTTCTCTTTTGTCCCATGGTTAGGGGTCATCTACCAGGAATTGGTATTTTCCTGTCAATAGGTACATTACACATAGCTATTTTTCATTTTTTTGATGCCCACCATTTTGTGACTGACAGTACAATAATTTGTTTTCAAGTTGCCATTACCAGAAGTATATCCAAACATTCTTTCTCTTCATGTGACCATCCCACATTGAGAAGAACACTCACCCTTTCTATTAAAAATTCTAAAGAAAATATAAAGCTCATCTCTCTTTTCTTATAAGACTTATTATCTACACTATGAGGCCACTTTTCTTTATTTTCTTTTAAAGAATGATTCCAATTGTCAGTGAAATGAAAGCTCAGACTCAGCCAATGGAAAATGTAATGGAAATTCGATGATGCTAATAACCTCTCTTCATTAATGTGTCAACTAACTGAATGCACACTCAGGAAGCCAGGTCATGATAAGATATGATGTCAGGCTAATTATCATGTCAAGAAACTGAAAATAATTTTAGGTCTGGACCTCAGTTGGATGTAAAGGCTTTCCTTGACATTATTTTCCCATTTTCATGTTGAATTCATGACCTTGAGCCTAGGCCCAAAGGGAAAAACCTCACTATCCTTTATACCTGCATATAATTCTGCATCTATTCCTCTGCCTTGTCAAACACAAAAGGAAATGGAAAATAAATGGCCCTGCTAAACTAACATCTGAGTGATTCGAAGAGTCAGTAGAAGATTCCAGAGTTACATGCATATATGAAGCTGTTCACAATGAAATTGCCAAATAATAAAGAAGATAAAAGTCCAAGTGACCATCTCTTATCAAAATGAAGCTTCCAATAATGGGATTGGGTTACGTCTATTTAAGTTGCTGGCCAAAGCGATCCTATGAGAACCCCTAAATAACCCAGACTATTGTCAAGACTATAGGTTGTTCTTCACAAACTGACTACGGGGCCCTATTGATGAAGACAACACTTTTACAACTCATGAAACATGTAGGAGTCAAGATGGTGCCTATAGCATCCTTGGCACATGAAGGCATTCTACATGCTACAAAAGGAAAATCATAATCACTCAACCCATCCACAGTGGTGTCCTGCCAGCAGAATATACTAGTACAGTGATGGCATAAAGATTGTGGGAATAATCCTACCAACATCTGATTTTACTTAAGGCTGACTCCATGAAGTGGAATCCATACCTGACACTGCTTGGGTGACCAAGAACCTGGTGACAAGGTAGCCCAGGAATCTAGGGTAAAACTAAGTACTACTATTTTACTACGACAATGTATCAATAAAAGGGCACCTAGTGAAACTCTACTATACTCATAGATCAGTGCTTTACTCAGCCATCATAAGAAAAGCTTGCTCCTGTAGCAAAT
Organism: Cricetomys ansorgei; assembly: GCA_026225945.1. NCBI lineage: Eukaryota > Metazoa > Chordata > Mammalia > Rodentia > Nesomyidae > Cricetomys > Cricetomys ansorgei. The sequence continues at coordinate 29,804,326 of JAMJFZ010003163.1, forward strand.
GGAAAAAAATACAGTGACCCATAGCCAGACACATTCAGAAAGTGAGACACCATGGAACATTCCACACTAAATAGAATCTCTCCATCAAGTCCCTCCCTTCACAACTCAGGGAACCCTATGGAAGAAGAGGTAGAAAGAGAATAAGAGCCAGAAGGAATGGAATACACCAAGAAAACAAGGCCTTCTAAATCAACAAGGCGGTTACACAGAACTCACAAAAACAGAGGCACCATGAACAGGGCCTGCATTGGTGTGCACCAGATGGGGTCTGAGAGAAGAAAGAACTGGACACAGGTGCCTGTTCCTAAGGCACAAGCTATATCCATTTTATACTCACTTGCAAATGAAAATATAGTTTCTCCAAGGAAGTCTCAATGGGCAACAAAATGCTCTTAAGGTAGGCTTCTGCAAGTAGATGAAATAGAAGGCCGAGAGAAAATTAACTCAATGGCACGTTCCTTGTCTCATAATGCTGTGCCATTGCCGCTTCTAAAAAAATTATTTTATGAATTAAATTTTAATTCAACTTTATTTATATATTTTCTCTCATTTTACCCTAACACTCTTTTGGGTATATATCACATCATTCAGTTCAGTGTCTTTGTGGTGTTCCTGAGCATGAGAACAAGTGGATTTCTGTGTCATCTGTATCTGTTTCTTGTGCCTTTTCTTGGCTCCTTTCCCTTCTGTTTGCTGGTTTTGTCATATTCCGGTGTGTTAGTTTTTGTTGTATCTTATTTTATTCTATTGTATTATTACCCCTTAGAAGAATAGTTATTTCCTAATGGGAGACAAAAAATGGGGTGAATCTGGATGGGAGAAGAGGTGAGGAGGAACTGGGAGTAGTTGAGGGTGATGAAATCTCTATCAGGATATATTACGTGAGAAAAATATATTTTAAATAAAAGGGTTTTAAAAAGCCCTCCTTTAATAACAGGTTACTGTCTCTTTCATGTATAGAACAATAAAATTCTCCATCAAAGTGCCTTAGTTGTGTATTATGCACTCACTTATGTAACATTTTTTTTCCGCTGAACACATAAGGCACACTAAAGAAAGCCATCCACCAGAATATTCAGAACAGCAAGAGATTAAGAACACAGGATTAGGGGAATATTATTGATGTTAGAAGTTCAAAATGAATGTGATGGGGAGAAGACCCAGTTGGTGAAGTATCTTGCTTGTGTGAGGACTTAATTCAGATCCACAGTTCTCGTGTGAAAATCAGGCATGATGGTGCAACCTCTAATCTAAGCATTTGGGAGCGGAGACAAGCAGAGCCCTAAAGATTGTTACCTTGCAACCTACCCGATTGTTGAGCTATAGGTTCAGTGAGAGATCTTATATTAAAAATAAAATTTAGAATGATGTTGGGAAACACCCATCATTGGCATTTTGCCTTTACATACACGCACAAACATATGCACATATATATGCATGTGCGCATGAATATTTATGGACACATAAATACCACATACAGAGACACACAAAGACATACAAAGGCAAACGCAGACAACACACACACACACACACACACACACACACACACACACACACGCCAGAAATTCAAAATTAGGGTTAAAAATTAAATTGATTATTCTCACTGGAACAGTGACTTCTATATTATGTCTAATTTTCACCTCTTATTTAGCTTCAATTTTACTGAAAGTCAGATATAACAAGGTGTATGGATTTCTTCTTAGTAGATGGAAAAGAGAATATTTATGACCTGGGGATTCGTATCCATATCTTTATTATACATTTGCAATATGCTTGGCATACTCTAACTTCTCCTTAATAGAGTTCAGATTGGATGCTATGGTAAATGCAAATAGTTTTTTGCTTGCTAGGCAAAAATCCACATTGTAACAAATACAAAATACAAAGTGACTGAAAAAAGGAGAAACTCATGTAGCTCCAAACCATATAACTTAAATACTCAAGTATCCCAACAGTGTTTTTAGTTGTTATTGATAGGAATGGATTGGGATATAAAAGGGAGAATTCAGAAACTGCTGTCAACACAATGTCTGGATTCATATAACACTGTAATTATCTAGCGGGAGGCAATCTTGTCCTCACACTCTGGATTTGTTCTGTTACAGACTAGCCATGGGGAAGCCACCAGTGAGGAGGGCATGCTTTTCTTTTGACCTAGTGGTTCAATTTAAGTACCTGCAATCGAGCTTGTTCTAAGCCAACCAGAGACCAGATCTCTGTGTTTGCATAATGAATTGTAATTATTTATCTCAGTGAGGATGATCTATTTTCTGCTCCTAATTATTAGACATGGTATTCATTACTTTGAACCACAATTCCCGTAGATACTCGTCTACATTGGCCTTGGCTATGAGGCTTTATGACACAAAGCCAGTCGGTTTACTTCATGGCTTCACACCTGTCATCATGATCTGGGATTATATGAGGAATAATTTGGTCCCAATATGCCAATTTTTATTCATTCTCTATGTTATTAGGATGTTTATCCAGTCAAGCTGTAGCAATAAGAAATCTTCATTTCTGGAAGATCTTTTTTTTTTCTTTTAATCAATCATTAAAATTTTATTATTTAAAAAAAATGGCTCTTACTATAAATAGATATTTTCCCTGGAGAACTCCTTAAGGGGCCTAACCTGTTTTGGCAGTTCATTTTTCTTTTTTACTCCTTTTGATCACTGTCTTACTCGTTTCTCAAGAGGATTTTGGAATCTTGGCTTTGCCCCAAGGTAATTCTATCAAAAAAATTCTGTTTTCTGCAGGTTTCTCAGTATGTTCCATGCACCTTACATTATTCATCTAAAAAAATCTTTAGGATTATTACCTCTGTGATCTCTGTTGTACAAATGATCAGCATCATGCAGATGCTGGTATTTGCCCATGGCCATAGGATCAGCCAGTGGCAGAGGGAACATTCTAAACTCCTCCTTCTTTCATTGCTAAATCAATGAAAGTATGGGTTTTTAATAAAAGCATTATGAAAAAAATATAATTGTATCATATTAATTCAAAATAAGCATGTTCAATCTAGTGGGAACCTTTACATCTTTGATGTGTATATCTATACATGTACTTGGTTTTGTACACATGTGGAAGGTACAAAGTGGCCAGATAGCAACATCAGATCATTTCCTTTGTTGTTCTCTATCACGTTTATTTTTTATATTATTTTTTGAGATAATACAATTAAATCACTTTCTCCTTCCCTTTCTTACCTCAAGACCCGCTCATAAAAATCTCCTTGCTCCTTTTAAATTCATTTTGCTTTCCTTCAAATGAATTATCTCTTCATGCATTAATTGTTGTTTTATATACATATTCTTAAATATAGAAACATAATTGTTCAGTCTGTATTATGTTGCTTGTATGTTTATGTATTCCAGATGACCTGGAATTTTGGTATTGGATAACTATTTGGTATGCCCTTCCCTATTGAAGACTGTTTCTCCTAATCCAAGCACTTTGTAGTTGCTTGTAGTTCCCTATGTAGGTTTGGGGCATCCTGAGCTTTTCCCTGTCCCCTTTAGCAGGTCTATTGGAATTCTTTGATGTATCATTTTTTTTTAATTTTTGAGAACACGACATAATCAAATCAACTCATTCTTCCCTAACTTCTCTTCAAACCTTCCTATAAAACTCTTTGCTCTCCTTCACATTCATGGCCTATTTTTCATTAATTCTTATTGCATGTATACATGTATATGCATATAATGTGTATGCATACATATATATGCATATATATTTCTAAATATAAGCAGATCCATACATATAATCTTACTAGTACATATGTCCTCAGGGCAATCATCAGTTCTACCCAGCTATAAAACCTATGGACCACATCAACAACCAGCACAGCATGATAACTCGAAGGGTGCAGTAGTGCTTGCTATATGTACCTTTGTGGTAACTAACAACTCTATATTTGGACTTAAGACCCATTCAACAAGCAGAAAATCATGCCTGGTAGTGAAATCCTAGCTAAATACGCAATGTTAGTGAAGTCATGAAATTTGTAGTAGAATCTATAGCCACTAATTTACTAAACCATCATTATCTTGCACTACAGTCTATAAATATTAGTCCTTATACCCACATATAATTGTAGTCTTTACCCATCATCAAGGAATTGTTCTTTGTAACAGAGACTAATACAGCAAACCATAACTAATCAAAGTGCAGAGTTTCAGAAACCAAACCGAACGGATACATGTACAAAACACTTCCACATGTAAGGCTCATTGCAGAATAGCAAACAGAAATTGTACAAGATTGTACAAGCCAGAGATTCAGAGACTTTGTCATGAGACTGTCTCCTAGTAACATTAGAAGCTACTCCTGAAGTCTTACCAACATTACCATAATGTCTTTTGTGAAAAGATCTGTCAGTAAACCTGGAACTCACTGATTCAACTAGAGTAGTAGGCCAACAAGCTCCATGAATTTGTCTCTGCCCATTTCAGTGTATTGGGTTTAGAGTTGTACACTATGTGCCTGTTTTTTTATGTCAATCCTGAGATCCAAACTCATGCTCTCATGTTTGGTCAGAAAATGTTTTAGTCACCAAGCAATCACCCCAAACCAACAAAATTATATTTTGAGAACAAAATTCAAAATCATGATGCTTCATATGTTATCTACATAAAAGTTAAACTCCTTGTGTTTATATTCTTGATTTTGACAGTAACTGTAGACTTGGGGACTTTTATCAAGAACAATATTATATAGCTTTATTTTACAATTATAAATTTGAAATTAAATAATGGGTTTTAGCTCCAATTTCTGTGATTCCTAATTAGTCATTCATAAGCCATCAACTTTCCATTTTCTGAAGTGTCCTTTGTATCAGTTTTTCTTTTTATATATATTAATGAGACAATGTTCTTTTTTTCTCTAAATGTATAGCTTGTGGGTTTCTTATATTTTGATAACAAATAACCATACACATATCTGTTATTTCCCCTACCTTTGGAAATCCTAAATTCTGCTGAATCATTATCGTGGTAGTTTCTGCTTCATCTCTTCCCTTTATTTACTGTTCAGTTCTTAAAACATTATTGAAAATTATAAAATTTGCTGTCTTCTCCATCAAGTATCTCCCAACTTATCTGTGCCTCTTCCCACAATTCCCTTGACTCTCTACTGAATACGTATAGTCCCCAATACCATTGTCCTTCAAATTTTCACACAAGTACAGCTAAGGTCCCATAAATGTTCATTTCCTTGAAAATCTTACCAATTATGGCTCATTTTAGTAAGTTACCAGCCACATGAACTTACACAATACCTTTATATTGTATAAGCCTTAGGGCCTTTTTTCCCATCTGTTAAATGAATTTAACATTACTGCCTACTGCATGAATTTCTTTTGTATGTGAAATTCAAATGATGTAATACTTGAAAAACAGCTCACATTGGACTAATGTGTTGCATATTGCCTGTTATTAATAAATTTTTATTGCTGTTCCCATTCTCCTTCTTCCTCCTCTGTATATTCCAGAATTCTAGTCTTTGTTTTGACACTTATTTCAAATTTATTTTTTCTCTTCGGTTGCTCCTACAACTTTGCTTTTATATATGCACCTGGGATACCTTTAAATAGTATCCATTTTTCTGATAGCTCTCTACCCATAACTTTTGTGCTTTTTTAATTCTTACATTCTAAACTTTTATGTATAACAACCTACTAGACAGCTCCTATTGTTCATAACACAGACAGCATTAAGATGAACATATAACAAATAAGATGCTAACAAATGACAAGCAATAATAATACCCATTCATTAACTCTGACACTTGTGAAAGAAATATCTGAAATGTTTCAGAATCTTGTCCACATCACATTCACATGCAAAGTTTCTTACATAGTCTTATAAAATTTTGTCATTTCCAGAATCTGCGTTTCTATCTCCTTTGGATAAACACAAAATCCTTAGATCTCTTATTAGACAATAGTATCTTTCTTATCCCTCTTTATCATGCTTCCAATGTGATCTTTCTCTAACCAAAATCAAAAGCAAGCAAACAAAAACAAATACATTACTTCGTTCTGGACTAGCTTTCATGGTATCAGAATAGTCCATGCAAGTTTCCAAGGGACAGAAGCAACTAATAGTCCTACTCAGCTATGACACCTATGAATTATATCAGTGACCAGCATGTCCCAATAACTCTAAGGATACAATAGTTTCACGTGTATTTTGGCAGTTACCATTGGCTGTTTAATTGTGTTTAAGGCCTCCTTAACCAGAAGGATATCATGCCTGGTATTGGAAACCTAGCCAATACCTAGTAAATGAAGTGATGGGTCTTGGATAAAAACCTGATACCACAACTTTACTAAACCAGCATAATTCCTAATTGCATTCTAAATATTTATCTTTATACACACAGAAAAGCATAGCTTCCACCTCTCACCAAAGAAGCTTTTCTTTGAAACAGATTGGGATTGTTATCAAAAAACATAAGCAATCAAAATATAGAGAACAAGTGATCATATGGTGCCCAGTCCTAATTGATACATTTACAACACAAATTCTACACCTAAGGCTCAGGGAACAACTGAGGTATAGAGATTGTAAGAGACAGATGAATCTGAAGTCTCCAGTAAGATTGCATACTCTAGAAATGACAAGGAAGTCTCAAAAACATGGCTGCCTAACCCAGATTTGAACAAGGACAACACCAGTGGATGGGTGAACATGGAAGGAAGAAATATCATAGGGCCCTGAACCTAGACAAATAACTACAGGCAGCTAAAAATTTCTAAGACCTGGAGACAGTCATCTTCCCCAGGCAAGACTCCCCTAATTGGTTATCCAATACTAAGTGAAAAGCCCTGAAATCATATACATATCAATAACATTATAGGGATTGAGCGGGTTGTATTTATACATAGTGTGTGTTACATGGTTTTATTTCTGCATATCTGTAACTAAAGAAAAGGGGTTATGATTCTGTCAGATAGCAGTTGAGCAGTGCTTGGGACACTAGAGTTAAAGAATGGAAGTAGGAAATGATATAGTTATATTTTCATTTCAAAATAAAAAAATATAATTGATAAACAAACACATTTGCCAGGTATTTTGATAGCGATAACCATTTCAGAGTCTATGTTATTTTTAAGATATATTCCCACATGGTCTAATCCTTACTTACTCATACTTAGTGATGGCTAAAATGGGTGAGAATATAGCTCCAAATTCATATTCACTTAATTTGGTGTGTGAGTCTCCCCTCTTCCTGATCATCTTCTTGGGGGCGTGTGGTATGCACCTTCATTTTGTCCTGCCTCAGTAGATCTACAAGAACAGAACCAGGCTGGTTGGTACATACAGACTTCAACAATTACCTGCTTTTCTCCTTAATGAACCTATACATTTCCTAGAAACTCTACTTTGGAATTTTAATAATTTTCTTATGCTACTGTTATATAGTACAATTCTCTAGACCACAGCACACAGCAATGAGTTACAGTTACCAGCAGCCCTCATCACCAATGTCCTTAATTCAGTTATCTGTGTTGCTACACTATGATACTGATAGGTTAGTGTATTCCTTAAGGTTTAAACTTAGGATATTTTTAACCTACATTGTAGATATTGACAGATAAGACCATGGTAGTCATGGAGCATATTCCTACAACAGATCCTTCAGTTTCACTGTTTGCTAGTTACAGAGACTACATTGTAAATGTCGTTATCACTGATTTGTTTATGCGTACCTTATATTCCAGCCAAACTCAAGTTACTAAAATTTCTCCAAAGCAGTCTCATCTTTCCCTGGACAGCATGGTTAATGTAGTCATGTGGTTGAAATACCCCCTGGCATCTGGTCCACCCCTTATATATGCAATTTAATGCTTCAGAATGCAATTCAAGGCTCGAATACATTTTTCGAATGAACCTCTTTACTTCCCCATGCCATCAACTTTTAACCCAGTTCCATTTTATCCTTGTTATGCTACATCATTTCCATGCTCATACTTTTAAGTAGATTGCATAGAGATAGTATTGTATCTCAGGAGCAACATTCTTGTCTAATGTAGTATATACTCACCAAATTGTAATAACAACATATGAACAATTTCTAGGCTTTGATTTCTAAACAGTAACCGTGCCATTTTGTTTTGCCTCTGATATACAAGAAAAAGAAGAAGAAACTCGAACCTAAACTGTCAGGAACCATTAGAACCGAAGAGGCAGGGTACACCTTTTCTGTCACTGTTTCTCGTTCTCTGAGTAAGGCAATACAGACGGAAGCAGATGGTTTGGGAAGACATAAAATAAACATGAGTAATGCAAAGCCTGCCATTCAATAACGCTAATCACACCACAGATTTTGGACAGTGGTGTATTCTCCACTTGCTAATAAAACTATGGTGAAACATATGTTCTGGGAGAAGTGAAAATAGATAAGGGAAAGTTAGCGGAATCTCAACTCTGCGGCTTGATTCAAAGCACTTGTTTTCTTGGATGCTTTTCTACAAATGTAGCAAGTGAGCCTGAGAAATTCTCCACTTAAGAAGACCTCCTCCTTGTCTGCAGCCTCCTCTCACTGCCTCTGCAAACAAACCTGTGCTTTCTTCAGAAACCTATCATTTCATTTGCAAAAGTATCTCATAGTCTAATGCCAAGTTTATTTTCGTAGGTCCGTGGTTCTTATTTTGTACAATACTGACAGCTATTCAACACACACTCTTTTGAAGTCATGATGTTTAAGCATTATTTTATGCCTTTCCTAAAGGATAATTTTGACTTGTACAAGTTTTATGCTTTGCATATTTAGAATCTTCAGATACATCAAAAGTATCAGTATTATTTTTTATGCTATGCAGAATGTCATATAATACAATTTACTTGAAATAAAAGCAGCCTGATTTTTTTCTTCTTTATGCCAGGAAACACGTTACCAGGTCAGCTTTGTTGATTCATTGAAAGGCATCACTATATAAATTTCCTCTCTTAATTTTTTTCCCTTGGCCAAGTTTCTACTTCTTAATATAGCCAAAGCATAGGGTCTTAAATGATGCTTTGTTTTTAAAGACTTACATAAGTTGAAGATAATAATATCGTCTCAAGTTAATTAAAATATTGACCTTTTAACTCACAGATTCTTGAATGTTTAAACATTTTTATTATTAAATTTGGTTCATATACAAACAAATAGTTTTGGTCATTTTCATACGTACATATATATCTTTCCTTACGTTTATTTGATTGTAATGAAACTCAGCAATATTTTCAATATCCTAATTAAATTCTTCTGAATTCAGCTATCATAGCTTAGTGTTCTCTATGTAAATGTGTAGACTGCAAAACTTGATGGTATAAGTCAGACCTATGCATTGGGAATACCCCTAATCATTGTGGAATTAAAGAGGTCCTTAGGAAAGTGGCCATAAATCAGTGACTCAGAGGTAAATTAAGTCATGCACAAGTATTAAAAAAAGAGACAGAAAATGGGACTGGAGGGAGATACACTGTAGTGATTGCTCTAAGAAACAGGGACTGCTAGTGTGAGATTGCATCCTCACTCACTATGACTGCAAATAACTACAAACAGAGCAAACCATGCTCAATTGCATACACAACTACGAGTCATAGAATCTAATGTGTTTGCAGAGGACATACAACTTTGGACTTCATGGGCAAGTGACCGGGTCTAGTTTATGTGCTGTTTGAACTCAGTTCCACATATAGTGTCTGGAATCTCGTTTACTACATATGAAAGACTGAGGATACTAATGGATGACTGAACTATGGATATCTCCATTCCTTTGATTGTTGTGTAAGAAGATTTCCTCGCCATTGGCAATATCACTTGGTTCAGAGTTACTGGGAATGTATTCCACAGTAAGGAATGAGGATACTAAGGATAAATAATTAAGTCAAACTCACATTTCAATCACTAACCTTTTCAACACCTACTTATTGAACATCCACTGTAGTGAATAGTAACATAATGAAGAACAAGGGAATGCCATTTATTTCTCAGGAAGATTTCAGTCAACTGAATGTTCTGACACTACATACATGTAGAATAGGAGAAACATCCCAGCTACAAGGTGTAAACAGTACTGTGGTATGGGCAGTGATTACTCTGTCTCTTTGATGAAGGAGTGCTACGTCCTGTGTTTGTGGAAACAGTATTGGATCAGAGCCATACAGTTTGTATATGCATTGGCAATAGCTACCTTAAGCAAGTATACTAAAGTTTAAGATGTGCCTTAGCTTTAACACCTGTGTATGATAAAGTAACTTCACTGTGTACTCTTGACAAATTTGCCAGTCCTTGCTACAAATCAAGTAAAATAGAAAAAAAACAAAACAAAACAAACAAACAAACAAAAAAAAAACAAAAACGATGGGGTGAAAAATAATCTGAAAAGCAGAAAAGATTCAGTCTTGGGAACGACCCTTTAAAATAGCTGATATTTAGCTAAAGTATAAAAGAGGAAATGTCAGCCATATTAAGATGGGAGGAACATCCTTGAAGAGGCATTAGTGTGATCACTACAGTGGTTGAGGGTCATTGGGCATTCTTAAGTCCTCAGGCATGATGAATGTCAACTGCTCAGCATAAGCAGGTAGAGGGAATGGGTGCATGAGCTGGGGTTGGAAATACTAGAAGTTGTGAACTCCAGTAGCTTTCTTTGCATCTGAGAGATACACCTCTGGTGGCAAATTGAAAGGCAACATGCTCATACATTTCACCCTAATCAGTGAAGCCTTTGGATTCTGACTATGTATGAACCCAAATACATTCAGCAAATACACTGGTGACAAAAACAGGATCTTCTCCAAACATGGGGTTAAAGCTAGCATGAAGACTACTTGTGAAGAAATACCAATTAAGTCTACATTTATGCTGATTTTTCAGTGATTCCAAAGAGTTTTTTTTTTAATTATTATTTTGAGTGGCAGAACTAGCAAATGCTAACAGATTCAATGTACCATGTACCACATGAAGCCCAGAGAGTATTTCCAGAAAATGATGATGATTTTCTAAACTAGTCAAAAAGGGGAGGGTTATTTTAGCCCTAATGCACTCCACTATATCAAGTTGTTCACTGGAATTATTTATGTGTGTATAGCAATTTTTAAACTGGGAGCAACAGAGACGCTTAAACCAGTGATAAGTTAAGGACTCTGTAGGTCATTCAAGGACAATGTTAACTAGGGCAAGCAGCAGAGGCTGTGGAAATAAGTCCAGTCTATTTCTCAAATCACAGAGGCTTGGTTGTCACGCAGACCCAGATACAAAGATAAATTTGGCTATTTTAAAACTGAATGAATGGTTTCATTTTCTAACCTTACCTGCAACTTCAGTTTTCATGTCTTGGATTATACATTCTTATTTTGTACAACACTATGTATCTTAGTGATATGCTAAAAATGGAACATATAATAAATATACAATAAACATGCAAATTACTGTCACGGTTATTGCAATTCTTTTAGTCCGGAAAGCCTCAATGACTATTAAAATAAACAATCTTAACAGTTCATTTTCTACTAGCTACAAAACCTCCTTTGCTTCTCTCAGTATTGAAGAATATTTAAGTACTCTGTCATTTAAAATCTATAGGGATATTATATCTGTAGTTCATGAATATCTTTAAATGATTGTTGAGAGTATTTTCCCCAAAAATCCTATCCACAAATTTACTGAATCAAAATTTCTTAGTCAGGTGCTAGAATGTCTCATCTTTTACAAATAATCAGTTAATATTAATGATTTTACAATCTTAGTTAATTATATATCAATAAAAACATGTAAACTAATGTAAAATGGATTCTATTTTGAGAATATATAAATATATAAATGTGGTCATGTTGTATCTTTGAGAACACATTTAAGATAAAGGACACCAGTTATCTGTAATTAAAGATGACATAGGTGAGGTTAGATGATAAAATATATCTGAGCTAGATCTTGCTTGATTCAATGTTAGGGCAAACAGCAAATATCAATACAAATGCAGTTACTTTCATGGAAGTTACCTTGAGGGTTTGCATTTTGGGAAATCAAGCTTCTCTGTCTGCTAAAATATCATAACATTGGAGTCACTGGCACTTCAAAAAAATGAAAAGATGGCATTTATGTGTTTTATTCAAATCTAACTGGAATACAATAGGTAACTAAAGAATGGTCTTTAGTAAGCCTTATATTTGTGTACTTACTGGGTCTTTCTAGACTAGAAATAGAAAAGGGTAAGTGTAGATAATAGGCTCCCATCATTTCCCATATGGCATATGAGATATGCGATAAAATGGTGAGTTCCAACAAATTAAGATTTGTTAAAGCACAGATTGCTGAGATCCATATAGATCATGGGCAACAAGAATACTCCAGATTTGTATTTTATGGAGATAAGCAATCCATTGAAACAGAAGTGATCAGCGGTAATGGAAACAAAGCATTCTTAGGAGACAGCCCAAAGGAAAAAGTAGGAAAGACAGAATAATGGGAATGACCCCTTCAATTAGGTGATGTTTAGCAAAAGATGAAGTATGAAAAGGCAGCCATGTGAAATCGGAGGTACATTTTGAGAAAAACAAAAAGAAACCCTTAATGTAATCATGCCAGTGGCTGGGGTCCTTGGAAGTGCAAAGTCCCAGTGATTGGAATCACTTACTGCTTTCCCTTCACTGTGGCCTCTGTTCATGTGTAAATCCCCTTGGCCACCTGCCATTCAATGGGAGCATTACAACATCAACACCATTTTACAGAGAAAGAAAGACAACTTCAAATATATCTTTTAAATGGCTGAGTCAAGGTCTTAACCAGTGCCATCTGATCTACAAGGATGGTTTATTTTTCTTCCAACTTACAGCTACAACACAAGAAGTAAAGTTGTTTCCCTGGGAGGTCAGATTTCATTATTTGAGTTCATCTTCCACATGCAGCCCACATATAGGAATGTTGTAGATAAACCTAGCTGATTCTTACATTGCTCTCTTCTGCAAATCCCAACCAAGTAAATTCTTCCTCACCTAGAAATCCAACCCATGCAAGGTCCTGCCCACTTGGAACTTTATATTCCTCTATATCTGCCTCTGTCTCTGCCTCTGTGTCTCTGTCTCAGTCTCTCTCTCTCTCACGCACCTTCATTATCTAGTTTCAAATTTAATTTTAATTGCACAAAATAAGGAGACTTCATCATTACATTTCTAAGCATATGTGCAACGTGTTTTGATCATATTTATTTCTCTCTTAATTTTTCCTTTTTCCTTGCATATCACTCTCCTTTCCCACACACATAAGAAGTACTTTTGCTTTAGAAAACATGTTATAAAGCATAATCTTCATTTTATAAGTTCTATACTTTTCCACAGTGTGTGTGTGTGTGGAGAGAGAGAGAGAGAGAGAGAGAGAGAGAGAGAGAGAGAGAGAGAGATCATCTTTAATATTAAAATTAAATTTTAGTTAGGGATTTATCTTCAGAACAGCACAAGCAATGCCAGCACCATCTGTACCTGCAGTCTTTGAATCTTCCCTGTATGCATTATCTTTATATCCCACAGTATCCAACACTATCTCTCCTCTCTATTGTGTCAGAAGGCTATTTCAGGAATGTCAATAGCAAATACTGAATGCAACAGATCTTCCTCTCTGAGAACTGGAATTACCTCCAATCAAATGCAGTCATATGTCTGTCCTCCTGAGTTCTGTGACTGCTGTAGCCATCCAGACTTATTAGTATTAAGAAGAGGGAAGAGCTCTTTGCGCCATCCCACATGTAAGGTTTGTTTAAAGACAGACAAGAACCTACAGACATCTCTCAGTCACATTCTGCTAATGATGGTGCACCTGATACAGCATCTGCTAGAAAATGGAAGAAAGATTATTTTAAGAAAATCCATCGAAGAGGCAGGAAAAATAAATAATGTCAGAAATCTGCTTAGGGTACAATAGTCACATCAGAGGCTTTATCAGTGATTTGTTAATGAATAATTACCATGATTTGATAAGAAAAAACAACCAACAAAGGAGCAGCAGAATGTATTTTCTTTGTCAATACCTGAATGGCACCCATTAGGGGGGACCCTTGTAGGGACCCTTACTTTCTTGAGAAAGTACCATGGTATTATGCTTAGGGTTTGACACAGTTGGCAGAATATCCCTTGAAACTGTTTTGCCTTTCAGCTGCAAAAGTTCTTCTAACAAACTGGATGTTAGAAGAAATTCCCAGGCACCCCTGGCTATGTCTATAGCTCATTATCTACTCATTACAGGGAACCTGAAGGGGACTAGGGAAAGGCATTCAGAGGATGCATTCATGTTTTATTGATTGCCAACTGAGCTCAGGCTTGTGAATTCTCACACTTTGGGATATTTTGTTAGGAAAATAAGCACAGTCAGACCTGTTTACATGCCCTCTTCCTTCTGGTGCAATTGATTCTGGCACAGAACAAAATTGAGCATCTTCCTCAATTAGGTTCTCATGAGCCACCTCCACACACAAGCTAAGGCGAGGCTTTCAATAAGCCCGTTGCTTATTGTCTCAGAGGACAGGAAACACATCTTGCTAATTCAATGTCTCTTTGGATGAATGAGAAGACTGAGGGCCAGAGAAGTTAATTGGCTTGTCCATCGTCCCATAGCCAGTGGCAGAGCTTAACATGGAACTGAAGTGCCTGATGTCTTCCTTGTTATTTTATGATTGTTCTAACAATCCTGTATGCATTCCCTTCCCATTTCTGATATAAAATAATAGTATTTTAGTTTTAACCTCTCTCCTATAAATAAACACATAGTCTGGAGAATGTCCAGGTATCTTCTAATAACTGAGTATATGTAGATCTCTGAATATATTAAGAAATAGTATGTTGGAAAATGAGAATGCTGAGACTCTGTCAGAAAAGAGCCAAGGAGAGAAGTTGGGTTCATTCTGACAAGGAGTCACCTGATTGAAGCAGATGAGCTGTCTTTAAGCAGTAGGAATCCATCGAGGTTCAGAGGCAGATACAAACAGAGCCAAGGAGAAAATGATTACCATGATTGAATCTAGAGTCAGAAAGGATGAGAACTGTTAACTTTTGGTTAAATACTAAATTTTTTAATCTCAATTTCAGTGCTTATAAAATGGATATAATATATATAATAACTTAGAAGATATTTGTGGAAATATATCATTATAAAGGGACATACATTTGAAGATGGTTATAATTTAATCATTCCCCAAGTATAAATAATATTATTATCTCAATGTAAACTATTGAGCTTATACCATTGTACTATTTGAGCAAAAGAAATTCTGAGATAATGAAGAGAAATCTTTGAATTATAACAAAGTACTTAGTGACATTTTTATTTTATTTTAATTAAAAAAATTAATATGCTTTGATCATATTCTTCTCCTCCCTTTTCCCTGATCCTACCCATTCTTACCAGCACAACTTCATGGTCTATCTTTTACAAAATAAAAAGCCAAAGCCAAACCCAAATCAAACAAAGCAACAAGAAAGCACAACCTTCCCGATCCCTCACACACACACAAAAAGAATCCATTTTGTGTCAGTCAGCTAATACTTTACTAAAACTGGCTAAAGAATATGTGATCTGCCCTGGTATGTTAGCTGCAAAATATTTAAGTGTCTTTAGCAGTCACACAATAACTTCTCAAAAATGGTAATTTCTGGATTATTTCTTGAGTGAATAAGACAAAGAAGGATGAAAACAGAGGAGAAGAAAAAAAAAGGAACAAAAGTAAAGGGGTAGATGAGACGAATTAAGGAAATACTTTCCCAGAGCAATTCCTCCCTTTCAAAGGAAAAAAATAACCAGGGTTCCGTCTCTGGCATAATCAACATCAAAAAGTGATGTGGAATTGTGTAGCCAATTGACAGCTATAAAAGTCAGACTACTGCGCTCAAGAATCATTATTCAAACAAAACTTCTGGTTGATCTCTAGGCAACAGGAATCTACTTAGTGTCCATTTGTATTTCATTTACATTGTGTTCTCTCTAAAGTGTGGTATTCCCCAATGAAACAATGAGATTATGCTGTGGAAAAATATTTCTTTAAATACCACAAGTTAACCTTTTCCATGTGTGCAAACCTGTATTACATGTGTGATTTATTGATGCATCAAAAATGATCATAAGGATTTAAAACATCAAAGATAGCAGACTGGATGACACTTAAGAGATGACAGGAAGTTTTATGTTTGTGGAAAAAAATGGAAAAGCCAAATGCACATAGAACTTCACGTCTATACATGTGGACACCAATTCCAAGGAAAGCACTTTCCAGTCCAAAACTTACAAAGTATTCTGTTATATTTTTATGAAATCTCAGCTCATCAGAGAGATTGAAATATGACCAACACACCATCCTTAAAACAAGATAAATAAGCAGCAGTGATGAGACTCACATGTGCTCATTTGCTTAGAATTTGTGTCCATTTCTAATTTATTAAATATTTTAGTGTTTATTAGTTTTCATCGTGTACTAGGCAAGCAGTTCCCAACTAAGGATGGTTATCAGCTGAGATCATTTGACAATATCTGGAAACATTTTGAGTCATTAAATCTGGACTAAGTAGTTAGAAGCTGAAGATGCTCATATATGTCCTGCAACATACAGGCTGAATCTACTTGCATCATAAAACAAAAAAAATAATATCTGGCTCCAAACCTACAAAACTTTCCAGAACAGAATACCTACGTTAAGAGCTGTGTTATTCTTCAGGAAACATGGCAGCAACAGTAAGTACAGCAGACACAAATTTTGCTGCATATATTATATGTCACGCCTGGGAAGTACATGGACCATGCAATAAAGAATGGATTTTGTAAATATCAGACTCTAAGAAACTAATTTGCAAATGGCTCAGATATGTTTCATGTTGCCAATCAGTGGTGAATCTGTGCAAGCATGTTATAGATCAAGCCATTCATAAGTATATTTAGACTCTGCCTGTTTCTGGGAGGGAAGATCTAATCCATCCCTTTAAACGTTCTAATCCATTATTAACTCATAAATATAGCTGTAGATCTGGTCTCAATATTCCATGAACATTTCAAACCAGAAATTAAAATTTAAAATTAAAATAAAACACAATTTTAAATTCCATATACATTATTCCTCTGTTATATATCCCTATTTTTAAGTGATTGACTTTGCAAGCATTATTTAGAATTTAGGGTATATATTTTATTGAAGGTCAAGAGGGAAAGATTGAGTTGCATTTCACAATTGTAAATAAATATGGTTGATTATTTATGTGAGAAAAATATTTGCATACTATCAAATATGTAATGTCTTACTTTGAGAAAAGAACCACAAATATGGAAATATAGAAATACACCTAGATAAAAAGTAGATAGTATTTAAACATTTGGAAATTTATTTTTAAATTACTCTAATAACATATTTATTTTGTATTGTGTATGTGTACATGTACATGGCTAGTTGTGATCATGTATGTAGATATGCACGTGATAGAAGCTTGAGGTCAACACAGAACACTGAGTGTTCTTCAATCACTGAACGCCTTAAATTCTGAGGAAGGGTCTGTCCTTGGAGTAAACCACCTAGGTATACTGGCTGGGTAGGGAGTACCTCTTCTCTTGGCCTTCCTAGAGCTGGAGTTATAATTGTATGATACCACATTCACCTTTATACATGGGTGATCACATCTTCATGCATACCAAGCTCTTTATCAACTGAGCCATCTCCACAGTCCCTGAACACATGTTTTAAGGGCTTGAAATTACTGAGACTGCTTTTATATGCATTACTGTTCTAATACCGTGGGGAATTATATATTTTTTCAATTATTCTGTCAATTCAAAATTAATAAAAAATATAGTGAACAATAGTGTTCCCCTAAGTGCCTTTTTGAAAGACATGGGGTTTTTAATGCTGTGGCATCTGTGCTCCTGAAAGCATTGGGGACAGAAAGAGTACACATATCATTCAAATAGAGAACACAATATTTCAGAAAAGGCTATGCACTGTATACATTGGTTGACAGACATGACAAAATGGGAAGAGATGAAACAAGACACTTCATGTAAAATGAATAATAACAACCTTGCAATCTATTTTTATCTTTATAGCATAGTAATGTAGAAATAGTAGATAATCTTTAGATACTTCAAATTTATTAAAGGGGTCTTGAATTAACAACATTAGAATTTGAAGTTATATTAAAATATGTAAGATATAATTTGGAAAGGAAGTTTCTATAATTCTAAGTCAGAGAAAAAATGCATAGATAAAATTATTATCTGGAAACATAGGTATGAGAATTCAAAATCCAAGACTAAAGTTAGTATAGCCCTATCTATATTCACCAGATGAGGATATTGATTAGGGTTCAAACAGCAGTTTATTCTTTGGTTAATTAAATCACTGGTTCAGGTTGTTAGTCCTGGAACCCTGGAGCATTTCAGCCTCTTTACAATCTAGTCTTCAGTCTAGAAATAGAAGGCTTCAGCCTCCAAACAATCTAGTACACTTAAACCTCCATACAATCTAATCAATCTCCTACAAGACTTACTACTGACGGAGCTAGCTCCTTCTGAACTCTGACTCTTCTGGTTCAATTCACTTGCTATTCTGGCTCAAACTCTTCTCCAAGATGTCTGGTTCAAACTGATCTTCTGAAGCAGCATAATGTTTCTGACTGAACTCATCTAACTCTGGCAAAATATGGCTAACTCTCTGACTGCCTCAGAGTGAACTGCTCTGCTTGGCTTCAAACTGGCTCACTCTTCCTGTCTGACTTCCTATCTGACTTCTTCTACCAAGCTGCCTCTGTGTCTCCATATCTCTCCCCTAGCCTACCTGCTTCTGTAACTCACTGTTCCATACTGTCTCAGTCAGTCTCTCTGCCTTATTCTCAGTTAAATTGATTCAATGTCTCTGTGTCTTGTCCCCTTACTGCCTGCTCCATACTGCTCACCTACCTTGCCTTCAAACTGATCCTGCTCTGAGCTGAGAGCCCACCTTTCTATTCTGAGATTAGGGCATGTAAGATACTAGGGAGCCTGTTTTGTGTCTGGATTCGGGCAGTGAGACATAACATCAGGGCGAACTCTGTCACACTGCATCTCAGTCTAGTATGGGCCAGGTCAAAGTACACAATCAGAGCAGCCTTCTGCCTCCAAAGACCATAGTGAAGCCTGCCATCCATGCTTCTGTCACACAAGCTTGACTTCACATTTTTTTTGCCTTTTTGCTTTCATTTTTGAGGACACAGGGGTGGGAGGTTGGAACAGGGAGGAATGAGAAAATGGTGTTTTGGAGAAACATTGTATGAAACTCAAATTATTAATAAAAATATATATTTTGAGACAATATATTTTTCTTTTATTTTTTCCTCCATTATCTCCCATATACAGTGCCTTCCACCACTCTCCTTCAAATTGATGACTTTTTTCACTAATTGTTATTGTATGCATATATGTTTATATGCATATAGATATGTACACACAATCATATATATATATATACACACATATGTTTCTTCTCTTGGTGTTGCATGTACTTTGTTCAGTAAATTTAAATCTACATACAGGAACATTATATTACAGAGTAGGTTATATTTAGGAATATATATATGTGTGTGTGTATGTGTGTGTGTACGTGCATGTGTGAACATATCTATATACACATTAACATATATGCAAGCAATAACAACTAGTGAAAAAAGTTCTAGCCAGAAGAAACCAGGGATAAAAATATGAAGCATATTCAGATTTAAAAGGAACAGGTTAAACTAATGCTTTGTGTAGATTACATAATTAGACATATAAAGAAATATCTAAGGAATTTACAAACACACACAAACACACATGTGATAGGAGCACTGTTAAAGATGATAAACTCATTGAAATACTATAATACATGGTAAATTAAAAAAAAAATACTTCTGTAGTTTGTCAACATACTACCCCAAATGGTAGTAAGGCAGAATTCTTAGCTAGTAGCATTAAAAATAACAAGAAATTAAATATAACAAAAGAGACAATTTTTAAATTAGGAAACCACATGAAAATTTTTAAAGAATTGTAACAGTGTGCTAACAATGTTTTACCCTCAATTTAGGGAAAGAGAAAGGAAGGATAGAAAGAAATCTTCACCACTTTTACAAGCGGTCTTGATATAGAATGAGAGAAAGTTAAAAATCTTCACAGCCTCTTTTAGGCTGTCCTAAGCTTGAAGAGGACAAGCTGACAGTGAGTCAGACTAGCGTCTCAGCTCATGGTCTGTAAACTCAATCTCTCCAACCTTTGTTCTTTTAAGAATTAACACACTAAGGACAAAAGTCCAACCAATGAACCACCAACTAACACCTACCCTGACTATCAGGGCTTCAGACATTTTATAACCTAAACCAAAAGTTCCCATAAACCCATATGGCACACAATCCCCCAAACAAGCTACAGGCGTCAGAATGATTGCATCTAACCAAATTATAGCCAGCTGCATCAAGCATTTCACTCCACCTCATAAACAACTGTGCCACAGCTGGGGTGGGAACACAAAGCTAATCCAAAGGCCATTTTATATTTTTAAAGAAACAAAAAAAAAAAAACTTCTTCCAAGTGTTCACTACAAAGAAACTAATATTTCGATGAATGGGAAGGTAGCCCATATTTGTAAATTAAGAGATATTACTGTTGGATAGAAATTTGAAAGCTAAGGTGTGCTGTCTGAAAAATCTCTATAAATCATGACCTGGCTATTTTGCAGAATTAACAAACTGATCCTAAAATTAATAAGGCCACGTAATCATACAGAGTAGTCAAATTAATCTTGTTTGATCATTTTCAAATTTCCAGATACTCTACAAACATAAACTAAAAGACTCCTGAGGAGCACATTGCAAAAATATGTGGAATTCAATAGGATAAAATTGATACTAGAAAGTAATCCTTACATGGAATTGGTTAATTAGAAGTTACAAAATTACTTAACCGGGGTCATCATGCTGAAACAATTAGATGATCTCACGTAAACAAGTTAGACATTTTTTACTATATACTAAATTAACACTCAATTTAAAACCTGCATCTACAAGTCTCTTAGAAGAAAATACAGAAGTGAATCTCTTTGACTCTGAATTAAGTAAGTAAGTCTTCTTTCATATGATAGATATGATGTATGAGCAATGAAAGATAAGCAGAGTGTTGATAAGATGGTGTAATGGAAAATGGCACCCGTGGCTTTCTTGCTGACATGAGTTTGATATCTGGCATACACATGGCAGAAGGGGAGAACTGATTTCCACAATTTGTCCTTCTGACATCCACATGTGCACCATTGCATATCCAAGAGTGCACTTACACATAGGGATAAAATAATTACATTTAATTTAAAAAACAAATAAATTACCTTCATTAAAATAAATTTGTTTCAAGGAATATCATCTGGAAAGCAGAAGCCAATTCAGTGTGTAGGGAAACCCTTTTTAATTTATATAAGCGATGATTGTGAATTTATAACTGGTTCTTTTATAACTCAATGAAACATATAACTGAACAATGTCTGAAAAATATAAATAGAGATTCCTTCTAATTCATGCCACTGACCAAAGAACATGGGAAACTAATTCCCACTTTCTGAAAGCACTGGCCATCAGAAAAATGCAAATCAAAATTACAAGGACATTCAACATCACAGAAGTTCCAATGACCAGAGCTAAAAAGAAAAATACAGTAATTGTTGGCAATGATGTGGAGAAATTGTGCTTCTCAGATAGGACTCTATTCACATAAAATGCTATAGCTGTTTTGGAAACCCATCTGGCAGATTTTCAATTTTATCTACAGATTTTCCATATGCTGCAGCAATTCCTCTCATGTGTATGTACACCAATAGAAATGGAAGTGTTTGCTGAAACAGAACATACACATACAGATATTTATAACAACACTCTTGTGTGTCCTACAGAAGAAACTGCCCAAGTGCCCTTCATATGACAAATGCATAAACTAAATATTTTTTATTTAGTACATCCATATAACAAAGTATTGTTTGATAAAAAGGTGACAATGTAGGAATGGAGAGAGGGCTTAGCAGATAAGAAATTACTGCTTTGGCACAGGTCTTAGGTTCAGTTCCCAGCACCAATATGACAGCTCAAAACTGTTTATGACCTCAGTTCCAGGGCATCTGAATTTTGCTTCTGGACTCTGATGGAATCAGTCTGCCTCTGCATTCCCAGTGCTCAGATTAAAGGAGTGTGACACTACCTCCAGGATTAGGCAGGTAGTTTGAATGCCATCTTTTATATAGATTAAAATTGAAGCTTTTAATGTCTACTTTTTAAAGCTTAAATTACTTTTAACTATGATATGCATAAAAAAAGACAAGTTGTACCAACCACAAAACTACCAGAAACATAAAATCTGAAGGCAGACAGATGATGCGATGGCATTAACTTAATGGCATTAATGAAATAATTCTAATTAAGCAATAATGGTTGTTTGTAGAATCTATAGAAAATGACATCAATGAAAAGCCTTCCAATATTCCAAGTGATTTTAATCTAAATTTAAAATTACCTTTAACATCTCAGGAAGGTATTTCAAGGCAATTTGAGGTTATAAAGATAGAATTCAAATGAATTTAGAAATAAAATTTTGATACACAATCTCTGGATTCTATATATGTGATAACATAATTAGCTCTAACGATCATCTGAATTATGAAGACATTGCTTTTGATTATTCTCTTCTTGCTAAGTGACCAGGGACACAGTAGAAATGTTACCTCTGTACTCTGCAAATGTCTCCATTGGGAAAGCTCTTGATTTGTGTGTGTGTCCATTTTATCAGTGTGTGTGATATTTAAAATTGCGTAAGTGTCCGAATGTGAAATTAGGTAATCTCAATAACAATCTCTCAAGGATTTATCACCCACATGCAATCTCATCCCAGAACCCATGTCTCCTGCAAATGTGGCTTTATCACACTTGAGACATCTGATACCTCTTTAGAATATTTCTTGATTTTCTTTGCAGTCCAACTCTCTGGCATGATTTATAGCTGGACAGTTTTATCCTATATACAAATTTTATTACTTACTTCCAAATGTGCACCTCTTACATTTCAGGCATTGATAACAAATTAAAATAGTAAAGACAAAGAAACCAAATGGGTTAAGGGGGGAAAAGTTTGCTGCATGCATGCACTCTCACTTAGGAGTCCCAGGTGCTTCTGATGAACAGGAACATCCAGGAACATCCAGTATTTATGACAAAAGTATGAGGAAATATTCTTTCAAATGTACACATTTTCAAATTAATTTTACTATTTTCATTTTTTAGATCATAATTAGAACTTCAGTCCCCCGCCTCCATTTGTATTATGTCACTAATTGCTTTAGGATTTAGTTGCATTCATCTGTGAACATTGTTAACCTGGAAAGAAGCCTCCTCCCCCCCCCCACACACACATAAAAAAGGATTATGCATGGGCTCGTTGGTATGGCTGTAAATTTACATTAATGTTGCCTATGTCTTTTCAAGTGTGTAATAAAGGGGTCCTCAGTACACATTTCATGTGAGTGTATGTTAGAGAATACATTCTGTAATGTAATATATATTAAAGAACGTGAATTTTGAATATACTTTTGTACATTTTGAACTATCTTGTATCTCACAATGTAATTATTTAGACATTATTTTCAACAATAAGTCATTATATCTATCTATCTATCTATCTATCTATCTATCTATCTATCTATCTATCTATCCCTACCCAATTCAAACTATCACTTCAATCTTCTGTGAAGAGCATCTCTCAGAAACAACAATATTCCAGGGTGAGACTATTTGTTGACTGCATTTATATACAAAGACTAAGATCTTTAAATGAAGGAACAAGTGTTTTATTTCTCTATAGGTAATGTGATTTTTTTCCATGAAATACATATGATAGGGTTGGATTCCATTAATATTATGTACATGATGGTATCATAGACCTAGAACTCCTGTGGATTCAGGTATTACAAGAATTTCCAAAACTTACTGAAAGTTTTGAAATTTCCAAAACCACATATATAGGTATGTATATGAACTTTTGTTTTCAAGCATTGACAGGAGTTTTATGTTTATGATAAACTGTGACTCCTCCACACTCTTTGTAGGTAAGTAAGAACCTTGCTTGGATTGATTGGTAGCTAGATTTCAGAAAATTATGTTTCTTTCTTTCTCTTTTTATTCTTTATTTTTTCTGAGACAGAGATTCTCTGTTGTTGCTCTTGCTGTCCTGGAACTCACTCTCTAGACCAGGCTGGCCTTGAACTCACAGAGAGCCACCTGCCTCTCCCTTCTGAGTGCTTGTATTAAAGGTATGCACCACCACAGCCCAGCTTATTTCCTAACAAATAATGAGTTACCAGAGTCCAACCCACATCTCATAAATAGTTGATCATATTCCAATTATTTCCATCACGCAAAATAAACTTTCCTATGCTTATTCATGATGTATCTTATTCACAGTTTCTGAATACTCCCCTCCTTCGGTGTCAGGAGAACTGAAATTTGTTCCAGCCTATGGAATCCAGCAAAGGGAATGGGATGTGGTGTCCCTAGCTTGTTTTAACTTTGTAGAGAAAACCAAGGCACTGTTTAAGTATTTAACAATGTCTGGCAGGCTTATAGGGTAATCTCCACTTGAATCTCTCTCCTGATGGTACTTATTGGTTAAACTGCCAGATTTTGAGCTGCTTCTAGAGAGAACTTTGCTGCAGAAGATTGCAGCAGACCTTGCAGATCTGAACATGACCTTCAAGAAGCAGCCAGCAAACATCAAGTTTTATCAGCCCTATCCTCATAAGAACATTGATTTCTATACACAGCCTAAGGGAGTGTGGAACTGTAGTCTTTCCCAGTTGAGCTCAACATCATATTGTATCCACAGAGGGTAGCCAGAAAGTCTCTTTCTAGATGATTGAACCCACATCAATTCTGAACTAACCAATGTATGTTATTTGAGTCTAAGTGTGTATTTAATTGTTTATTTTATTACACATAAATGTATTTTTCCAAGTCAGATGAATGTATAGACAGAGACTTCCATAGGTGAAGTACATAGGTTCCATAATATGGATGACAAGGCATAGAGTAAGATCATATATATATATATATATATATATATATATATATATATCTTAGAAATACAACTACTGTATAAAAAATATTACATGGAT
This sequence comes from Cricetomys ansorgei, assembly GCA_026225945.1. Classification (NCBI taxonomy): domain Eukaryota; kingdom Metazoa; phylum Chordata; class Mammalia; order Rodentia; family Nesomyidae; genus Cricetomys; species Cricetomys ansorgei. Next base: position 29,829,497 of record JAMJFZ010003163.1, read on the forward strand.
ATTAAAACATTACTTTAAGAGAAAGCTGGATCTTAAACCAATTTCCATACTAACCTTTCTGTTTATGTGTGCACATACCTGTGTATGTGATCCAAGAATATATCTGTCATGTTTACATATCCTAGAATAGGTAAACTAGAGACTTAGACAGTTTATTGATAACCTTTCCAAGGATGCATCATTCTTTATTCTTTGGTATTTATGATCTCTGAGAATGTGTAGATGTGACAGGGATTATTCCCACTTCGCAGATGAAGCAGCATTTATGTAAGAGGAGCCAGCTTAAAGACAGATATAATTCACACAGGAAAAAAGCCAGTTGTAACAGTGGGGCCATGAATCCACTGAATATCCCTGCATGGAATGGTTTGATTCCCATTTTATTGGTGATTACACAGTTTAAGTAATTTATCAAGTATTTCTTATGATGCACCAGCAACAGTAGTTGTGGTGGGTAATTTTATGTGTCAGTTTGACTGGGCCATTGAGTACCCAAACATTTAGCTTACAAATACTCTCCATGTATTTGCATGATTCATACACATCAGTGCTTGGGTTTTTAATTAGTCTAAATTAATAAAGATGTATATAAACATGACTGAATATGTGTACATACAAACATGTACATTGAATATTTGTCTATAGGTAAAGAATATTCTTTGATCCCAAATATTATCATAAAAATGATCAGACCATGATTCTCCTCACAGAAGCAGTAGATGATAAGCAAAACACTTCCTTTGACATCAAGAGACCAGGATTTGTTTTCTCAATCAGTTATTCACATGCATAGACATAAATTTTACTACTAAATTTATTTGAACTCTATCATTGCTTAAAATTGCTTTCAGATATTTATGTCCTTCCTGTGCTGTTGAATGTGGATTATAAACATAGCTAAAAGTCATTTGGAATATTGGGAACTTCCTCAATGGTATTATTTTCTGTAAATCTCAGAGATTATAAGAATTGATAACTCTGGAAATAAATGACTCCCATTATTTAATTACAGACTCCCATTTTAGTTTATCTTTTCCATTAAGTTAAAACTTGCAAGTATTTCTTATCAGTTTCATGTCTTCCTCTATGTACCTTCTAAGTCACATATCATATTAGCTTTTTATTTGTCACATTAAATTGTTTTGGATCCTTTATTCCTCTTTGTGTTTCCTTTTCTCATGTCTTAATACTGAAATTCAAAAGAACTATGAATTATTACATTGGTTACTGAAGGAGCACTATAGACAGAACACTGATCACCACCCTCAATTATTTGTCCAACTCAAGAGCCCCACAGCAAACAGCCCCCAACACTTCTGGAGCATGAGTGACAGGGATTATTCCTTTGGGATTTTAAATGGCACTGGTATGGTATGATTTTAGCAAGATGTGTTCAATGTAGACTAGCAAACCTCAGTTTTTCTCAGCTATTTCTAAAGCAGTTCATTTGTCCTTACTCATCGTGATCATTTGAATTACCTCTGTGCTTTCCTAACATGTTTAATATCTTAAATAACAATTATATTGGTCACATCCTTCAAAATTAGAAATTATCAATGGTTCACATTTAATGTTGACAGCAAAGTAATTATGTGAAATTAATATAGCTATAAAGCAGATGTAAAATGTAAAGGAGATGACCTTTTAGGCTGTATGACCTCAGACAAGCTAACTTTCCTATCTTGTGCAGTTTACTTATCTAAAAATATGAATGATTATGTTCTCTCTTGGAATTTCTGTACCAATTAAATTAATAGAAGGCACAATGATTGTAGTATGGAAAGAGTCAGTTGCTAAGTCTTAAGTAATGTTACATTGACTCGCAGCTATCAGCAGACATGTGAATTCCTTGAAACAGAAATACTATTTTAATCTTCAAATCTGGATTTATACACAGAAAGCACAGTTACGTATTCAGTGGCAGATTGTCTCAGTGATGCTTTGCATAGTGACAGAGAATTCAAATTTATCCTCAGTAAGACTGAATTCCATTGGAATACTGAACTAGCAAATGGCAGATCATTTCATTCACATCCCAGTGAATTATTTTATGCTTAATGCAATATGATCATTTATTTTTGCTTTTGCATAAGGTTATTATTTGTTCAGGAACCAGAGTTTCAAAGGCAATGCTCTGTAGGTGAACGAAGCTTGGGTGGCCTTTCAGGGAAGTCCCAGGTTTTTTGTACATATTCTTGAATGCTCTGCAGCTCATTACTTCCCAGTATATAATAATAAAAAAAATTCCAAGTGCTTATGATATGGAAGACAAGTCAGTCAGAAAAAGATAGATAAGAATCTGTGGTCTCTATGTGGCTATAGTAGCACCTGGGCTTCTTATAAAGTGGCATGCAGTGTGGAGAAGAAAGAAATATCTGTCTAATCTGATAGGAGACCCTGTCCTTTAAATCCACAGAGTCTCTTATTAGAATATTAAAATAGGTGTTTCATTGACAGACTCCACATGATTTCTGAAAAATATATACCAATAAAAGAGTGTAGGAGCTAGAGAAATGGCTCATTGTTTAAGGACATATATTGTTTTTGCAGAGGCCCTGAGCTCACTCCTAAGAATCCACAGAGGGGCCTCAGAATTTTTTGTAACTGTAGATCCAGGATATCCAAAACCTCTGGCATCTGTGGATGCCTGCATTCACATGCACACACACACACACACACACACACACACACACACACACACACACACACCACATAATAACAAATTAAGTAACAAATTTTTTAAATTTGTTGTTAAAATTTTTAAATTAAGTAACAAATATTTTATTGAGTTTGATTTTTGTTCTTGGTTTCATTACATTTGCATGGGTGGATACCATGCACTTACTATTAATCATTCTCCAATTCCATCTCCTACCACATCTCCAATGAGGTTTTCCCTCTTTCTGAACAGGCTTCATTTGCTTCTAAGCATTTTTAAAGCGTCAATCAATTCTGCATGTGGAAGAGAGAATGTAATATTTGTCTTTATGAATCTTCATTATTTTGTAGATATGGTTTTCCTTGGACCTACCTGCTTTCCTGCAAATATCATAATTTCATTCTTCTTAATGGCTGGCTAATAATTATATATTCATGCCATATTTTCCTTTATTAATTTCCTGGTGAATACCTAGGCTGACTTCATGATTTAACTTGTGAATAGCACTGCAATACTTCAATAATTCTGAGTCTGCTATATGATGACTCAGTACCTTCTGGCACATAATATCCCTTTAGGATTTAGTTTTATAAAACTGAACTGCTAGTTACTCTAGGATGGGTTGGGTCTCACATGGTTAGAAGAGTTAGTTAGTTAGCTGGGAACTGAAGGCTCTTCAAGTCTGGTTGCTATGCAAGGCGATATGCTAAAGTAGAACTTAATGTAAATCATGATGTTTAGGGTTAATTTAGTCTTGTAAGTAGACTCTGTGAGCTCACATTAATAATCCTGTTTATTCAGTATTATTAAATATTGCTGATTCTGGATATAAAATCCAGAATAGGGGATTTCTTTAGCAAATCACTCCCTACAAGCCTGAGGGGTATCGGTGTTGAATCAGGGAAGAGGACAGTTTATTCTTTTGTCTATCTAAATCACTGGTTCTTGCTGGAAGTCCTGGAGCACTAGAGAATATTGTCTTCTTCACAATCTAGTTTTAATCCTTGAACTGGAAGGCTTTAGCCTTTGTCCAATCTAGAACATTTAACCTGCTAGCCTGGACCTACAAGGCTTCAGCCTTAGCCTTCAGAAACCTATTGCTGACTGAGACACCCTGACTAGCTCCTTCTGAACTCTGAACATCTGGTAAAACCTACTCTCTATTCTGGGCTTCTTCTGCTGAGCTCTGTGTCTCCGTGTCTCTCACTGCTCCATTCTGACTCTGTAACTGACTCTGTGGTAACTCACTCATCCTCAGCTTCTGTACCTGACTTTTGTAATGGACTGTAACTAACTCTGTAATTGCTTCTCAACTGAATCTTCTGCCTGCTTCAACTGACTCTTCAGCTTGCTTCTCAATTGACTTTCCACCCTGTTTCTCAACTGACTGTTCTTACTGACTCTTATGTCTGCTTCTGTTAACTGACCAACTCTAACTCCTATGTAACTCTATTTAACTGAGCTGAGAGCCAGCTTTTTCTTGAGAGAGTTGGGCATGTCCTTTCTCTGCTAACTCTTCCTCTGATTAGTTACTTTGTCTGCCATTCTCTCTGACTCATCTCAGATGTTACTTCCTATAAGACATTGTCTCCTGAGTTCTGCTTCCTGTGTCTGCTTCCACTGTTTTTTTTTTTTTTAAATTTGTTTGTTTGTTTGTTTAGGAATTAAAGGCATGGACCACCACTGCAATTGAATACTGGGATTAAAGGTGTTGCTACCACTGCTTTCTGAATATTGCATTAAAGGTGTGTCTACATTCCATCCAGACCACAGAAGCCTCTAAACGTAACCCCTGGAATGTAGACCTTAGCTTTTACACAGGACTATTCCTCTACACAGGGATCTATGTGAACGAGGAGGCAGATTTGCTGTAAGAACCAAATGTGGTGAATAATTCCAATTAAACAGCTTGTTCCAGACCCAATAGAGCTAATACACATGTGAACACACAGAGAGAGTCATAGCATTCATAGGACCTGCACAAGTTCAAATTAAATCCCAGGACAGAAAGCTGAATGTGGTTACAATGTCTTCCCCTAACTAACAAGCTATGTTACCCGCTGGGAAAGAGAAAATCAGTTTTCTCCAATGAAATGACACTTGGCATATCAACCACATTCCAGGGCAGGCCCCATGCCCAGGGTTAGCCAATACAAAATTGACTATGAATTTTGTGTGTGTGTGCACTTTTGCTTTTGTTTGTTTAGTTTATTTTTTTCTTCTTTTCCTAATTGGCTTTTGTTTGTTTTGACTTTGGTTTATTTGAGGGGTTTTTATGGGCTTTTGAGAGAGTGCACAATCAAGAGAGGCACAGAGAAAAACATAGAGAGAGACACATATACACAGAGACACAGAGGAAAAAAAAGAGAGGGAGATCTTTAATTTGGGTGGGTAGAGAGAAGGGAAAGAACTGGCAGGAGTTTAGAGGAAGGCCAAGAATATTTTCAAAATGTAACAAAGTAGAGAAATCAAAACTCAAATAGTTTACCTGTTTTCTGTAAAGTCACACAGAGCCATAAGTTGTTTTCTAATCCTGGTGGGTCAGCAGGTAAGAGTATATTTTATTACCTTTTCTTCTAGTGTACTATGTGCTTACAGAATCACACTGCATGGTGGAGCAATGTTAACTGCAGGTTTAAAAAAAAAAAAACAGTCTTCCTATTTAATAACACAATGGTCTCAGGCAATTAATCTTAACTTCTCCGAGCCTCTCTCCCATCATCAGGAAGATAGAAACAAGAGAGAAGTGCAGTTTAATTGTATCGTTATTTTCCAGATTATCTGACTACCTGATTAGAACATACTGGAAAGATTATCAGAAGCAAGGATCCTTATGATTCTCTACTTGCCACTACTACTATTCCCTGATGCTATTCAGTGAGTTTAAGGAAAAGTAAGAGTAGAGCCAGTACTACTTGACAGAGACAAGTGCCATTCACATTAAGTAAACAGTTTAAGGGAAGCAAATATCACATCTTTAGCTGCTGAATTAATAGTGTTGCTATTTATGGCACTAGCAAAAGACAGAGTGAAGCCGAGGCTACAGGCATGTTTTCTCAATGCTGTCTATTCATTAAAATCACCTAGGAGCTTTTAAAAATATGCATGCACAAATCTAATTTGAGACCAATTAAAAAATAATCTTTGCATGTGGAAGGAATCCTATGCCAGCTTAGTTTATTATATGGAGAGTCAAATTAAATATATGAAAACATTTGAATTCCTGGCAGATTCCTATGGGTAGGTGAGTGGGGGTTGAAAACTCCATAACCAGATATTGGCTCTAGCAGTTATATACAACTCATGAGCACACACCCACACAGGACAACTTTTCCCCTTTATCTGATGACTTCTCTTGTCTCTCCTTTAGATCATAAGAAAAAGGCTTTGGGTTTTACTCAGTCCCCAGTGTTAACCTAAACAGGTGGTCTATTTGTTGTTGCATGGTGAAATCGTCATCTATCACTGGAAGCCACCCGGATCCCATGTAGAAAGAGAGCAGTCCCCCAATCGCCGGAAGTCTCTCTTAACATTGCTAGCTGAGTATCTGAGAATGTATTCAGAACTATTTAAAAACTTTCAAAGTTAAGATCACCCTGACATTGTCAGATAAAAATAAAAAGGGAAAGAATACAGTATGTAATTTGCTTATGATTTCTTCCAGCTTTAAGCATGGGTGTCCCCTTCTTTTCATAGAGTGAGGGAGCTGCAAGATGGGGCTGATTAACACTCCCAATATAAGTATATTTGTGTGACTTTATAATTTTCTTCCAGGAGAAACGCCCATGTCCGCCCTACTAAATTAGTTTCTATATTATACTAGGACAGCTGATTTACAGGAAAACCACAATAAGATCCAAGCTTCATGAAATCTGTTGCCCATGGTAATGAGCTGATAGCTTTGTAAGGAGAATTCCAAACACCAATCGATCCAGGGTCTCTGAGTCTGTCTTGTTTGCTCCCTGTTGTTTCCCCTTGTCAGTTCTCAACTTGTGATGAAAGCTTATTGTGCCCCCATATTGGAGACTGAAATTAGAGCCTTGTGCATATAAGAGGAACAATTTTCCACCAAAGTGCACTTCTACCACCCCACCCTTACTTCCTCTTATTTGAGACAAAGTCTCACATCACTGGCTAGGCAGATTCCTGACCTTGGGATCCTCTTGACTTACACTCCAAAGTACTTGGGACTATGAGCCTATTCTACTAGGTCCAGGAAGTCACTCCAGTATTTTGGCTTTTCATCTGTGAGGGATGTACAGGAAGAAAGGAACGTGAGGTGAAAGGTTAGTACACGACCTCAAGGGTGAGCTGGTGCCCTTGTACATCTGTGGGAGGGAAACAAAGGAAAGGAAACTTTCCAGTGCGCAATTTCACAATAAATAACCTATTGGTTTATTCTTTCTGCTTGTTGACATGACGGAGGAAATACTGCTGAAGACTCTCATCTCCCTGTGGTGATGTTTAAATAAGCCTCCCAAGGAGCCTGAGCAGCTGTGGGAGATCTTCATCAGGGGGCTGTCTTTGAAAACAGTCTACAAAAAGTCCGAGAGGCCGTTTTGAGCAATGGGGAACACACGCTCACTGAGTGGTAATGACAGTTCTAAACACCAAGCACTCCTCCAGGCCTCTGTGGGGAAGTGGGTGCTGCTATGAATGCAAGTCTGCAAAAAGTGGATGGAAGAATTGTAGAACCTAAGAGCTGTGTCAAGAGAAGATTCTCAGAGAATAGGTGTCCACTTAACTGTAAAAGATCTTTGTTGGTGGTATTAAAGAAGACACTGCAGAAGCAGGTGGCAGTGGCAAGAGGCAGTGGGAAAAAGCAAGGCTTTGCTTTTGTCACTTATGATGTCCATGATTTCATGATTGATATTCTGAAACACCACAATGTGAATGCCCACAGATTGGGAAGTAGGAAAAGCCCCATGGAAGCAAGAGATGGCTGGCCCTTCATCTAGCCAGAGATCGAAGAGGTTCTGGAAACTTTGGTGTCAGTCGCGGTGGTGATTTTGGTGGCAAGGATACTTTTCATCGTGGAGGAAACCTCAATGGCATTGATGGCTTTGGTGGCTGCCATAGTGGTGGTGGGAATGGCAGCCGTTGGGAGAGCTCTAATAGATTGGGTAATAATGGAAGCGATTTTGGAGGTGGTGGTGAAATAGTATGAAATGGCAGAACCAATGCCATTTTAAACTGCTAAATGCATTTTAAAACAGAGACAAAGTGCAGGTTCTTGGGAAAATGAGAAAAACCCCTAACCTTCAGAGTTCATCAGTAAAGCCAAAACAAAATGATTGCCAGGTACATGTTTTGGGAACTGAGACGTCATTTCTGAGTTATGGTGACTCTGACTATGATTGCTACTGAATTTCTGATTGGTTAAAAATTATAACCACCTCTTGTTTATGTCGGTACAAAATGCTTATGGCTTTCAAGCTTAAATAGTTTGTAAAAATTTGAGTCTGGGTCATAGCTCTGAACTTTCATTTCAGACTACATCCCTACTGGTCCAGCTTTCTTTCTTTCTATTTTTCATTTTCTGCTTGAACTCAATAAAATTTTCTTTTTTCCCCCCAACAAATTGTTTGTCTGTATGATTGGAGCAAAAGGACCCACAGCATTGGAACCTTCAGTGATTTTGACAATTACAACAATCAGACTTCAGGTTTTGGATCAACAAAGGGAGAAAAATTTGGGGGCAGAAGCTCTGGCCTTTGCGGTGGTGAAGCCCAGTGCTTTGCTAAACCACTGAGAGAAGATAGGTAAGGTGGTCCCAGCAGCAGCAGTGGCCATGGCAGCGTGGGAGGTTCTAGTCACCAACAGGAAACAAAGCTTTGCAGAAGAGGAGAGCCAGACAAGTGACAGAGAAGGTACAGGTTCCAACAGATCTGTGAACTCAGCCAACCACAGTGGTGGCAGGGTCAAGCTGCTACAAAGAAGACTCATTTTAGATACCCTCATAATTATGGGCAGAAAGGAAAAAAGAAAAAAACCCTGCAGGACTGTATTTGTGATTAATTGTCAAACAGGTTATTTTAATCTCTGTTCTGTGGAAAGTGAGCATTCCAACAGCGGTTTTTAAGCTAGACTTTTTTTTACCCATGCTGTTGAGTGCTAAATGTAATAGTCTGATCACAGTCCTGAATAAATGTGTCCAAAACACAATAACCTGATGGGATACATGACATCACAAAGTGTATCCTAAAATTAAAAATAAAAATTGACTTACTCAAGAAGAAAATGTAGAGCTAAGTCTTGTAGGGATTCCTTGTGGGACATAGGGACAAATGAATAGAGAAAGAGGACATAGAAGCTGTCTCATGGATCTCGTACTTTGGAGAAGAAATTAGCCAAGATTACGTGTTTGTGTGCGTGTGTGTGTGTGTGTTTATGATATGTTCATGAAGAAGCAAGAAGCTCATTATTTATTCCAACAGCGACTTTAAATTATGTCCGACATTTAGGAGAACGGGTGTAGTTTTGTTTTCCATTTGCGATATGGAGCTACTTTTGAGTATTACTTTATAAAAAATTATGTGCGGATGCACCTGAGTTCAATTTTGATCTCTCTAATGAAGCAATAAAACAGTTCTCTCTCAAAAGAAAAGTGGATTAGTTGGTACAATGTGTGGAGGGAAAATATCTAGGATTGGACAGTGTCATATTTTCATCCTTCTATGAGGGTCTCATGACAGAGAGCATTATAAGGGCACACATATTTGTTAGAGCAAACCCATGTCCAGACAGGAAGTCAAAGATATTCAGGACATAGGCACATTCTTATTTTTAAAAACTGCTTTTACTTGTTTGTTTGTTTACATATTTTTGTGTATGCACCTATATATCTTTGGATTGATAGATGCCATACCTCACCTATTGTAGTCAGAGGACAATTTGTCCATAGTAAATATTACTATTTCGCAATGCAGGTGCAGGGGACTCAACTCAGGTTGTTAGGATTCATATCAGGCCCCTCTGTCTGCTGAGCCAACATGTGGTCCATATTCATTTTATAACAACACATTATTACAGGTACTAATTAGAGAACTACATTAACATGAGAACTATATTAACATCTACTGATGACCCAATTATTTCCAACCAAAACTAACTAACTAAAAATTCTGCCACTTAACACCAGGTGTAGTGGCACATGCCTTTAATCCCAACACCTGGGAGGAAGAGGCAGATGGACCTCTGTGAGTTAGCTACAACAGAAAAACCCTGTCTGGAAAAACAAACAAACAAAACAAATTCGGCCACATACCTAAGGACACTATACTGTGGGCCAGTTTCCTAAAACATTAACCTTTAGGTGGTAAACTCTGTCTGAACCATATGAGCATGCCAGAGAAAAATGACATTAGGAAGGAATTAGACCTTATATTCCTGAAGAACAAATCAAATTGCTGAGAAACGTTTTAGACTGGAAGTGATAATACCAATGTAAGGTATCTAGTGACCAGTGAAATAGGGAAACTAACCATATGTGAATGCTAAAAATTAGAAGACATTTATTTACTGACAGCCTATTTAGGAAGGAAGTTTAGGCCATTATTTTTGATTAATCTCTGGTTGAATCTGTAGGTTACACAAGTTCAAAGAGGACTAGGCTTATTCAGTTCCTTTGTATAGAAAATATGCCCTGAGAAGAGCTCTGGCCACCATATGTATCCACTAGATTTTGTGATGATAAAACCACCTAGCTAGGGATCAGTAGAAATATAACCTTCCTCAAGGACTGAAAGAAGAGGTTCAGATTGCGAGAATCTTTGTACTCACTCTAGACGTTCTTTCAATAAGAAGCTTCTAATGAAGTGAAGATCGTCCAAAATCTGTAGCCTTGACCTTGTTACCAAAAGGATACCATTCGAAGAGTTCATGGTTGGTGTCTTTTGGCAAGAGACCTAATAATTCTTTTCTCTCCAAACATAACTCTCAGAGCTCAGGGTTGCCCTTACAATTGCATCATTGACTTTTTCCCCCTTTTTCCAGGAAGCTGAAGGTAAAACACGGCTCCTTAAATTCTACATTATAATAAACCTCACATTTACTCTGATTTAGACCCGAACATAGACATACATTTGCATGTGTCTATGAATACAGTAGTTGCACTATACTGCATATGCTCTGGCCTTAGTACATTCTCAGACAAGCTTTAATATTCCTTAGATAATTGTCAGTGGGAACAGACAATATTTAATAGCACTTAAAAAAATACAAGGGAAGAGGTGGCTTTGAGATAGCTTCTCCTTGCAGTTTAATATCCACTCCAGTGACAAACATGGGAGGATTTGGTCCCAGCTGAACTGAGACCCAGAGCCACTGTCTTTGACATTTCACTTGACATTTTGAATTAATTTGCCTTTGCAGCTATGGAACCAGCACAGCATTACACAATGTTGACTGATCATCTTAGGGCACCTTGCTGGGAATCTGTTAGGCTGGGGGTGATATAAAATTGCCAGTATTAAAGTGTTATTTTACTTGTCTGTTTTTGTTTTGTTTTTTTGCTTCCCAGTCTGTGTCTCATGTAGCTCAGACTGGCCTCCCAATGTGGTATGTAGTCAGTAATGACCCTGATCTCCTAACCTTCCTGTTTCCACTTCCCTCTCATATGCTTGTATTACTGACATGCATGACCATGCCTATTTTATGTAGTGCTGAGCACCAAAGCTGGGACTTCTTACATGTTAGGAAAGCACTCTACCACCTCAACTACATTCCCAACATTCAGTATTTAAACATTTAAACATGAAACATGGAAATATATGCAGTGCATACTATGTGAAGCAAGCAGACAGTTTTTGTTGTACCACAGGGGCTTGAGAATTAAATCAGCTATTCAATTTCATCAAGTATAAATTTTGTAATCTCATTAAATGTGGGCAATTGCAGTAACCTGCTAGAACCTGTTAGAACTGTGTGGGCTAAATGAGATGCTCTATGGCAACACACTTTGCAAATGGTTATTTGCATTGCATTTAGAATCCTCAAAAAACATAGTGTAGTTGCTCAGTTTATAAACTTTTACTCCCTACTGCTTAAGTGCTTTCTCAGTTAGAGTACACATTGAGTTTCTGTGTTTTTATCTCCGAATATAATATGACTTTCCATCCACTTGGTCTTTATTCTGGAAGCTATTTTCTTCTTCCTTGGATTTACTGTTCAGTTTTCTTCTGAATGGGTAGAATATTTATACATTTCATTAACAATATGTACTAAGGCTTTCTGGTTTATGCATCCAGTGAAGCACTCAGCAGAAAATATACTTGGGGATTTGTTTTCCCCTCTATCATTGGGGAACTGAAATTAATTCCCTTACAATTTCTGAGAGCTTGAAGCATTTGTTTTGTTTAGGAGTCAAACAGCTGTGCTGCCAAGATTTTTATGATTGTTAATGTGCTTTGGCCATTTGTATCTGGATGATGCATTTCACGAGCATCGATCAGGCAGGACTGTTCAATGGCTCAGGCTGACTGTGCTTCCAGCCTACAGTGACATTTTTTGGCCTTCCCTTGCATTTCTTTTCTTTCTTTGAATGCAGGGTTTTACTTCTAATCATGAATGGAATAAAAAGAATGTCCTATAAAAAGAATTTTGGGGGGCTGCTGAGATTATCCAGCAGACAAGAGTATTTACCAGGTAAACCAGAATTTAATCTCCCAAGTCCAGATAAAAAGCCAAAAACACTGGCATTTGTTTGCAGTCCTACAGTAGGGTATGCTCTGAGATGTGAGTTAGAAACAGAGGAATCTTGTAGAATATTCTAAAGCAGCTAGCCTAGCATATATAGCACGGAGGAAACAAGACAGAATCTGCCTCAACAAGGTGGAAGGCAAGAAGTGACTTCTCAAAATTGTCCTCAATTGTCACAGGGGGCTCAAGGCACACATGTGATACTCCACCCCACAAAATGTATACATAGACAGATCGATACAGTAAATAGATAGAAAAAATAAACATTAAAATAAAGAGTAATTTATGTGATTTACTGATTAAATGACCACATTGCTAATTTATGGTTCAATATACAAGATTTTCAAATATACTTGTGAAAAGTGGATAGACGGGACCCTGTGATAGCGTATGGGGTTTTATTATACATGAGACTCATGGTTCAAACTTTAGTATTCTGAAGTGTGTGCACACATGCGTGTGTGTTTGTAAATAGTTATCCCTCTATCATATATGTGTTTGATTGAGTGGGACTCCTTAGCTAATTTCCGGCACTCATCTTCTTATGATTTTACCTTAGTACATCCTTCTCAAATCTCTCTGTGCTATATCATGCTGCTGTGTGTGTTCTACCATGACATTGGCTTCTCTACCTCCTTAGAACCTGATCTTCTCTTCTGAAAGTCTCTCTGTCTTTTTGACAGAATCACTGTAAAAAACATCAATCACATGCCCTTTTTCTATCAAGTTCCCTTCCCAGAGGCAACTAGTCACCCCTTCCTCTCTGTTCTCCATAGAACCATGCTCAGGCTTTGCATCAAGATTATGTTCTCCTTTACATGGCCATGTGTCTCTAGCCACTGGCATCGTATAAAGAAAGGATTCTCACTCATCTCTGCTTCCTTAGAACCCAGATGTTCCACAACCTTGTTCTTTTCACAGATGCATGAAGGGTAAGGATCTACCATTTTTAATGGAGTCTGCTAGCTGACAATGCAGGCTCTAGTTTACTTAGTGAGTGGTCAAAATAGGTGAAGGCTTCAGTGAAGGAAGTACTGAAACACTTTCAAGAAGAAAACAAGGTTCTGATACACGATTTTTCTACATTCTGGCAGGGTTTAAAAAGGTGTGGATGGGGTTGACCACCTCAAATATGATCATATGTCAAACACGGGGATCCTATTTGGCATCTGGAAACTTCTGGCATTTTAGCTGAAAGCTGAGTTAATCAGCTGCTGAATATGTTCAATGTTACTCAATTACTATCAGCCCCAACATTTCCTGAATAAGAGATTGCTTAACTGTATTGTCAATGACAATATTTCTGCATTATTTGACTCATTTAATTTTGACTGGAAAACTGTTGGGCTACAATTGGCCCCGAAGTGAGAAACCTGAAATATGAAAAATATGTATGACATCATTAAACTAATAGCAAAAAAAACTGAAGTAAGTTAATGTAAGTGAAGAGTAAAAGATTCTGAATTTGAACTCACAGATGAAAGAAGCTATCTCCTAAAACAGAACAGGAATGTCTGTCCCTCTATACCATAAGGAAGGAGTATTTCCTATGGGGAAGGAGTGCTATTTCTGTGTTACAGAGATACAGGTATCAAGAACAAGCTGGCCACTGAAACTGGCTGTGGATGCCAGCCCCTGACTCTAAACAGGAGATGAACTGTTGTCTGTAATGTGAGAAATTACACAAAACTCACAATCCATGATTACTCTTATGCACATGAATTCCCTGAGATCTTGGTTAAATCAAGAATCTCATGTAGAAGATCTTGAATGGGAGCTTACACATCTTCTCTAACTAGCACTCAAGAAATGCTGACAGAGCTCATCAGGAGTGGCTACTGCAGATAGCAAAACCCTGGATATTGGAGAGATAGTGATATCTCAGAATCAAGAAGCATAGGATACAGATCCAAAAAGCCTTGGTTTTGAGTTTCAGTAAGATATGATTGTGGTAAATGTCAGTATCTTTTGAGAACATTATTTTCCCAGTGGTTAAATAGGAATATTATTCTTTTTTTAAATTTCATAGTCCAGAAAAAGAAAGATGATTTCTATAAAACAATGTCCATCAGGCACAGGAAATAGTGGGGTCCTAAAGAACCTTAGAGGATTTTCCCCATTTCAAGGATGTTTGCATTCTCTTTACAGCACCGTATTATTCTGATTTATGTCCAAGTATGTTCAAACTGTTGGGAGATAAAATCTGTCATGTAAAAATTAAGTGAGCTAGATTCTACTGTTTAATAAAACTCTACTTAAGCTCAGCCCAGCACAAATTCATCCTGTATGTGAAATTCTATCCACACTTTAACAGTCAATGGAAATGTCACTCTGTTCCATGTGATATGTCTATCAAATTGTCTTGAGGGACTTGCTACTCACATTTTTGGTCCCATTGCTGTAGCCACTGGAAGAGTCTCTACTGTATTCATCAGAGAGCTATGTAACAGCTACGTGACTGCAAGTGTGTCTGTATTTCCTTATCTAAACTAGGAATTGCCTGCATTCAGCATTTTTTTAGACAGCTTGGAAGCTGACTTCAGATTAACTATGCATCCAATGGTCACCTTGTTAGGATTACAGACGAGCACTTAGTATCCCACAACCAAACCCAGCCTTTGTCCACCTATGTGAATCGAACAGTATGGTAAACAATGACCTCTTTGGAGGAACAGGAGCAAGGAAGACACAGATATAGTTGAATGGATTGATGACTTAAGAAGAGCAAATTTTTTCATTTCAAAACTTTCTCAATTATTCTGTAGTATCCTTCCATGTTTTGTTGATGTTGTATCTCAAAATACTGGGTGGAGAATCTATATTAATGATGTAATGTAATGTGTTATTTGAAATTTTGACTGTAAAATATATAAAAGTAAGCTAAAAAGCTTATAAAGTAGGTTTTCAACAAAACATGGCATTTTTATAATATGATTTTCTTCTGACGAAGTTTTAAGCAAGGATAGTAGAAGATATTCAGACACATGTGAATGTATAACATCACATGTGAGTGTATAACATCACACAAAAGAACAAATTAGACTAACAGAAGAGACAGATTTTGGGGGGAATTATAGGGCATTTTAAATGTTCTTTGGTTGCTGAATTCTCAATTTGGCTTGTTTATATAGTAAGCTTCTTATTATTTCAGCAGTAAATATTAGAAGAAAACTAGTCTGTATTTGTACTTCTGCTTTCAATTTGCACAAATTATAGATACAGTCCATCCACTCAGCCTAAAAACCTCCTATAGAGTATAAGCAAGCATCCTTTGAAGAGATGAGAATAGTTTCAGGAGTTAGAACAACTGGACCCTGAGAAGTTCTTAGAAGTCACCATTTCCTTTGGTTCTAGTGATAAATGCAGTCCATACATACCTGTGGACTGGAAGACTTGGGTTGCAATCCACTCTTGAAAGTATTGTCCAATAGTGAAACCGGAGGCAAAGCAGATTGGCTTGCCCTGTGCAGCAGACTCACTGCTCTAACAGTTGCAAGCAAAGTACAAAGATCAATCTTGGCAATATTTCATAAAGTCAACTTCTTAGTGTCTGTATGATGGTTAATGTATGGCAGCAGCTGATGCTACTCATTTAATGCTTGATATACTCTGGGTTCTGTGCTCACTTACACATGCAAGTGAAGCTGGGTTTTGTTTTCTTTTCATTTATGCAAAAATTTAAAGAAGGATGTGTCACAATTCCATCTAACATAGTAGGAGTCTAGTCTTGAAGGACGAGGAATGCAATTGATATCAGAGAGTTCTACTTGCATAGTCCTGCTCTACCTCTGCAGTACCCAATTCCAAACTCACACCATCACTTAGGTGAAGGTCTCAAGGCCCTAACAGTTGTGTGAGAGAGGGATAGAATTTTGGTTTTTGCAGTTCTTAAAAGTAGTGCACAGCCACGATGTCTTCTGCTACTTCTTTGGGAAATGCTTCAGAGGTAGAATCAACACACCTTACTGAATTCCCCTCTGAATCTTGTCCTGAAGCTTTATCCTCAGAGCTGGCCACTAAATTCTTTAAACAGCCTCGGTGCTTTGCAACTTTCACTGAAGTTTTCATCCAAGGTTCTGTGGACCAAGATGGTGGGGTACTTGTAACTGCCTGTGAATCTGACCCTGGCAAAAGGCAGGTAAAATCATAGGAGCCCAGCAGAGAGGCCTGTGATGCTCACCTCTCCAGGAGCAAGACTTGATACTGATCTTTAGGCTTGTACTCATTCTTGATTTCAGAAGACTTTAGATTTTGGATTTTGTCTTACATTCAGTACAGCTCCACCCATGAAGAAGGTCGATCAGGATCCACTGCCCAAGTTTGTTTCTGAAATTGGATGGCCTGACTTCATATTCAACTGGAACATTTTTCTTCTTATTTCTCCTTTTAGAAAAATCAATAAATGGTTTATGATGCCTCTCAGAGAGATTGAATGAGTGTAAATCAGGTTTTGCCATATTATGGTAACTAAACGTCTCGAGTTTTCTGGCACAGATCCAATTTGAAATGTGCTATCTTGTCTTCCAATAGCATACTAGGTCAATCATTCCTGATTTTTTTATATTGGAGTATGATTTCTTCAACTAGCAGAATAAGAAAGGCAGTCCTTTTTGAGCATTGGTTGGAGACCAGATATTTAGTAAATTGTCTCTGCATGTATGAATACATAGACTTGTACATATATATTATAAGCATAAGAAGTAAAAGCTTGTGCATTTGATATATTTATAGGTGCATGTGTTTGTATATTTTCTCTTTCAGATTCCACTGTGAACCTGTTACTTTAGTCTTAGAAACTGACAGCTTTTTCAGGCTACATTGTTTTTGAGTAACCAGGTGACAATACAATTTTGCATTCTAAAGATTGTGGTAGTTATTTTCTCAATAGTTCCATCTACTCAAACTTGTTTTTTAATTTTTTTAATTTTTATTGTTATTGCTTTTTTTTTTTTTTTTTAAACACTGATGTTGGAACTCAGGGCCTTGCATGTTCTAAACAGGTACTCTGAGCCACATCCACAGCCCAAGTTTTCTAAGGTATTTCTTCTATTTTCATATGCTCTGATTCCTTCTGATATATACATCTGATCACCTGCCTATAGATGCCAACCAAGGGGGCAACTTTCCCTGTGCAGAGCTTTAAGTTTTACCCAGGTTCATGTCCTACCTACCGCAGTAAACTCTTGCTGCTCCGAGACAGAAATTCTGAGCCCAGCACACATGAGCTGCTGCCTGCCTGATTGATAGCCATGCACTAATTCCTTGGAAGGCTTGGGGGTGGGTAAGAGAATGAGATGATCAGAGAACAGAGATTTAAAAAGAGATTTGTTCCTCTTCCTGTCATGCTCCTGACAGTTTCAAATATCTGTGGGTTCCCTCTCAGGCTGTTTGTGATTAAGATTCCTGTTGAGATGACATGTGATGATTTGAAGAGGCAAGTGTTGTGTCTGTTTTGCACAGGTAACTTACCAATGGATCCATAGGAAGAAAGGCCGCATCCTCCAACCTCTTCTAAAGTCTCTGAAGATTGGAATAACAACACAAAGACTCCAGCATGTTCTTGTGAGAACATCATTGATGAGGTTTTATTTTGATTTTCATTAATATGTATACTCACAGGATAAGGTTTTTCAGTCATTATAATGCACACACACACACACACACACACACACACACACACACACACACACACACAAGAAAGCCTCACATTAAAGTTAATAAACAACAAAGTACACACAGCATTTAGTAAATTTATTTGGCAGGCACACCCATCAGATATCATCAAGGGAGCCTTTACACGTATCAGGGAGAGAAATGCTAAAATGAAATCATTTTAAAGCAAATAACCTACTTTGGCTCAAAAGATTCAAAATTGTAAGAGTGACCCCTAGTGACTATAAAACTGCTTAAATTTTTGCTCAAGCTCACTGTACTGTGCAGTGTGACCATCTAAAGAGAAAGGGATGAATACGAAAAGCCAAACTTTTAGTTTTATGTTAATAATTATACTTGGATAATAATAGGAATTTTAAACAAAATATTAAGCTAGCCCTGGTAGGTACATGCACACTATATACAATACAGTATATTATATGTATTTATACATTGTTGTTCCTCCATCAGAGTCAGTTCAAATCAAAGGGCCTACATTATGAACTCACTGCACACATAATACTATTCCTGAGGACATAGGGATAAAGGACTCCTGTGGTACCCACAGACTCAGAAGGGCAGATAGAAAAGCAGCAGCATCGTTGCTGTGGGATCCAGAAGAGGTATGTGAGACATAGCTTTGACATAATATGAAGTTGATTTTAGTCAATTGTGCTACTATATTGAAATACATGATGTTAGTTTCTCTATGAGAAAGAAAGCTTATCATGGCTTTCCATTCAGGCTCAAAGTCAAGTGGCTTCATCAAACAATGGATCGGAAGTACTTTAAGATGTTGTGTTCCAAGAAACAAGAAGCACACTACATGTGGGTATGCTTCTCTTGATATCCCTCCTCCTCTCTCTTTTTACATACACCTACCAGGAGTGAATCTTGGAGGATCTATTGTAGTAATCATAATCCTACTCATTCCAAAAGCCCCACCTCAGAACACCATAAAAATATTGCTATGACTAGCTTACTCCCTCACACGGCGGGCAGAATTTCCATTAAGGAACCTTGAGTGCATATTTGACCTACATAGAAGCAATAGTAAGCTCTGAGAGCAGAACCTCTACAATGGTTGTATGAAGACACTTCAAGAATGTGGGACAAACTAGGAGATAATCAGGAAGGAGACAGCAAGACCTGATTAGAGAGACATGAAGTAAGAAGTATATGTGAAAGCATCACAAGTATGCTATCTGGGCTGGAGAACAGAGCAGACGGTGCTTGAAAATGAAGATGAAGCCCCAGACATCAGCACAAGATAGTTCAAGAAAGACCAAGGAGAGTTTTTCACATCCATCATGCTCATTGTGAAGTTAATCGGAGTGAATTAAGGGGAAAAATATGTGCATACAGTCTCTAAAGAATTGCCTGTCCTTAAAGCAGAGGGTAGTCTGGAAACACATAGGACTAGTTGTAGAGAAACCACACTGAAGGATTCTAGCATCTTCTATTACAGGCAATTTCACATGTTTTTGCATGGTCCTATACCTAGCATACTGCTTTACGTTTCCTGCAAGTTTTCATTACTAGTAGGTACAAGTTTGTTTTGCAATACATAGTGGAATAAATTAACAATTGTCTTCAATCTTATATAAATGAACAATGTCAGGTGTGTACATATGTGTTTGCTTGTCTATAAATTACAAATATAAATATATTCTCTTGTTTATTATTGCAAAATATGTAATTTAGTTACATAGAGTTAGAAGAAATGATTCTCATGTAGCAACTATATAAACCAGACATATATCATTTTTAATCAAATACTTTAGAATTTTGTATTTAATGAAGGTTCTACTATAAAAATATTTATTTTGTGTACAGTGCATAGGTGTGTGTGTGTGTATGTGTGTGTGTGTGTGTGTGTGTTTGTATGCTACAGCATGTGTATGGAAGCCTGAGAACAACTGTCTAAAGTTAGTTCTCTCTTGCACATTTATATGTGTTCCAGGAACCAAATCCAAGTCACTAGTCTATCGTGTCAAAAGCATTACCCAGTGAGCCATATGGCCAGTGATTATGAAGACTTCTAAAGGTATTGAAATGTACTGAAAAAAAAAATGTCCTTCAGACTTTAAAATTCAATGTTAGAAATTCATACACAGAACAATAAACTTTGTGTCAATGACTTAAAGATCCCATTTCCGATGTGTGAACGTGTTTATTTTAACCCTTTTGCTGCCATCCTTGATTAACTCGGTTACACTCATAGCATATTTTAGACTTGGAATTTAGAATACTTGTTGCATTTTCCAATGGCCTCTGAGAATGAAAGTACAAGGTCTGGGTGTAGCTGGCTTGGGTTCTCTTGAGGTCTGTTCCCTTTGCTTGCTGATTGCTGCTGTCCACTGTGCCCTCACTTGGCCTCTTTATAATGAATATGTTTCTTGGTGTTTCTTCTTTCTGAAATGACACTAGTCATGTTGTGTTAATGTCCCACTGTATGACTCCATTCAGCTTTAAACGCGATCACCTTGGGAGTTGGGTTTCTGTTTATGAATTTTTCAGGAGCACAAATCAATACAGAAATGTCTCAAATTTTCCCCATCATGAAAAAAAAAAGAAATAAATTCTTTCAAAGTCATTCTTTAAGGGATTACCTTGATTTCAATAAATAGAAAGGCTTTTGTCTGCAGGGAAAGGGACCAAATTGGAGGTTATAGTAGAGGCAGTAATATGGTTCCCTGTGCCCCATTCAGAACTGCGGAGCTCACTCCTGCAGCTGCTAGAGGTAGTTTTCACCTTTTCACCTACTGTGATAATTAAAAACAGTTCTCCAATGCCATGGTCATGGTGCCTCTTCACAGAAACAGAACACTAAGCAAGACAGTGACCAATGTTATATTCCTTCTCTGGCACGGATTTCATTTCCAAAAACTGGTCAATGTGTCTCTCTAATGCTTAGCGTCTCAGGGTTGTCATAACTGAGATTATAAAAGTGGTACATATCAAACCTTTCTGCATATGCTTTAATCTTTCATGGAAATAGCTCTTCTCATCCCTGCTTGCTATCATTATATCTCCTAGAGTTGATGAATGGTACTGAACACAAATATCCCTAATATCTCCAAATAAATTCAAGTGGTATATGTGAGTGTGTGTGTGTGTGTGTGTGTGTGTGTGAGAGAGAGAGAGAGAGAGAGAGAGAGAGAGAGAGAGAGAGAGAGAGAGAGAGAGAGAAGCAATGGGATTTATGATAAATTATTTTTCCAATGTATTCCTAACTTCCCACAATATGTCAGCTTTATGTATTGGTGATAATAAAACTGTGTGAGATTATGCCATATGCATCTCTCAAGAAAGCAGATTAAAGCATCGGTATAATTTTCCATAAACCATTATTGCATATCCATCATACTTGGTCAAAATACCTTTTATTGATTTGCTCCAGGTAAGAAAATCAATCCTCACTGAATATTCTTTGCTGCTCTTTTTGGGTATTTTTCACTTTGTTCCTTTTATTGTAGTTGCCTGGCTCCCTTGGCTACATTTTCTTATTGTACAGAAAAATTACAAGAGGAAAGAAGGAAACTATGTCTATTCTCCATCATGGTTAAATCAGTATAGAAGAGAAAGCCTGTGCACAACTGGAACCTTTCTAAACAAAAGTATTTAGGTACACTTAATGTTCCGGATTATCTTTACTGAGATTTGCAACTAGTGTTTCTTGCAGTTTCCTCCACCGTGTCTACACTAATTTCATTTGGCACTACAATCAGTTTCCAATGATGCAAAATATTTTTACATTTCCTATTTTAAAGAAACTTCAAATGATGGAAATCGAAGAGCCAGAAGAAAAGGTTAGAGGTACTTATGTACTTTCCTGAATATTGCAACCATATCCTTGATATTGATCTGTGCTTATAGCAAGTAATCACTACCTGCCTCAGTTTGACAGCATTATAGATCATGGGCACTGGAGACTATTACTACTGCCAACTCCTCTGCCTGAAGCTATACCCTTAAATCAAACAAGTCTAGCTAAAACTGTAAGAGGGATACCAGTAGAAACTGAACTTATGTCTCTAGGCTTCTGATGGAACATTTCTAATTTTCTCCATGTCCTTCACATAAGTTGATATTCCTATATATTATGGGACATATGCTTTTGCACCCTTTTTGTCTAACATGTAGAACTAAGCTTACCTTGGAGTTCGGTGATAATTGGTCCTCTGTTGTAAGCAGTAATCTTTCTGGAGATATAATACGGTTTCACACTGATGTGCTCTGCTTTGGGTTATTTCAGAAATAAACTCTGTTCAGCAAATGGGAATCACAGTTTGACATCAGAGAGCTTCTGCTTTCAAGAAGTTTCCTGAACTCAATATGTTAAGACTTCCCAAATTGAGATAAGGTGCTTTCCATTTTTCATGTAAAAGTGGTTGATGCATACTGCCTCTAGATGGGAAGATGCAACCCTAACATGACAATTCTCTTCATCTGAGGCAATTTCAAAGGGTGGTGGACAACTAAGTGTTTCCTAAGTGTTGTCGACAACTAAGTGTTGACAGTATTCTCAGTAGCTGGGGAATAGATTTATTTTAAAGATCAATCTTAGTATTGTCTACTATACTTGAAAGGACCCAAGGATCTTACTCACAGGAGAAAATAATATAATATTTTATACTTATTGAAATATGACATATGAAAAGTCATAATGGTCATGTTTCTATAAGAATAAAATAGTGTTTCTCAGTGTGTGACACCAGAAGCACAGCAAGTATTAAGAAATGTTGAATGATGAATCAGAAATTCTGAGAATGGTTCAAAGATAACTGTCTTAATTAATAGTCTCTCTAAAGACACATATAAATTTACACAGACAAATCTGTTATATCACAATTGTATACTAAATAGTTCTCTATATTCTAAATCCAAAATGTATTTTTCTATGTGTTTATGTGTATATGTGTCTCTGTGTGTGTGTTAACTGAATGCTAGCCAAAAATTTAAGAATGTGACACACATCACACTTTAATTTTGAACTTCAATGCTTCTTTGAGGAGTATTTGAAAGTCTAAAAATTTAGAGGATTGTGATTTGATAAAAACAGAATTTAAATGTATATGAACAAAGTAGTTGCAAGTAGAATGAGTTCATTTGAATACAAAAAAAATTATCAATTACAAGCATGCATAAGCATCTTTAGATTTTGAAAGTCATTGGAAAACTCTCAAGAGGTAATCATTTGGCTCAAATATCTTATTAGAGTAGTAATCAAAAAGTGAATCCCAGCTCATGATAACCCTGAATCACTTGAACATGGGAATTTATACAGGAGCTATGAATGTTGGCTTCCAATAAACCACATTCTTTTTCATCAGCACAAGGAGACAAATCTATTATCACTTAAATCTCAGTTCTGTCAGCTCCATGCCTTCACATAGGAACCCAGTGATGTTGACTCCAAATTTACATTTCCATCTGGAGAATCTTGGCTAGGCTCCAGGTTTATTAATTCAAATGTTTATTTGAAATCTCTACTTATATTTATTCTAATCACTTGAATGTTGGCATAGCCAAAAGCCAGTCTTTTATCTCCTAGGCTCATTCCCAGAACTTGTTTGTTATTTGGTATACAGCAATGCATTATACAGTTTCACCCACCATACTGAAACTGCCTAAACTAAAATCTTGGTAATTAATTTTTTTATTCATTTCTACTCGATGCTCTTCTTAACATTTGAATTTAACATAACTTGTTAAATTCTTTTTAAATTTATGGTTTGAAATTATAATATTATCACATCACTTGCCCCTTTCCTTTCCTTGCTCCAATCCTCACCACATCTCCTTGTTCTCTTTCAAATCCACAGCCTCTTTTTAAAATCCCTTTTTAAAATTAATTGTTCTTACATGCATATATTTATATACATACATAAGTCTAAATAAAACCAGCTAAATATGTATAATGATACTTATATACATGTTTTCAGGACTGCTAATTTAATATTGGAAAAATAATTGATGCATTATACCCTGGGAAAGACAACTTCTCTGACTTTCAGCATTATTTAGTTGCTTTTGTTCTTTGTCAGTTTAGGATTCTGGTCTTTCCTCCATCTACATTGGAATGTTTATCATTGTTGTTTTTTTTAGTTCATGTTTAGATAGTTATACATTTATATAATATATATATATATATATACATACATATTTAACTATATATATAGAGAGAGTATGAATGTATGTTTGTATGTATGTATGTATATGTGTATATACATATACATAACTATACATAACTATAGTATATATATATACTATAGTTATAGTCCATGAGCTTACAAGCCCAAGGAAAGTGAACAACTCACTAATGAATGTAAAATGAGTCCAGAAAGAAATTAAAGATTTTCTAGAATTAAATGAAAATGATTATACAACATGCCCAAACTTATTGGACACAGTTACTAGCTACTTCTGAACTCTTACTCTTTGGTTCAACTAACTTTTCAGCCTGTTTCTCCACTGATTCTTTAGCCTGCTTCTCAGCTGACTCTTCAACTGACTCATTCTGTCTACCGATTCTTCTTAACTGACTGTTAACTGAATGACTCTAACTCCTATGTAACTCTCTTTAATTGAGCTGAGAGCCTGCCTCTTCTCATGAGAGTTGGCCTGTCCTTACTCTGCTAACTTTTCCTCTGATTAGTCCGTTGTCTGCCATTCACTCCGACTCACCTCGGATGCTACTTCCTGTGTGTGACACTGACTCCTCCTGAGTTCTGTTTCCTGTGTCTGCTACCACTGCTTTCTGAACACTGGATTAAAGGTGTGTCTATATTTCATCCAGACCACACAGCCTCTGAATGTAGCCCCTGGAATGTAGACCTTAGATTTCACACAGGGCTATTCCTCTACAGAAGATAGTTTTAGGAAGCAAGTTCATTACATTAACTGCTACATTAAAAAAAGTATAAAGCTCTCATAGTAGTACCTTGACAGCACCCATGAAAGCTCTAGAACAAAAAGAAAAAAAAATTACACCTCCAAATGAGTAGATGTCACAAAACAGTAAAACTCAAGGTTGAAATCAATAAAATATTTTTAATTTCTAAAACAATTTATTTTCAATTAAATATATATATATATACATATATATATATATATATATGATTTGCCCTAGGAATCTAGAAGGAATTGTTTGGTATTCTAGAGCTATAGTTGCAAGGTATGGTGAGCTGCAAGAACAATATTTGTTCTTAACTACTGAGCCATGTCACCAGCTCCTGTTTATCAGTTTATTATACAACAAAGATCTGGTGTGTTCACTTATTTTTTAAATTTATTTTGTATCCTCTAGGGGTTAAAAGAATATGTTTAATTTGTTTCATTTTTTTAGTTGGAATGTTTGTGTGGCACTCAAACATATCCATTGAAAATGTCAAGTATACCTACTGGAAGCAAATTAATTTGCATCTGCCAGCATTAATTTTTCATCTTTCCATGGATATATTGCCAATGGGCTTTTGAAGTATACTAATCTTCATTACTTCTTTCTATTCATATGAAAGTTTCTCAAGTTGTGGAAAATAATTTATGAAAGATTCATCATTGGCAAAGATTTCCATGAAAGCAATACTAGTAAAAAACAAAATCAGATATACATTTCTCACTTAATTTTTGGTAATTGTATTTAACATGTGACCAAACCTAATATGTTTCTAGAATGCAAAACTCTAAAAACCCTTAGAAGTATCTCACTACATCTCAAAGTCTTAGAGTAATTTAAAATATCAAAGCTAGCCTGCTATAACATTTATCGTCCATTGTAGAATAACAGAAGTATCTTTTATACATTCAGAGATAGGTGTTCCTCATGATCATTCACTCTAAAATATCATGAATCCACAACATCGACCCTGGAAGGTGCCAGTTAGTATCTGTAAGATGGACAGCTATGCCAAGAAGTTCAAAATAAGGATGTCTGATGAGCACTCTGAGTATTAGCTAAGTGAATATAGTGTCATATTATCCTCCAGATATGCACACTATGAAGTACAAGTTACAGACTTGAGTAAATGTGCATTGTAACTTCAAAAGATTGTGAAATGATTGGACTTAAAGACTGTAATTTAAGAGCCAATTTTTGACAACTAAAGAAATAAATTTGCCCTGATTCAGACAGAATCTGGGATTAGAGTCAGGAAGGTAGATTTGTTATTTAGTTTCTATCTGGATGCCTCCCAGATTTTTTTTCTTTTCTTTGTGGTACTTATCATTAAAATAATACTAATTCCAGAAAAGACTGAATGCCTATTAAATACCACATCCTTTGAATAAGTCTCTCTGATAAACATCATTATTCAAAATTATTAAAATGGGAAAGGGCTAAATGAGATGTGAGACTGAACTTTTATCTCCAATCTTCCTGCACAATTCCAGTGTCTACTAGAAAGAACTGGGGTCTCAACTCGTGGTGTATTCTGGATTCTCATCTTTCCATTTTCTTTCACGTTCATTTAAGTAACTAGCTCTGTGAGGTGATGCATCCCTGTGGTCTAAGACACTGGGGAGGCTGAAATTGAAGGAACACTTGAATTAAGTACTTAAATCCCTGTCTGATAATAATAGTAATAGTAATAATAATAATAATAATAATAATAATAATAATAATAATAAGTGATTTATTAATTCTAAAATACTCAGACAAAATATGTAATAATTAATAATATTACAGACAGCCCATCAGTTATATAAGAGATAGAAGAACACACAATTTTTCTAAGCTGTGAATTTGTGTTAAGAATTAAATTTGATTAATTGTCTGAAATTCACTGAGTTGCATCAACAATACTTGGAGTGCCTGTTTTCTCTTTACTGATAATGATGACAAATATGACTTGACAATTTAAAAGTTAGGAGCAGCAGTTATAGCGGCAAATAGGAAAACCTTTGAATATTTGTAAATTGACTACTTGTAAACAGTGCTATTGAGGAAAGGATGAGTCAGACAAACTGACTTAAGAGACACCTCAAAAATCTACATGTAACTTAGCTGGGTAGAGAATTGAAGATTCTCAAGATTTATATTTCTTTAAAAGAGAAGTGAAGACAAATAGCCAAGAACAAACAAAAACAAACAAAATCAAGCACAAACAAACAAACATGGAACCAACCTTTTCTTAATAACAGCCCCAAACACAATGACACTGATGATTAGAGCTTAATCCTGAACTAAGGATGATGAAGTTTGTCTCCAAGAGATTATTTTCCCTTTGCTTTCACACCAACACAAAGGCTGAAATTCTGGTTTTGCTTATTGCCTCCTCAGGCCGAGTTCCTGGGTAGCAGTCTCCCCTTAGTTCTCCCCTGAGTACTGCTGGAAAAGAAGTGTCAGAAACCATATTGCGACTATCTATGACTTTGTATTTCTTCCTTCCCTAAAGGACGCTTTCCAAGAACCATCAGAGGCTAAAGGTGGCACATCCCAAATAATAGTCACACATTAAATCAAAGGTTAAACCTTTTTCCTTTATTCTGTTATCCAGAAATCTGAGACGACTTGACTGCCAGCATGTACCATAGGTTACTAATCAACTCCATAGTATAGAACTTAAGCTCTTTTCCTGAAACTTTAAAAAAAGACTCATACTCTTTTTTGTAGTCGAGACCCTTACCATGTTGCTTGTCTATTTAATAAATGATTTACCTAATAAATATATTTCCCAGAAAGAAAATTTACATCTGTGTTTCACTTGAACCTGAGCACCTCCACAGTGGAGGCTGATGAAACTCCCAGTATACTCTCAACACATTTATAACTGTCATTATGTTTTCCTGAAGGTAGAATCAAGTATGTGTGTGGGAAGAGGCATGGTATTCATTCATTATCTCTCCCAATTGGTTTTTCAGAGCTAAAATATTCTGCCTGCTCTGTGACTTTCTAGTAACAAGGAATAAAAACACTTGGTTTGGAAACTGCCTTGGAAATGCTGTGCCATTAAATTGTCTGGTTTCAGTTCTGTCTGTTCCGGCCCAACTATGGTGACTAGTGATTTCTTTCTAGTCACAGATTAGTTCCAGTAGAATGAATCTGATTTTCACTTAGTTCTGTGAAGATTTCCTCCTGTGAACCACTGCTGGGTCTTCTGGGTCCCTGCCAAGGATGCTTCCTCACCTGGAATCTTATTTAGAGTTTCAGGCAGAAAGTTGGCAGCTCAACTGATTGTAGTCATAGTAACTCCAGGGAAAGATTATGGATGCACACACGTGAGTACACCCCGACCCTGTGAAAGTGAAGTTCTGCTTTTCTATTCATCTTTCTATCCATTCATTCACTGCTTCATTTCCAAAACATTGCTCAATGAGAATACTTTTCATGTTCTTGCCTATATTTAGTACTAGAAATAGAGAGTTGAAATTTTGAAAGATTCAGCCTTTGAAGACATTATTTATCATTCAGTTCTTGAAGGTATTTTGTTAAGACTTCTGCATGTCAATTCCTTTCTGAGTTTTTGTACTGTGGGAAAGAAGCCCATGGGATTTTGTGTTTGTTCACATAGTATGTGTTGTCTAGAAAGATCCAGAAAAAAACATGAGCAGTTCCTCTGAGCTCTGTGTATGATTCAGCTGTGAGTGATGCACAGGTTATCTATAATCTACAGAGGCAGGCTGTGTTGGAGAAGGGGAGCATAACTCCATGGCATTGCATCATGCACAGTGAGACTTACTGAAGAATTATCTAGTACTCTCAGCTATTAGAGCTGAAATGTGCTATAAGCATTAAGAAATTCTGGATTAGGATGTTGCTAAACATTTCAAAATCTATCAGAGGACCTCTAAAGTAAATAATTCCATATCCACAAACACGAACAGTTCCAGGATGAGAGTGTTGCTCTATAGACAGGAAGTAAGGGAAGTCTCATTTAACATCTTTGGACTGAAAGCTAAAAGCCATCAAAGAAGATATCCCAATTGCTAACAGTGGATTTTGTTACAAACGAAAATATGTGTTAAAATGGGTATTATCAGTTAATTAATTAAAATATTAAAATATTTTCTCTATTCATTTTCACCAAAATTACTAGCAAATATTTTTTTTCTGTGTGGTTTTGCTAGATATTTTGTGCTAACCTGTCAAGTATATAGAAGTACCATTTCTTTTGAAAGCAAAACATCAATGAAATCGCATTTTGTTCATTTATATTTTTAGCTTCAAGTCACCAGTGTTAGTAAATTGTATTGATGAATATTTTAAAACTAACATAAAAACAACAATTTTTTTGCTCACTTTTCTGAAGAGCAGTCCATGGTTATTTGACCTTATTGATTCAGGGTGTATAAGAAGGCAGTGTGTTTGGTAAGAGAGATTGCCACCTGAAGCTGCATTCGGGAAGAGAAAGAGAAGAGGATGGACCACAGTTTCCTTCCTCACAGAATCCCTTCGCACCAATAACCAAGATGCTCCAGCAGGCCTCACCTTTAAAGCTTCCATTACCACTACACAGTGCCATTCTGGAAAATGTGCTTTTAATTCATGAGCAGTTGGGGGACATTCTAGATACAAACTCTATCCATTCAATCTCATGATACCTTAATGTTAAATCAAATAACTCTAGTAGCAAAATAAAAAAAGAAATGGAGTCTCAGAAAAACATCACATTTAAAATAATAACATAATGTTAGACAAATGTAGCCTTGTGGAAAATAAGATACCAGATGACATGTGAGTTGTTCTTGATTCATGGCTATCCCACATTCCAAAATTCTTTGTTTGAATCACTTGACAAATAAATCAATTTTAGTAAGGATATCAATTATTGGTGACTACTCAGATACTTCAGACTGATACTTCTTTGATGAACTGCCTTAAAATATGCCAGGAAACACACAGGTTTGTCTAGTGATAACATCAATAAGCTTTAGGTACAGACTATGGACAAGCTTTCAAAATTGTCCCACTAGTGGGCAAGGTTAACAGGAGCCATGCAAATGACTGCAGATGCCTGCTTCTCCTCCTGTCTTTGTCTAGCACTGAGCCACTTGCCTGGTTGGCTATTTTGGTTTCCAAATTAATCACAAGTTTCTCTCTAGTCTGCTTGCTAAACATTTTTTTTCCTCTTCTGACAATTGGACATATAATTCAGGCTATTCACTATCATAATTTTCATAGTTTTTGGACTCATGTGGCTCCTAAATTATTTTCCTAATAGACATATTGAATCCAGAAATGTAGATGTATTTATATTCAGAAAACGCTTATGTTCAAGTCATGAATATAGCACTACCTCTGGGAAAAAATATAAAGATAGCATTAAAACAATTGCAACCCAACCAGAATCTGTTGTTTGTCCATATTTCTACAAAAATAGCATGGTTAGACGGATCAGCACTAATTTAGCACTCCTGGTATCAACACTGTCTTAGTCACTATTCTATTCCCAGGAAGAGGCACTATGACCAAGACATATTATATAAAGGAAAGCATTTAATTGGGGTTTGCTTATGGTTTTAGAAGTTTGGTCCATTATCATCATGGCAGGGAGTATGGTCACACACATGGTGCTGAAGCACTAACTAAGAGCTATATCTTGATCTACAGGCTAGTCAGGGAGACAGTTAAGAGGGAAAGGGAGAAGCTGATGGGACCTGGCATGAGCTTTTATAACCTCAGAGCCCACCCCTAGTGACAATTCTTCCAACAAGTCCACACTTTCTAATCCTTCTAATCATTTCAAAGAGTTCCGTTCTCTGATTACTATGTATTCAAATATATCAGCCTACGGGAGTCATTGTTATTCAGATCACCACAGTCACTAAATTGGCTTCACTTTTAGTTCTTTCTATAATGTCCACCATGCTAGGAACCTTTGTGATGTTTTCAACAAAGATTAAATGTTTTGTTTACTAAACTTATCTGCTCCCAGTCTAGCTCAGTGATTTTATTGCAAGTGATATCACTCCAGTATCAATTTTTTTCAGGGAAATGGAGTATAAATAATAATTACTTGTGGTAGCTATTATTATAGTTATATGCTTTCTAAAAGTATACTTTGAGTTATCAAAATATGCGAAAATATTGGAATTCATGCATATAGTTCTTAGTTAATACAATAACATTTAAGATAGAAAATGTACTCAAAATTTTTAAAAAATCTGTCAGAAATTACCCAAAATAATTGTACACAGAAAATTGGGAAACAGCTCAGAAAACAAAATACAATAATATAAAATATTCTTTCTGACATTTTATGTTTAATGACAGAGCCAAAAAATTTCTGTACTGGAATGTAGTATGGGTTCTGAATCAATGTTTTCACCCATCTTTTGAGATACTGAAAGTGAACCCCAATCTATCACATTAGTAGTTTTGCTTTGATTAGGTGCACATTCTATTGGCTTCCATCCTTCTTACTCACTTTAGACGAATGAGAGAAATGGATACAGACAAGTACACATGTGTACAAGTCACATATGAAGGTAAATACTTGACTTTTGTTAATTTATTTGGAAGTGTGCAACTGGTGTATGTGTGTGTGTGTGTCTTTGTTTCTGTGTATCTCTGTAGAAACACAAGACAAGAAGAAAGGAACGTCTTTCCTGAATTGTGTATGAATAGTACAAATCTTTCTGTATTTGGAAGTAGGGTGTTTTCACATGGTGGACATCTATTCTATAAAGTATACAATTCTGGGGTACTACAAATGAATTACATAAAATGCTCTCTTGTGTCTTATGATAGACATGGAAGCTAAAATAATCATGTATTTTCAGGCTTGCCTTACAAGTTTATATCAGCACCTCCTTTCCATGGTTTTCACGGAAAAGAGAAATCTAGAATCTTCTTGCAAGATACTATTTTGTCTCAACTGCTAGAATAAATATTAGGAAATAAAGGTGAGCTCCAGGAAATGCACTGAATGTCCAAGACCAGTTAGGCAGCCTATTATGAGAGCTATTTTTCTGACAGACAACAAAAATGTCATTCTACAAAGAAGCAGAGCTTATTTATTTGAGTTTTCTCTGCAGTAGGCTTGTTTGATGGTACTTTGATTCTTGACCTTTTGGGAGAAAATAAAAAAGAGACATAGAAAAATAAAATATCTATTATGTTGGTAAAATTCTGATTCCAATTTAAAATTGAAGAACATGTTAACCCAGCTAGAGATCCAGGCAGGCCTACCTTAAATTATCTTTCTCTGCTTTCCATTGCTCTTTGCTGATGATTCTCTTCTAGCTTCACGAGAAAGACCTGGGTAAAGCAGGTGTATGTCAGATTCTATCTGTTCATTCTCATCTCTTTTATGAGTCTATAGAAAATAAAGATTACACTGATAATCTTAGATAGGATTTGACCATCGAAATTTCATAATCAGACTCCATATCAACAGAAAAGATATTTGGATATCAGTAGTGCCCTAAGCATAAAAATCCCCTTCTGCACCCAATGGTTATTATCCTAGGGATTCATTGCTTTTTCCATCACTACACATGAACCTTCTCACTTATATTCAGAGAGCTTTCAGAAACAGAAAGATGACTCAGCAGTTAAGAGCACTGGCTGCCTTTCCAAAGGACCGGGTTCAATTCCCAGCACTCATATCATGGCTCACAATCATCTGTGACTCCAGTTCCAGAGAATGTGAGATCCTCTTCTGGCTTTCTTGGGAACAAGACATCCACTTGGTTCAAAGACATACATACATACAAGACATTCATGTATACAAAATAAATATTTTAAAAATTGGCTTCCTAATATGGGTGCCATAATTTATGGATAAACCACATGAAATGTCAAAATTTTTATTGCTATTGGGAATTCTCTGGAAGACCAAGGCATTATGGATATTTTCAGGATTGGAACTGGAAAATCATGAAAAGGTTCAGGTAATCTCAAACCTTTTTATCTCTTTTCTGCTTACTTCTAAAGCTATTCTGTCCTTTGCATTTCTTGGTTGCTTCATGTGGAGAGCACATGATTCTATTAAGTTCTCTCTATTTTTCAGGTAAATCGAGTTTATCTGCAGACCTCCAGTTATAATTATGTGTTTCTGAGACAGTCTGATTGGCACAGCTTGCTTGTTATGGGAAGCTATTTTCAAACCATTTCTCGAAGAAAAGCATCTTTTTCACTAAGCTCTGATCATTTGCTCTGATGGATTAAGTGAAGTCCTGAGCTCTACCCTTAAACTCAGCTTGAAGAATGATGAAAGTGTTATTAGCATCTTCACCCCCTTAACATCAACTTGATCATATAATAGAATCATGCTGTACCTCCTGGGGCTGATATATAACATATGATCAAGAAGATCCAATGGTGATGTTGATGAAGATAATGATAACATTGGTAACAACAAAATAAAAATACTTACATGTCACACTGTTATTAATTGAACCAAATTGGTCACTATGGATTAAATAATTTAATCTCTCTTTTTTAACCAAATTCCTATCCCTTTTGATAAATGATAGATGGATAGATAGATAGATAATAGATGATAATTATGATACAAAAACACATAGACATACATGAATACATATTTTGATAGGTGATATTACCTTGGAATAATGTATAATGTGTATATATATATATATATATATGCATTCAGTGATTGCTAAAAAATGTTCTTGTATCATTTCCCATATAATGTAATTTAAAGTATGGAAGAAAACCTGTGTTTATATGTGAGTAAACACATACATGAACTTCCTCAATATGTATTGATATACTACTTTTTCTTAAGTGATTTACATAGTGTTTGATGTAAATTTCTTTTTAAAATATTTAATATTGTTAGTTGAAGCTGCTGGAAAGGATAGATGCAAAGTGGATATAATCAGACCCTGTATCAAAAACGTAGGAAAGAAAGAAAAAGGTTTATTTAAATTAGTTTAGAATAAAGTGTGCAGAGAATAATTGATGTAAAGGAGGTATTGAGAAATGAACCTTTCATGCCTGTGAAGTATGAGTGAATTTTTAGCATGATAGTAAGTGCAGTGAGCAGCTATTAAACTGGGCTATTACATAATCATACATGCATTAAGAATTATTTTTTTTAATTTTTAACTATTTTATTGTGCATGTACATGGTGTGTCTGTGTGTGTGTGTGTGTGTGTGTGTGTGTGTGTGTGTGTGTTGAAAATCTGAGGACAAATTTGTGGAGTCAATTTTTTCTTTCTCCTGGTAGTCAACCCCATATAGAAAATGTCTTTACCCACTGGGCCATCATACTGGACCCCAGAGTGATTAATTATGAAGCAACGATGTTAATGAACTTTCCATGTATTCTCACAAGAATATGAGAACTAGAGACTATATATACTACTAAAATTAAATAAAGCTGTTTCCATGTTTCTCATTAATTTTAACCTTAGCTATATTACCCAATATAAATACACATACATATAAACATACAGAAACAGATGTACTTGCAATTGATAACAGTATTACTTCCACTATCATAAGACCAAAACCAAATTCTCTCACAGAGTATATTGGATACTTAAATCTTATTTTACAGCAATGAAAAAGTTATTGTAATGAACAGTATGGAGGAATTACATCAAACAGTGGACAAAGATGTTAAATGTTGAAAAAAATGGCCATTTGATAAAAGTTATGTAAAATTTAAATCCAGGTGTATAATGTGTGCTATACCCATTTACCAGTATATCTGTTGTCTTTAAGGAAGACCACAGGAACAATCAGGAAAAGGGGATAACTTCTGAGACTGAAGACATTCTACTTCATGATTCATAGAGAAATGCAAAAATTCAAGTTCAATAATCCGTTATGTTGTCTGATTATGAACTGTATAATTTCACTGTGCATTTTCAATTCAAGTAAAATTTTATTCATATTTATCTGTTTATTTATTGTTTTGTCAAGACAGGATTTCTCTTTTGTGACTCTGGCTGTCCTGGAACTCACTCTGTAGACAAGGCTGGCCTGGAACTCACAGATATCTGTCTGCCTCTGCCTCCTGAGTGCTGGGATTAAAGGTATGCACCACTACCACCCAGCTTTCAAGTAAAATTTTCATTAAAAAGAAATAAAATTATGTTAAGGGTGATAGTAGTAGTGCTCATAACTGATAGTTGCAAAGCTAAAATAAATAGATTTAAAATTACACTATGATAGAACTGCAGTTGAGAGTTGTTGCTAAAATTTACTCTTCCTATGTTTTTGGGAAACTCTTCAAAATATATCTATATTCTTTTTCTTATCCTCCCCACAACGCCAAGCACTACAGTTGCTGTAAGTGCTGAAAATACGTTAAATAATCAACAGATCCCACACTTTCTGATGAAGCTAAAGGCTCTTTCTAGATAGGAATGAATAGAGGGAAGCTGGGTATTGATTGTGCTCATCTTATTTCAGCCAAAGAGGGAGTGAACCTTGCTTCATTCGCATACCCTTACCAATGGACTTCTTAAGTCTCACCAACACAGCATTGATTCCTGACGTGGGGTGGGAGAGCATCTATGGACAGTTAGAAGTGATCATAAGCCTTTTAGAGTTTCTGTGGAAAGCCACGCTATAGTAAAAATAGCATCGCATTATCCTAAGTCTGACTGATGGGAATGGTTGCATAAAGGTTTCTTGTTAAGCGCATCAAATATTACCCTTTGTGTGACTTTGGTTTAACTTGTGGGTCTGAATAAACTCTGTTCACCAGCTGAGGAAACGATTGATATCTGAATGTCTGAAGCTGCTCCGAGTGTGCCGCCCCAGACATTGTGAATATTTTTGGAATGAGAAAAGTCTAGGCTGTGCCAGTTGGTTTATAAACGGCCATCAAGAACAGGGCCTCTGTAGCCACATAGATTGTCATTAGACTCTGTCCATGAGCTACATTTGGGCTACTCTTTTCAAAGTTTTCAATTTTTTTCTGAAAAACTGTCTTTCCTTGTGAAAAAACTGAACACTTTTCTAAAATTACAAGCTTAACCAGTTTCCTTTACACTGGGGGAAAAACTGCTTCTTTTAGAACAGAGGAATCTGAAGTTTATGTTAATTAACAACTTTGTAACCTGAAGCAGTGTTTAAGATATGGGTTTTTGAGTGATGTTAAACAATTTTTATTTCTACCTGTATGTTTAGCCTTGTCATATACACAGTGATCCAACTAACAAGGGTGAGTTGTGGGGTCTCCTCTTCCTTAATTATAAAATGGTGGGGGCAATACACACCTAGCAGTACTTCTTATCAGTACTTCTATGTGGATAGAATGCAAATGTAAAACTTTAATTAACTCATCTCCTGGCACACAGAAGCATGACACATACACCAAGTCTCTTTGACAATGTTCTGCCTCTGAATTATATTTCTCATTTATGGACAGTTTTGTTTCATCATAGATCAAGCTCTCCTAACTTATTTTAACTTGAGAAATATCACTTGTATTCTTACTTCTATTTTTGTTCTTATCAGCATTACCATTCTGTACCAGTGGGTGTTGGTGTTCCAGTGTGTCAATCCTTGTTCCACTGTGTAACCAACATTCATCTTTACAGAAACTTAGAGCAGACAATATACATTTGTCCTTACCTTCACAGTGGACCTCTAGGCTAAGATCATTTTCTTAGCAGTTAAGAGTTCAACACCTCATCTTTGGAGACTTTTATTTGATAAGGGCAGTTGGGACAAGTTTTGGAAACTTATGGGTCTACTACAATGTTAAAGTAGAAAATTTTATAAAGGACCATGTTAATGATGTGGATTTCAATTTGTGATGCTGTTGGGAGATGGCAAAAACTTTAAAACGTAGGACTTATTTGTAAGTCTTTTGGTATATACAAGCCTGCCTTTTATGAGGACATTGGTGTTTTGAATCCTACTTCTAGGCTTTAATGATGTAAACCATTTCTTCTGCAATATGTACTTGCCGTGATGTTGCCTTGCCACAGACTCAAAGCAATGGGCCATCCAATCATGTATTGTATTGCAACTTCTAAAACTCTGATTCAAACAATAGTTATTTTCCACTTGTAAAGTGATTTATCTCATATGTTTAATAATACAACAGAAAGTTAATTAGGATATTAATCACAAAAATCTCATCTACATAAATGAAAGACAGAAGGACTTTGTTAATGTGTATGAAAAGGGATAACATACATTGTCACAATGAAATCATTATGTCTTTTGTGGGAATAGATTACCTGCTGTTCACATCTGAGGGAAGCACTACAGTAAATACTACTATACATTAGTGTTTTCATAAATGGGCAAATGGCTCAAGCCAATTTATTTGTCAATGAGGAGACACACTGTTCAATAGAAGAATTTGATTGGAATGCTAGAAGGACATGGTAGAAGAACTCAAGGGCACATATAGAGCAATGCAACAGTAATAAATGTAAGAAAGATACATCTGCTGCCTGACCACATAGGAATGATGAGACAAAGATCAAGTTATATAGTTTAGGATATGCAGTCACCCATCAGGGCTCTAACATCATAAAAGTAGGGATTTCTGGATAGAAAGGAATACAGTAATAGCAGAGACAACTCTACCATCAACAATGATTTATTTCCCTATGTTTTAGTGTCTTCTTATAGCCCCACATTACCTAAACTGAACCAGAAAGTAGGTTGTCAAATATAGTTTTCAAGAATTAGAGCAGATCAAGGTAAAATCAAAGAGCAGATCTTACAGCAAATAGGAAAATGGCAAGCTTGCTGCAAAAAGGCAATTCTGCTGTTGTCAAGGGGCATTATTTGTGCAAATTCATGTGGGGGCTAATGAGCTTACACATTCTATCAGTGAGACAAGAAGGAGGAGTGACTGTGGAGAAATAAAGTCACCTAGGATATCTATCTTAAGCACAACTTCTTCATCCTGTTGTCAATGCAGGAGCATGAAACCAATGTTCATGACCTTATTTCCTTTGAGAGTTTATTGATCTCTCTATCTGTGGATGAACTAAGAGGAAGCAGCATCTACTTGTCTGTACTCTCTTTCCTTAATATGTTTGTTTCCTGGACTATGGATAAAGCCACAAATTTGGAAGAATATCCAAGAAAAGAAATTATTTACTTATGACATACTTAAGTATGTTTAATAAACACTATTAAACTTGAGCATGAGAAGTACTTAATCATTTTTCAGCAAATGTCTAATTCAAATATCCTAAATTAGCATTAAAAAAAAAGAATCCAAGAGGCAGAGGGCTGGTAGACAGATGACAAGAGATGCTGACTCTCAACATTCCATTAGAAAGTTGTGGTTTAGAGAGGGCTGGTCTTGGCATCTCTGCTGTAAAATTATGTTTGGATAGCAGCCAAAGTCTGAACCAATTTCAACTCTGCCCAGAACCTGGTATGATACACTAAATTAGCATGATATTATTGGAAAGAAACCTACCTGCACTGGAAGTCAGAAGACAAATTTGATTCGATCAACTATCTGACCTTGAGAATGTCATTTCACATTGCTGCGGTTGGGAATTCAGAGCAGTGCCTGCAGGAGAAGAATGAGGTATACTTAGTGAGAATAGCAAACCAAAGTCCTACAGCGTATTGATTTTAATACTTATTGTCATGCTTCCTCTCAAAAATACATGTAGGGAATACAGAAGGTTTTCATTAAAGTATGAGATTTGCTGCAAGCAGATACCAAATTCACTTGACCATAGTATCTATAGCTCTACCCTTATCAGTCTCAGCACATCTTGAAAATAAAAACCTTTATAGACTGATAAGCAAATCATACAATGTACTTCTGAGACTTAGATTTCAGCAGTCAGACTACCATAGACATGCATCCCTAGTCAAAATTATGTGACTCTCTTAAATTACTGTCCATCGCTAAACTCTTGTTTCCATGTGGGCAACATCGAAAAAGCAAGAGCCCTGACACTGTGCACTGATGAGGGAGAAATGTATTTAAAGAATAGAATAGAACATACTATAGTCTAAGAATAGTCTTAGAATAGAACCTAAGAAAGTCAGCTTCAATCAATTCCAGATGTCTTCATGTAATTCTAAATTACCAATGTCTTGATCAATGTGGTCAACGTCCATCTAACTAACCATCCTTCGTGTATGATATTTTTACTGGGATGTGTATTTCTGGCTGCTAGTTAATGACTAGATTTTAAATAAAAATATAAT
Source organism: Cricetomys ansorgei (assembly GCA_026225945.1). Taxonomy (NCBI): domain Eukaryota; kingdom Metazoa; phylum Chordata; class Mammalia; order Rodentia; family Nesomyidae; genus Cricetomys; species Cricetomys ansorgei. The sequence goes on from JAMJFZ010003163.1 coordinate 29,868,578, forward strand.
TAGTTCTTCAACTCCTTCTGGTTTTAAGGTTCAGCTCCTATTTCTATCTCTTCTCCTGGCACATTAAATTCCGTTCTTTGATATCAGTTATCAGGGAAAATGATTCATGGATACAACGTCACCAAGAATAATTTTTAAGAAGTGATTATATTTTTGGAAAGCAAAAAATAGGAACTAGGGAGGGACACACAAGCCTGTGAAACAGAGTCCCAAGAACGGGAATTCTGGCAGGGTTTCACAGGCAACATAGATTAGACATAGACATGCTCATAAACCAGTTTCCTGGAAAACTTTTCCCAGATGTTAAGAAAGCTTGTTTGAGGACACTACTCTTGTGCTTGAGAATAAATTTCAAATCATATATGAAATCAAGCTTGCTGTAGACACCAAAGGTAAGGGTTTTGTTTTTGTTTTTGTTTTTTTGTTTTGTTTTGTTTTTTTGCCAAGAATCAATGGGACAGGCTGTTAAGAAGGACGGTCAAAGTTTGACCAGGTGGTGCAGCCCTGGAATCATGGTTGCTCAAGAGGCTGACAGAGGACAGTAAACTCTGGGACTTGCCTGTTTTACAAAGTAAGCTCAAGGCTGATTTAGGCAACTCAGTAAACCCCCTGTCTAAAAATGAAATGTAGAGATTGGGCTATGTTGTAATTCAGAGGTAGAGCATATGTTTAGCCTACATGCAGTCTTAGGATCAAGCTTCCATTACTGCCACAAATGAAAAAGAAAATATGTAAATAAGAGTATGAACTTATGCACAGAACCCAGGTGAAGAAAATCAAAGCAGCATGTGCAGAACAAAGGCAACATCTGATGTATGAGTAACCCTGATTAAAGCCTACAGCAGGGTCTACATGAGCACAATCCTTTGCGTTTGGAATTTTTATCATCTCATTTACCTGCGTAGGGATCATTACTCCCATTGGTAGTGTTGATGATGAATATCATTTGATACATGTGTGTATGCATATCCATGTTAGTCGTGAATACCTCTAAATTTCTATTTAGCAGTTCATGACATGATGTCATTTAGTGATAATTTTATGCATTTCTCTATTATATCTAATGCTTCAACAAAAGAGGAAGTTATGCTATTTCTTGTTGTTGTTTTGCTTTAAATATGTAAACCTTTCCAGAGCCAGGAAAGTCTCAAGCAAACATTTTCAAGGATATTTTATACAGAGTTATTGTCTGGTCTAGAGTGCATTTCTTGCAGTGTAACACACAATAGTTGTGATAATGAAACACATTAGACATTTTTTCCTAGTAATATTGCTGCCGTTGTTAATTTGGAGTCACACATGTAAACAGCTGAATGGAGAATGCTCGGATTCTCCTCATGTGTTCCTTTCTCTACCAGCTGGGCCTCTCACAGTGAAGTACAGGTCAGAAGTAGATGTTTGTATAACTAAGGGACTTTGGAGCCCTCTCCCCACCACAGTCATCAGTTTTTAGCCTAAGGAAAGAGTTCAGACACTTCTGCATTCTGCATGTCTATTGACTCTGCCATGCAAATAAAGTTGGCTGTACTCATCAGAGATGTATAATGCTCCTGCAGGCATTCTATGGGAAAAAGAGAACCAGACAGTGGGATCTTCTGCTGGACCCTTGGGACCCCAGGTTGCCTTTTCTTTCTTGTGAGTTAAGATATTGTTGTTGCCTGGATACAGCTGAGCTTGTGAAAAAAATGCCACTGTGTCGCTGTCATGATGGCCATTTTATTACCATGATTTATAAATGGATTATCTGTGAAAATGGGTCTGGTTCTCATCATGCTCCCCTGCAGGAAATGACCTGCCTTCACTGGTTTGTCTCAATGACAGGTCCAGACAGACTGATATTTTACAACAGTTGGCAGATGCTTTACTGCAAATGATATGCATCCTCCAGAAAGAATTAGTTAACTTTTAATAGCATTAACCTCAGGATGCATGTTCTGCCCACCCCCTCAATCTTATTTCAGAGTCTGTCTTCCGGGGCACCAAACTCCCTTTAGCTTTCCTCTAACTCTGTTTTAAGAAGGAAGCAATCAACAATAACAAATTGCTTCCACAGTGTTCCAAATACGGGAATCTGTCTTTGATGTTCAGAACAAAAGTGTTTCAGGTGGAGCACTGGAGAAGATGCATGCTTCCCTCCTTTATGGTTCAGCAAAAGGAGGTTGGGAATGCCTGGAATGCATCTTGTTATTACTGCCAATTTCCTAGTGAAGATGGCATGCAAGAAGAACCCTATGTCTTTTCCTAAATTTCTCCACCCACCCTCATAAAAAGTGACCATTGTCTTTTCTCCTAGTTGCACATTCAGTTTGCTTAAGTGATGTTATTTATGGCCCAGTGACATTCCACCCAGGCTTCTAGGAAAATGTCCTCATTTTTCATCAATTGGTGTTTTTTAAACTGATCTTGTAAAACACAAGTCCTGATCTCCAATCTTCTATTCATTCCATTACATAAAAGCTGTAAAAGGAATGAAAGAGGCACACACAGGGAGGGGGGAGGAAAGAAAGAAAGAGAGAAAGAGAAACTGAGAGACAGAGAAGAGAGAGAGAAGGAGGGATGGTGGGAGGGAAGAGAAGAGAGAGGAAGTTCTTTAGGCTATAGTCTTGAAGATTCACCCCACAGAATAATTGCCGTGAGTTCTGGGAAACCCTATAACCTTATTTTGTATAGATGGCTTGTTGAATTGAACTTTCCCCAAAATTCAGACCGACATGGAATATATATTTGAGAAATATATACAAAGAGAATATTATTAATAATGTTTTTGCTTGTTTGGGTTGGTGTTTTTTATTGTTGTTTTGTTTCATTTTCAGTTTGAGTCAAGTTATTCTTATCTTGCACAGATTGGTCTCGAACATGCCATTTCTTGATCCACCTGCTATAGTCCTGTTAGTGTTACAATACCATATCTAGATTTAGATAGGGTTCTGGAAAAAGTTCTCTTAAGTCATGATATAGTATCTATATTTGCAGAAATTTTCCTTTCTGCCTTTACATTTCAGAAGTATAACAATGGGATAGTTCTGTAATTTCAATAAAATCCTTATATTATTATTTCTATGGGGATATTTTGCTCTTTATCAGTCATAATCTTTAATTAAGCAGGTATGTCACAAGGGTTGCACATTATTTATTACTAATTATGAAGATCAGAGAGATATTATTTATTCTAAAATCACGGAACTATAAAGCATTTCAATTAACTTTAAATTTCGGCAATGAGATCACAGGAGGATATGTCTGAGCATTACCTAATCGTCTGTGGTTGACCTTGGAAAACTGAGAGGATGAAATAGCAGTAAAATACATGCTATAACCCAGGCCCACTGATCCCCAGGAAAGACAGGCTTCCAGAGGGATCTGAGAGCTATTTCTAGAAACACATCTAAAAGATTTTGTACCACTCCTCCTCATTTTAGAGTTCAGATATCTGAGCTGGGTCATCTAGCGTGCAATATGCTCAGCAGTTTAATGCATTTTGTAAGTAGAGATTCTACTTTTAATTAACTAACATTGATTAGCATATCAGTTACTCTAACTCATTACAAACAAATTGGACCAAAATCTGACCATATGAGCATGAAATAAGCACTATTAAGTTTCTATTTGGATAGAGATTCAACTAAACCTTTCTAGCTTAGAAAGCGAAATTATCCTGGAGCGAGACTTAGCACAGAGTTAATATTAAAGCTACCTCTCACTTTTGTTAACATATTTTTTATCATGTTTATGGGATTGTCTGATCACCTTGATGCTCATAAAACAACATGAAAGGAACTTTACATTCAGGAAAGAATTTATTAAATGCAAGAAATTCTTAGATACATATGAACAGTGAAATGGTTGCAAGATTTACAGTTTCCCTTATAAATAAAAGGGGGGCTGTGGGCTCAGCCATTTTGTTTAGAAAACACAGATACTGGCAAAGATGACCTCAATAAGACTGAGCTATTTGCATTGTTAACAGTCCTGTTATTAGAATAGATTACATGTGAGTTCTTCAAACTGTAAATCTTCATGTCATCAGGAAATTATTTTCACATTTTTGGTTGTACATACTGATGAAGGGCAGTAATAAGGATAGAGAATGTTAGCACCCCAAATGACTCCTATGGTGGACATTTAAAAATACAAAAGAAAAGAAACATAATTAAGAATTTTAATACTATAATTATCATTATAGTCATACATTTAATTATATTGCTTATTTTTAAAAATTATGTATTTATAGCTGGGAGATGGTAGCACATGTCTCTAATCCCAACACTGGGGAGACAGAGACAGGCAAACCTCTGTCAGTTCAAGGTCAGCCTGGTCACTCTACTGAGTGAGTTCCAGGACAGTCAGAGTTACAACAAAGAATCCATATCTTGCAAAATCAAATAAAAAATTATGTATTTGTAGTGTGGGGAAGGGTAGAGGCATGTATATATGAGTTCATATGCCCAAGGATGTCATAGGCAACAGAAATCCTAGAATCTGAAGTTAGCGTGGTTGTGAACAGACTTACCCGAGTGCTAGAAACTGAACTTGTGCTTCTGTAAAAGCAGTATTCCTCTTAATTGCTGAACCAGCTCTCCAACTTCATTTTGCGTTCCAGGACACATACATGTATATGGAAAACAATATACCCATCATACAGTACTAGAGTAGGACTATTTTCAGTTATTTCTGTAGACAGCACACCCTATGGATTTTCAAGATCTTTAGGAAAATAGATAGTGTCTACATATAACCTATGCATATCCTCTCATACACTTTAAATAATCTCTAAGTTGCTGATGATCCTATCTAAAGTCATTTAACATCTTATGCAAGATTATCAACCTTTCTAATACTGTGACCCATAAATACAGTTCCTAATGTTGTGATAACTCCCAACCATAAATTATTTTTGTTTCATAATCATAACTCTAATTGTTCTACTGTTATGAATTGTAATATAAGTATCTGTGTCCTCAAAGTGATAATATTTGAGAAGAATGTCAACCACTTTTCTATTTGCGCAGGGAGTGATAATTATATACCCAGGAAGTGGAGTCATTAAGATTATTTTTCAAAGATGGACAGAGTTCAGTACTAGTGCCACCTTCCTGAAATCTGTTGCTTTATCACTGTGAAGGTGTATTTATATATGGCATGGCAATTGGCTCAAAATTTAACTACTATCTTGAATATTAGGCCTGATTGTAGCCTTAAGTTCCTTGGTATTAAAGTTTAACACACTCACTCACTCAAACACACACACACACACACACACGAACACGCACACACAAACACACACTTTTTCATTTCCCATAAGAGTAACATGAGTTATAATGTATTGAACCATTTAATTCTTTGGATTGTGAAATATAAGTTAAGATTTTGATGCCTCTAGAACAGTTTTCCCACAGATCATATTTCTACAACATGCAATAACCTCATATGTTTCTATTGTGCTTTATTTTCTTTTGATACATAAATCATTTTATTAGATCCATTAGTAAATTTTACATGTTTGAAGAATTTGTTTTTTTAAAATTTTCTCCATCTATCATTGCTCATTTTTGATTTATAGAAAATAAATTATTTTTGCAAAAATAGATGAGGTTTATTCACCCATAACATGTCAGACATAGAATAAAGTACATCAGAGGGTGATATGCACTTGATCTTCACAACTCTCCTGGTGAGATGAGTGTGGTTTTCCTTATTGGACAAATTAGCTAAGTGAAGACCAGAGTGGTTTGTTAGAACATCGTATATAGGCAGAGCTGTACTTCAAACATGAGTTTCAGTGACTGATAACATCAGTCTTTCCACATTGAGTGTACCACATATCTGTGATCAGAATAATTTTTAAATATATTTAGTGTGTCTGTCATAAAGAATATCTGGTACATTTTCTCTTGCAGGTCCTTAATAAGTGCCAAGGCATGGTGCCTAAACAGGAAGAGGTTATACACCAAAATCAGAATTTAGTTTTGTTTTACTGGTGAAGCTAGTAAAAAATAAGAATAAAAGTTAAATCTCTAAGTTAGGAATTCCTGGGGGCTTTCAGCTTCAGTATGCAAGAGATTTTTTTTAAACTGGGTCAAATGTAGACATGGTCAGGCCTATTGTAATTTATTGTATTGGTATCACCATACTATCCTGCACGATCATCAACACACGTTAATAACACCAATTCCTTGCACACGATGATAGCTTGTCTACTAATGTTGGCTGAGAATGAACCTATGATCTACATAATTCACAGAATTTAAGGTAATATGGAAGAGCTTCATGTATAATCTCTCTCATATTTTAGTGATATACAGGATTCTGTCATTGGAAAACTTGAGTTTCCTACAATAGTGACAGTTGGTGTTTATTATCAAAATTATCAATTTCTTGAATGGTCCTGCTTGTGATTTATATTGAAAGAAAAGTTACTATGTTAGAAAGTGGTACAAGTACTACACAAGCTGATTATATGAAGTATAAGTACGATGTACTCATCCCGGCATGCATACCCAGAAATATGTCAACACAGAACAAAGTGCATGCATGTTTACTGATGCCAGTCACAATGTCCTAGGTTCAACTATGATGAAAAATTTTAAGCTGTGAAACTTTCTTTAGTCTCACTAAAATTGTAATATGAATGCATAGGAAATGTATCTTTGCACATAGGGGTTTTTTTTCTATTCCTGGAATAAGTCTGAATTCTTGCAACATCAGTATAATTACACAGACGGCATATATGAATACATGAGCCTATGATTATCCACAAACTTTGGAGATTTCTAAACAACATGTGCACAGATCTTAATGTGGTATCGCAGAGGGGAAAATTATCTTTCACAATGAGTTGGGAAGATGGGGACAAGCTAATCATCAAAGGAAACAAAGACTAAACGAAACAGCTCAGCTTCCTTTAAAGACTTAGGAACTTTTGTCACATGCACTCCTGAAGGTTCAGTAATTTCTGCACTGAACTCTTTTTTCTTTAACTTAGTTCAACTTTTCCTTTAACTTAGTTAAGTACCAGAATGAGCATTCTGGAACCTCATCTGATCCTTTAATCATAACTTCTTACCATTATCTCTTTTGACCTTTTTGTTCTTTTACTTTGTCTCCATGATAGAAGGAACTATAATGGCTACCGGTTTTAAAAAATTAGACTTGTATCTAAAGACCTTGTAGATTGTTATTTTTTTTTAATGTTTTCTTTAGCTATACTCCTCAGCAAATATTTTAAGAAATTTCTCAACACCCCCACACCAAATGACCACAGGTTAAACTTCAAATCAATTAAATGTCTGCATTTTAGTAATTTTAAACATGATTTTATCTTATGATACAAGTGAATATGTCTCACAGACATTATGTGACACATGTCATGGAATGTCACACGTGTCTCACATATTTCCTGAGAAATCGAATAACACAAATGTAAAATTCTTACTATGGAGACTGCCAATGACAAAGAACTTGTTGATGAGAGATGGCACCTATGGTTTTAAAAGCCATTTATGAGTGATCCTGAATTTACTAATAGTTCCTGACAGAACAAAGTGCAGAGTATAGATGGTCCTAGAGCTTTAGCATTTAATAGCACAACACTTCCTAAAACCTGTTCACAGACAACAGAGAAGCTGAAGGGTTAGAACAGGTTCTGATGCCTGCTTGAATTCAGTGCGAATGCCCCTTCTCCTGCATTGGACCCAGATTGGTTATATAAATTTCTCAGTTTTAATTGTTCTAAGAAATGAGGTGGGTGATGTAGTACCCCCCAAAATCAGACTGTGTTTAATGGAACAAAAAAGGAAAAGTGGTACTCTGTATAACAAGGCGTGGTCATAGTATGGACTCTGAGCTGAGGAAGTCAGCAACATAGACAACAATCAAACTATAAATAAACTAAATGTCTGTGAGTGGTCACATTTGTGAGGATAAATCAGGAAAAAAACAAGAGGGATGGAGTATATATATATACATATATGTTACAAGTGAGATTAATGAGCAACAGAAATTGATTCAAGGGGTTAGAGAGATGACTCAGGAGTTCAGAGCTCTTGTTATTCTTGTAGGGGACCTGGGTTCATTTTCATAGCACCCACGTGGTGGCTCATAACCTTCTCTAACTCCAGTTCCAGGCATGCAAATGGTATGCACACAAAACACATAAAATAAAACAATTAATAGTTGAATAATTTAGATACAAGAAAGAATGTTCTAATAAACCTATCCAAAGGTATGCTGTGATTCTTTAGAAAAAAAGAATTTTCTAGAAATAGAGTTCTTTAAGCAGGCAATTCTTCATTGCTCATGGAGACACTACAAGAAGTGCCCTGGGCAGGAATAGGAGAGACAGAAACTGACAGTACAACATGGCAGTGTCTACTAGTCTGATGGGATTTGTAGTTGATGAACAGTCATCAAAGTTACCTGGCAACTATATTAAATTTTTGTGATTTATTTTTCTAATAATATAAGCAAAAAATTAATTTTCAAATCTTGCCTAAATACTTAGATTCAAAATTACTAGAACTCAGGAGTACATAAAAAGTAGTCTACCCTGGTTTCTATAGACAAGTTTGATGATCCTGAATATCTGGTAGAAAAAATTGGGAAGGCAATTCTTGAAATTGATGGGAACATGAAGAACATTTACTTCATTTCTTTAACTCCATGCCTAATGGTAAGTCCAAAAACATACATATAAGTAACACCAAACACACTGAGCAAATTATATTTAAGAATATAAGTATATACATCTATACATATATGTATGTAACAACAACTAATGAAAAAGAGGAGATGAATTTGCAAGAGAAAATGGAGAGGTATGTAGGATGGTTTGGTTAAAGAAAGAAGGAAGAAATAATGTGTATATATATATATATAATTTTTTAGCGGAGCAGATTCAAATGAAATGCCTGTAAGATTAGGTTTACATAGTACTATCTACAGTTGTCAAATTGTGAAGCCAGCCTAGGAACCTACCATTGGATGAATGGATAAAGTATCTTAAACCGAATAAAACCGTTCATGAAGAAGTTTCTCAGAATCACAAAAGTGTCTCAAGGGAAAAACAAACAAACGAGGCAAACGAAGTCACGGCCATGCCTAGGATCCTTCTAGAAGCAAGGGCTTGAGGCACTGTCACTGTGGTGTGTATCTCCTTTCATTTTAGCATTCATGCATCTTCTTGAACAACACTCATTTGTCCCTTGCTGTCCTTTGAAAATTGTATTTTTTAAGTTTTTAAAAGAATATAGCAAAATAAGCAGTTTGGGATAGAATCTCTCCTTTATGAAAGACATATGTCTCAACCACGACATTCCTCCAAATTGTGTACAATGTGTTAATTACAGAGCACCCAAGGTTTTGTTAAGTATGGGATTTCAATGAAAGAAACATAGTCGTAACACTATCTGCAGCTGTTGAGGAAAAATAAAAATAAAGTCGAAATGATAGGGTAGACGAGAAAAGAGGGAGACAAATGAATCTGCCTGCAAAGAGATTTGTGGACTTGTGCCAGCAAAGTCACAGGGAGGAGGCATGTGCTGCAATGGTCCCCTGGCTAGAGGACAGTGAATGCAGACGTGCTTCCTCAAGGATATGCAGTCCTCAGCATCACAAAAAGACCGGGAAGTCAAATTCATGTATAACTTAATCATGGACTCTGAATTCAGAAACTCTCCTGGTTGAAAGAGCAATGACTTCGCCACTAGAGATCCTCAGAACGCTGAGATGCTTTCCCAATCAAGAAGGATGACGTCTGTTGGGTGTGCTCCACCAGAGATGCCGAGAAGAACATAAAAATATCACACGTGTGCATATATATGTGTGGAAGTTATGAGAAAAGTTTAAGATGCTGAATTAGTATAGATATTATAGAAAGCAGTGGGAAGTTAAAAAGGAAGTGCTGTATGATGTAGACACAACACTGTAGGGTCTACACCGGAAGCAAAGTCTGCTCTGTCGTGCCATCCTGATATTTGGAATTGACAAAATATGCAGTTAGCCTAGATGTCCATCAGTGGAGGTCCGTGTTGCATTTCTTTGTTGCTCTGCCAAAATGTTGACCAAAACCAACTTAGAGGAGGGAAACATTAATTTCATCTTACAGCTCCCAGCCCACAGTCTGTTACTGAGAGAGTCTGTTACTGAGAAGAGAGTGATGTACTAAGTACCAGTTGAGAAAAGAATCATTTCTAGTATTTTTAAGTCTAATGAGAGTCTATGCAATGAGAGAAAAGTAGACTTTTCCAAAGCTGAGATTAAATCTTAAGAGTTGCCAACTTTGAAGTTCTATTTATTCATTTTTGAGACAGGGTTTTAAGTATAGTCTTAGATAGCTTGAGAGTCACTATATAAACCAGGGTCACATTGAAGTAATAAAATTGCACCTGTCTCTGCCTCCCAAATGCTATGATTAAAGATATTCACCCCCATGCCAAAACTCCTGTCTGGGAGTTTATCTGTGTGGGCATACGTGCATGTGACTTCAGTTTCTCCTGGAGTCAGAAACGTTGAAAGTCAAGCCCAATCTTGGTTATGCAAATAGCAAGCTTAGTGTGAATGGTCAGAAAGTGAAGTCTCATCTCATATAGCCACTACTGTGTTGCCCAAGGAGACTTACAATTATCTGAGTCTGACTACATTGCTCCTACTTTGTCTGCTAAACCAAGAAGTGAGTTTCCATTTGAGAAATAAATTCTGTAATGAAAGTCATGGCTCCAACATGTTCTGTAACAATAATTCATTTTAGCAAAATGACAGAAAGATAATACGCTCTGTTAAGTCTTAAAGGTTGTTAAATGATGATATCTAGACCAAAAATCTTCCTAATCATTTAAAGGTTAGTAAATATTAGAGATTTCCAAGATGAGATTATTACATAATAATGCTTCTGCAAACCGACTGAGAGCTCACATTAAATCCAGGAGATGGCATATGATCAGACCTGGGGCACTTTAACTCTCTCTGCTCTTGCTCCAAGCTAACATGGTTAGGAGACTGGCACAGATGTGATTCTACTGAAACAGCTCTGCATTTATCAACTGGAAACAGATCAAACAAGCCAAAATTATGGCATAGATGGGGGAAGTGATCTCTAGACTCCATTGCTTCCTGAGGAGTTATAAGTAACTGAAAGAGGAAAGTAACTGAAAGGAATGATCATTCTTCTTTCAGTTTATAAGCCCCTGATGGGTTTCACATTCTCTAGCAGATGGCCGTACACCTCTGCACATATGGACAACACTAACTGGCTTCAGCAGATTATCAAAAAATTACAAAGAGAAGACACATATTTGGGAGGGGGGAGTGTTAGGAGAGATATGAGGAAAGCAGGAGGGTGTAAAAGAGGAGTGAATTGGAACATATTTTGTTGTATAATGGTACGAAATTCTCAAAGAATACAAAATAGTTGTTGAAAGGTAGATATTGGTTGAGCATGGTGGCTCAAACCTTTAAGCCCAGCATTCAGGAGTCAGAGGCAGGTAGATCTCTGTGAGTTCCAGTCCAGCTTACCCTCCATAGTGACTCTGAAACTAGACAAGACTATATATAGTTAAGACCCTGTCCCCAAAATAAGTAAATGAACAAATCTTCAAGATTAGCAATGATTATGATTTAATCTCAGATTTGGAACAGCCTAATTTTCTCACAATAAATAGAATCTCAGAAGATTTAAAATTAGACTTTCACAGATGGAAAAAAAATGAGTCTTTGAATGTTTAGTATTATTATGTATTATTTACATGTATGTGTGTTTTGCCCACATATATGTATGTGAGCTATGTGCATCCAAAAGTGAGCATTGGCTTCCCTGGAAGTCAGCTGCAGACCACTGTAAGCTATCATGAGGATGGTGGGAAGCAAGTTTGGGTACTCTGGCAGAACAGCTGCGGTCTTAACCACTGAGTCATCTCTCCAGCTCCTTCAACTTTTACTGGAGTACACCGTTAGGCCTGCTGAAATTCAGTAGCCTGTTCAGTGCATAAGCAATCTTTGACAGTATTTAAAAAAAGAAGGCACACAGGTTCAGGCTATCTGTCTTCAACTTGAGCTGGAGCCATGCTGCCATGGCTGGCTTCAAAATCCCCATGCCCCTGACTCAGCCATAAGTGCTGGGTCTCAACTACATACCATCATGTCTGCTTGATACTGGTAGCAAAAGCACATCGTCTCCATGGCTCAATTCCTTCTTCTTTGTCACAGGGTAAGCAGAGTTTGCAGGGAAATTTTTGAGAACAATGAACAGAGATTAAGAGGAGGGAAGAGCCTTCAACTTTGATAAGGAACTTGACACCCAAATGGAAGAAACTTATATTAGCATCTTAATGAAAAAAGTAGGTAGTACATACAGGTTATTTTCTTTAGCTATATAGCTATATGAGAGGAAATAAAATTCACAGAGAATAAAATTATTGACAACTTTACATAAGCCTTTAGGGGATGACCTCATAAACCAAACGGAAATTTGTACAATTCTACAGAAGCCATTCGTTTTCATTTGCTAAGTTTTCTTACATAGCTTTGTGCCCACTTGAAAAATTCTAGCACTTGGGAGGCCGAGGGGATAGTATTCTACTTTTGGGCTAACCTGGACAACTCAGGTGGACCTGACCTCAACAGGAAGAGTAAAAAGAGGGTTGAGGATACAGGTCAATGGTAGAATGTGTGCATATATAGCATACTTTAGGCCTCGGTTCGATCCTAGCTACACCCACGTGCAGATACCGTGTATCTATAACTTTACTCAGTAAATTCTGTCTCCCTTGGCTGATGTTATTTCAAAAACAAAATATTTAATATGAAATCTAAGATTGGAGTGACCTTTTGTCTTCTTTTTTTTTTCTTTCTGCCTTCATTTTAATTCTCTCTCCTTCAACCTAACACCTTTCTTTCTTAACTTTGCACTGAAAGGATGTTGGAATATTATCAGTTAGAGACAATACAATATATTGTATGAAAGTCATAAACACGAAATTTATAATCTACAATGTACGTGACTGTGCATGCTCAAGGCCTCAGTCTTCTTACATGTGACACTTATATTACATAATTTTCTAAATATATTTCAAATTATGTATATTAATATGTTTAGTCAAACATTTAACATATTCTAGGTACAGGTTAGTAGACTGAACAATAGGTAATATATAATATATGAATGAATGACTTTAACAACAACCATATGCAGTGATCAGATTCAGACAAAAAGAAAAAGACACAATTAAATATGAATTTGAGAGAAAAATTAAAATATTTTAATTTACCTAGGGTCCTGTGAAATATGTGGTCATACTTACATTATGTATTGTTTAAGTTACACGATATTCTCCACTTTAACTAGTAATCTTACTCTCGAAGAAATTCATGTTCTTTTTGTTTCTAATTTATAATAATAAATTAGCAAAGTACTGTAGTGTTCATAGGTACTATGTCTATAAACTAATATTTTATGGACTCTGGCCATCATGTTATTTTCTAACAGCCATGAGAAAAGTGATGATTCACTTATTTGTTGTTCCAAATTTCTCATATTTAAAATATGAATTACAATATTGAATGTCACCCAGCTAATGTGAAATTTCAATACATTAGTAAATAAAAAGTTATGGGTTAAATTTAAAACTCCTCATACATTTTTGAGTTTTGAGAGACAAAGAGAGAGAGAGAGAAAGAGAGAGGGGGGAGATGTCAAGATCCTAGTTCAAATAATACTTTTGGAAAATAGCCCACCTCTTCAAACCTGTGGAAATAATGAAAAGATGAGCAATAGTGGCACATATCTGTAGTGAATCTGGGGAGAAATGTTTCATACAATTTCACAAATGGACCTGAGGGAAGGAGAGTATGTCTCTTCAGTAATTAAAGCGCCTGTCACTTTGGGGAATCTGATGGCTGCTGTCCCCTGGGAATGTCTCACGTTGGGGGAATCTGAAGCTGTGCATCCTAAGATCTTTTGCTCCATAGATTGTAAGGGTGATTACAGCATCGACAGGCTTTCTTGTGATTGTAAGATATACACAAACCTTTCATTTATTTTTATATTCAGCCAAGTTGGATTTGTTTTGTGGATGCAGTGATATTGTAAATGTTCCAGAATAAGGATTTCAGTCACTTCTTAAAAGCATAAAATTGCGGCACGGAAACCATTGCTATTTTTATGTCCTCTCAATCCAGTTGTCAATCTTACATGTTAGTCTTGTAGTCTAGAGGACAATAGGACAGATCTGCTTGATCAGCAAGGACAATTATCCCATTTCTGTCTTTTAGAATATTACAATTTGTCTTCTTATAATTTATTAAATGGTATAAAATGTGGCTTCTAATTATTTCTAATACAAAGGGCTAGTTGAAGCTTTCTTTTGTTTGATATAAAACAAGCTACGTAACAGAGGAAGAACTTCAGGTTTTGATATTCTTGTCTTTATTTTGTACTGCTAAGATTGCTGGCTCTATGATCAAATTAACTATGTAAATTTGTAGTCTGTCCATGCTACTGATATGCGGGAGTGAATTACATGTGTATCTCGGTGTTTTCTTCAAGTACTTGGTCTTATTAAGTTTGAATTGGCCTGTAACTTTTATACAAAGAAATAAAATCCATCTTTTATTTATATTATTTATTTATCTTCTCTCATATAACTTATACAATACATCTTGACCCTCATCCTCCTTTCCCTCCATCCCCCCATCTTCCTCATTTCCCCTCTCCCCCAGATCTACACCCCATCACTACCCATAAATATCTTGCCCTCACTTCTCCCCAGAAAAGAACACTCCCCCCCCCAGGGTTACTGCTCAAATAGGACATGGCACAGCAAGATGGAACAAAGTCCGGCACCAATCCCTACATCAAGGGTAGACAACTTGGCAGTAGCAAAGGAAATCCATCATAATAATGTCCAATCAGTAACAATTAGAATTGAAGGTCAAAGTCTGAAAAACAGCTTATTGGGTAGAGTACTTGCATGAAGAACTGAGTTTAGATTCCCAGAACCCATATGAAAGCTGCCTGTGACACCAACAATGGTATTAGCAGAAACAGGTGAACCCTGGTTGATTTCTGGGTGAAAACCCAGCTGAAATGGCCATCTCCAGGTTCACAAAGGGTTATATCTCAGTAAATAAGGCAGAAAATAACGTAGGATACTGGACATAACCTGTATGCTCTACTGATACATGCATGGGCAAGCATACTTGCACACATACAGGCTCACACAAATAGCAATACAAATGTATAAAAAATAATTAAATAGTATTGAAGATGTAAGGTTGATATAAATTACATATTTAAATTTTTATTCTCCTAAAATTATAATTTTATTCATAAAATTTTCAGTATAATAGCAAATTATAAATTTACTTATCACAACAGCTCAATATCTTAGGTTATTGTTGGATTATAAAAGAGATCTTACCTTCAATTAGTTCTTAAAAAGCAGACAGAATAAGTGCATTCTACCATTTCCTTAGACAGATAATATCAACAGTAAATCTAGTTTACTTACATTATGTCAAAGACAAAACAGGAAAAGACATTTCATTAACATCTGGGAATTGATGGTATTTATAGCCTCAACTACTTTCAGATTGCCTTCATTATAAATTTATACTCAATTATCCTATATTAGATTATATTAAAAATTAGGCAAGAATCTCATTATTTTGTAGACAGGCAGGACATAGACCCTTTATCAATAATAAAAATACAAATGCTTAGATAAGTTTTTGTTCTTTAGAAAAATTTACAATGATTTTCCTTCCCTAAATATAAAAATGTATTTAAATAAATGTTCTCCTTTTGAAAATAACTACTGACTTAAAGCAGTTGGTTTTTTTGCATCTCATTTCTATTTAAAATATTTGCATTTCACACAATACATTTCTTTCTCATACAATATATTCTGATTACAGTTTCTCTTCCCTCTACTCCTTCCAGTTCCTCCCCGTCTCTCCTCCATCTGGATTCATTTTCTTTCTGTCTTTCATTGAAAGAAAACATGTTTCTACAACAGAACAATGGGATTCCCTGAGCTACCCTCTCTCCTTCTTCCCTCTCCCTGTGAGTGTGTGAGTTTGTGTGTGTATGTGTGTGTTTAATGTTTGGCTGTGGGTCTCTCTATTTGTTTCTATCTGCTGCAGGAGAAAGCTTCTCTAGTGATGGCTTAATTTTTAAAAAAAAAGCTGACTTATATTTATAAAAACTGAGTATAGCAGAATATCATTGGGTAATTTCATTACTTTTTTTTTTTTTAAGAAAACTAGTATTTGGAATATCTAGTGTCTGATTCTTGGTCACTCATGCAAGTGTCAGGTATTTTCTCCCACAAAGTAGGCCTTGCCTCAAATCAAACATTGGTTGGTTACTGCTATAAGCTTTATGCCACCATTTTCCTAGCATATTTTACAGGCAGGACAGTATTGTAGGTCAAAGATTTTGTGTCTGGGTTGGTGGATACAGTTCCCCTTTGGTAGCCTGAAGAGTACCGTCTGGTACAAATCAAAAGCACATTTGGGGAAAAAAAATTACTATATTTAAAAGCTATCTTTGTCAGAGTTACAACAGAGAAACCCTGTATCAAAAAACAAAAAACAAAAAACTATCTCTGAAGTAGAAGAGGTCATTCTATTTTCTGTCTTTTAGAATATTATAATTTTGTCTACTTACAAATTAATAATTATTAAATCATTATGGTTTTCACAGGCTTATAGTAGTAGAGTTATATAGTAGTAAATACAGCACATATTTATTTATATGAGTATTTGTTGAACATATCATAAACTTTTTAACATACTATATTATTTAAAAGTAGTGCACTTAATTCTATTGAGATGTATTATTAGGCACACAAAATTCTATAGCTCTTTTATTGTCTAGGTGTGTATGAAATAGAGATGTGTGACCTTTTATATCAATTTCCTAAAAGCTTTCTTGTCCTTTACATACCCTTTATGCTTCTGTTCAGGTGTGTGTATCTGGAGATCAAAGCCTAGATTCAGCTTCCTAAGTGAGCCCTGTACTCTTTAGCTACTTCCCTAGTCTTCTACATAATTTTATGGAGGTTCTAGCATGAAACTTTAAGCACTATAAGAAAAATCTAAGAGTTTTAAATTTTAAGTCACAATTTGTAGTGGTTTGAATGCGAGAATATCTACTCAAAGACTCAGATGTTGGAATGCCTGGTTCCAGTTAATAGAACTGTTTGGGGAGTGTAGAGGAACATTTAATCTTTTAATCTGACAGCCTGGCTGTCACTAGGGTAGAAAGAATGTTAAACTAATCCTCCTCTCTCTTTGTGTTACTATTACCTGAAAGGGGTTTCTGTGGTTGGGGCAACATAGTACAGACTTTTTTTTTTTTTTTTGGTGTTTCAAACAGGGTTTCTCTGATGTAACTCTGGCTGTCCTGGAACTCACTCTGTAGACCAGGCTGGCCTCAAACTCACAGAGGTCTGCCTGTCTCTGTTTTGGGCCACTAACCCCTAGCTATTCATTAATATCTTAATATCCAAAGCTCCTAAAGCAGGTTATTTAAAGCTATTGTATATTTGATGTCAGCATATTATTTTTATCTATTTTGTCTAATAATCAACCCAGAGGGTTTAAGTACTTTTCAGGCTTTACTCTTTAACCTAGGAAACCTTCTCTGTCAATATTTCGAATACTTTATTTTTCTATTTTCAATGTTTACTTTTCAATATTTACATTCTCAAACACAGCTTCAAGCACACGATAAAGAACTGTGTGATGTTCATTTTGTAAGGGAAGGATCATAATTACATTTCTCTTAAAACACAGTTATTTTTCTTTTAGTTTCCAATATCATTGCAAATCTAAATCATTCTATATGCTTCTCTAAAACTTTTGCTTAATATACAGTTGTATTAGTCTTTTTAAAATCTGGACATTATGAAACAGTAGATAAATATAAAATGCTATATTTTATTTTTTATTCCTCATAATTTAAAGGAAAACCCCTTAAAAACAAAATGCATTGTCATTTAGAGTTTGTAAAGAATGCATCTTTTGCATAGGAGTGAAGGAAGTTTTAAATGAATAAATGTAATTATCATGTAAGGATGTTACATTTGAGAAATGTGCAAGAAGTGAAAAATGTCAAGGTGAATGATAAAGCATAAAAGAATCTCTCAGTGAAAAGTTCAAGATTGTTAGCTGGAGCTAAGATGTCAGTCATGGAAATGAAATAGTTGCTAACAGCATTTGCAAAAATGAACCCAAACAAGTTATCAAAGGAGCAACAGTGAAATAAAATCAGGAGTGACAAATTGGAAACACTGGCTGCCTTACACCTACGCATATCAGTGATTTCATTAAAAGCTAGTCACCTAAATACATGGCTTAAATAAAACTAAAGACTATAACGCTGAGAAAATGAGCCAAGGTCTTATTTTCTCTCTTATAAGAGATGCATTTTACATTGAAGTGCTCAGGGGAACCTCAAGTAAAGGATGGGAAATAAACCATGCAAGGAGTAAGATCTAAAAACGCATAAGTGACATGAATACATTAATAAAAGACGAAGTAGTTACATGACTAAAATATTAAAAAAGAAAAAGTGGCAAATTGCATAATGATACAGGAACAATTTGTCAAGGAGACAAGACAATTCTAAATACATCTTTACCTGACAAAAGGTAATCAGAATTAAAAGAGCTGTCAGAAGTCAAGAGAAAAATAGATAAATCCTGTGGATAGTTGGATATTTTAACATCATGCTTTAATAATCAATAGAACTAGTTGGTGAAACAAATGAGTATATAAAATAACTCAAACAACATTCTGAATCCAGTTGGTCTTCTGGGCATGCACAGAAAATCACCACCAAAATCCCAGAGTAACCACATCTCTCAAGTGCCTACTGAATGACCTTCCAGATAGACCATGTGCTTGCCAGCTGACAAATCTCAGTAAATTTCAAAAATTTCAAGTCTCCACAGAGTATGTTCTCTAAATACACAATTTTGGAATCATTAAAATTAAAAGGCTACAGAATCCTCAAATATTTGTGAAACCAAGTCTCTAAATGACCCATGAGTGAATAACTCAAGTAATCCTGTTAAAATTATGAAGACATAGTGAACCAGCTATGAATGAATAGAAAGAGAAGACTGTTAAAAACTGTGAGCTACAGTTGTGAAATGCTTTAAATGATGTCACTAGTTGAGAAGGCAAGCGTGTAATCCATGATCTGTATTTCAACTTAATGAAAGAATATAAAAAATAAACTTACCAAATAGCAAAATTGGAGTCAGACTAGAATCAAAAACCAATATGGCAACAATAAAGAATTACAAAAACATAGTAAACATTTCATAAAATTATCATCCAAGAGAAAATCAGAGAAAACAAAATACAAATGTTGGCCATAGTAGTGGAGAAATCAGTACCTAATCTGTGACATGACAAGACAGTTGGGAAAAGCTGTGAAATTTTACACTAGCAAAATCTATAAAAATGATATAATATAAGGCATCAAAACTGCCAGCTGAAGCTACAGAAAATATGAATGTATTGAAAATTTTATAAATCAGCTCCATTTTAACAAAATAGTACATAGAGAAATAGAAACAGCAAGGGAGAAAGAAGAACTAGCAAGAGAAAGGATGCTTTGATCATTTCAGGAAGGCTCCGCCAGCCCGTACACACAGGACCACGAAAATGTTAGGAAACAAAAGTAACATCAAACAACATCCCTCAGGATCAAGTTGTAAAACTCTTGAATTAAAGATGATCAATTCAGTCTGTCTAATTTTTTTTACATCTATGTGTATATGTCTGTGTGAGCGGGTGAACATGAGTGCTGGTGTCTGATTAGATTTTCCTCCACTGCGAGAGTTACAGGTTGTTTTGAGCTGCCCAAAGCATGTAATGGGATTCAAACTCAGGTCTTTCGGGAAAGGAGTAAGGGTGCTTAACTACTCTGCAATATAGCCACTCCCACACTTTCATCCTTAAAGTAGTAAACATTTCTATCTCTAAACACACACACACACACACACACACACACACACAAACACACAGAGAGAGAGAGAGAGAGAGTGAGAGTTCTAAATGTGCCAGCAGGGATAATGCTTTACCCATGAATACTTACTATTCAAGATAAATAAACTGTTATACATATGGCTTTTATCAGAGCTCTGTATACTGATTGCCTTCTAAATTGTTTGTATATAACTTATACCACATTATGCCATGCATTCCTTCTCTCTCTCTCTCTCTCTCTCTCTTTCTCTTGCTCTCTCTCTCTCACACACACACATACACACACACACACACACACACACACACACCCCTACACACACGGATAAGGTGTGGGTGTGGGGGGTAATAGCCTGGATTTGTACTAGGATAAACTATTCTCATGACATCTGTCTAATAAAGAGTTTAGCAATCTTCAGTTTATCTATAACTCAGACTGATCTGAGTCTTATTTACATTCACCTAGGGTGTCCAAAGACAAAGGCCACTAGCAAATATGAGTTCAGGAAGTAAAACTAACCATAGAATATCTCATAATATAGCTGAGCATTGGAAGACCACAAACCCATTTTTTAAATTTAGTTAAGAGCATTCAGAACAGGTTAGTAGTTACTTAGTCTCTGTTATCACAGGAGTATATTACAGTGGTTGCATAGGAATTCTGGGGTAACAGTATCACATTTTAAACTTGATTTATTTACTGCCTGTACACTTTGGGATGTGGAGGGAGCTATTAGGTAGTGGAGATTTTCTAAGGTCAGCCTGTCTTCTGTGCAGTATGATACTTTTCTTATTATTTTGTGGACACTTTGGTTTGCAGAATTTGAGAAATTTCAGCTTTCCCAAGGCACATTATAAAATTTGTTTGCCTTTTCTTGCAGTGGATAATTCTCTCTTCCTTGTTTATTTTCCCAACAAAGCAAGTATATCAAAAGATGCATTTCTAAGGAGTCTGTGCTTTGAGATTTAGCATACCTCGCAGACTTAAGTCTTCCCTCCAAAGACTGATGGCCTATTAACAATCTATTTTATGCATTATAAATGATTATTTTCTTGAAATTGTTTCATGAGCATGATCTCATACAATAAATCCTATCTGTCAAATACAGCATTGCTAGTTTAGTCCACTCATTTCAAAGACTTAGTACAAGGACCAATTTTCAAGAAGATTCATTGTATCTAATTTGCTCAGTTGTCACCAGTTTAATGGATAGTGCTTGAAAACTGATTATTTGCTTCCTCTGTCAAAGACAGTGGGCTTCTATTTAAGTAGCAATGTATTTAGTAATCAAACTGTATTCTCCATACTCATCGGGCCTATGTGGTTTTAATTTATATGATGACAACATCATCTCAAAGGGGTATGGGCTCTTGAAAATCCTCACGATAGTTTACTTTAATGGCTAGGCTTTTTTGCATTCCTTACTATATAATATTTCTCATTTTGTCTGTATTTTCATTGTCAATACATGTAATTTAATTAAGGGATTTATATAAATAATAATGCACTTGACGTAGCTCCAAAAAATTGTTGGTAGCATCTCTAGCAGCTAACATGCGACTAGTTTTGTACACGGACCCACAAATTCCAAGTTACTACATATTAAACTTACTCCACATCAAACCACACAGTGCTTTCTATCAAAACTAACCCTCTGCAGTAATATTTACTCCTACTGTGGGGGATCACTAAAGAGATAAAGAGGTGCTTTCATGTATGCAAACCTTGCCAGACCTCAGCAGAGGGAACCACTAAGGTGGCCATACTTGGCAGTAGAACCCTGAGTGTCTGAACCCAGATGTTTTTGTTGACTCAGAAATTCACAGGTGTTCTACCGACAATAGTACAGATCCTGAGCAGTCAAACATGCTCCCCCCATTAACCCAAAATCTGCAGACAATAGAAAATGCCAAGACCTAGGCAGCCTCTCACCCAACAGTGCACAAAACAATTTTATACATAAGTCAAAATAAACTTCTACAACATTTTCCCCTTTCTGTGTAAGAAAAATAAAACAAAACAACTTTATCTCTACAAGACAATTTAGCACTACATCACAAAAGCTGTTTGTAAGAGGAACGGAGGGCCGCTAATGCACAGGACCAAATGAAACCAAACATCTATCAAGCTTTTCACGTTTCATGTTTCACATTTTTTTAGACAGCAGAAAAACATTATCAATGTCCAATTAACTGGAATTCACTCAATTCTGGTTTCCTCCAAAGGGCTTGGGTCACTTCTCTGGCTCTGGTTCTGCCTCTGCAGCCACACACAGCTTGTCCTCCAGGCTCCAACTGGCTCTACTTCATTGCTGCTGCTGTTCTTGATGGCTGTCCCATGGGACTGGCATCTTCAAGACGCTAGGATCTTCTGCTGAAACTGGGCTACACCTTCACCAATAGCCTCTCCTGGACTCTCTTCTTTATGGCAAGGCTCAACTTCTCTGCAAAACCCCTGCAATCTGGACCTTCAACAACCAAGGTTGTGCCTTCACCAAGAGCCTTTCTTGGACTCTCATGGTGCCAAGCCTCAGTTATTCTCGGCAACCCCACTATACCTTCAAAACCAACATCACCTGGGTAGCTCTTACACTACCAATTTCAGCTGCCAGCACAAGATACAACCTTGGCCAGTTAGGGAAGATAGTTTCTATGTGCTGGCCCTGATGAAACACTTTCCAGATTTTATGATAGTGTCTGGTTTGCAAGACAAAATACTGGTAGCCTTGTCTGCAGGAAGGATTCCCTCATAGGATAAAGTTCTCATCAGCATATCTCCTCCTCCTCCTCCTCCTCCTCCTCCTCTTCATCTGCCTCCCCTCCCCCCTCCTCCTCCTCCTCCTTCTCTTCCCTATCTCCATGTTGGATTAATTTGTCTGATGTCATCAGTTATGTTGCAGGTGCCACTTGTCTAGTATGCCCACTGGGGCAGTTCACCAAGGAGACAAAAAGGCGCTTTCATAGGTGCAAACCCTGCCAGACCTCAGCAGAAGGAACCACTAACCTGGCCACGGCCATACTGGACAATGGAATCCTGACTGAGCTCAGGGGTTTTTATTTTTGTTTTGTTTTGTTTTTTGTTTGTTTGTTTTGTTGGCTTGTTTTTTGAGACAGGGTTTCTCTACTGTAACTCTGGCTGTCCTGTAATTCACTCTGTAGATTAGGCTGGCCTCAAACTCACAGAGATATACCTTCCTCTGCCTCCCAAGTGCTGGAATTGAAAGTGTTCACCACCATTGCCCGGCTAAGTACAAGTGTTTTATTGATACAGAACTCCTCAGGTGTTCTACTGAGAGTAATACCTATCCTGAGCAATCAAACATCCCCCACAGTAACCCAACACTTGCAGACAATACAAAATGCAAAAAAGACCTAGGCAGCCCCTCATGAAACATTGCACAAAGCAATTATTTTATAACTAAAAATAAAATTCTATAGCACTCCTCATTCTGGGAAACAAAGGAAGAATATCCCTATTGGCTATGATTTTTTAAAAGAAAATTTAGAATTGGAAGACTTAAGAAGAACTCTGAAAGTTGGAGAAATGTCTTAAATTCCATCCATCCATAATTAAATATTAAGATAGCATTTGCTGCTTAATGAAGCTACTGCAAAAAAGGCTATTTGAGATAATTTCTGCACAGCATTGCCATATCCTGAAATTATAACTCAAGGATGATATTCTATTTTATTTCTCCATTATTCACAGTTAAAATTTTACACACATATTTACCATCATCAAGACCTAGAAAACAACTTCATAAAATCATATATATTACCAGAAGACTTATTTTACCCATATATTCTTAACAACAAAAAGATAGGATCTATACTTTTCAAATTCCCTTCTTCATTTTCTTATATCACTAGGAAAGTCTGTTTATTCCCATGATGGAATAGAGTTCACTTGTCATTCTATGCATAGCATGAGAAGCAGACTTTTATACAATGTTTGTTCATTAGGACTTGCTGCATTTCTGGACCTCTAGATGAACTCCTCAATTTTGGTGGAAAGTAAGGCCCTAATGAAGTAAAACATTGATATATATGTTAAAAAATATCTCAAGAAGAGCTCCTGAAGGAAATAACTGAATCTGCAGTATGGAGATCTTCTCTTTTCCATGCTAAAGGGGAGTTTCTGAAATCATCATTAGTCAAGACAGCTTGGACTGTAATCTTACTGACATCAATATAATCATTACAAGACTAAAAATATGAAGGGGAAATTCAGATTATCTAAATCTGTATTATTGAGATGAAATTACTACAGTGTTTCCAAAGAAACACTCAAAAATGATTGCAGGGTTTAAGGCATAATTCAAAAGAGTACATGTCAATCAAAAGATAATTTCCATATTTTTTAATATTAGGCATAAAGACATCACCAATGATGAAAGCACAGACACTGCATGTTTTTTGTATAAGATTTTCTTCACTCCACTCCTTCAAAAATCCTATTTTTTGTTCAATTTGTCCTTAGCTCCATCTATTATTTTCTCCTGTGTAGTTACAAATGTCTTTTAGATTATTGCAAGTATTAATTCAATTATGTATTACTTCCCCTTTGCTGAGTAGGCATTTATTTTACCAACATCCTTGGTATGATATGTAGAATAGACCCCCCCCCAAAAAAAGCACACGTTGAAATTGCTGTACCCTCTTCCTCAGATACTCTGAGTGGAGGCACCAACTTCTCTCATCCAGTGTTCTTGGTTCAGGTCACTCACGCATAATTTAAATGAAGTATAGACTCTTTTTCTGCATTGTCTCTAGTCCTTGTCTCTTCAGAAACCAGACGAGAACAAAACAAGAGCATGATAAAATCATTCCCAGGTAAGCAACATTTTTAAATACATATATTAATAATGATTTATTTTTCTTCTCGTGATGGTCAAACATTTTAGAAAAATCAAAGAGATGCAATGTAAACATGGAGAAAATAGGCATATCTTTAAGTGACCCCTGTCATGTTTGTAATAATAATATTTAACCTATATGACACTGAAGTTCATACTTATACCATGTAACAATCAAATGCATTTGAAAGAACAAGATACTGTGGATGGATCCACTGTGATGTTAGATCTCTAAAAAATTATTGTTAAAATAAAGGCAACATCTAGTTATTGAGTGTTTGATACAGTCATTTTATGTTTTAATTGCATTCATTTTTATGGTGTCTGATTCTCTCACAGATTCCAAATTTCACCCACACAGAACAATCAGAGATACGATCCAAAGTATTTCATGCTTAGAGGCAAACACAGTCCAAAGGCAGGCATA
Source organism: Cricetomys ansorgei (assembly GCA_026225945.1). Taxonomy (NCBI): domain Eukaryota; kingdom Metazoa; phylum Chordata; class Mammalia; order Rodentia; family Nesomyidae; genus Cricetomys; species Cricetomys ansorgei. The sequence goes on from JAMJFZ010003163.1 coordinate 29,893,853, forward strand.
CTAGGAACCAAGGAAGACAGGGACATCTTTCTAACTTCCTTGATTATTGTGTTTCAGAAGTATGTGATGCTAGCTTCACAAAATCTCTAAACATTCTTCAGTCTTCACACTCATCTATATCCCAACTGCTTAGAGTTTATTTCTTATACTTCTGTGGTAACAGTGGCTCAACAACAGCTTCATGACAATTGATTGTTTTCTCTATCAGTGGCCATAGAAAAATAATATCACCATTTTGTGTGTCCTGATCATATGTCAAGAACAGAGAAAAACACCACAAAGGAATTACTATTCTGCTCATTCATCTGCATAATCACAAGTACCCCATATAGAATCAGTATCAATCCAACTTGACAAATTGGGAGAGGCAGGTGATGGCGCTATCAAGTTCTAAAACTAGGCTTTATCTCTCTGAAGCCTGAGTTAATATTAATTATTTTGATCTCCCCTGAATGCCACTGCCTAGTAAATATCCCCAAAGAATCCATATATGCACCCATCTGATTTATTTTCTATTTTTCTTGTTTGAAAATTTGATTCAAATTAATTTCATAGGTAACAAAATTCAGCCATTCAGCTTGATTTGTGGATGTGACTTAAAAACAGAACTGTTTGTATGGAGCATGATGTTTCTTCATAAGTATTTTTGGTGCTATGATTCTGTTACCAAATCAAATTGTATCCCTTACTGGAGAAGGTATATTTGTTTGCATATGTTTGTTAACACTTTAGATCTATTCCCTTAGCAAATGTAATACTTAATTACTAACTACAGCTACTGTGTTATACATTAGATATTTAGCATCCATTTAAATAATTGCTGAGAACATGTAGTCTTTCACTAATACCATTTCATTATTCCCATCTTGTCTTTTCTTGGTACCTATGATTCAAATTTTATTTCACTGGTGATCATGAGTTTAACTGCAGTTATACTGTGCGAAAGTTTTCTTTTGGGATCTGCCACATTTCATGTAGCATAACAATATGAAAGATCACCCACAGTACTACTGTTGATATGTTTACTTCTTCTTAGGGATTCATAATGCTCTCTGAGATATTAATAGTTAATTTTACTTGGGTGTACCTTAATGTCTTTATTCATCCACGGGCAGACTGCTCTATCTTGATTCTTGAGACTATATGTACACTCTATCATGACATCTCCTTCCTTTTCAATTCTGAAGTTGAAGATTACTTTCTATATTGATCATCTTCTTGATGCCTGGTACAACCCATTATGTTATTATAATAAGCATTTACCAATTCTTAAACTGATATGCAAAAGTAAGTTTTGGAAGTTCTTTGCTTTTTATTGCTATTGTTGTTATTATTCAATTAATCTCAGGATTAGAAAAGTTCTTTCTAAACAAATCCATTTTTAGGACATTTCCTCCCTGGTGTTTTCCATGCAAGTAGCCATAGTTGAGTGTTTATTTCAGGACTTTCATGATGAGAAAATAAAGCATCCTTTAAACTGCTATAGCATCTCTCTTAAGGTCTCTCTTGGTGGTAAATGTATTTCTTTCAGCAGAAAATACAAACACAAAAATAAATGATGCTATTAGTTTGTAATTGTCATTCCCATGGTTGCTTCTGGTGCCTAATAGGTAATTTTTCCCTCTAAGAGAGGTCTAAATTGGGTCTATTACCTAATAAGAGTCAAATGCTTTATGAAATATCCCTAGCAATGTATGATAGGATAGACCACCAGGAACTTTGAGTAGCTAAGTCAAACATGCAAGTGTGCCTGTCTTTTATGCAACAAATTCCTTTAGAGGTATTTTTTTTTCTAATTGATAGTCTAAAGGAAAATAAAGTCTTAAAAGCAGATGAGCCTTAGAAAATACTACAAGTAAGTATTTTATTTACCAGTTATAAAAATTTTGAAATAAACATTTTTTGGATTTCTATTAATTTTTTTATTCCCAATTGTATTTAAATAGCATCATCTACTTCTGTTTTTGTTTTCTTTTGTTCAATATAGTTTACACTAACATATATAAAAAAAAGTCATCCAGCCAGGCTGTGGTGGCTATGCCTTTAATCCCAGCACTCTAGAGGCAGAGGCAGGCGGATCTCTGTGAGTTTCAGGTCAAGCTTGTCTACAGAGTGAGTTCCAGGACAGCCAGAGTTATAACAGAGAAACCTTGTCTTGAAAAACCAAAAAAAAAAATTAGCAAAATAAAAAATCCAAGTTCCAGTTATTAAGTTTTTCCAAGTGTGAAGCCCTGTGTTAACACACAAATCAATGTCTTGTGTTCAGATAAATGTGTGGAGGCTTGGAGGATGTTCAGTTTGCAGAATGGCCTAAAAATGTTTGGGTTAATACAATACTAGTTAAGACCAGGCTATACTGTTTATTAGCATATGATTTTTAATGGTATAATTGCTTTCTGATTAATTTCTGGACAGTTTAAAGAGAACAACATTTGTCTTAGAGAATTGTCCTTAAGTTCACTGAGATTCTTTTTGCATATGAATCCTGGAAAGCTGAGTTTCCCTGTGCCGTTTCCAAACATGTATGTGACATACTTTGATAATTCTCATCACCCTTTCTTATTCACCTCTTCTCACTAGCAAGCTACCTCTTCTGAACTGTCCTATTTATTTTCATAACTCTATTTTTGTTTTAGATTCTGCATATGATATAAAACCTGGTATTTGCATTTCTGACACCAGCTTGCTTTCCTGAACATGGTGATCTTCGATGGCTTCCATTTTCCTAAATGACATGACTTCACTTTTCATAGTGAAGTAACAGTGCACTGTTTATAGTTGCTGCATCATCTTTTCATTTATCTGTTGAGTGGCAACTGGGCTGCTCCCACATCTTAGCTACTGTGAGCTGTAAGACTGATATAAGTGCATACACAGGTATTCTGTGGTTGCTGACAGATTCCTTCAGAGGAGTACATGTACCTGCAGTACAGCGGGGTCACTAATTCAGGATCATTGTAGTTCGAAATAGAGCTTTCTGATGAACCTCCCTATTTATTCTGATTGTGGATGAATTAATTTTTATTCCCACCGACAGTGTATAAGAATTACTTTTCCCCCAAGTCCTCACGGACATTTGCCTGTCTCCCCGTGCCTTGCCCCCTCCTCTCTCTCTCATTTTTCTAGACTAGTGACAGTACAGCAGGTTTCCTTAAGGTATTTTCATAATGCTCAGTTTTGATTGACATCCATATCACCTCCACCCATTACTTCCTTCCTGTTATTCTCACGTCCTTCACATCACATGTGTCCTATTACGGTCATCTACACCCTTCCTTCGGGCATTCTACCCTCTCACGGGCCACTTACTAATGTCTTAGCGTCTACACGCACTCACCTCAATTAGATATACATGTATAAAAATTAGAAGCAAAGACTCAAAATGAGAAAGAACACGAAGCACCTCTCTTCCTGTGACTGGGTTACCTGCCCGAACACAGTATTTTCCAGTTCTGTCAGTTTTCCTGCGAATTTCATGACTTTATTTTTTTGTGGTTGAAGAAATTTTCACTGTGTACATGCATCCCATACATCTTTTCCTTTGATCATCTGATGGGTATCTAAGTTGATTAGATTCCCATTTACTTGTGTAAAGAGGAATAGGCAGCCACGAATGTGCAAGTATCCCTGTGGCAGGCTATGGGGTACTTCGCCCATATGTCCAGGAGTGGTACACTCGGATCATAAGGGACTTCTGCTTTAGATTGTTGGGAAAAAAAATTGCACTTCTCCTGACAGTAAACAAGGGTTCTCTTCCCTCACATTGTTTCCCCGATTTTGTTTTCTTGATGATACAAATTTTGACTGGGATGGGATAGGATCTCATAGGAGTTTCAGTTTGTATTTTACTGATGGCTAAGGATGTTTAAAAATGTGTTTGGATACTTTTATTTCTTCATTTGATAATTCCTGAAGAAAATGCTGTGTTTCTGTTGGTTTGTTTGCTTCCTCGTTTCATTCTTTGGCCACTTTATATTCTGAGGACGTGACTCTTCTGTTTGATGTATGGCTGGCAAAGATTTGCTGAAGTTGTCTCTTCACTTGATTATTTTCTTTTCTTTTCTTTGCAGAAGCTTTTTTTAATGCAACTCTTTTTTGTAAACTGCTGCTCTTATTAGTTCTTGAGCAATGAGGTTTATTGAAAAAAGCTGTATCTACAATGTTTGCTCTATGTTGACCCTGGTAGCTTCTAAGTTTAAAATCCTATGTTGCGGTCTTTGACAAATTTGACTCTGACTTTTGCAAGGATGAGAGATACAAATCTATATTCTTTCTTCCAAATATTGATATCCAATTTTCCCATCACTTACTAAAGGGGCTGCTTTCTCTCAAATAGATATTTTTAGCAACTTTGTCTGCAATTATGTGTCGGTAGCTATGTGAGTTTATATCTAAATTGCCTACTTAGTTCCACTGGTGTGCATGCCAGACTTGTTCCAATACCATGTTGCTTTTGTTATCGTGTCCCTGTTTTACAATATGAAATAAAGTATGGTGATACCATCGGATTCAATTATGTATTTATTTATTTCCTAGGATTAGTTTAATAACCTATAGTCTGTTCTGCTGTCATTCATGCTCTTAACTTTTTTTAAATTTCTTTACTCATTTAGGTGAAGAATGGTTCTAGAATTTACACTGGTTTGGATAAGGTAGCTGTCATCACAATATTAATCCCTCCAGTCTCTGGGCATGGGAGTCCTGTATGCTTTCCAGTGTCTTCTTCATTTATCTCTTGAGTGCTTTGAAGTTTTCATTGTAGAGATTTTTTTCATTATTTGTGTTGGATTTATGCTAAGGTATTTGTATGAATGTATGTTTATGAGTAGGTAACAATGTGTATGAGTATTTTCTCTCTCTCTCTCTCTCTCTCTCTCTTTCTCTATCTATCTCTCTATCTCCTCTCTCTCTCTGTTGAATATGCAATGCTTTATTGAATTTTTTCTGAGCATCTTCATTATTAGTGTGTGCTAAGGCTTGTTTTTTTAACTATCGTCATTGTTAGGACAGGGACATGAAATATCATTGTAATATTGATTTTATGGCTAAAGATGCTGGACATTTTAAAATATTTATTGCAATTTGGACATCTTTTAGCACACCATCTCTTAAACAGAGAGGTCTCAAGAAATTCCATCTTTAAAGAACTTCACCAAATTTACCTATAATGATTGATCCATAAATTCTAATAGGAATCATATTCCTTCATAGGTGATTTCAGAAGTCTTTCTACAAAGGAGGAGCTATTTGAATTGGGTTTTGAAGTCTGTGTAAGAGAAAATTTCAAATGACAGGCAGTGATTACAGAAAAGTATGCAGAGTATTGTTTCCAATGATGTCCGTCTGTCTGTCTGTCTGTCTCTCTCCCTCCCTCCCTCCTTCTTGTCAAGTAAAGAAATAAAAAAAATAATGGGCACATCTGAGAAAATGTTGTTCACTTTAAAATCTTTCTTACCCAGGCAGTGGTGGTTCAGATCTTTAATCCCAGCCCTCAGGAGGCAGAGGCAGTTGGATCTCTGTGAGTTTGAGTCCAGCCTGGTCTAAAGAGTGAGTTCCAGGACAGTCAGAGTTACAACAGAGAAACCCTGTCTCATCTTGATTAGCAAGCATTGTGAAGCATAGCATTTAAAACATTTCAATGATCATTTTCGTCACATTATGAAAGGCTTGATAATTATCTTTGCTTTCTCATGCCTATGACCTGATAACAAAATTTGCGCCTGACCTATCACTGCCACTCTTTAAATGTTTGCTGAATGAGTGAATCTGGTTTGGATTTAATCCTCCTCTACTTGGGATCATTAAGTGCAAGCCACTTAAGTGTTGTCATGAAAAGTCTAAACACCCTTAATTTCTGATATACATGCTAAGTAGGGTATTTATATTCCGTTGGTGTTTGTTCTAACTTTCTATCTCTTCAAATGAGACTTATGTGGCCAAAGTCCTTCCAGAACTGAACGGAATTGTGTTTCTCCTCTTACAAAAGCAGTAACAACTATATAAATTCCACTTTTGTGGAGAAATGTTTCTATGCAAGAGATACTGGTTCTGTCTGCTTTAAAACCCTTATCTCCTAGCCCATTAGCTGTATATTTAAGTATTTTCCTTGTTTTATTTGCCTACTTACTGAGCTCTGACTAAAGCAGTTTGTGATCAGCAAATAGTCATGTCAATTTAATCTGTTTAAAGAATCTAATTGAAGAAAATTTTCAGAGGAAAGCTGACCAATTTTTAATAGACAGCCAGGAAAATGGTGTCATTAAATGATAATGTAGGTCACAGACAGAAAACAAAATTACAAAGAATTCTGATTTATTGAGGCAAGTATATCAAATGAAGAAAATACTCACGAGCCTTTCTTATTTCTAGGCATTTAGTATCTATGTAGCGATTCCACACTTACCAAGTGGAATCTGAACCTCTCCCACCACCAATAGGGCTTAGGTATTTTAAAATTTGTTTTAAATTTTAGTAACAAGAAGTAACAAGAAGAGAAAGGCAAATTACCGTCTGAGCTGAAGGATGATTTTATAGATAGCATATTTGAAGTTATGGTCATGTGTGTAGCATTATCTTTAGTCCAACTTAAAGACTTAACAGCAAGGCAGTAGTAGCATTCAAATTACGAAGAGGATAAATGAGCAATGTGTGGTGGAGAATATATGTAACCCCAGACACTAAGACAGGAAGGCTGAGAAGTCAAGACCTGCCTAGGCTATGTGGAGAATTGCAGACCACCTTGAGATATACAGGAGACCCTACTCCCTAAAATAAAAGGCATAGGAAAGAGGAGGAAATGCATAATACGAACACATTTTAATTGAGTTTTAGAATATTATGATATGGGAAGAAAGAGAGAATTAACTATAAAGACGAGTGTTTGAATTTATAAAAAAGTAATACAGAAAATTGTAAAAGTATATATTTTCATATATTCTTTATATCTATGAGGGCTGTGAATTGAAACAGAGTGAAACACATGTTTGTCCTTGAGCTATACCTGAAGTTCTATATGATAGATTTTGATTTTTCTCACTTGTGCAGAATGACGAGAGTCAACTCGGTAACAATTCACCATTGTGTGATCTCTCTGTCCAGGGAATGGCAATTCTTGTAGAACTCAAATTTCAGCTAATTTTCCTGCTGCTATACTCTATCCATAGTGTTTTTAGCTTACATAAATATTTTTCCATTAAGTATACAAATTCTTGATAACAGGAGTGCAAAAAACTAATCTTTAATGAGCATTCCTTTTCTAAATGTGTGCTTCACTGATGACATTGAGGTTGACTTTGTCTTGCTATCTTTGTGTTTTTAAATCATTGCTTTTAAAAGTCAAATAGTTTCTTGCCCCTTGAAGGGCTGGACTTCACTTTTCTTCTCTTTCTGTTTGACAGAGTCTGGTCCATTATCTCAGTTCTCCTTCCCTATGTGAAATTCTCCTCATTCCTGCCAAACTATATACTCAGCCAGGAGCATGGGCAGTGTCTAGCTTGGAGACAGACTCATAAAATTCTAATTAGAGACTCTTACAGATGAACAGTGCTCAGTCATTCATCTGCATTCATGCTCAAAATGCAACTTCAGATTCCACTAGGGCAAGTCACTCAGAAAAGAAAATAATTTGAGCATGTGTTACAAGTCTGAAAACGCTAATGCAGGAATCTCTTTAGAAATAAAGATATTTTTACAGAACATAGTAGCAGGTAAGAGAAAAGGTCCTATACTCAGTGTGCCTTTTACCTTTAAAATGAAATATGGGTGTGACCTAAGACTGAACATGTGCAGTCAATTTGCTACTAACATGAATACCAACAGCTCTAGCTGAGACTTCTGTCCCTAATTTCTCTTCAATTGATCCAATTACAATATCTCTAGGAATACTTAGAGTTCAAGAATTGGTGACAGACGAAGGTATATATTGTGGAGTTTGGTATAAGAAGATTTAAAGACAGGAAATCTAGCCCAAATCCTTGATGGAGTTACAATGTTTTGACTTTTGGCAACATATCAGTCCTTTTTAGCCTCAATTTCATCACCTGCCAAATGGGAATAAGGCCTCAACATGAGGGTGTTTGTGCTTATAAAATGTGACTGTGGCTTTAAAGTTACTGCATTCTGAAATGTGAACTCATAATCAAGAGGGTTCCTATAATTTGCATTAACCTATGTACCGCCTGATTCACTGCATTTGGCTGGAGTCAGGCACATGTCAAATGCTAGTGCAAATGGCTATTAATCAAGGAAATTTTAATTTTGAGGTATCTGTTTTAATAGGGAGAATTTCTAATGTTTACCAATGCAAGTAAACACTGTTGCCTGCAGCAGCTTTCCTTTCTGATCACACATCTGAACCCACGTCTTCCACAGATGAGTCCTAATGACTGCAGGTGGAGAGAAGAGCATCCATGTTGCCATTGATTAGGAATGAGATGCAATTACCAAAAGCAGATTTATTAAGGCTCGGTGCTTGCTAACTAGCTTCCTGCCACAGCCATAGCCATTCACCTTCAGTGAGTGGAAGTGCTCCTAGGAACGCTGCAGAAAAGAAGACTTTTTTTTCTTTTTATGTGCACGGAATGAAAGACAATTTCCAGCCAGTGCGTAAAAAGTCTGGAATGAAGGCATTCTTTTATGAAAGGAAATGAGTTCTAAGATGGAAGAATGAGATTTTGGTGTGACAGGGGGACAATTTATTGCCTTGAATGAAGGCACAGAGCACCAATTCTTTCTGAGTCGCAGGTGACCCCTTCTCAGATGGAGGATATGAGTATAATCACCCTCCTCCATGTGGAATTGGACCCTTCATTTTGAAACCAGGCTGGTGTGCTGATTAGTTCTGCTAAGTGACTCTGAAGAGACCCATTTGTTTAGTACGATGTGTAATTTTAAAAGAAAGGACGTGTCACCAGCAGGGAGGAGAGTCAAACGAGGTCACTAGCAAAAGAGAAGGAGATTTCCGCTGGCACCTCTGCCTTGTTTTAGGCTATTCCATCTCCACTGACCTACGCTACTCAAGACAGATACAGCAATGAAATGGAACCTTCATTTTCTCATTCACCGAATGACCGGGCCAGCTCCACTGTGTCCTCAGAAACAGACCTTTCATTTCTCTATTTCTGGAGATAGCACACGTAACCCTTGGTGCTGTAAGGCAGATTGCGCCTGTCCAGTCTCTGTGGGTATGCAGTGGTGGTCTCATAGATGTTCTATATGTGCAAAACTCACATCACAGAGATGTTACTGCTACATGCGGGTGGTAGAACAGTGTGTGTAGCAGGACACTACAATCCTTTACCCTCAATGTAGGAAAGAGAAATGAAGGATAGAAAGAAATCTTCACCACTTGATATAGAATGAAAGAAAAGTAGAAATCTTCATAGCTTCTTTAGGCTGTCCAACTAGCTAGTTGGACAGTGAGTCCAACTAGCATCTCAGCTCAAGGTCTAGAAACTCACTCTCTCCAACCTTTGTTCTTTTAGGAATTATCACACTAACGACAGCAACCCAACCAATGAACCACCAACCGTTGCCCACCCTGACTCTCAGGGCTGCAGACTTTTTTATAACCTAAGCCAAAAGTTCCCATAAACCCATGTGGCAGCCAATCCCCAATACAAGCTACAGGTGCCAGAACAACTGCACCTAACCAAGTTATCGCCACCTGCAGCAAGCATTCCATACCCAACTTCTAAACATCTACAACACCTGGAGTGGGAACATAAACCTAATCTAAATGCTGTCTTTCATTTTTAAAGAAACCAAAATACAAAAACTTCTTCCAAGTGTTCCTCTAAAAGAGTGTGTGCTACTCTTGGAGTAATAGATAAATATCCTTGGAAATTTTTCTTCAGTTCTCAATCATGGCAACTTGTAACTAAATGCTCCCATTCTCTTGCCCCAACTGCGACTGTGACAAATTCTTAACTTGTAACTGATTCCTAACTTGTAACAGAGTTCCACTGTGTCTTTTACTCTCTAGCTCTAAAAGGAGACATGAAAGAATATTCACCACTCTTGCAGGTAGCCTTTAAAGATAGAAAGAGAGGAATATTTACTGCCTTTTTTGGCTTTCCTTATCTGTCTGAAGCTTGGAGAACAGGAGCTCATTGGGAAATGAACTATCATCTCTCATACCATCCCACCAACTGTCACTCCTACTCCCACCACTCTCCTTTATTTCTGTTCTCAGAAATCCAAGTGGCATGTAACCACAAGGAAAGCTGCACAGGACAGAAAATGTCTTTGCAAAACATCCTGCTACAACAACCCAGCAAAGATCCCAAACACTGCCTGTTTGCTTACAGGGATCTTAATCTTACAGTGGTCAAGAGTCTGAAATCCAGGTTATCCTAATGGCCTATTACAAAGCTAGTCAATGAAACAAATTTTTCTGAAAACATCAATACAATAAATCTCTCCTTATATATTGAGTGTTATAAATTTTAACTAGAAAATAAAAAGACAAAAGAAGACTAAACACCACAAAGAGTTGACCACAGTTTTCTCTTCTGTTCTATAATGCTGAATATGTCCCAATGTCATTGCTTCTATCGTTTAATATTAGATGTTTCTTGCTTATGTGTCCCTGTAGTCAATTTAGTAGGAAATCATGGATAATATCTTTATATTTTTCATTTTCTGATTTTTCACAGTGCTACCATAAGGTGACCATGTGACAATCACTCAAAAGTTTGAATTGAGTTAAATATGTTGAAAAAAAGAAGAGCTTCAAAAATATGAGCAAAAGAATTAAGAAGAAAAAGTGTCATTCTGCACACATTTCTCCTCTGTGCTGTGGCTGCACACTTTCCTGTACAAAGCCTTATCTTTGTTCTGGCTATTATTTACTGCTCTAGTTATCAGCTTCTGGAGTGCTTCTTTGAAGAGGTTTTGATGGATCTCATTGGCTTCAGCACTTCTGAGCTACTTAAAGGGGTTTGAAAATTGAAAGCTTTGAGGGGTAGGGATTATAACTTCTTTTCAGTTGTCTATTTCTCTCTGAAAACATTAAATGGAAGCCAACACAGGAATTTATAATTCCCTTTCTTATTTGTTTCTTTCTTAGTTGTGTTCTATTTTGGTATCGACCTTTATCAGAGAATGAAGCTTTCATATAAACAGTCAAGGATTTCAGAATTGCCATTTCTGTGAGATAAGGACTGCTGATGTAAGTTCTGTGTATAGTGAGTAGTGACTGACCACTTTATCCATAGGGACATAGATGTGAGGCTGGTATATAAGATGCCAGAGGCTCAAGATAAACTTAGAATATTGATTTTAAAATGGAAGCAGTCCCTTAAAATCCACCTTCCTTTATCTATAAAAAAATGGAGATGATACTAACTCTGGGGGTAAACATAAAAATTAAATGTCGTAATGCAAATTCATCTACTCGTCTTTTCCTAGAATAGTTCCAGAATTTAATATATCCCAAATTATTTTATGCAGAAAAGGGAAAGTGAAGGCAAGCACAAATTAGCCCAGAACCTGCTCCCCTATAGCTTGTGTGTGGTTTGATTCAAAACAATTAAATCAATCAGGCGCTGCATAAGTACAACTCAAGGAACATTGTGAAGACAAGACAGATTCTATCAGAACATTAACCACTTTCCCAGAGCAATTTCTAAAGAAACTGACCTGGATCTGGAATCAAAGCAGTTCATCTAGCCGTATGCCAAGGAGAGATGTGCAAAATGAAGAAAAGCTATTCCGATGAAAGATTAGGGAAAGTGCTTTATCAAAGGCGCCAGCAAGGGCTGAGGTCTCACAATAGTAGTATACGGTAGTCTGAGAAAGGTGGGTTAGATTAAAGTGGGTTATCAGCAGAGGTGTAGACTGCTGTTAGCCAAGGGTTAGCCCCTGAGGACCATGTTAAGTGTCTCAGTCCCTATTGGGAGAGTGTGCAAAATGTTCACTATCATTCAAAAGTACTAGTATTATGTCTCTCAGTATCAAAAAGTGACCCTATGTCTTTCTTGTGTTATATCTAGCATGACAGATTCTGCTCCATCGGATGACCTGCAGACCATCATTTCCACTCTGACTCCTGGCCCTAAGTATGCTGTTGGAGTAACCACCTAAGGTAGAGTCCTCTAGTTCTTCTCTAATCTCAAGACTTGTAGTCCTCTAGCAGATACCCTGATGTCTGATGACGTCAGCAAACACATGAGGACTGCCACTTGGCCATTTCTCTTACTTTCTCTTCCATATCTCCTTCCCTCACCCTCTCCCCTCTCTTTCCTGCCTCCTTCTGCCCTCTCCCTTTACCTCTCAACTCCTCATTGTTCCCCTTTCTCCTGTCTCTGTGAAAATTCTCCTGAATTTGAAAGGAGAAAGATAAAAGGAATAAATAATTTTTTATCATGGCTCTAGCACACTTGCACACACTCAAGAAAGGAAGAGCATATGAAATTAGAAGCAAACCATAAATAAAGTCTGAGATGGACAATAAAAAATGAAAATTTTAAGTGAGGCAGCAAAATGAATACCATTCCAGAGTCTTCAAATGTAACTGGTCACCACATCTAAAGAATTTTATCATTTTAACCTGAAACATCCCTCTTCCTTTCCCACTGTAATTTCCTTGGTTCTTACTTTCTTTATTTTCATACTGATTTCCAAAACACAAACTTGTAGCAGATCACCCATATTAAATATGTTTTCAGACAACACTTTGCATTAAAGACAGGATTTCTTTCCCTCGCCTAAGTCACGAAACATGTAGTATTAAATGCACGGCTCTGTGCTGGCAGATCTATGCAGTCAGTGGGATACGAGGACATTTCATATTGTACGGCTGGCTTGGAAGGGACAGGGAGTCCCACTGTGTTGATGACTTTGATGGCTTTTCCATCACATTCCATAGAGCAATGGCTGTGCCGCTGTGGAACAGCTCACAGCATCAAATGGAGCAATCACATTCCATCTGAAAACAAAGATGCTAGGCAAGGCTTGGAATTGTACTAGGAATTGTTGCTTGAGACATTCCTAGGGACACACACACACACACACACACACACACACACACACCCACACACACACATACTTTTCCCAGATAGGAAACTTACAACAGACCAAAGCAAGGGTTACATCAAAGCTGACTTGGTAAACCAATGAGTTCATTGGAGGTACTAACAGTAGTATGATAAAATGACTACTTAAAACTGGCTGTAATTCTGTAAAGCCCAGGGGTAACAACTCATGTAAACTATAAAACTGGGGCTCTCTAGAAAATTTGCAGTCACCATAACGAGTCAGAGGCTCTCCCTCAGGCAGCCCAGCTGGTTAGTGTTTTGCTGAGCCTTAAACCTTGAGAGGAGCCTCCATGAGAGTGTAAGTTTCAGCTTCCCCACACATCTGACTTTTGTCTACTTCCTGAGTCTCATCTTCCTTTTGTAGAAACTGTTTCAATTAGCAGGAATTTGCCACACAGTGTTTCTTGGGTTGTATGTTAAACAGGCTCTATGGGCTTATGGCTTGACTACCTGGTCCCCAGGTGGTACAGCTGGTTTGAGATGTATAAAAATCTTTATGAAGAGAGACAATGATTACAAAGGATCAATGAGGCAGGCCTTTGAAGGCATAGCCAAGGCCTGGTTCTGTTCTGTTTCTATCTTCTTCCTGGTCAGCTAGAATGCCAAAGAGCCTTGCTGACTCTTATGTCAGCATGAGCTCCACACACCTTCCTCACTATGGTGGACTGGAATCTCTATGAAACTGAATAAACATAAGCCATCCCTCTTGTAATTGCCCTGTTAGGTATTTTCACCAAAGTCGTGATCAAAGTAACTACTATAGAATTGTACTTAACATTGTACATGCATTATTTCAACCTGTCCAGCATTGACAGCATTCTTTATAGCTATAAACCTGCAGTTCAAAATGAAAATGCCCCAGGGTCACACAATGAGTGGTAAGGCTTTAATTTAGGCATACACAGGCATGCTATATTCAAAACACATGCTTTTAACCACTATTCCGTGAAGCAAAGACCAATTATAGCCTTATTATATTGTTATAGACAAAGTTAGTGCACTAAAATCAAATCCGTGACTATAAGCTATATAATAATATTTAAATGTACTAATTCAAACCGATCATTTCCAGTTTATTCCACTTGTAAGATTATTTGGATACTATTGTGACTTTATCATCAAAAGACTTTTGTTATGCTAAAATTCTACTCACAGGGGCCTGCAACAATAGCATCTAAAATTCAACCGTGGTCTACCCACATGTCAATTTCTCCAAGCTATCCATGATGATTCCATTTTCTCCTTATCATCTCTTGAAAGAATCTGGAGTTAACATCCATGTTCTATACCCTGTTCAATAGGCCAATACCACCAGCCCTTTGAGATTTTATGAACAGCCCAACAAACCATATTCCAGGACAATTACTGTATGCTATCAGTAGCATGAACTGAATAAAAATGGACATATTACACAGTCATGGCTCTTTGAAGAGTGACTGAATACAGATCAGAAAGGCTGCAGCAGTAACTCAACCAGCCATTCCATCATCGGCTTGTCTCAGGTTGATAATAAACTTCTCGGTCTGCTAAATTTATGGAGTGGAAATGTGAACACAGTCTCCCTGTCCTACCCACTGCTTTGCTCAGCTCAATAACAGTAGAGTGGGGGTCTGCATAATGACCATTATAATATTCCTGTAGAGGTATATTTAATAATTTGATCCAGCAACATGGCTGCTCTAAGAAAGGCCTGGCTGTGAAGGGATCAAATCCAGGGTATTATATGAAGAGATCACATTCAGAGGCCTGTGCTATCCAGATGTAAAGTAGAAAAATTTTTAGTACACACCTTTAGTCCCAGTTTTTATAAGGCAGTGGTAGCACGTGGCATTAATCCATAAGACAGAAGCAGGTAGAAGCAGGGACAGAAAGCAGAGCTCAAGAGTCAGTGTCAGACAGGAAATGACATCTGAGATGAGTCAGAGTGAAGGGCAGGCAAAGTGATAAGTCAGAGGAAGAGTTGTCAGAGTGAGGACATGCCCAACTCTCGGGATAGGAAAGCAGATCTTCAGATCAGAATAGCACACAGAAAATAAGACACACACAGTAGGATAAGACACAAAGGAATGCTGGAGCAGTCTGAAGCAATCTGAGGAGTTGGAGCAGAGATATAGAGGCAGTTTGGCAAAAGAAGTCAGTATCAGAAGGGAAGAGTTGGTCAATTTGAAGCAAAGCATAGCAGTTCAGTCAGAGAAGTTGTGGGAGTCAGCCAGAGTCTGCTGTAGTCAGAAGAGTTCAGTCGGGAACAGTCGGTTGAGAAGGTCAGTTTGAACCAGGCAGCTTTGAGAAGAGTTTGAGCCAGATGGTATGTGAGTCAGAGTGGCTCATTCAGCAGGACAAAAGCTGGGGCTGAAGCCTTTCAGTGCTAGGCTTAAGATGAGATGTATGGAGGTCTAAAAGCTCTAGGGATCCATGACTAAGACCAGGCATTAAATTAACTAAGAAATAAACCACCCTTTGCCCTGAATCTATGGCTACAACTTTCACCAATGTCCTGTCATTAATCATTACTTCCACAAGAGCTCATTAGCTGAGAAGATGTGTCAGGCTGGATTAGCAGAGAAGATAGTAATTGCTGTAGTTTTACATGAGATTCCAGAGATTATTTCTGGTGTAGAATTATAAAATTTAGAATTTAACTTCCAAAATCTCTCTGTGTCTGTATAATCCACTAATATGACTACCAACAGAGGGCCATGAAAGAGTTAGGAAAGTACATCTCTGAGGCATCTTCCCCTCAACTCAAGGCACTGTCTCTACCTCAGGAAGTGAGGGTGCCATACAATATGATTTAAAAAATCCTATTGCTGATTGATTTATGAATCTAGCAATTTAAGATGCCTATGCTCCATTCTTTTTGTCAGTGCAATTGACTTTATTTCATCAAACTGTAAAGGCATATAATACCTGTCCTGTAAGAATTTGGCTTACTGTCACTATTGGGCTCTTATTTTTTTTCCCACACTTTATTGCTTCCTTAACACTCACAATTCCTCTAGATGAATGTCAGGAGCATTATATCTGCCTTTGATAATTTTGTAGCAATCCTTGTATGTCATATAAATTTTGTTTTCAGCACAGACAATGTGTTTGGTGAGGCCTGGATTGTGGCTTCCTTTCCTACTTAGGTGTGAGCATGCACTTGTTTTTACTTACTGTTACATTTTTTTTTTTGCAGCAAGCATGCTAAAGTATACTGTATAACAGCAGGCATTAAGGCAAAAAACAATACTCCAAAGGAAATGGAACTTTAGTTTTTTAGATGTATTTTCTCAATCCTTTGAAAATTTCATGGAATGTAACTTTGATTATATTCACTTACAACTAATTTAACTCCTCCCAAATTTACCTCCATCTCCTTAATTCCCCAAATTCATATTCTATTTTGATTTATTTAATAACTCAGTCAATTCCAATTTGTGTTACCCAGAAAATCCTGGGTGTGGAGCCATCTAGTAGAATGGGAGCAACCTGCTAGGAACAACAACCTTAAAAGAAAACTGGTTCTTCCTCCTCTAAAACCTCTTAATTGTCCGTAGCTCATCTGTTGGAGGCAGTGACACATAAACTTCTTCACCCTCTATCCTAGTACATTGATTGATTTGGTCTTATGCAAGAAATCATAGCTGTTTTGAATGTATGATGTTAATCACTCTGTCATTCCCAGAAGACGCTGTTTGATCTGGTTATTCCCAACCTATGGCTCTTCAAACCTTTCTGCCACCTCTTCCATAATGGTCTTTGAGCATTGGGAAGGATGTGATATATATATATATCATTTGTGTCTGAGTACCCCCTGTCTGCACTTTTAGCAGTTGTGAGCTTTTCCATTAACCATAACCCACTACACACACACACACACACACACACACACACACACACATACACACACAACTTTTCTGATGAGCACTGTACTAATTTATGGGTGAAGAGATACAACTTTAGAAGGCAGTTTAGCAGAATAATACTAGTAGTTTCACCAATGGGGACTGAGAGCTCACCAACCATGGCTTTCTTGATAGATTTACAGTACCAGGAATGTGTTTACTTCTGTGGAGCAGAATTATAAAATAGTTGTAATTGAATCATTTACACAGAATTATGCTTATCTCAGAAGGCATAGGTTGCCAAATAGTCCCAGAGGTAGGAATAGGATATCTAATTTTTATGTTATTAGTCAGAAGTGCTCCAGAGAATACTAAAACAACAAATGTTCATGACATTGCTCTTGATTTCCCAGCAGAACTTCAGGGTAAGACCCTATTGCTGAGGACACCTCATATATTTGTCAGGTGACACGGAGAAATAAAGGAAGCACTGACCAGGAAATGTCCTCCCTGTTGGCTACCTCTCGGGAATGGAATGTGCTATGCAAGCTGCCATGGGAAACAAGCCATCAAAAGTATTACTTAGGTTTGTACCAGGTGAACTTCATGCTCATGGGTACATGATATGCTCATGGGTACAAGATATGCTCATGGGTACAACCATAGCATGAATGTCACGGGATAACAAACTGCTTCCTGATCAGTTTTCAGGAACTCCATAGTGGAGAATGCATGCCTGGGTATTGTAAATCTTGCTAAGAATCCATGACTTACAGGAAGCTTACAGACTCTAACAATGAATTCATATCTCTCTACTGATAGATTAATGCAGGTTTTGTCAGACTTTATTTTTACAGTGGCATATGCTTAATGCAAAAACTCACAACCAGTCCAAGTGCAGAGAGTAAATGCAGTGGAATACTCAGACACAAAATGGTGTGTGTATACCACGCCCACCCTGAAGGCTCAGGGACCATTGTGGATGAGGTGGCAGAAAAAGTTTAAGAGCCCAAGATTGAGGAGGACCAGGGAAAAACAGTGTCTTATGAACGTACGAGGACCACTGCCTCAAGTGTGGCTGTCAAAATAGCTACAGTTTCCTGCACAGGATAAGCCATTGAACATTCCAGTTGGGGTGGGATGAGGTTCCATGAGCCACCACCCCTAACTGAGGAGCTGTGGTCAGCTAATGGCTTCTGGGAAATAAAGAGATTAGAGGTGTTTCTGCTAGGATGTCAACCACACTCCAGTGGATGGCCCCCCAACATGCCAGTATATGAAAAGCAGAAATTATGGACTTCATATTGTTATTAAACAGAAGAGGTAGGTCAATCTGCTGGTGTGTCAAAAATTAGGGGTAGATATACAAGTAATTAAGATAAGATGTTGAGTTAATATGGTCAAAATACATTGTGTAAAATTTTTAAATAAAAAAATGTCAGTAGTGCACAAATGTTATGCAGATTACCAACCAATCTCTAGATCAATTTATATATATTTCATACAAATATTTTCCAAATAGTCTGAAAAGTACCAATTGTATTAAAACTCTTTAACGATTCATATATTCCAACTTACATGTCTTCATCTTTCATTTTGTCTAAGGCATTTTGAGGAACATTTTTATATGATGCTAAATAAAAGGCTGCCTTAACTTTATTTCTTTTCACAAAATAAAGTCATTGGTATAAATTTATTTAAAATTGGAACAATGCAAATCCTAACCCTGTATTTATATATCAGTATTTGCTGGCAAACCTTCTGTATGTTCTTTCCAGGAGTATAGGAGGCCAGATACGACAGCCTAAACCTGTAATCTCAACACTCTGGAGACACAAACCAGAGGATTGTCATAATTTGAAGATATATAAGGAGTCTGGCCAGCCTAGAGTGATGTCCTGTCTGAGAGAGGTAGAAAGGATATGAGAGAGTGGAGGAGAGAGAGAAAGAGAGAGAGAGAGAGAGAGAGAGAGAGAGAGAGAGAGAGGGAGAGAGAGAAGAAGAAGGAGGAGGAGGAGGAGGAGAAGAAGGAGAAAAGAGAGAGAAAGATATTGAATTAATAATTAAAAATGTATGTCTCTAACTGTTTAAAAATATAGAAAGAATGTCTTTTCGAAAAAGCTTCTGGGTTGATAATTAGTAATGAGTATACACAATTTCTACATGTCACATCAAGAAACAAAATAAATCTCTTCTGTCAATTAGAAATGATGACTACAACACAACATTTTTTAATGTTCAACAGGGATAAGAGCTTTTTGTAAGCCATTGCTATACTGTAGTTACAGCCCAAAGAAAATAAGCATAGCTTAGTAAAAGAGTAGGCCCTTGGATATTCAGGGAGTGTATGCATTTCATGTATAGGATGTTTAAGTAGACACCAGAGAACTGTCTGGAGTAACGGTTGGGTGTTAGAGGAAAAACTTGGAATTCTCACAGAAGCATGTTGAATAACAGCCAAATGTAATGCTGTACATCTGGCTTGCTTTCTAGAGAGAGCTAAGAAATTAATTTCTCAGTAAACTCGACTCGGTGTCTATTGAATCCCTATATATGAGGATGTTAGGACTGATTGTCACTCGCTTTTCCTCATGTGAGTTTAGTTTAGGGGAAATAAAGAAGCAGGGCATTGCATATTAAAACGTGTAACTGTTTGCCCATCTTCATACTAGCAAGACATCCCCTGATTGCTGTGCAGTCAGGTGATTTGGCAACCCTGCACCGGAACATGCATACTCATTAATAAAAACAGCTCTTCATAATGACTAAATATAAAACAGGCATATGCAACTAAACCACAAGTCACACCTGTTCAAAGTTTTAGAAATCATAAAATAGAAGTTGTTTCACATTTCCTCAGTGGGTCTGGAGCATCACACAGAGGCTTGAACATTAAGATCAGTGGTTCCCACAGTTTGGTACCTAGGTAAGCAGCATCAGATCAAAAAAAGACGTTGGGAGAATTACAAGTTCTCAGACCCCATCCCAAAAATTCTGCAGAAAATCTTTGAGAATAGGGTCCACAGTATGTATTTTAACAAGCAGTCTTGGTGATTCAAATGGTAACTCCAGTCTGAGAACAGCATCCCAGACTCAGGTAAACCCAGTTCAGTCCTGGTTCTGTGGTGCTGTAATCATGAATGCCACATTAATTCTGTGATCACTGTTATTTTTTATTCTAGTTAGAGACAGACTAAACTACATTTAAGGCTAATTGGAAGTATATGTAGTAGATGGATCATAGTTGGGTACAATTAACATCAACATCAAGATTTTACTCTCAGTAACACATGGATTGTGTTAACACTAAAGATGTTTACTAGACTCAAATTTAATGCTTTGTATATTCTTTAATTTCATTGCAGTATTTCCTCAGAAAAATTATGTAAACTATCACCCTAGTGTACAGATATAGTTCTGAGATTTCCGGGAGGTTTGATGAATTGACCGGCAGTAACAAGTGTAAATATATGCAGCTTACCCCAGAGCTGAAAGTGGGTTGTACAGTTTGAAGTAGTTTTTCTATAGACTGGAAACCACAAAAGTCTAAGTAAAATGACATAGTACTTTCAACCTCTTAGAAATTGATAAGTCGTGTGAGGAATCAAATATTTGACACCTGTAGCTTCTCAAATCCTTTTAAAATCTTCTTTCTGCTCCTTCCGTAAGAAGAGCCACTCACATTATAATAATAATATGTATAAATTTACACTATGTTTAAAGTTACCATTAAGGAAAAACTGAAATGTCATATTTACACCTATTTTATTTTTATGTTGTTTACAACTTTCATTGTACAACAGTTTAAAAATCCAGGTACTAAAAGA
Organism: Cricetomys ansorgei; assembly: GCA_026225945.1. Lineage (NCBI taxonomy): Eukaryota > Metazoa > Chordata > Mammalia > Rodentia > Nesomyidae > Cricetomys > Cricetomys ansorgei. The sequence continues at coordinate 29,914,544 of JAMJFZ010003163.1, forward strand.
GTCGCAGGGATTTTATGCTAGCTAAGTCTGGGGCCTGGGATGTCACTCAAAGCCTTGGTTTACTTTCCCTAGGCAATGACTCTGTGTCCTCTATATTTCCCAAGTGTGTGTGCGTAGGGGGCGGGGTTTGAGCTGGCCTGTAATTTAATGCATATTACAATATTACTGGGAACCACTTATGTGGTTATGTCCCATGAGGTTCTAAATTTATTTTTCTACTGAACAACACCTAAAATGTTTACTCTTTGGTTTTTAAATGTACTTTACTCCTTTTATGTGTGTGGGGGACTTCAGGTACCACAGCATGTGAGTGAAGGTAAGAAGAAAACTTTGAGGAGTTGATACTCTCTTTGAGTTACCTGGGTCCCAGGAATCAAACCCGGGCCACCAGTCTTGGTAACAGGATCCGGTATTCACTGAGCCAACCCTCCAGTGGTGAAAACTCCCATTTAATGGCTTTTACCAAGCTGTTCTAATTTCCTATGGAGAGAAATCCTTATAGAGACCTTATGGAGACACTCATATTTCAAGGGATCAACGGTGGGTTCTTGCTGACAATCAAGTCTGAATAGATGTCCATAGTCTGTCAGCCTGCGGTATGCTCATTCTGCCAACTATCACATAGTCTAAAGGAGATTCTCCCAGTCAAGTTTTCAGATGAGACCTTAATCCTGAATATATTCAAGTGACAGGATCTATAGCAATTGATCCAAGAGAGCCAGTCACATATTTCTGACCTTCAAAATATCTGACATAATCCACATTCACATGTATTATATATTTTAAATCCCTAAATGTTTTTTGCAGCAAAAGACTATGCAAGGATGAAGTATTTGCAAGTGTAAGCTATCTGAGAGCTACTCCATGTAATTTTTCCATTAAGTTTCCGAGTCATGTTCTCTTTATCTAGAAATAGTACCAGGATAAAGTTTTGTAAACTCCGTTCTTAAGTGTTTTGCCCTATTTCCTTCTCACTTCTACTGTCACAAATCCTGTTTTACCCCTGTAGCAGGACCCTACAATCCTTTACCCTCAATTTAGGGAAAGAGAAAGGAAAGATAGAAAGAAATCTTCACCACTTTTACAAGCAGTCTTGATACAGCATGAGAGAAAGGGAGGAATCTTGACAGCCTCTTTTTAGGCTGTCGTAAACTAGAAGAGAACCAGCTGACAGTGAGTTTGACTAGCAGTGTCTCAACTCACGGTCTAGAAACTCATTCCCTCCAACCTTTTTTCTTTTAGGAATTATTACACTAACAACGGTAACCCAACCAACAAACAAACAACCAATCCCTACCCTGATTCTCGGGCCTTCAGACTTTTTCTAACCTAAGCCAGAAGTTCCCATAAACCCATGAGGCACCCAATCGCAAAAACCAACCACAGGGGCCAGAACCACTGCACCTGACCAAATTATCACCACCTGCATCAAGCATTCCAAACCCAACTCCTAAACAACTCCACCACAGCTGGAGTGGGCATGCAAATCTAATCCAAACGCGTTTTGCATTTTTACAGAAACCAAAAGAACAAAAACTTGTCCCAGTGTTCCTCCACACCCTTGTGTCGTTTGTTTCATTCGCAGACAGATGGTGAAGTCTGCCTTCTCATCCTTTCTTCCTTCCTTCCCTCCTTTCTTTTTTCTTCCTTATATCCTTCCCTCCTTCTTTCCTTTCTTTCTTTTTCTTGTCTTCCTTCCTTCCTTTCTTTCTATAAAATTGTGAATTTTTTTTTTCTGAAAAGAAATAGTTAGGCATCATTTATCTCCCACCTTTGATTCCATGGGCAATTCACCCTGGGGAAACCGAGTCTGCCGGTAGGTATGACTGCAGAGCATGTCTTAGGGAATTACTGACAGGAAAGTGTGTGACCCCCATGCCGTAGCAATGGGAAGTCTGTGTCCTACTGATGATGAATCCTTTATAATCAAATAGATGAAGGCCCCCTCCTCTCAGTTCTCCAGCCTGTGCTATTTAGTCTCTACTGGAGACACTCAGATCCTCCTGTTTTACACACCAAAAATATAGGATTTCATGGAGGCACCACCATGCTACCATGTCTGCTGAAACTGAAACTTTGTGTTGTTGGCCCTTTTTTGCTCCCTTCTGGATTTTCTGGTTTCACAACCCCCTCCACCCCTTTATCTTCATATGAGAATCTATAAATATACAGGGTATCTAATACATCAAAATTGTTGAAAAAAATTGCAGTTCTTCTTTAAGAGGGAATAATAGGTAGTTTGTTCTTGAGCTACTGTCAGTGTCCTCAGCCTGGGAACACAGATTTAAGTCACTCCAAATTTTGTGTTCCAACATGGAAACATTTCATGAAGTTTTTACAGAACAAAGAAAGTCATAACCCAAGGCAAGTTTTTCTATAGGCACATGATGCAGTCTAATGACATTCGTAGCTTGTAGCTTCTGTATTAATGAGAGCTAATGGTCTGCTAAGAATGGATCCTGAAAGGTTTCTATCTACTAAGAGGTAGGCAAGTCTGAAGGACTAAATCTAGCACAAGATCATGTATTTAGCTTCTGGACCTGCAACATTCCAATCCCCCCTCACTACTGAAATTCTAATCAGGCAATCAGCCTCAGTAGACACAGATTTTTTCAGTTTTCTTTCACAGTAGCACATATAAAATTACTTAGTCAAAGTGGAATGTGTTAACTCTTTCAATGGAGAAGTCCAAGGACTTGTGCTGGCAAAAACACGGCTCTTTCAGGATGATTAACCTGCTTTTTAGGTTATGCTTGTGTCTTCCCTCCTCCTCTCTTGGTCTCATCTTTATTGCAAGTGACATCAAGTCAGAGAGCTCTTGTTTTGCCCTTGTTTTTTCTCACAATTTCACCTTTTAGTTCTGTGCCTTCTGATATGACTCAGTGATAGCTCTATCCGTGCACTATTTGTACTTAGAACTAACCATTTCCTCCTTTGTGGTGTTAATCATGTCAGTAAAGCATTCACCTTTGTCCTTTCCCTGGCTTTATTATGTGAAGCCCCTGGGTAAATCATATTATCTTGAATGATATTCTCAATGGCCACTCTAAACAAGGCCTTTGACAGTTGAATTATGCAAGGTTGATTGCCACCAGAGAATCACAAGTATTCACTGAAGTAAATCTGTGAAAAGAAAGTTTCAGAACAAATTTTAAAAAATGGCAGAAAGACCTTAAACAACACTTTTTCCTCAGAAGTAAAATCCCAACATGAAGCAGGCAAGCATAGGGAATTCTTGTGTAACCTTTGGCTCTACTTGATTTAGAATATACACCCATCTGCTCTCCTAATAATTCACTTGGCAGCCTAGCTCCTTGACTTGCCCATTCTACATGTGAATGGGCATAGCTGTCTGAATGATGGAACTAGCAATCTCAGAACCCAGCCTATCTCAGACTGAATTTACCTACTTTAAACAACAGAAATAATTTACTCTCCTGTCTTAGTGTCCATTCCTATTTCTGTGATAATACACTATAACAAATGAAACTTAAAAGTATGGACTTAAGTCCATAGTTCAAGGTGACAGTCCATCATTGCAGGGAAATCAAGGTGTCAAGAACTTAAAACAACTGTCATCTTATGCCTACAGACAAGAGCAGAGAATAAGGAATTAGGGTGTGAACACTGACACTCAGATCACTGTGAACACCTGTGCAGCTCAGTTCCCACCCATAATTAAGATCCTACATGTTCAATAAGGCACAACTGTGCTCCTAGGTGGACTTCAGAGGAAATCCCACTCTTTTAAACCATCTTATGCCTAGGCATAATTATACACACACATTTTATAAAACAATAAGATACCTTGTAGGAAGGAGCTTGTTTGTAGAGAAATGATTGGATGTTACACTCAAAATAAGAAACACCCAAACTATAGCCTAGCCCAAGTACCAAAGTACACTTTCCCTTGAACCTTATAAAAGAAAACCTCAAACACTAATTGTGATCCTTGAATAAACTGTTGCTTTCTTGCAGGATATGCTGATCTTTTCTATTGATTTGTTTTAAGAAAATTTTTCTTTCTAATTCTGAAAATCTTTGTCAGCTCTTATGTCAGTTCCTTGAATAAGAGCTGAAGGAAACAGAAACATCTGAGCCTGACCACTGGTAACAAAACATTCTCAATCTAACCATACCTTGCAATCCACATCTCCAGAGACTTGTATCTTTATCTCTCAAGTTTCTAGTTCTTGCACACTAATTTTTCCTTGTCCATCTCATCTAAGGGATGTTCCATATTATCTAGAATCCTGTGACTAGATAAAATAACTCCTGTTCTCTCAACTCCCTTAAAGGCTGGTTGGTTCCATTCTCCAGCTATTTCAGATTTAAGAGGAATCTGAAAGTCCTATATAAAAATACCCCATGTGACTATGCTAATATGTAAGATTTTTTACTGGCTAAATATAAATTGTTTAAACAAAACAAAACGTACCAATTTTAAATTTGAGAACAAAATACACATATATTTTAGAGGCAAAAATGAATAACAGATATATGAAATAAAAAAATATTATGGACTACCTGAAGTAGGAAGAAGAGTCAGTTTATACTCTTAGAATTCAGAGACAGCTGTGAACATCAGGAGCTTTCATTTTAAGCACATCTCAATAGGACACTTCTTCCCCAGGCTTATCTGTATCACTCTCTTACTACAGCAGAGCATCCAGCACTATCAGTGACCTCCATCTGATGGTTATCTGAGTCTTACAAAACAGTCTGACACCCTTCCTCCTCTTGAAGAAGAGTTGTCTGTACTCTCCAGGAGAGTATCTTAATCACCATGCCCATTGTCACCCCTTCTCTGAAACGCTCAAGTTGATTTACTCTTTTGTTCTCTGCTGGCCCACTACTTGGCACAAGCATTCTCGGTAACCTTTATAGATCTTTTATTTTAAATATAGCTTGCTCACATGGTTACCCATCTGAGACTGAGCCTCTGACTTTTACCTCTACTCTAGCTGTGTTGTTTATGGTCTCTTTTTGCCACACACCCCGCCCTGCTCTTTCTTCGCTCATGATTCGTGGATTCGGGACACTCAATACATGAGTGAGAAATAAATGAGCCATGCCATGTGCTTATAGTTCTGTACCTGACAGCAGATAGCAAAAGAGACATGAAAGTTACATAAATTGCTCAAGGACACACTGGAGTGCTTCTTTCATTTACTTGAAGAGGAAAAGCAAATCAATAGTCTTCAGTGTCTTTCAAATAAATTAAGCACACATGAGTCATTTCAATATCTAGAGTGAATGGGAATCTACTGTAGTGCTGCTGTTGCCCCTAAATAAAAATGTGCCTCACTCATTACACTTACGTCTTAACACCAATGACTCAACACTTCCATCAGTCATGACAGCCATTGAAAATGGGCTTCGCTTCAGTGGGTGCTCATCTGACACAGACTTCCCCCTTATCTTTTGAAATGGATGATCTGCATAGAGGATGAGCTGGTTTGCATCCTGGGCCAGGTGTGTTAGTTTTATTCAGGATGACAAGGAGGCAAAGCAAAAAAGAGCCTTGGTCAGATAAATCTCTGTTCACATCACTACCCCACCCTCTCTGCCCCTGCCTTTGCTTTGCTGCATTATGATTGTGCCCTCTCTTCCTTGAGGCAGAGAGGGGAATAAAAGCTCTCGCTTGTGTTCATAACAGGCTTGTGCTTGCTTCAGACACTCCAGCCATGAACAATGGTGCTGGCTGTAAGCTCAGGAGCCACACACTCTGTCTACACAAACATCTTCCAGATGCTGTCTTCAGTGCTTGGGGGTTATTTTGTGGTTTGTTTGTTTGTTTGTTTGAAATAGAAAAGCAGACACAGAATTAAATACATGCAAGACATCCAGACGCTTTTGCTTATTAACTTATAACCAATAGGTAGCTGCAAATGAATTTTCCTGAAAATAACCAAGGAGAAAAGATATATCCACATGAATGGGGAAGGAAAGGTCATGTGGAATTCATTGTTAGAATCCTCAGTCTCGGGGATTATGATGGAATCTTTTTACCCCTATCAGCACAGAAAAAAATATCTTTGAAAGGACATGCATTCTCAATTCAGGTTATCTGTTCATCAAGTTGCAGTTTATGGAGTGAGCATTTAACGTGCTCACTTATGATTCTGCACTGTCTACTGTAATGGGTCCGACAACTTCTTCCCAGATTGTGCTACAAAGTATATTGACTGGAATCAGTATCACAATATTCTCCACACAAAAGAGACAAGTGTAAAAAGTCAATCCGAGGTTGTTCTGACTAATCCCCCTTTTATCTACTTTATTATAAATGATTATATCACTTTTGTTCAAAGTATAAATATCTAAACATCATGCTAAGTATTTCTGAATCAAACAATCTTGTAATAATAAGGATGCTTGTTGAAAGAAGAAACTGCCTTAAGTAACACTGCTCTCTCCGAATTCTACAGAACACTGTCCACAACACTATTTCAGGAAAAGCAAAGCTGTTACCTTGATTCCAAACTTCATTATCTGTCATTTCTCTTCTTTTATTTCTTAATTGATTGGAAATCCAAGCATGACAATAAAGCTTAAATGAAACATTTTGGTTCTCAAGTCAACCATTTTCAGACATAATTTCTCTACATCCAGGAAAATTATACAGTGTAGTGAATTCAGCAAGGCAGAATTAATATTATTGTGTTCACTTGCTGACATGGTTGTTATTTATTAATTCAATCTGCATGATTTCCTTTGGCATTCTTAGATCTTATGAAAGGACTTGGTTATAAAAATGAGCAATGCATAAGTAAAAGTTTTGTGATCAAAATGTAGAGACGGGGTTCTAGGAATACAGGTCAGTTGGCAGAGTGTGTGTCTAGCAACCACAAAGTCCTGGGTTCGATCTCCAGTACCACATAAACTAGGCCGAGTAGTAAACAAATAGAGTTTTAGCACTTAGGAAGTAATGGTAAAAGCACTAGTCTCATGGGTAATGGATACATGAGATCTTATATCCCCCTAAAAAGTAATGGGAAAGACACAGATGAGTATGATTTGCAGAGTGAAAGCAGCAAGCATGGTGAAAGCTATGTTATAATCTGATTGTAGGGAACTGCCAAAATACACTTCTAATTATATGACCCCTGTGTTATCTAGATGGGCTGAGCTGTTTGGGCAAGTTTTGGGACCAGGGCTTCTTTGCTCCTTTGGTAGTAGTATGGCTAGAAATGGAGAAGTATTTTTAAGCTTTATTAAAAATATAATTGGTATTTAAAGATTGTATACATTTAATGTTTATAATTACATAAATTTGAACATAGGCATACTTCTGGGATAGCAAACAACACAATCAAGGTACCAAGCACATCCATCAACTCCAAATAATTCACATGGGTTTTAAGAAAACATAACATAAGATTTATTCTCTTCTCATATTTTAAACTTGACAGTACTGTTCCTTCAGTAATAGGTACTCTTTCATGTAGCAGAGTTCTAGAATTTGGTCACCTTGTGCAACAGAAACTTATAATCACTTAAAAAAATAAAGACCAACTGAAATCAGTACAAAGAATCAATAAAAGGAAGAGTTGAACTTGACAAAATCAATAAGATTGGCAAACCCTCATTCAAATTAAGTAAATGGAAGAGAGAAAATATCCAAATTAACAAAATTAGGAATGAAAAGAGGCACATAAAATAGATATCGAGAAACTAGAGAATCATAAGGACATATTTAAAAAACCCAGCACTCCAATAAATTGGATAATTTTCTTGATAGGTGCCACTTATCAAACCTAAGTCAAAATCAGATAAGTGATTTAAACAGACCTACAGCCACTAGTTAAACAGAAGCAGTAATTAAAAGTCTCCCAACAAAAAAAAAGCCCAGGGCCAGTAGGTTTTAGCACAGAGTACTATCAGATTTTCAAAGATTTAATGCTAATACTCCTTATATTATTCTACAAAATACAGCATTGGCCAATTATTTTTTACACGGCCCCAGCTTCCCTGATACCCAAACCACATAACAATTCAACAGAGAGAGACAATTTCAAACAAATTTCACTTTTGAAGTTAGATGTAAAGATTCTCTACAAAATACTTGCAAATTGAATCCAAGAGCACATCACTGAGATCATCTACCATGTTTCATTCTAGAGATGCAGGAATGGTTCAAAATATGTAAATTCATGGATTAATCCACTGTATAAAGAAACTGAAAAACAAAAATCACATGATCATCTCATTAAGATGCAGAAAAGGCCTTTGACAAAGTCCAACACTGCTTCATGATAAAAGAGACATTAGAGATCCAAGGGACATACCTCAACTTAATAAAGGCAGTTTACAACACATCCATAGCCAACATCAACTTGTTGTAAAGAAAAAACCTCAAATCAATTCCACCAAAATCAGGATCAAGTCAAGTTTGCCCATTATCTCCAACCTATTCAATATAGTATTTGAATTTCTAGTGGGAACAATGAGACAACTGAAAGAAATCAAGGAATACACGTTAGAAAGGAAAAAGTCAAGGTATCTTTATTTACAGATGATATGATAGTATACACAAGTGACCTGAATAATTTCACTGGAAAACTATCCTTTCAAGAAAGTAGCTGGATACAAAATTAACTTACAAGACTCAACTGCCCTTCTATACACAAATGGCAAATGGACTGAGAAAGAAATCATGGACAGGACACTTCTTCAAAATCACCTCCAATAATATAAAATATCATGGAGAACTGTAACCAAGAAAGTGAGAGACTTGTTTATCAAACTTTAAGATATTGAAGACAGAATTTGAAAAGTATATCAGAAGAAGGAAAGACCAACCTTGCTCATGGGTCAGTAGGACCAATATAGTGAAAACAGCCATCTTGTCAAAAGCAACCCACAGATTCAATGCAATGCTTATCAAAATTCCAGACCTTGAAAGGAGTGTTTTCAGTTTCATGTGAAAACTCAAGAAACCCAGGATATCTAAATCAATCATGAACAATAAAACTCATAGAGATATCACTATTCCAAATTTCAAGTTGGACTATAAACCTATAGTAATAAAAACAGCATGGTATTAGCATAAAACAGACATGTTGATAAATGGGATTGAAATGAAGACCCAGACATGAATCCATATACCTATGGACAACTTATTTTTTATAATGAAGCAAGACATAAACACTGGAAACATGACAGCAGCTTCAACAAATAGTACTAATCCAATAGAATGGCATGGAGAAGAATCCAGAGGGATCCATAGCTATCACCCTGTATGAAACTCAACTCCAAATGGATTAAAACCTCAACATAATACCAGATACACTGGACCAGATAGATGAGAAAGTCCTGAGTAACTTTGAGTTCACTGGCACAGGAAACATTTCCTAAGTAGAATACCATTAGTACAGGCACTAATAGCAACAACTAGTAAATGCAAAGGCCTCCATCATTTGGGCAGAGTGACAGCCTACAAATGGAAAAAGAGTTATTGTTGGTTTTTTTTTCTGCCAATTATACATCCAATAGAAGGATAATAATCCAGATATATATGAAGAACTAAAAAGCAAAAACCTAGATATAAAAAATAACCCAATTAAAACAAGGGGTACAGATCTAATCAGGCAATAATCAATAGAGGAATCTCAAATGACCAAAAACACTTAAAGAAATGTTCAACATCCTTAATCATCAATACAATGCAAATCAAGCTACTATTAGATCATCTTATATCAATCAGATAGGCCAAGCTCAAGGAAAACAATGACAGCTCATTCTTCTAAGGATTTGGAGTAAGGGGAACACTCAGCCATTGCTAGCAGAAGTGCAAACTTGTACAGCCATTATGGAAGTCAATTTTGTCTATTTCTGAAGAAGATTGGAATCAATCTAGTTCAACAACGAGCTACACCATCTTTAGGTATATACCACAAAGATATACCCTTCAACAAAAGAATGGATAAATTATGTGCACATCATATATATATATATATATATATATATATATATATATATATATATACACTCACATACATATATAATGTGTGTGCATGTATGTGTACACATATATAGTACATTTATATAATGGAATATTATTCAGTCACTAGAGAATAAAATCATAAAATTCACAGGCAAATGAATAGAACTAGATGAAAAATCATTCTGAGTGAGGTGTCCACGATTCAGAAAAGACAATTATGGTAAGTATTAACTTATATGTGGGTATTAGCTCTTAATTAATATTAAGAAAGCTGCAATTCTTAGCACCACTGAGGTTAGGTATAACATAAGGGGCTAGGTAGGACAGACAGATTTGGTTAGCAGAGTGAAGTAGAATACATAAATATGGATGGATGGGGAGGCTGGAAAGAGGGGATCAAGTGGGGAAGAGGAATAGAGGAAGGGAATCTGGGGAGAGACACTTAGAATGAAGAGCCACTTGAGTGGTAGTGTGGAAACATAATGTAGTAGAAGCTTCTTAAATATATATACTTAAGATATATATACACACACACACACACACACACACACACACACACACACACACACACATACACACACACTTATATGAAGGTGATCTAAATGAAACTGACAATAAATAGGGAGACAGAGCCCCAACGGACCATCTCTTATTCCCAAATGATGCTGCCTATACTTTGACAGCATTACATCTATTTGACTTTGGGCCAAAAGGGTTCCTAGGAATCCAAAAATAACCCAGGTTGTTGCCAATCATATAGGTCGCTCTTTACAAACTGACAATAAGGCCCCATTACTTCAGACAGCACCTACACAACTCATTGAACAAAGAGAAGTTGGGCTGTGGTTACATAGATCCTTCAGTCCTATATCTTAGTGCACTGGTTCTCAAGATTTCTAATTAAAAGGCCCTTTAATAAGTTCCTCATGTTGTGGTGAACCCCGACCATAAAATTACTTTTGTTTTTATTTCATAACTGTAGATTTACTACTGTTATGAATTGTAATGTAAATATCTGATATGCAGATAGTCATAGGAAACCCCTGTGAAAGGGTTGTTTGATCCACAAAGGTGTCAGGACCCATAGGACTAGAATCTAGTGTTTTTGTTACAGGAAGTTTAACTGCATGCTACCCAAAGAGAAATGTAAACATCAAGCCAGCCACAAGCCATTTATCTAATGATGTCCTGCCTACAAAATACACTAAGCCAATGGTTTCACAAAGCTTGTGGAAGTAACCAACCAAAAACTGATTTGAATTTAACAGAGAGTGTTGTGGGGTATATGGGAGGGTTTGGAGGAAAGAAAGGGAAGGGAGAAACTTTGTAATTATAGCATGATCTCAAATATAGTCAAACAGATAGAGAGAACTAGTCTCATAAAAACTCTCTGTTATATCTCAGTCATCTTCATATTCAGAACAATTTAGCCCAATGTTTTTCAGTCAAGACTATTGTATTCAAATTGTTTTCTTTTATAGCCATGACATTTTCTTTACTTCACATGCTTTAACACAGTGAGCTTTGTAAAGAAAAAAAAAGAAAAGAAAAAGAAAAAAAACAATGTAAATACGATTCATTAAATTTAGTCCACCTATATAGTTCAAGTGATATACAAATCCAGAAATTTGAAATAAGTATATCAAAACTATGTATTCCAATTCCCCATGCACAATTTTCCAGAAGCCAAAATATTCAATAAGACAACCTTTCAGGCTGATCATTAAGAGATGAGAGTTTTGATTGAGCAAAACTGATACATTTCCCAATTTGTTACCTGATAAAAGTAGGATCCTTGGCCCATATTTGTTCAATATTAAGATTCAGGTATTCTAGAATTCTGTGAAAACATTTCACATACCTTGAAGCACATCATTATGTTGTCTATGGTAAAAAAATTTTAGCAGTAGATAGAACGTAAAGATGAGATAGGTCAAAGAAGGAATGCTTCGTGAGTGACAGTAAAATGACTTTAAATTAGGATTTGATAGCATTATTAATTTTATAAATGGGAAAGTAAGTTCTTATGTCTTAATATAGCCAATCAAAATTATCTTTTGATATCTTCCCTGCTGCTGCAGAGTAAGTAAAGAAGTCTTCATTTTGTGGGTAAGCATAACTGTCATCAATCATAGTGAGAGCCCTGCAAGTTTTTAAGAATGTGGAGATTGTTGGAGTGAGCATTCTGAAAGCTCACACTGGTCTAAAATGAATTAAAAAGTATCCTATCTTCCTGGTCAACAACACATTAATCAATATGCGTACATATATTAACCAGGGTTCTGTGCCCAGTGACTACCTAGGAGTTATTAACTTGATAAGAAAATCCCTAATCTGTAAACAAGTGACATGTCTGTAACTAGCAAGTCAACTAAGGGCAACTTTGTAGACTAAAGGCTGCCTTTCCCTCACTCATCCAGCAAGTAAAAGGTATGAGTTATTTCATAGCTTTTAGTAATCCACCACATATAACCCTCCCTATTTATATTTTGTGTGTGTGTATGTGTGTGTGTGTGTGTGTGTGTGCACGTGCATGTATGTATGTATGATAAGCATATCTATGTGTGTGTAAGCCTAAGATTAATGCTATGTGTATTTCTTGTGTACTTTACCTTCTATACTGAAGCAAGGCTCCTGACAGAGGCCAGAGCTCACTATTTCAGATAGTCTGCTTAGACAATGTAAACTGATCTCCATGCATGCACTTGTCCAACACAGACCCTCAAACACCCTACAGTATTAAGAAAATGACAAACTTCACTGTTGTAATTCAGAAGCTTTTAGATCACAATAGCTTAGCTTGGGTCACATATTAGAATACACTGTATATTATGTCTGTATTTTAAAATGGTAGCATTCATAGGAAGAAGGATAACAGCCTTCTCTAACATGATTCTCACAAGAACCCAACTTACGTACATCATTCTTATTCATTTCCCTTCAGAGCTATCCATCTATCTACCTCCTGTCTGATAAAAGGCAGGGTTTAGACCCTTTGCTGAACTCTGTCTTCTTCATTCAACATGTTCCACTTGACATCAACACAGACATTTGTTCTGTATCACAGTGGGCATCAATCTCCAAACTTATTTTTCTTGCTTATCTTTATCTTTCTTTTTGCACCAAGTGGTCCACTTCCATAATCCTGTGCTAACCCATCTTTTACATAAAAATATGTTCAGGGCTGATGTCATTTTAGTAGTATGAAATTCTTAAAATTTTAATTACCACTGCATACTATAGTTTAGATTCATTCCTCAAAGCATTGTATGTTGACTTGCTTTGAAGTGCTAAACTTTCAATTTCATAAAGCTAGAACACTAAATTATGCACCTATGTAGTCATAACCCCAATCTTCAAACCCAGCACACATTGGCAGTGCATAAATGTAGAATATGGAGACATAGGTTCAGGTCTATCATAAATACACTAATTTGTGAAAACAAATTTACAAACATTTGTTAGTCAAAACTAGTACATTTATTACATGTCATAACATGAAGGGCAAGAGGCATGGAAAATGAGTGGTACAAGGTAAATCTTAATATTTGTTACACACTTGCACAAATGAACTTAATTTTAAGATGAGTGTGACTTCCGACATCAAGGAACTTTCATGGTGTTGAAGGCAGGCTCTGAGTTACCATGAACAAGTGAAACAGTTGATAAATCGCTTCCCATTAGCAAACTCTTCAAGCACCAGAGCTGTAAAATATATGCATTCTTACTGCAGTAATTAGAACAAGATTCATGGCAAGCTGCATGGTCCAGTAGACAAGTTCCATATTTGAACATCCCTCAATTACAGCAGTAGGATCACACGCAGGGTACAAAATGCTTCGTCTCTATGTGAAGAGTCTGAGTATGTTCATGAAAGAACAGATTCCAACATGATAATCACAAGCAAGAGCACATTTCCCAGATAACAGGAAGACTCCAAAGGCAGTTTATTTATCCAGATCCAGGAGTCAGGGAAGATCTAGAGTCGCAGTTCCCAACTGAAATCTACTGTAAGTCCAAAAATTTCAGCAGTCCCAAGCCATAGGAAAACATTCTAGGCTCATGAACAGGAGGTGCTTTCAGACTCTCTTACCAGGGGAGGCTGCAAGCATGTGGGGGTCAGTGAATTACAAATGGATCTTACAGGAAATGAAATAATAACACAACCAGAAACTAAGAAAGAAAATAACAGCAATGTATTATTGACTCCAGCTAGCATTTACAGATACTAGAAATGATTCTAAGCCCTGCAGAGACATCAACAAAGCTGCTTATATCAGTGATTCCATAATATGTACACAGAAAGTACACACAGTTTAGATACTTGTACATTGTCACCTTAATTCTTAGAAACCTGAAAGTTGAAAACTTACCCTTCTCTACAACTTACAAATGAACAAATAACACATTTTAATTTCTATATGGTCTTATATGGAAACTAAATGTGAGTAAGTGATTAGGCTAGCTTAATACACATCATAACTAGTAGAAATGGAATATTTCTGCCTAGATTACCTACTAGCAAGTGGGATTCTCCAATTTATTCAAGAGATAAATCATATATAAGCTCATAATTTGAATTTATTGAGTGAGAAATATCTGTTGGCCTACTCAGCTGCAGTCCATACAAACAACTCTAGTGTAAGACAGAGGTGGCAAGGCTTGCTAAGAAGCATGAACAGAAATTTTCTGAGCCAATATGGAGGTCTTTCACAAAGATTCCAAGTGAGTTCATGGTATGACAGAGGAACACATGTACAGGTGTATGCTTCAATTACACTTGTTTGTTGCCAATTTCATAGTATATTCTCATTACCATCACCCCCCGGACTCCATGAATCCTCAGTGACCACACACTGGTCCAAATCCACATTTATGGATTTTTATTCTGTTCTATAATTGACTGAGCCTAACCAGTGCCATATGTGTGACCTTGGATTTAAAACTAGACATTGGAGCTGAAAGAAAAGACCGATATTAGAAAACTATAATTTTATAACACTTGAATGTCATATTAATAAAATGTTCTGTTTTTTACTCAGATGGACAGGTAAATTAAGTTTACTGATGCTGAAGAAATAAGTTTTACATTTTGATAGAAATATTTTCTTGGAAAACTAAAAATATTTGTTAAGGGAGATAATAAATTCTTCTGTAATACCTTGTGCTTCCACACTAATTAGAAATAAATTGAAGTGACTAGAAAAGTTCAAGATTTGACTTGAAACTTCCACATAGTATAGGGTCTTAGATTTCTCTCCTAGATAGCCAACCTATGAATAACAACTAATGAACTGTGACCTTTAGAATGACTCCTTACAAAATGAAGTTCATTTAAAATATGATCATAAGGAAAACAAGGATTTCATATTTTAAGTGATGTACCCCCAAAAAATAGAAAGATGAAGGTATATCTGGGGTACTTTAACCTTCACTCTACACCCATCCCTACATTCACCATGCATTCATGATAGTAAAGAGGAAAAGAACAAGAAGAAAAGAGACAAGGAAGAGTAGAATGAGGATGATGTTGATGACAGGAAGGAGACAGAGGAGAAGGAAGAGCAGGAGGGAAAAGAGAAAAAGTGAAGAAAATGCAGGAGGGAAAGGAGGATGAAGAAAAAGAGAAGAAACAGCTCTCAGTAATACATTTCCTCTAACTGTAGCAAGTTGTAATCCTATTGATTGGTTTTTGTTTTTGCATTTCCTTTTTGAAACTGAGTCTTGGTGTGTTATGCAGGCTGGCCTTGAACTTGCACCTCTTGGTTTCATGGGAACTTAATAGCCTATTTGTGTTTATAAAGCAGAGTGCTTGATTCTGAATGCACAATGAATAAGAATAAATTGGCCACCACAGCACAGATTTTTACAAAAGAAAAATGAGAGTGAGAGAAAGAGAGAGAGAGAGAGAGAGAGAGAGAGAGAGAGAGAGAGAGAGAGAGAGGGAGAGAGAGAGAAGTGGAAGAGAGAGAGAGAGAGAGGAAAGAGAGACTTATTCTGCTATCATAGGATATGTGCTATCCTGAAATGAATCTCAAAATTAGAGCCAATAGACACCAAGGGAAAAACAGTTTCCTCATGCAGACATTTGAGCAGGCAAATTAAGGTTACTTTAAGTCAAATAAATGAACTTTACATTTTACTTTCATGGCTTTGAATTAATACAAGGAACAGAAAGGTTAAAAGATTGGGGAAACCTGTGCGGGTGTTGAGTTTTCCCCTTCCTAAGCAGTCATAGAAAGTTTCATACATTTTTACCATTATTCATAACTATTTGATTCCTATCATACCTCCCAGATGTGCTTAGCACCAATCGATGCAGAATGTAGTGAAACAAAGGGCAAAATTCAAACAGTCCAGAGACAGAATTTTTGAAAAGTGAAAGAGTAAGTGAGCCTTCTCCCCTCATCTCTGACAAATAATTACAACCTGGAACCAAAGTCAATGCAGTGTTTGGAAAGAAGTTCCCTCAGATGCATAAGAAGCAGCTTATATCACTCAGTAGGTAGAAATATAATAGCCTGCAACAGGAGAGATACCTAAAGCTCTCTTAAATGTTAAACCATGAGCACAGTGTGCTATGAAGCAGACTCAGGAGACTTGCTGCAAAGAGAGAAAGCCATGGTATTAAAAAGACTCTATGCACCCAGGTTTTCCTTCCAAATACGTGCTCTGCCTTTGGGAAGGGTTCAGATGTTGTCTAGGATAAAGATTTTCTTCCATTTTCAGTCTACTTCATGGATGCCAGGTGGGATGACCTTGAATAAAATGTTAATCTAGGTTGAAGTCTTATATGGATATTAAAAGAGTTAATTTAAAAATTCCAGGAATTACTATACACACATATGTGGGAATATATCCAAGTTTTTATTGCTAGATTCATGGTTAGTGGAAATAAACTGTTTTTCTCAGCAGTTTGCTATGCATTTCATGAGTCATACAGTGGCTTCAATATAAAGTATGGACACACATTCCATATTTGGGAGGCATGTGGATGACCCACATTTAGTGCCTGGTTGTGTCCATAAGGATGTGTCAGTTGACTGTCCTCTAAAATGGGAGTGAAGCAAAGACCTCTAGGTGTTTCTGATGTGAAGGTCCAGTGATAGATGCTGACAAACTCCTGGGTGACATGCCTCCCTAGTGCATATGAGAAGCATTTCATCAATTTAATCTTCTCTTAGTACTGTCCCCTGTTCTTCTCTTCCTTTGCTTTTTTAAAAAAATCTCATTATATTTCCAAAATAGTTAAATATCACTGTTGTTTCTATGGAAGATGGCAAATGAATAATATGAATGGAATTGATTGCAATTCTAATCAGTAGCAGAAAGAGAATCAGTAGATTTGGAAGAGAATGGGAGAGGAATAAAAAGTTAGAGAATTGTTTCATGTCTTTCCCCTATAACTGCTTCTTCTGGAAAGATTCTGTTTTTCTCTCTTCCACAAAAATCTATTGAGCCACTATAGTGTCTGCAACCTGTGATAAAAACCTTAATTTACAATGACAAATTTCTCACAGCTTTCCCTGAAGGACTATTTAGATAGGCAGCTACAATATTGAACTACCCAAGAATCTGGAGGCAACATCTGATTTTGAGAATACCGTTGGAGGTGCACAGAGAAATCTCTAGCCTATTGGAGAAAAGTGTGAAACACGTGTCTTTAGGGATGAAACAGGGAGTTGCTTTGGCCAGGTAACTGAGCAGGTGCCATGAAATAGATTGAATTTAGGTGATTGGCTATCTAAACTCCATAGAAAATAGAACAAGGATTACATTCATAGGATGGGAGAAGTTTAAACAGGCTGCAAGAAAGCATGGACTCTGAAGCTTAGTGATGGTGGTTAAAGAAAGGAGTAGTGACCATCCCAGGAAGGACTTAAATTATGGTTTGAGAAACACAGAGTGCATACTGGCAGCCAGAGAAAGTTGTTGGAGAATTCAAGGAATAGAATCCCTTCTTAGATTAGAAAGGTCACTTCTTAAAGAAGCAAAGATTATAGAATATGTCATGGGAAATGAGTAGTATCCAATACTAGGGCAGGGAGACAATGACTAAAGGAAGTGAAGATCGTGAAAGCAAGAGAAACTTAAAAGGAAAAGTCAAGGAAATTTAAAACTGCAAAATTTATAGAAAACAGATAGTTGAATAAAGAAGTTAGAAAGAAGGAAACATGGCAGATGACATAAAATGAATGCACGTGTTTCTGAGACAAGTTTAAGGAGCAAAGAATGAAAGTATTAGCTTTTACTGAGAAGTCATGAACAAAGTGTTTGAAATGGTAATATTTAGATTGTGACTCAATTTAGCATATGGAGGCTAGAGATAAAATGAATGTTAATTTTAAAAACAATCACTACATATCTCTCATATCACAAGTAGGAAATTCAAGTATCAGATACAAAGGCTAGATCTTCTCTTTCTTATTCTAGGTATCGTATTTCTGTAATATGGCCAGGATGAAACTTGTATTCATTTACTACCAGTGATAGTATCAAGGTTTCGATGATCCTTATCAAATATCTAGAATCTTCCTCAAATCAAAAGAGCTCTACATAAGCAATCATGTATATATTTCACTTTGATTCAAGTGAGCTCTTAATGAATGTGAATTTCTAAAATAATTTTCTAGTTTGAGAATTGTTGACCTCACTTTAGGGCACAAAAGATAATTTTGCAAACACCATCAAAATCCTGTGAAAAGAAGAATTTAGGGTAATTGGAACTGCTTTGTTCAGGTATTTTATCACACTCATTTAAGTGTGGTTGGATTTCAGGCACAAATAACTCTGATCTTGCACTCTCCATGGTCCATAAAACTTCTGAGCAACGAATAAAGGAAATGGTCATTCATCAAGCTACCTAGGGGAAGGGGAAGAGATTGCCAAATTACTTCTCCAGTCTACATTAATGCTGACAGTTCAAACCATGAACTTTTTAACTATGTTGCTATTCTTGCATTTAAAGGTCATTTTTATGTAATGATCTCAACTATGGAAAATAAATCTCAGCTCATGGACTTTATAGAGATAGAGGGAAGAAAAATTAATTTAAATGATTTTTGCTAAATAAGTGTCTACTTTCTCTGAAACAGATGTGCTTTTCTGTTTTTTCGTACATTATTTTTATTAATGTGCATGGGTAGCTGTTCCCTAGATTTCTTAAAGAGCCTTCTATGCAGACTGTCTTACAAGGAATATACAATCAAATGAAAGGCTCTCCTAAGATTTTTCTTTTTAATTAATACTAATGGTAGTATCATAAGCTTCTGTGACAGTGATTTTTTTTTTAATGAGAAATGGTCATTGATATCCTGCTTGTGAAAGAGTGATGTCAGTAAGTCATTTCACATGTGAAAGGGTCATCTTCAAATTTTTTGACTAATACTCATAATGACAATAATAATAATTATGATAATAACAACATATTGTTAAGTAAACTCCTTCATTGTTATTCTTGTCTGGGTCAACCTGATTGGACCATGAAATGCTCATTCTTAAATAAGTCAGTTTGACTTTCTATAATGTTTAAGAAGCTGACATATTACAAAAAATATGGAAATAAATAAATAATCTTGATAGACATGTAAAACTCATCAATTAGTGTGTGAATATCTAAGGCTTAGAAACTATTTGAAGGGCTGACAAAATGGCTCATTGGACAAAAGCAGCTGCTCCCAAGCTTTAAGGTGGGAATTCAATCCCCAGTACCCATACAGTGGAGAGAAATAATCAACTTCAAAAAAGAGGCTTCTGACCTCTTCAGACATTCCTTGGCATGAGCCTTCCATTCCTTCCTCAAAAAATCACAAAGAAACCTTCTGAAATACCAGATGATTCAATCATGAGACACCAAACAAACGGTGTCACTGAGAAACAGCAGTGGAATTCTTTTAAGGGAGGGCCCGTGTATGTATTCTACTACATTTAAACTCTAATTACACATGAAAATAGACTAAATGGTTGAATCAATTTGAATAATGTCCTGTAAAATATTGAGTTCTGATGCCAGAATCCAAGACGGAATGTCCAACTTCCAGACTTTATGCTCTACAATGTGGGGTTTGCCTTCTAAAACTGCTTTCCCTCCACTCTATTTTTACATGCTCAACTAAATGGGGTCAGTGGGGATCAGCTTATCAACATATCGACCTATATAGAGAAACTTCACTTGATGAAATGCCCATCAGTCATTTATTTTTTGCATTTTAGATCAGGAGAATCATTAGCCTTGGCTGAGTGTGAATTCTCTGGTGCTGCTCATCCTAGGACTGTCCATCCACACGTGGCCACCTGAGAGGCAAAATATGGCAGGTAAATTGGCACTTTCTAAATGGGCTGGCCTTTTGGTTCCCATTGGCAATCATGCAGATTCCTCTTTATTCCTGAGCCCCAGCTATATTAGCTCTTAACACCTGAAAGGTGATTTAACTCAGGGCAGTCACTACATATAACCCATGCTTTATTAATATTATTGTATATGACATCATTATATATATTGAGTGAAATTTACCGGTGCAATTGGGATAACCAACAACAAAAGAGCCAGTATATTTTGTGGATAGTCTTTTCTTACTTTAATAAATCAGATACTAGTCCCATTTCTTGACCTATTATTTTCTAAATTTGGGTTTCTGACTGTGCTTTCCTCTTACTCTGTTTCTTCCTTTCAGCTATTCACAGTGAACAAAGTAATACAAACCTTCTGTAATGTACTTGTCACCTAATACCATCACAATTAGATAAAATAAAATAATACCAAACTGAAAAATATCGCCAAAGAGAGATTATGACTTTAGCCATTTATCAACCGAGAGAGTCAAAGTTTCAACCAGAACTGGACATGAGAAAATAA
This sequence comes from Cricetomys ansorgei, assembly GCA_026225945.1. NCBI lineage: Eukaryota > Metazoa > Chordata > Mammalia > Rodentia > Nesomyidae > Cricetomys > Cricetomys ansorgei. Next base: position 29,935,348 of record JAMJFZ010003163.1, read on the forward strand.
TCCTGTATCTACATCTTCCTTTCTCCCAGTCCCTGAGACTCAGGCGGTCATGATGACAAAACACTAGTAAACTCATGTTCACAGGACTGGACTGTGGAGCTAGTGACAAAGCATTCTACGTTTATCTGTTATGCCTACTGTTGATTACCGAATGTCAGTTGACAGTACTGAATCTGTCACTCACAAACAGTCACCTTGGACACCTAATATCATCTTTCTCAGTGTTAGTTTTTCATCTATCATGGGAATAATAACATTTGTTACGTGAACGTGACTTGGAGATTCCCTTAGTAAAATCTAAGAAATAGTACAATGTGAAACATGTAAAGCGGTCAATAAATTTTAGCTTCTTACTCAATCAGGGTAAAATAGCACTCCTGGTACTAAATGTTTATAGGATATCTTATGTAATTGTGAAGCTTCTTTTGACAAGGTTTTGTTTCTAAATTAAATAAATGAGGATCTGAATGTTGAGGTGTATAGGCAGAGGAGCATTCAGCTCTCTGAGTATAGAGCCTGAGGGCTAAGCTTCTGATACTCATCTGGCTACAGAGGCCACTGCTTCTCCTTAGCTCAGAGACTAGAGGGTGCAGGTTGCCCGAAATGCACCTGGGTATTGGAGCCCCTTTGATCTCTTATGTGTCCAAGAGTGATCTTGGGGCATGTTATCTGAAACCAATGTAACAAAGAAAATCATTTCTATGTTATGTGTCCCCAGACTCCATGTTCCTATTGTTAATGTAAATGTGTGCTTAGTGCAAAGCAGCTCTGAGACCATGCCTGGGGTAACATTTCTACATGGATTCTCTCCATGGCTAGACCCTGTAGTACTCATTCTGCTTTGCATGCTACTGCAGGGTGATGTGATTATTTTCATAGTTATACAGTATGTTGCTTTCTCCAAGGATGGGGGAAAAACGTGATTTCAATTGTTGGCTTTGTAAGCTATAATCATGTAATTGGAAACAGCTGCGCACACAAGAAATCTAAATCCAAAGTAGTTTAATTAAAACATATCTTCATTGACAAAACCCACTCATAATGCTAATACTAGTATGTGCTTCTAATACCAAAACAGGGGTGTCAGAACTCTAACCATTTTGAGATTATATAAATTTCTTTAAAAAACCTGAAAGAAAAACATTGACCACTCTAGGTTCTCTAACATTCTTTCTAATGTATGCTGTAATTATTTTCTCTCTGGAAACATGAAGATCAATAAAATTATAAAATTATACTACCAGATTTTACAATGGCTGTGATTGGATACACATCCATCTCCTCTTCAAAATTTAGGCACATACTCCCTAATTCCTGGTATCCTGACTAAAATTCCATCAAGTGAAGAAAACCACATGCAGGCAATTGGACCAGTCACTAGCTGAAGACAGATCATATCTACGAGCTAGGAACATGCGAAGACTTTTCCCTGATTGGCTTAAGGGAGCCAAACTGGAAAGGCACTGTCAGTTGGAAGATGTGGTGATTTAAAATGAGAGAGAGAGAAAGAGAGCAAGAGAGAGAGAGAGAGAATATAAGTTGTACAAGTAGACATAAGTTAGTTTTTGGAGTCTCTTTCAAAAGTGACTACCCTCACATAAAATGAATCACATGTCAAGCCCAGTTTCTAAAGATACAGAGAAATATAAGAGCTATTATGTGACCAGATTCATAAGACCCAAGCTTTAATTTTTGGCCACAACCACTGGTTAATTTGCAGTAATTCTTCATGAAGAGTGTGTCACTATGAGGACACCCTCACCAAGTAGCTTGCAAAGGTTTGCTTATCTTTTGGTTTGCTTCAACATATTAGCATACAAATTTAGCACTCCAACTGCAATGTTATGTCTTGGAGAGGGATGACCAAGAAATCCCAGAACCATTCTCAGTTTAATTCGCAATTTTGTTATCCTTAACACAGTTTTAAGTGGGATGATTTGTGCTCTCAATTAGCTGTGTCTAAAATATTCTTCTGTCACCAGATTAATTCCTGGGATATTTTATTTTAGTTTAATATACTTTTTAATAGGATTCAAATCACAGAATGCTAAATGTGTAAACTTCTTAGAAAATGAATTAACATCATTAAAATAGAATATGTGTACACTTCTAATGCATTATCTAATTTCTTTAAAATATATTTTGAAAGAGAATGATATTTAAGTTAAAATTTTGCTGTGGTGCCTGGTTTTTCTCTCCCTTTGACGAAAATATTTTTAGATAAAGCAGGCTCTTTTTTTAAAAATTACCTTCTTTGGTGTTTGTGTGTGTGTGTACCTGTGTATATGTGTGTGTGTCTCACTAATCCTGATATAGTAGAAGAAAACTCTTTCCCTTGTCTTTCCATAGAATTCATTCAAACTCTTGCTAGATCTGTGCCTTTGGGAAAATCTCTTTCTAAGCATCTAAGACATGCGTGTTTATAGATTTTGAAATGAGATTGTCTGTGTCTTTACATTTTTTATTTATTATACAGAAGATGGTTTAAATATTCAAAAGAGAAGAAACCTACTCCAGCATACACAGTATTAATATTGGATTAAGTTACAAATTTTTAAGTTTGTTTTTTGATTTTGTGGCAGTCTTGATGATATCCCCTACATACCTTGAACTTAACAACTTCTTGCCTCAACCACATGGGTGCTGTGGTTAAGTGTATGTCCACTATGCCTGGATACATTTTTGACCTCTTAAAAATATTTTCCTTTAGAGGAAGAATAAGCGAGTGTTCCTAGTCTCATTTACCACACTCACCTCATGGGCATCTCCTCAATTCAGTTTCCTCTCAGGGTGTGGCTTATGAGACTGATCAGGCCCAGTAATTGTATTTGATGACTAATTTCTTTCATTCTTTCTTTTAGATTTAATGACAAAATATTCAATCCACACAGGAAACTCATTCTCTTGAGTGTATTTGAGACACTTGACATTTCGGTCACTCAAGTCAAAATTTAATATTAAATATAGATTGTCTTGAAGGAAGAAAAACATCATTATATTAAAGTAAAAATCTACTACTTCTTGTCATTTCTAATCAAATCACAGTCCCACTTGAAACTTTTGTCATCACCCAGGAAACGATTATCCAATAAACTGGTTCTATTGATTACATAAAACGCATCCCACATATGCCAAGCTTGACGTGTGGGACGAAAGTCAAGTCTGTATCCAGGTATCCTGGGAAGGGACTCCAGCTTTAGATGTACTGTAAGAAAAAGATGTCCGGAAGAAAACATAACTATGTGAAGAGAGCATAGCTCCCTTAGTAAACAGGTTAGATGTATATCTCAGGGGACCTGCTTCAGTGATTTCTGCAAACAAATTCTATGGATAAAATGTAGATAAGATTAATTTAGAAAGTTCAGGAGTAAGAGAGATTAGTGAGACTTTTTTGATAATCATAGTTATTGTTGGGATTATTGCAGGACTCTATCAATGACTCAAAAAAAGAAAACCTTAAATGTGGTTTCATCTGGTTACTAAAATATCCAGTGATGAAAACAAGAGCCAACCTTGAGGTCTGTTCTTCATGCCATAAATTTGATGATAAGTGAAATGCGTTCTGAAAGGTCAACTTTGCATTTTTATAGCTAGAAAACATTGCTGTCTAATGCTTCGTGTTTATTATGAATAGGTGAATGACTGAATAAATAATTGGTTGCTCTTAACACAAATATAAATGAACAGTATACATAAATAATTAGCATGGCTAATTAGTCAAAAGATATTCCACAGTTTATCATAGTCGTAGCTCCAAAAAATAAATACATTTAATTGGTTTATGTTTCCCATGCTGTTTTTGTTTTGGTTTTTTTAATGGTCTCACAAAAGTTTAAATATAATGAAGGTAGATGAGTAATACATTTATGAAGTTTCGACATGGGTAATGGTTTTCAGGATTTCATGACATACTCTGATAGGGGAAACTGGTATGATCAAACCCTTTAGCAGTGTGAACTCATTTCTTTTTTTATAAAATTAGTAGACTTTAGGACTAAATTCAGAGCCTACTCTGTTCATGACCATCAGAATGTGTCTTAAAGAGTAACCAGGAAGACGGAGAAACAGCATATGTGTTTTCATTGTTTAAAAATTGTAATGGAGTTTAAAGTCATTTCATATAGAATATTTATATATTTTAAAAAATGTCAAGCAAAAATCAAAATAATATTAAGACACACAGCAAAGGCAAAACTTAGCATTGTTTTCCACTTCCCAACAATGCCCTTAGCAACCCAGGGACCATATCATCACCTAGCTTCATGTATGCCTTTCTCTTCTGAAACTCAGGGGCAAAAATTTACAACTCCTTATCACTCCTTATTAACTGCCCATTTGTGGACAAAATCATCCTAAAATAAATCTTGCAGCTAGAGAAATCAGGTCTATCTAGCCAGGACTGGATTGTTCTGTATCCACAATTAAGCATACTGCCTTACCAATGAATTTGTAGAAAAATATCCAAATAGTCCCATCATAGCCTACTTATGATTGTACATGCATATGACTGAAATCAGAGGCATCGTGGAAAAAGACACATGTGGTGCACCCATACAACTCAAGCCAATATAATGGAAAGACCATCTCCAACCTACCCTTTCTCCATTTCAGACTCACAAAAATCAGCCTCAGGCAAGAATAACCAGGGATTACTGAGCCACATAACTATCGAGGGCCGGCTTCTATCTTCTAACATGTCTGTTCTGCACTTCTGAATTACATCATTTCTCTTACTGCTGCATTCTATGTGCTTTCCTCCTGATATAATCCTCAGGATTCTGCTATTTCCCTCTAGGGCCTCTTTCTGCCTCAGTCTCTGTCTCTCTCTTTCTCTGTTCAGAGTTTTCTAGATTAAAAGAACAGATAGAATTTATGTTCATGGAATTTTTTTTGTTAGAATGGCTTATAGACTGTGGTTCTGCTATTTCAACAAATGGTTGTCTAACAACAGAAAGACTAAGAATCTAGTAGCTACTTGATCCACAAGGCTAATTTTCTCAGCTGGTCTTCAGTATATGTTAGAATCCCACAGTAATAGGCTGTAATGCCAGTGAAGTTACGGACTTGCTAGAGACAGCAAAAACAAACAGGTAAAAAGAGAATAAGCTACCTTCTTCCATGTCCTTTATAAAGGTTTCCAGTGAAGGTATGGCCCAGATCAAAGGTGGATCTTCCCAAAAGATCCAGATTAATGGTGGGTGTTCCTTAGCTGGGATGTGGTGCTGCACATCTTTAATCCCAGCACTTGAGAGGCAGAGGCAGGCAGATTTCTGTGAGTTCTAGGCCAGACTGGTCTACAGAGTGAGTTCCAGGAGAGCCAGAGTTAAAACAGAGAAACCCTGTCTGGGGGGGTAGGTGGGTGTTCCCACCTCAAAAGATCCAGATTAAAGGTGGGTGTCCCATTTCAAATGGTTTAATTAAGAAAAATCCTTCCCAGGTGTGCCTAGCCACTTGCCTTTTAGTTAATTCCAGCTGTAATCAATGTTCCACCAAAAGTAGCTGTCGTAATTCCCTCTCCCCCCCTCCTTCCCTTCCCCACCTCCTTCTGTCTCTCCTCTTTGTTTCTCCGAATAAATAGGTACTGTCCTTGAATATAAAAATGCACTATATCCTTCTTACTTTAGCAGCTTTCATTATGTTCATAAGAGCATTTCAATGTCATATGCAGTCTTAATTAGAGCACACCATTACATGTTGAAAACCTGTAAACTATTTTTTAAAGTGCATAATGTTACAGGCCAAAAGTTGTAATACTTATATAAGCTATATCAAAGCACAAAACTACATATATATGTATACACACACACACACACAGTTGTTTTAGATGCGATTTAGATACGGTAATACAAACTGGACATTGGCAACTACTGCATTGCTCCACCATATATGAAATGTCAATCCTTGTATTTGTTTCATTTATTAGTATAACCATTAAAGGATCCAGGTGTCTTAGCAATTCTATCGAATCTTCATTCCCAGGTGTATTCTGGGAACGGTAAGAAAATGTACTTACAAATCCCTGATCATTAAATGTATCTCTATTGGTGTTAATTAAAATCTTATGTCTAAATTTACAAGAATTTTGAAACAAAAATATACTTGGGAGATGGGTACAGTGCTTGAGTCTTCAAAACACAAAGCTCTAAGGCAACAGAGTAAAAACGAAGCCTGGATATAATCTATTAGAGAAATTCAGTTATTAAAATGAGTATTTTCTTTCATGTTTTCATGTGTTCTGGACTTTATCCAATAACCTTTGGTCTGTTTGTTTTTCCTTTCTTTTTAATTTTTAACATTTTCCAAGAAATTTGGTTGTAATCTCTTAGCCTCCAGGAAGGAAAAAAATTGATAATAATTCATAGTTTTATAAGTTCCAAACTCAAGACTGCTTGTTTGCTCACTCATGTTTACTATAGGTGTTTGAATTTACTTGCCAAATAAGATTTACCCATATTTAACCTATTGATTATATTCTATCAGCCTGTTATAATTAATCCTTTTCAATTCTCCTCACTGTAAATATTATTTAGTCCTGTGTGCAATTTGTCTTTTCATTTTAATTAGAGAGTCTTTCATTGAATAGAAGATTTTCATGCTAATGAAGTTTAATTTATCTTTTCTTTTAACAATATTTTCTTTGAGGGAATGTTTTCTGTGTATGTGTTCTAATAAATTCTTCTGTTCCATTAAGTCATGTAGATATTATCTCACATTTACACTTAATGTGATGTAAAAGATTTGATGGTCACAGGTAGTGTTGGTGCTGTGAAAGGGTTTAGGGTGATGGATGGGCAAGGATCTCCTTTTCTGTCCAGATCAGTGTTTTATCTCTCTGCACTTTAGTAAATAACCCGCCTTTCCCCAAAGCCTTGTAACACCTGCTCCTTAGATAACGCTCCATGGATGCATGCTTCATATTCATTTTAGTCTCTAAAGCTTTTGCACTTGTTTTTAATAAAATTCACCAAATAATGCCAACTCTTTGTCATTGGTATTGTCAAGTAAGGATTCCCTGGCACACCCCACATCTCTTCCTCCTCCATTTCCTATGCTTTGTCTCCCCCTCCCCCAACCTCATCTTTCTCCTCTTGACCTCCTCCTCTCCTTCTTACTCCTTTTCTCCTGAAGTATTGGAATTTTACCTTCATTTGTCAGGAATCTTTACATTTTAACTTTATTTATTTTATAACCATGCTTTTGACACACACACACACACACACACACACACACACACACACACACAATCAGTTACTCTCTGTGTGGTCCCTAAGACATTTCAATTTAATAATGCATGGTTATTATTCATTTCTGAATGATCAGTTTTTTTCAAATGTCTCACCTCTAATGTCTGTTCTCTTTCAGAACAATACAATGTTGTAGAGCCATTTCCTCCTCTCTTGCCCTAGGCTCCACTTCAGTCTGCCCTAGTGAGCTGTTTGTAGTTACTTTCAGTTCATTGGTTTCAGCCTCAGGAGTGTGCAGTACTGCTGACTTTGTGCCTGTCTTTTCTTTCAATTATCCTATTTAAACAAGATAAGGCTTTCATTTGGGCCCTCTTGTACCCTCATATATATTCTTGTTATTTTCTGATTTCTTATTGTATTTTTTCGATTAATGAAATCATCATATTCCTGAAAATGTAGGATTTCATTAACTGGATGGTGCATATTCTATTAATTTCAATTTTGGACAAATTTGCTTTGCCTTCTCATTTAACATTTGCTTTTTCCCATTGAATGATGTCTGTAGTGGAGCAGGTTTGTGCTGTCTGAGAATCAAGCTTGCTCACGTTTTTCTCCTGATCTCCCTTTCTCCTCTTTTCCCTTAAGTGATGGTCATTTTTTTAATTCATTGATTGACCAATGATCCCTGTCTTCTAACTCAGAAATCCCTTTCTGAATGTGACCCTTAGCGTTCGAACTCAGAGTCATGACATACTCAACATGAACTCACCTGACCTCAGTGCCTCTCACTCCTTCTCTGTTCTAGTCTGTGGGAACATTTATTTCATGATTGAATGTTCCAATGTCTTTCAGACTTACCCTGTATAACTTACATATAACTGACAGATGGGATTAGGGCAAGTACAGTGTGGGATGGAGACTCAAACTCTGAATTTATGGTGCTTTTCTGGGTATAATTATCTGAATACTTTTAAATTCTCTATGCCAGTAATTTATTAATTTTTATGTTGCCTTTTTGCCTTGTTCCAACCATTTTAGGTATTTACAGTGCATTCTACATTATAAATAATAAAATTTTCTTTGCAATATATTTTATTTCTCAGTATCTTGATTTTAAGTTTCAAGTGCCTATGCCTTATTGTGTAATTTTGTATAATTTCAATATTATCAGAAAACTACTTTCACTTTTATGCAGTCTTAATTTTATTTCACACATAAGCACACCTACTTGCAAGGGACGGTAAAGATCAAATCATCTAAGGTCTTTATCTGTTTCTTTAAATATTCATCAGCTCTGAACTGTGTTTTAATGACTACAGTGACACAGGTATCTAACCCTTTACATGACAGTGCCCACTACACCAAAGTATGCATACTGAATAATCTGTAGTTCATTCTTAAGTAAGGAGCCACTTGCTGCAGATAAGTCTGTTCATAAATTGCATTTCTATATTTTATTTTTATGTTGACTTGTTTATCATTGTCTTGAAGTATTAAATAATGTAATATACATTTACGGTAAATTAAATCTTTTTTAAAAATCAACAGTTTATGATTCTCTTCGATGTTTTTTTTTTTTACTACTTCCATAAATTTTGATGTTGGAATTAAAATTTAGTATTAGATTATTATTACATATGATCCTAAGAAATGTTAGGGAGTTGTTAAAGCAAATCAAGTTGGAGGGCATTGGAATGAAGGTAATTTTAGGTCAGGAGCTCTTTTTAAAATAAAATAAAATAAAACTAAATTAGAAGCATTCTTCTCTCTAGGTTGAAGAAAAACCTCCAAAACCAAAACAAACAGAAAAACCCGAGTTTCAGGAAATCACATGTTGGCAATGATTTCATTGATAGGAACATCCCATCAGGCCATGCTGAATCATTTCCCTCTTTCACCGCTGTGTTCAACTCACATCCTGGACAGAACAGAGCTCAGTCTGTCCTGGTACTGAATGTTGTCCCATTCACTAATTGTTCTTTTCACAAATAAACATTGTTGAATGTACTTTGACTAAATATTTATCTTTTACCTAAATCTAAGACAAAACTCTTGAATTTTATTATCAATACACAAACAGATACTTGAACATTTTCATAAAGATGACAATTCTCTGTATATTTAACACATAAAGTTCAGGGCTACTCCTTGTAGTCAAGTGGTCTTTACCCTTTAAAGTATTTTTTTTTAATATTTTACCTAGCTATGAATTGCATGTGAAGAAAGCCATTTGCTTAGAAGTCAACATCAATTAATTTATTTTTACTAAAACATTCAAATCTGTTACCCATAAATTCTTTCAATAATAAATTTATATCATTTTAAAATGACTCCAAGAATGCCTGGTCTTTAAAAAATTAGTCAACTTTTCAAAAAATTTCTATCTTATTTTATTGCTGAATATCTTGAGTTTCATGCTGAAGGAGAGTGTCATAAAGTTTTTTCTCACTGTGGTAGAAACATTTCAATATTTCAGCTGGACATGAGGCCCCCAGTGACCTTTAAGTAGATGTAACGATTCTGAGTCACCAATGAGTGTATCATTCTGACTTTTGAGATACAAGTTCATCAGTGACGCACTACTATTTTCTTGAGTTTTGTAAGCTAACGGTTTATATTTTATTTGATGTTAAAAATCAGATTGAAACCTACTATTCTATTGGCAAGAATTGGTGATTTGGGAAATATAGAATGTGAATATATATATAATATGTATATATATTATATAACATATATATTTTTTTCCTTCTCTCGTTCTGACTATATTCAGCACAAAAATGTCACTAAGCTGAGATTCAGTATTCTGCTTTTATAATTCATATTAGAGGGAGAAAGTAAGAAAAATAAGAAGTCTGCCGGTGGTGTTGCATGCTTCTAATCCCCAGCACTTGGGGGAAGAGGCAGGGGTATCCCTGTAAGTTCCAGGAAAGCCTGGTCTACAGAGTGAGTTCCAAGACAGCCAGAATTACAACAGAGAAAACCTGTCCTAAAAAGCTGACTAAAGAAAAAAATAATAATCTTTTTCCATTAAGCTACTCATCAATTCAATATTTATCATGAGTCTTCCCTATGGCACACACTATTTTAGAATCTCGGCTTAAAATCTGATTTTTCAGTTGGTAGGCAGTTAGGTCTATTGGTAAAGTGATTGCCAGCCAAGCACATGGACTACAGTTTTATCTCCAGAAACCACATAAACACTCGGAATGGTGGTATGTTCCTTCAAACACGATACACTCGAGAGGTGGGGGTGCATGAGATCCATCCTGGCCAACCAGCCTAGCCTAACCAGTGAGCATTGAGTCTTTGAGAGAGAGTCTTCCCCCAAGTCAGAAGAATGTCAATAATAAAGAGATGGAACTGTTTTGAAATTGTCATATTTTTGTGTAAGCCAATGAAATTGAATATATGCCATCATGAATAAAATTAAATAGAAGGGTAAGAGTGAGGGATGGTATCCAGTAAGCAGTTGAGGAAAAGTGATGACATTTGAGAAGATATATACAAGATACAAAAGTGAACTGCTCATATGTTAATGTTTATGAATAGAAAATGGACAAAAAGGACAATTCGAATTATCTCTACTTGCAGTATTGGTATGCACACAAAGAATTTTAATTTCTTATGGTAGTGAATTTAATAAAAAAGGATAAATACTGTTTTATGAATGGGGCACAACAAAATGAATATTTTTTGGTTATTTAATCCCAAATTTGAGTATTCTAGAATGACACTCTTGGCAAAGTTTTTGCCCATTTTCATGATGAAACTATGATTCAGAATTGTAGTTTATAAAAGTGTCCACAATTGTGTGAAATAGGATGCTTTTGCTCATACAAGAACAAGTTTTGAAAGCAGTTAGGAATATTATATCAGTATCCTTATATACTGACTAAGTATCCCTACTCTGTAAAATATTAAAATAATATTTCTGAATCTTGGACTTTTCAACGGAATATTTTTCATTCTGCTATCATTTTTTAACGGTGTTGAAATCTTAGCTTTAACTTACCTATGGTCTTGGTTTTCTTTAAGTATATGTTCAGTAAATTAAATAATTTCTGAGCTTGTTTAATACAAGTGAAGGATCACAGAGACACTTACGCACCCTGCAGAGTGACCTATGTCTGCTTACTCCCTGTTAATTTAATGAATAAATATTTATTCAAATTATAAAAAATTTTGTTTCAAATTGGCGGCATGGCTTTCTGATACATGCGGGTTTTTTTGTTGTTGTTTTTGTTTTTTTTTTTACTATCTGCTTGGGGGTATTAAGTAGAATGATAAGAAAGTAGAAAGTACAAGACAATCATTCTGCCAAACATATATTGGCCTGCAAGCACCCCGAGGAAAGCACTATTGCTTTATCCAAATTGTATCTTCCAAGGACCATGATCAGCAATACTTTTTTAGTTGAATTATATTGAATAAAATTATATAAATTTCCCTGTACATATCTCTCTATTTACAAAATCACAGTGATGACTTGTTAACCAAGAAAATACTATTTCATTGCCCTTTAGCTTAACTTAGTTCCTATCTCCTACATCAATAACTTGAGCTGAAATGATTTGGAAAATAATTACAAGTGGCTATTCATTTGCCTCATAAACTCATGCATAGAACATTTTTTTCTTTTACTTTTCTTGTTTTGGTCTTTTCTCTTTAAAATATTTATTTGACATTCAGAAGTTAGTTCTCACCCATATTGACTGTAGATTTTTAAAACAGTAACAGGGACATTGATTACCAAGAATACAGAGACTGCTTAGTAAACCATTATATTTCATGGACAACCCTGCATAGATACAGAACAACTCCACTCTGCCTTGGTCCACACAGCTTTGTCTATCTTGTTACCTTGCACACATCTGGAGACTCCTTGTCCCTTTCATGGAAAATTTCCATATTTCTTTGAGTGCCAAAGGGACACAATTCTTGAAACCCACTCCAAGGTGCACTTGTGAATGGTGATGGGCATTTTCGCATCACTGTCTCATTGATGGAAGAATGTTCTTTCTCCTTTTTGGCACACTGCTTTGCTGAAGCCATTTATCACAGTCCAGCTTGGAAACCATAGCATGTAATTATGTGTGTGCAATTTAATAAGTAGAATTACATCCTGTTCATTCTTGACTCTTCAATTGTACATGCCTCTCAGTTTATTTTGGCTTTGTTGTCCGTGTTCTTTACTCAGTATGTTAGAGAAAGTATCAGGCAAACACAGATAACTTACATTTTATGTATTTGTTTATTTACCTTGCATAGAAATAAAGTTGGTCATATATACCAAGATTCAAAGACTAAAGTAGGTAGCAGTCATTTCAGGCTTGAAAAGCAAAATTATTCTGATATTTTAGTTTTCCCCTTAACCTCCTTATAAAATTGTTTTGATATTGTACATTCTCGGTCTATGTAAACAGTTTTCAAGAAAGCTAAAATATTTCTTCTCATTGGCCCTTATGCTCTCTTCAAATCCTACATGCCCCTCCCACAATGCCTGTGTGTTGCAGACTTGGTCCCCAGCTAGTGGTGCCCATAGAAGCAGGAAGAACTTTTAGAAGCAGGTGGTAGTGGGAGGCGCTTAGATACTTAAGGGAATGACCCTGAATGGAGCTGTGAGACCCTAGTCTCTTCTACTACAGTATTCTCTATTCAGGAACAGGGCAGGCTTGTTTTACCATCACATGATGCCACAGGCACAAAGTCTCAGGAATAAACTACTTTGGACTGAAACCTAGAATATTATCAATAGAGCAAACCTCTGTTCCCGCTATAGGCTGATTACATTAGGCATTAATTATGGCCATGGAAAGATGTCACACTCTTTCAAAAATAACTTGATTTTAGAAACTCAAACATGAAACTTCGGGGCTCAAGTGCAAATTGGAATTAGCAAAAGGTGTGAAATAATATAAATATGTTTTTTCATACTAACAAAAGAATATTTTAAAAACAGAAAGTTCAAATTCCTGGTATTAACAAACATATAACTATTCATATCAAATTCAACATCAGGTTAATTGCACTTTTGAAGGCATGTCTGATTATGAGGGATGCAAATTAGACATTTGTATTGTTCTGACTCTTGTACCTGGGGAGTATTCTGTTTGGATGAAAGAACCTTCTGTTTGATTTTAATTTAAAAAAAAAAACAAAAACTGTTCCTAAACATCAGGGTATTTAGGATTTTGTGCACACGGCTCAACATGCAGGCAAGCAGCAGCAGGAAACGATCGCTTAATTCGTGAACTTCCCTAAATTACAGTCTTTATAAAGCTGCTTCATTGAACTGGTAGATTTTTTTTGTCATTTTATTAGACAAATTGGCATACACAGAAAATGCATAGTGTATTAAGCTCATAGAGCTAAAACATTCAACTTGAGTTTGTACAATGATTATGAATACCCCGGTATCTAATTTAAACTGTTATTGTTATAAATAAATCATTGGAATACCCAAAACAACTCTTGTTTATTATTCAAATGGTTATTTTTCTCTGTGTTTGCCACATTATTTATTCATTTAATAACCGGAACTACAAAGCCCTTACATATTTTTATGAACAATCACAAAATGTTGTTTTGTGATACACTGAGACAAAAATGTATTTCAAGTTTACTGCTTCTCGACAGCTAGTAGATCTTAATTACTAGTTGTGTGAAACAATGTCTTAGATGTTCAAGTATTTTTTTTTTTTTTGGTCATAACTACTCCATATGTATTCAGTGACTCAGACTTCTAGTCACGTTTTCTTATAGGAAGATATAAATTAGTTTCTATAGGAGTCACAGGAGAATGAATTGATCTATCTTTGCAGAAGTACTCTCGGATAAACAAAGCCATCTTTGAAGACTGTGTATTATGACAATTCTCCTTTATTACACACGAGTGGTCCTACTGAATCTATTGCATATACATTTATTTTCATTCACTGAGCATGAAATGGGCATGGGTTAATGAAGCGGTGTTAGTTTTGGTCACAAGTTCACTCATATTTAAAACTTAAAACAACTGCATGATGAAATATCATTTCTGAATGTTTACAATAGCACACACTGAAAGAGAGTACCTGTTTTGATGTTAAACTACAGGGTTTTTAAATGAGTTTTATCAGTTATACCTATATAGTTCTGAAAATCATATTCAAACTCATTGAGTCATATTCTTATTTGTAAAAATGGTAAGAACAGGCCATCTTCTGTAACCAGGCAAGTCTTCTGGGGGTGAGACTGGGACCCCAACCCAACCACAAAACCTTCAACTATGATCTATCCTGCCTACAGGACCTGCTGGAACAATGGAGTGGCAGATCTCTGCACCACAGGAGGGAGCCCCTGCTTGTCACTGCAGGGCTGGCCAGGAATTGGAGACTGAATAGCTCTCAGACAGTTCATAACAATATTCTGCCTTGCTCAGATTGTGCCTAGCCCGATCTTCATCAGAGAGGCTTCCTCCTGAATCTGATGGGATTCCATGGCCAAACATTGGGCGGAGCTTGGGGAACCCCACAGAAGAACAGGAGGAGAGACTGCGAAGACCAGAGGAGTCAAAGACACCAGGAGAACAAGTTCCAAGGCGTCAACTGATCAGTTCTCATAGGGGCTCACAGAGACTGAAGCAGCAGATACAGAGCCTGCTTGAGTCCGCACTGGGGCCTCCACATATGTGTAAATGTTGTCTAGCTTGCAGAACTCCTGAAAGTTGGAGGGGTGGGGGTGGGGGCGGGGTCTCTAAAACTTTTATCTGCCATGGGAACATTTTCCCTCCTGCTGGGTTGCCTTGTCCAGCTTTGATGTAGGAGCTCCCTGCACAGCTGAGTTCCATCTCCTTATGCCCTATTCATTTGGTAGCCGAGTGAGGCCTGCTTTTATCTGAATGGAAAGCAGGACAGGATGGGTGATTCTTAGGAAGAGGAGGGATGGAGAGGAGCTGGGAGGAATGTGGGGAGGGGAGAGTGAAGTCAGGATGTAGTGTACAAGTGAAGAAAACAGTCTGCATACAATGGGCTTCTGTCTATTACCATAGCAAGATACCTAGTGTTGTAGTTGGAGTGTACAGATTGTGTCGGCAGTATTAGAGGGGAAGTATTTCGCACATATGTAAGTTATTCCTGTAGGAGTGCCAAGGAAAATTGATAAAATACTTTATTCTCATAGTTTGGCTTGATGATAAAAGGCTTTTCTATGGTGGATTTTTTTCAGAGAAGTTATGCTGATGAGAAGCAAATCAAACTTATTATTTTCATAAGAATATTTACAAAACTAAATAACACTGCTTTCTCCTTATCTTCTTGCACTTGTTCTAAAGCACTGAACTCTGAACATTCAATAAATATGTGAATTTTTGTTGTAAAAAATTTCTTTTCTCTGCTTTAGAGGAAGATTGCAAGAATAATCTTAAATAAAATGCCCTAGTATATATCGACTGTTTTGCAGGATTTTAACTTGTGGAAAGCTATTAATAAAAAACTACTTTCATAATTTCCTTCTTCCTATTCAGGGAAAAATTTCAAACCAGACGGTGGCATGCACAAAGCCATGCTTTGGAAGAGAGCTAGATCAGAATCTACAAGTTCTCCTTCCAGACTCAAGTTTCCTTTACCAGGATCAACTGCTTTCCTGATGTGTTATCATGTGACTGTTTCATGTTTCCATATTTCTGCACTTTCTATATAATTACCCTGCACCCCACCTATCATCTATTATATCATGACCACACGGAAGATTTGGTAACATTAAATAAAACATATGTAATAAGAAATTAAGGGAGTTGTTTCTATCTACACACCACTGAGAGTTAATTGTAAGTTTTATGTGGGCCTTAAGACATGCAGATATCTGGCTATACATTATTCTGGATGTGATTGTCAGGAAATCATTTGGATAAGACTTGCACTGGGATGTATAGACAAAGTCAAAAGAAATTGTTATCTCTACTTGGGGTAGAAACACTCCAATCTTCTGTAGGTCTGAGCATGAAGAATGAACTAAGTGAACTAAGGTGAAATTTGTTCCTGCTACCTGACTTTTTTTGACCTGAGATATCGGTATGCACTCAAGCTAAATACAGCAACATTGGTTCAGTATGTCGCAGCTTTTCAGATTCAGAGCAGAGATGTTCCACCATCTCTCTGGTTTGAAAGCAGGAATATATGAGTTTGTCATAACCACAGAAGCCAATTATTTGAAATAATTATCTATACCTATATTATATCCTATTAACTTGCTTAAATATGATTATCTACTGATAATAATGATATTATCTACCTATTATACCCCCAAATACCCCACCTGCTTTCTTTAAATCACTGAAAAATAGTGTTAATATAAAATAGTTCCATGGACCTTTGTAAAAATATTGGGCATTTGGCATTTATTAGTCATGGCTACATAGAGACACTGTTATTCTCCACTACTGATACAATAATGTCTTTAAATCAATATATTTCTTAAAAACTAAATTTGCTTTCTCACTGGGAAGATACTTGTAATCATAATACTATCTCTGAAAATAATAATGAAAACATTTATTTATTTAGTTCCTCAAGTACCCATATAAAGATCTAGACATTTGAACATGAATGTTCTATAGCTTTTATATTTCTGAGGAAGGGAGAAGATGTTTTTGGAATACACTTTTAAATAATTTCTGTTAGGTAATAAGCAATTGGTAGATACTGGGACTGTGTATTCAGAGAAAACTGATGTACACCTCAAGCAGGTGTGGAGTTCTGTAGGCACAGAAAGCAGAGAATTTAGTATCCATTGAAAATGAGATCTAGAAGAAGGTTGACAGGATGAAAGTTGAAAGAGTAACAGGGGATGGATGTGTGATGATTCTGGAGACATAAGTAGAACAAGATGGTATATGACCTTAAGATCTGTATTTACTCTCTATTAACTATTCCCTTTTTATAAGTGAATAATAACACAATTCAAGTTCAATTATGTAGTATCTGTAACAATAAGAATAGGGTATCTGCTAAGCTTTAGACATAATTTCTCTGTAGAAACAGCTGCTGAGTCATTACTATGAGCCCCAAAACTCATTGTGCAAGGCTTGTTCTGAAGAACTGAGGAGGTGTTCAACAGGCAAGATGGCATATGAGTGAGAACTTAGGAATGTGTTACTGGACACATGTGTTAATGGACAGCAGTGAACATGTCATATATGGTGAATGGAGATGCTGGTAGACAGTATTCATGTATTCAGTCGTTATGGAATAACTACATATTACATGCCAAAAATCCTTCCGGCACTAGGGATATTTAAGTGAAATATGTGGATGTGTGAAATGTTCACAGTCTCTAAATGTTTAGCTCAGATAATACAGCTGAAGAGTCAAGCTGAAATCAACACTCAAAGATTATGTAAGCTATAGTGGCTTCAGATTCCTCCTACAAAAAGTACTATTTGTCTAAAAGGCATCTTTCAACAGAGAAGTCCCATCAAGTGGCTAGGAGATCAAAATAGGTATCTTAAGTTTTAGGTACTTGATAATGAAGGCCAATTTTTTATTTCAGAGTGTTCATGATCAAATTTAATTTTCACATTGTCCTAAGAAGCATATTGGAAATTAGACAAGAGCAACAGTTTTCTTGTGCAGTTAGTTATTGATAGTACATAAGGTGATTTTGATGTTTTCGGTTCACTGAAGAACCATTTAAACATTTCTTATAACTGAATAAATATACATTTTTTACTTTATAATTACACATGCAGTTATTGAGTAATTCTCCAGCTGCATTAACATACCCTTTCATGGTTGAAAATACAAGTCCATCAACGGCTTGTTTCATACAATTTATCTTGATCATTGTCAGCATCATTCCTTTAGTTTGATGCATGACGGTGCCATGACCATGTCTATTGTGGAGACTCTGGTACATAAATATCAGGTCTCAGAGTTTCTGCCCTCACTGTATAATATCACATTTACCCTTGAACTGATTTAATATCCATTCAACCAGTCTAACAAAGAAGATATGAAGAAACATTTTACAGAAATCTCTAATTCCTCTAGTGTACAAGCCCTTGCATATATTACAATAATCCACTATACTTTTTAAAGAATGTTTTTACTCATTTATTTAACACAAGTATTTTAAGTATTTCTGCAGTAACAAGCTTCATATTGAATTGGAGGCACTTTTTCTCAAGTTATGTCTATGGAGAGACAATGAAGTTGGAAGTCATTGGTTATTATCAATTTATGGATAAAGGAAGTGCCTGATCTTGCTTAGAACACAGATATTACTGAAAATGAAATTATCCTGATATTTGATGTTAATATGCAGCAATTTTCCCAAGGAAAAACACCTTGGAGGGAGGCACATTAACTATTTGAGATGTCCTGAAGGAGGCAAATCATTCCATCATGCAGGGAAGCTTTTTAAAGACATGAGACTTCTTAAGGGAGGCTCATTAACACTCAGAAAGTAAGCCACTCAGTACCATCAAGAAATCCCCCAATCTGATCAGATACCCTAAACCCTCCATTCCTAAGCTCAGACAAACTCTAGAGACTGATCTGAAACACTCCCAAAGAGACTGAGATGCCTGGAGGAAGAAGATCAGCCAAATGGCCCGAAAGAAGCAGAAACCAGCTGATATGCTGGAAATGACATTCCCTAAACTGTTGAGCTGCCTGGACATCATGCAGTGAGCTCCATGATTCCAGCTTTCATGAACCACCACACATACATGCTTAATCTTTTTTGTGACACATGTCTCTGAGTACCTCAATCACCCAAGCTATTTCAAGTCACAACATTGAAACCCCTTGGTTCACCAAGGCGGACTTTGATGGTATCCTCATTTTGATATTTTGATTTTATTTCTGAAGTGAGTATACCTTCACTTTTTATCCCAGAAATAGGTCACACTACACATAATTCCACTTTACATGTTATGCACTCATTGACTGAACATCTGACAGTCACATGACACTAGATAACCTTGGATTTCCAAAAACACTAAAAGCACAAGCAAGAACAAGGACTCTCAGACCTTGAGACACATACTTCCTTTAAAATGTGCTTCCCCAACTCCTCACAACATACACAAAACATTGTTTGGAGTGATTTGGTTTGAAAAGCAGACTGAGATGGGTGTGAAGAGGTTTGTTTGATGACACACTGAAGGCCTGCAGCAGATGTCGATTCCCTGTCTTGTTTTTAAACTTTTAATTATGAAATTATCAAAATGCACATAAATCAAGTTTTTCTACGCAGTCTGAGGGTGGATGAGGTTGTCTTTGCATCATTTCTTTCTTTAGGCCCTAAGGCATTCTTCCACACTGTAAAACTAACATTCAATTAAAATAAATATATAGAAGAAAAAAAATAAAACAAGCAATGATTAAAATCCCAGAAAGAGTCTTTTTTAAATTATAAATCCAAGCTTCCTTATTTGATAGTCCCCAAACCCAACAAACATTCAAATTTTCACAAAAATGATGAAACTTTATAATTTGGCAGCTAGGTAAAATATAAACGCCTCAAAATGAAATAAATAAACAACGGAGTAGTAGTGTCTTAAATTTATAATCTATAAAGCCTAGGACCAGTGATGGTGTGTACATTTAGGAGATTTGTAAGACAGGAAACTAAAGTCGTTCTGCTATTGGATTTATCACACAGCTTCGAAGAAATTGATTCTTATATGTGAGCCTCTAGTCTATTATAGATAGTATAACTTATCATCACTCCACATACCCAATGGAGTTCTGATGCTTGGCAGAGATATACAAGTGGATGGATTGAAGCAAGAGCAAGGAAGAGTGGACAGAAGGAATACAAATGATGGGTTACAATATGTTTTTCCACTTCTGGGATGAATGGAGATGAATAATTCTTGGCTGCTCACTAATTTGTTTATCTTTGTGTTGGAAAACACTGGGGCACTTTGCAGTTGCTATGATGTCTATATTGGCCATCTGACTACAGGAGTAAGAATTACTGGCTGTTCCTGATTCTTCTCCAGAAAATCAGGGACAAGAGGTTCATATAATAGCTCTAGCTAGAATCTGGAATATCTGGCACTATATTTAAACAATGGCACAAATGACTAGTGACCTACTACTTAATAGTTAATAGAGAATAAATAATGAAATGACATCATTCACCAAATTTGAAAATCTACATTCGATTAAAAATATATTTTAGTATAGGAATTTGAAAATAAAGTCCACATCTAGGATTGGTATCAGATAAGACATTAGAAGGTTTTCTAATGCCAGTAAGAGCTGACTCATGGCAAATTAAATGTATGAATAAATATTAAAGTTTGATACAATGATAGAAATTTATAGAGAGGAGAGGTCTTTGGCGGTCAAACAGAGTCACTGTCACTCAAGCAATAGCTTCCTTACTGTTGGAGAACACGTTAGTTGAGTGGAATGAATCAAAGTTATTAAGCATTTGCTGTTTGAAAAACCTTATCTAATATTTTACATGATCCTATCAGCAAATCACGAGAGATATTGGACTTGACATGTGGGAAAAATTATCTTTGCACAGTTTTTAAATAGCAGTTTAAAATGAGAGTGAATGTTAAGCTTCCCTTTTACAATTTGGCATGGATTTGTTTTCAGGTAAAAACACTGATGTCAAATCAATTTGACAATCTGGGAAACCACAGAGAACTGAGTCTTGACTAATTAAATCCTTTAATCACTCTGCAGAATAGAATTAAGAAAACTCAGCTTCAAAAGGAGCATTATACCACTTATGTTTGTCACTAGGGTCTCACAATGGACTCGTATCAGGTACTTATTTCCTGAAACAGTTAGTCCTCACCTGATGCATTACTGAATAGCTTTCACATTTTTTGTTGGTACCAAACAGCCAACATTACACTAGAAATCACATTTTATAAAAAGATCTCATATTTCCTCAACACAATAATACCTGCCAATATTTCACAATGATCTGCACGTAATAAAACTTGAGGCTCTTGTATTTAATATGTAAGAGGACATTTTTCTTTCAGTAAGCTAAAAAATTATTGACTAATAACAATGATACTTATTTCAGTGACAAATCATGCTATGTATAATTCTAGCATAAGTCTCTCGGCTTACATACATTTTATTATATATACATTAATGTATACATATCACATAAAAGGCATGAAGTACAGCATGCATATTTGTACAGATAATTTATACATGTTTTCTGATATACAAGTGAGTATATAATTATATATATATATATATATATGCATGATTAAGTAAGATAATTACAATTTATGTATATGGTAGCCATATTATAATATGCAGATCATATAATATTAATATACAAGTATAAATAAGTCTAATATAAATAATATAATAGGAATACAATTTAATTTTACAGTTTAAAAATGAAAACCTAAAGTTTAAAGAGTTTATCTAATTTTCTGTAGTCATAGTATTAGAGCCACTGAAATAGCCAGAGTATAAAGACACATTTCTACTTCTTGGCTTTTAGAGCAGTGTCAAGCTTGTCACTTGAAGTGTTATGTTCTATTTATTATTGATAAATCAGAATCAGTTTAACACTGTCAACTCTAGACTATAATAATCAATAAATGTGACGAATAAATATCATTGTAAGTTTTATATTCCATATGCTCAATTTCATTTGGGCGGTCTTTTAATAATCATTAATATACTCGCTTAATATAAGCTTGTACTGAAAGAACATTATCCAAAGAAAAATTATATTTAACTGGTTTCCACAATGTTTCCAGATAAAAGAAAGGCATCAATGCTCAAAGAAAAAATTCAGCACATCCTACAATTTCAGTATTACCTATTATCTGCACACCCTCTAAAAATAATATACTTTCCCCAACTGATGCCTATTTGAATGTAACTTCTGCTTGAGTGCATCATTTTGCGGTGTCAGACTTTTTTTCCTAATACAGGAAAAGGTCATTATCAACTGCATATTACCTTCCAGACCTTTTCTGAGTCTTCCCTTGTTATATTATGTCCTCAATTAAGCAGATGTTTTGTACCATTCAGATTAATATGCAGAAGGGGCAGGTAATTCTACCTTCTCTAAGGTTGCAGTCTCGAGTTTCTTGCTCCATCTCCTTATGCACAAATATCAGTTGATGTTCTGTGCATACAGTTACCATCTTGACACTGTTGCTATTTAAATGAAGGAAACACCTCTTTTGCTTTCATGTGATTCTCTGGCTGCCCAGAAGGAACAGTGTGTGTCTACTTTGAATATTATTTTTTCTCTTTTCAGAGACCTGCAAGCACTAGAGTACACACTTCTCAGGTAATTCCTATCCCTAACTTGTTCTATCCTTACTTCCACATTTCTCAAAACAGCGATGTGTTTATAAAATGGGCTTGTTTGTCCTGGAAGGCAAATTCCTGGTAATGGTTTTAACTTATAACCTGAACCTTGGTTGTAGTTGTTAATATTCCTAACTCCCAACACTAAAGCAGTTACGTATTTTCATGTTCTATTTCATAAATATGAGAAGAATAAGCAATGGCTCAAGCAATCTTAATTGTCATTTATCAACTTCTAGAATATGAATCTTGTCTTTGTTTCAAAGCAATCATTTTTATGATGTTATATCACTACTAAAAATGATGAACAATTTTTGTAATATTATATATATATTCATAGTCATGTATAAAATATCTAGATGGCCAGCTCTGGTATTATGTAGAATTATGACTAAGCCTTGGACAAACAAAAAGGCTTCTCAAGTCGAAAGCAAAGGTAATACTAGCTTTGCCAATTGCATGTGCCAGGTTATATTTTGAAATTCTGGGGAAAATATCAGGTCTTCCATTGCAGAAATTTCCACTAAGTTTAACATGGTTTATAGCCATCTACACTGGCAAATTTGAATTATTTGACATTAAAATGAATACCCAAAGGTTCTTTATGCCTATGATTATTCATGGAAAATACGTAAACCTAAAGGCCACTTTAACTGAGAATATTTAAAAGGCACAACATGGAGAGAAAAATACTGGAACTACCTGTGGTCCTTTTGAAGCCATTTAGTAGTGAACCCACGGAAAGATTCAAAGTAGATATGCACACACAATTTATAAGCATGCATTTAGGAGAAGTGCAAACCAGATTGAAATTATGGAAATGAAAGAACAAAATACCAGTTTCCAGAGGACATAAAGCAAGACAAATTGCAAAGGGAAAATATGAATAACTAAGTCAGGCAGAAAGTTGGAGAAAGGCAGGAGCTCCTAGTTAATAATTACTTTGGGTGAAATATTCCCAGATGATCATTTCTTCTCTGCACAATGTCAGAGCTGCATTTAATGGTTATCATTTGTATTTGGCCATCCACAAAATTAAGTAGTTTGCTCTGTAGTACAAAGTTTCAAGTGCTTTGGAATTTCCATCTTTTAAATGTATTGTTCTTGTCTTAGTTATGGCAATGCATACTTTGGTTCACAAAAGTTATCATGAATTAAAATCTCATTACAATACATTATCACTGGCCAGGCTAAATTATGGTAAAAAACAGATTGTCCTTCAAGGACTCTGAACATTTAGTCACTCACGTGACACTGCCCATAAATTCATATATATTTTCAACTTGAAAATTTCACCTTCAACACAAATTACACATTAAGCTCACTTTTCAAAACAACAACAAAAAAAACCTTAAAGTTGTACTCATTGGGTAGACAGTCTACATTTCAGCAGACCTGGAATTACCAATGGTGTAGCTCTTATCTATTTTTCATTTGAAATTATGTAAAGAGTTTCCCTGAATCAAACTTGGATTTTCCTGTCTTCTCAGATGAGCATTGCCTCCACCTGCTCTATTTGGAAGCTGGTTCTCTTCCTTTTAATAGCTAGATCTGAAATGTGAAACTTGTGTAGCAGTGTTGGGTGGTAAGGGCTCTTTATGACAAGGCTGAGTAATGAACAAAGGTTAAGGAAGTTTTTAAGGGACTGGATTAGTGACAAGACCAAGCTTTCGTAGAGTGAGGGGGATCCCTTGGAGTTTGTCTGTTCTACATGCATGTGTCTATTTGTACCCAGATTTTCCACTGTGATGAGGCAAGAAGAGGACCATATGATATTCCATGTGATCTTGGACATTCAGCCCCAAAGACTATGAGTTAAATTTTTGTAACCATGTTTGTAAATCACCCAGCCTTGGATATAATGCTAGGACAAATCAATAGGGACTACGAAGTTAGTATTTGGGCCTAGATGTTAACTAGGAAAGTTTTATGGTTTTGATATGAAGTGTGTTTGCTTTGCAGGTTCATATGCTGAAGGCTTGCTTTGTGGCTGGTAGCACAGCTGAGATGTGATTGGAGGATAAGGACACTAATCTCGTCAACAGGGAAGTGTATACCTGGATTCAAAGTTGGATGAGCTCTTTGGAAGTAGAGTTTTGTTGGAAGAAATGAAGCACTAGAACTTTATTGTCTCCACATTCCATTGCTGTCATCTGATGCTCTCTTGGCTGCCATGAGTTGAACCATCTTAGCCACCACATAAGCTTAGAAGCAATGGAATCAGCTGGAAACAGGGTAAATCCTCTGACACCACAAACTAAGACAAATATTTTTTACTTTTGAAATTGTTCCCTGGGCATTTTGTCACAACAGAACAAAGCTGGTATTTCATTGGAATCTAAGAAGCTCACTTGTCCCTTCCTTATCCATTATTTCTGTTTCAGAACATGTTGAATTGCTTTTGGTTCTTCTCATAGATTCCATGTGGATTGCAATAGGCAATACTGGATATGTGGTCTCATGGCATGCCTTAGTCACATATGCTGTCTCTATGGGTCATTGTCTAAGAGATGCAGAGTGGAGCTTGCTATGAACTCCACAGTGTGTTGTTCTTATCAATGAGGCTGACAGTTAAATAAGTTCTAATGGAGTCTTTTCTTCTGCCTCAACAGTCTTGGCTTGCTCAGACTATGTTCCGTTTTTGCTCCCTCTCAACATGGACAGCTTTTTGTATACCCCAGAATATATGCCAGAAGAGTGGAAGGAAAATGCTTTCTCCTTTTTTCATAGATGATAAAAGATACAGCAGTTGGGATTGTATAGTCAAGTAGCTAGCTCAGTGTGCTGCACGTATTATAATGTGAAAGATATTACTAAAATGATAAAGTAGCGTAACAAAATCTTAGTATTTGTCTTCCATCCTTTGTTGTACAGATTAAAACCTTCTGCTGATCTTGCCTCTCTCCTCCACCAGCATGTGCTTCACAGAGGCACAAATCTCCCCCCACTGGAGCAGGATTGGGAGTATGGAAGGTTTCATCCCCTAATGAAAACATTTCCTTGATATTTTACATTTATCTGATATAGAATCCAACACACTTAATAAATAAGATATGAAGTATTTCTAATTTGCAATGGGAAAGAGATCCTATTTGATGCTGCTCTCCTGGTTACTGCTGGATTAAGATGTTGGTAGGAGTCAGCATGTTAAAATATACAGAGGTAATATGACAATCAATAGCGGATACTCTAAATCTTTAAGTTAACTTGATCTTAACTTGATCATCCCTGTCATCTCTACAGGTAAGAATGAAGATGAGGCAAGGAAGATTTGCCTATCTTCTAATTAGTCTTGCTTCTCATGATAAAAGATATTTTATAAAAGTGTAAGTCTTTTGGATGACACTGTTCCAATAATTATAAGGCCCTATTTCTCTCAGTACTTGTTTTCTAAACCGACTACTCTCCCATTCAGTCACTCACTTAGGCATTAACTCTTCATGAAGCTCATTTCAAGAAAGCACTCAGATTGAATATTCATAATCTATGCAACAATAATGATGACTATGTTAACTGTAGCTGTTGTTATACATTGAACATGAAAAATGTCACCAAACTCATGTGCTGAAAACATGGTATCCAATGAATTGTTTAGAAATGTACCTGTAGAGGTTGGATAATGAGCTGCTATATTGATAGGTTCATAATTGGATGACAATTTAGTAATTGTCTGAATTGGGAAATGGAATCTAATTGGAGAAGTAAGTCCTGTAGGGCATGCCTTGAAAGTTACACCTTGTCTTCATTCTTGCCTTTTTTTCTCTGCTACCTAGCCACAAGGTAAGCGGTTCTGGTTAATCACGCGCTCTCTGCAATGATTTTCAGCCACAACAAAACCCCAGATCAATGGAGCCAGTTGACACCTCTGAAAGGATGACCCAAAATCTCTTCTTCTTTTGCTGACTGTGTCAGGTATTTTGTCCCAGTGATTCAAAAACTAATAAAGTCCTTTTTTTGAGATGGACCCTTTTCTGGAAAGTTAAATGAGTAATTGGCTCATGCTGCCTATTTCACTCACTGAACAAATATTTGAGGAGGAGCCCCCACAACGCCTCTTGTTCTACAGCACTAAATGAAACACAAGAGTGCTGTGTATTCTAAAAAAGGCAACAACTGGGGTAGAAATAAATATGAAAAGAAGAGAACTTTATAAAGCACCATTGCAATGTAAGCACGAGATGGTAAAATAACAAATAACTAGTGCAGGGTTTTGTTATGATGAGAAGAGGTTGAGACAGATTTGCATTTTTCGTAGAGTGCTCACTAGACCCCATTCAAAATATGACAATTTAGTTTGGAACCATGCTAGAAGAAGGTGAAACGTAAAGGGAAAAAAAGGTAATGGGGTTAAACAGTGGTTGGGAACAATCAGAGTGGAATGACAGAGAACCAGCCAGATGTTAGCATCTGGAGAAAGTTAAATGGAAGGATAAGCTCAGAAGATGTGGTTGGAGTTGCAATCGGGATGAATCAGGTCATATAGGACTTAGAGTTCTTTCTTGAAGTATTTGGCTTTTATTGTAAGTGACAAGGGTGTAAGACTTGCATCAAAGAACAATACAAATTTGTAGGTATTTATAGCTGTACATCTATTGTGGTTGCTCAGCAAACAGAATAATAAGGATGCATACTCTTTGGTGCAAATCTTTCCAGACTGCAGCATAGGGAACTATGGTCATGGCCAGTGCCAGACTGGATAGTGGAACGCTGAGCATCCCAGCTCCGGTGTTTTTATTGATTTATAGCTCCTCAGGTATTCTACTGATAGCAAGTGCAGATCATTAGCAATCAAGAATCCCACACTTAAATTCAACACCTGCAGACAGTCGAAAATGCCAAGGCCAATGCAACCCTTTTCCCAACAGTGCAGAAAACA
The DNA here is from genome assembly GCA_026225945.1 of Cricetomys ansorgei. Classification (NCBI taxonomy): domain Eukaryota; kingdom Metazoa; phylum Chordata; class Mammalia; order Rodentia; family Nesomyidae; genus Cricetomys; species Cricetomys ansorgei. The sequence continues at coordinate 29,962,707 of JAMJFZ010003163.1, forward strand.
ATTATTTTACATAATTAAAAACTAAACTTCCATAACAGGTATTACAGTAATTATCCGGTTTGGCATGTTGACATATACATAGACGTATGAGTCAATCAGAGGAAGTACATGGGTGGCTAGTAGATATCCACGCATCTGAGGCCAAGTGGTAGCATCAAAAAAAGTGACGGTGGAGATGGAGCCAGGTGTCGTTTCTGGCTACCTTTTAAAACTGGGTCAACAGAATTTCCACCTGGGTAGTCTGTGGGTTATTAAAGGAAAAAAAAAAAAAACTTAAAAATCAATGAGATTTTCTTTCGCCTCAGCATCTGAAAAAGGCCACCAACAGCTTAGCTGAGAAACACCATAGGTGGAGCAAGTTTTAGTAAGAAGATTAGAAGTTGTTTGGGGGGCAGAGTTTACAAAAAAAAAAGAGAGAGAGATATGAACTAGATGGTGAACTCAACCCATTCATCATCTATTTCAGCATGAAAATATGGAATACACTGATTGCTCTCGTTTTGCCTTTCCTAACTATTCCCCTGAACATTACCAGAAGTGAACTTGATAGAGTCAGTGATATTTATTACGTTTTTTTGTAGTATAAATCTTCACATGAAGATTTATTTGAAATGAGTTGTGTGGTCCGTTAAAATTACATTTTGCCTTCAACCTGCTCAAATATTTGGCAGGAGAACGGCCTTATCGGGTCATCATGGCATCTTTTCTACGTTGAACTAATAATACATTTTTAGAAAACCCCATTTAAATGGTACAGATGATAATCTATGTCTACTCCCTATGTCACTCCCAAATGCACTGGAAGATGAGCCACAGGGGAAGCCCATATGTTAGAAAGGCATGCTTCATTTAGCTATTTCAACATGATGGCTAAAGGGTGCTATAGATGGAACTGCTCAGAAAAGATTACATATCTTGGCTTCCGGCAAAGAAAAAAAAAACATAAAAAAGATGGTGCTAAGGGCTAAGAGTTTTATTGAAATTCTACAGAAGCTTTACAGGAACAGTGAGCTCCTGACTTGTTATCTGGTACCTGCATTTGGGCCCCCTGACACTCTATAATTGAAATTCACTGCCTGGCCTTTAGTCTATAAAAATGGTATGCTGTCATTAGCACTGGCTGCTTGCTGTATTCTCCTGTCACTCCTTGGGCCAGCTTAAACCATCTCAGACGAAATAGCCTATTTCATGTCAGACCTCGGAGTTTGCAACTATTAAAGTGGAAAGCTAAAGCAATGTTTAGCAATGTGGTAAAGGCTAATATAGGAGGACTGCTGGAGAAATCTGAGTCTCTCAGTTTCAAAATTCTGTTAAAAATTAATGTCCTCACTCAGTACCATCTCTATTATACTTCTCCTGCCAGGATGAGAATTATTACCTTTTTAATTACGTTTTAATTTAACCTGCTAATGCCACACTCTCTACCTTGCACTTGAAGAACTATTTGAAAGTTAGTTCAGCAATTAGCCATGTTAATGTAAGAATTACAAGGCAATATTTCACATTCATGATGTGAGAAATTGAGGCAATTATACATTAGCTAAAAGAATAAGGAAAAGAAAAGAGAAAAGACAGAAATGTCATAGAAATGTCGTACTGCCCATTTTTTTTTACACACCTGCACAAGGAGAGCTTCTGGGTTTGTGTAGTTAATCCTTCCTTTGAAATAGAAATGTCTATATCATTGGATGTCCAGGGTTGCATTCAGGTAGTCAGAGAAATGTTGTTGCCCTGGTGACCAACATTCAAAGGGAAGTTACATCATTATCAATAGACATCAGACAGACTGGCTAAAGATATCTAGAGTAACTGAACTACTTCAGTCTACCGAAAAGCAAAGAGTGATGAGGACGAATCATCTTAGTGAGCTAAGAAGCCAACTTGCCAAACATTGGAAGGCTCTTATTACCTTCTGCTGTTGAATTTCAGTGTTACTTTAAGTGCTATGAAAGAGACTTTTTGAAAAGCCGAAATAAATAAAAAACATACAATAAATTTGGCAAAATTAAAGTATGCTATTTAGGAACGATAGAAATGTGCACAGGTGTTAAGTATTCTCTTTTCTCCTAACTATTCATAATTTTTGTTTCCTTTTAGGATTACAAAGAAATATTTACGTTCTTAGTAAATTCAAACATCCAATATTGGATTGATCATCGTGTCTTAATTGACTTCACTATTAATGACTTTCTATCCCAGAGTCTTCGTTGTTAAAAATCTATATTTTGGAGCTGCGGAGATGACTCAGTGAGTAAGTTAGACTCCCTACAACTTCCATAATGCCAGACTCAGCAGTCATTTTTCTTTCGAATTCTGACATTCATCCTCTTCTATACATGTCTAGAAGCTTAATTCAGAAACCTTACTGGTAAGAATCAGAGCTGTCATTCAAAAAGTCAACTCAACCTTATGTCTATTTTAGGTACTGTAATAATACATCTAGTTGTTGATTGATTAATTAATGAAGTAAAGTTATGTCTTCCTCCTCTTATATATTTTTTCATGAAATAAGTGTCCTAATTATGTTATTGATATCTTCGTGTTACAGTAATAGAATATATCTAGCTCAAAAGTAGTTGTACATTTTTGTCTGTTCCACACTAAATATTCTGGTAGAAAGGTTGTTGAAGAGCCAGCACAAGCTATAAGTTAAATAGCTGTTAATGAGACTCTAAATGAAGCAACAGGCTATAAATGGTACTTCTTACATTATCTTGATGAGATAAAGAAATTGGGATACATTTAAATAGTATAAAGGAATAGGGAAAGCCTCATAAATTCCTGTAATAAAACTTGGGTTTAAAAAAAGTCACTTATATAGTACCCATATATACATTGACAAGCCTTCCCAAGAGGGAGAATACTATAAGGGTGCATAATTCAGAGTTCTTTTGTACATTTCTGGTTGTGTGTGCACGTGCGTCTCTGTCTGTGTCTGTGTGTAGTGTGGTGTGGTCTGGTGGTTTGGCTGTCTGACCTTGTTGTATAGCCCATGCTGGGCTATACTTTTTTATCATCTCATCTAGCCTCCCAGGTGATGGGATTGCACATGCGAGTCCATATTCCTTTCACTAACGTAATTACTTGGTCTGTTCTCTTATACTCATAATGATGACTGATCTCAAATGCAAACAGTATATTGAGTTTCAAAGTGAGAATCAGCCCTTATGCAACCAAAAATAGAACGCTTATGTGAGTCTTCTTCCTGGGTAGACTCTGAATAGATAAAGAGCTAACAAGGGAAAATGTGTATCTTCCAAAGTGGAAAGGAAGGGATAGGATTTGAAGGAGGGCTCTTCTTCCAAGGAAGTGTACTTCTTGCAACGTCCTTCTCATGTTCCAAGTCATAGAGAAAAATCAAAAGGACTTGACAGAAGAAAATAAAAGTTGGGAGAAGGAAGAAAAGAGGGCGTGAAAACACAGGAAGGGAAAAGAGCAAAGAAAGAAGAGGGAATGGAAAGTGACATAGAAAACCAAGAAAAGAAAAACAGATGAAAGAGAAAAGGAAGAGAAGTTATGAGTACTTAAGGGACACTTACCTTATGGTACATGTTTGTGATCTTGGCTCTACTTTCCTGTACATCCTTATTTTGTAATTCTTAAGATATATGTGTTCTTGTTCCTGTCATGTGTACATGGTTCTGGTAGATGACAGTGTCAGATCCATTTGGAGTTGGAGTGACTGGTGGGTGTGAGATACCTAATGTGAGTACTGGGAATTGAAGGAGGGATTTTCTGGAAGAACAGCAAGTGCTCTTAACTACTGATCCATGTCTCCAGGCTGGCATCACACTTTTAAAGAAATGAAATAAAGCTTGGCTCTACCATCCTTCACTTTTTTTTTTAAATCATTTCAACTGTTTGTGATTCAAAAAAGATTCTGTTCTTCTGGATCCTTTAAGTTCCTTACAAGTGGGACTGTGGCGTTGGCAATGCAACTCCACATCGTAGTCAACTCCAAACTCTCCTATTTTCTGTAGCTTTTATCTTTATCACTTCTTCACACAGATGCCAGTTGCGTAAGCAGTATCTACTGCCAATGCTCAGCAGATCCTTCCTCTACTTTATGGCCCCAAGTACTCAACATGTTTCTTAGTTATGGTCAATTTTGTAAGAACTATAACATTGAATTTAATTCAGAAGAATGCTCATCCACCCCTCAGTCTTCTGTGCTTGAAGAAAACTCCAAACAGTGATACACTGCCGTATGGTGGAGTTTCTCTTGGCAAGAAAGATAACAAATAACTTTATTGGAGACATAAAGTTTTGCAGAGCCTTTTCCCTAAAAGCCAGCTAGATCTTTCCCATCAAATAATTGGATACAACCTATTTTAAATCTTTTTCTAAAATATTAAAAACAAGTTTCTCTCAGCAATCTGATTTATTAGACCCTCATACCATTTGTTAAGATCAGTAGCCTAAATACACTTAGAGAGCTTAGGGCTGGCATAAGGAACCACAGATATGATGAAGGAATAAAAGATACATAATTATCAACCCACACTTTAAAATACAAATTCTCTCTAATGTGTATGAGTACTTCATTTATTGTGCCCTTGGGACTCAGTGGATACAAGTCATACACTACGTGCTGTCATGTACATAGAAATAGCATATAGACAGTTCAGTTTACAGAAATGTTAGGGACAATGTCTTGGCTGTGGTAGAACCCCCAAAGCTAGGCTGACATGCCAGTTACAAAGATGAGTAGCAAGGAAAAACAAAGAAAGGGGATTTATTCATTAGGGCAACACTAGGATAAATAAATACAACAAGGACTCCGAGTCAATCTTTTATGTAGCATGAGATTTAAGTTTAAACAGGGAAGGAATTGAGGATGAAAGAACAGGACAAATAAGCAGTTCTTTTCAAGGTCCTGTCTGTCATTTTCTCCTGCAAGATGGGCATAAGGTGACCTTACTGTTCAAGGAGATAAGGTAGTGTTCATGAGATTATAGGTTCTTCTGCAAAGTGCACTCTACCCCCAGGGACAACTGCCCAGTCTCAGTGGTAAGATCTATTCTGTGAGGTTTCAATGTTCCCTGAATCTAAAGAGATTCAAGAGGAAAGGCTAAGGGCAGTGACTTATGTCTGTACCTCCAGCCAAATAATGGAGAAAGAAGAATGCAATATGAAGACAGAAATGACAGGTTTCATCCTGCTTTTGGTAATCTCATAGGCCTGAGTGAGTCAGTGATTTTCAGTACAAGTGGATTCTAAGTGCCTATTTTACAGCATCAGTAATTATGATTTTTCTGTCCCTTCTCCTCACCTCCACCTCACTGCAATTTATCTTTTTTCCTTTATCTAACTCCTAGCTGAAGAGAAACAACTCAGTTCCCACTTAATCATTAGCATTGGTGAAGGCTCTTGGAAAGTAAGTCTGTGTGTGTGTGTGTGTGTGTGTGTGTGTGTGTGTGTGTGTGTACTCAATTTGCAGGAAGCTGAGATCAATTTTATATATAATTCATTTATAGAGGCTATTCTTGTTTTCTCCTTACTAGGATCCGATTGATATCACTGCATTCATAGTGACAGCTATGGATGGAGTTGAATCACTTTTGGAGTTATTTGCAACAGTGTAGTACACAAAGATAAAGAATACTTCAGTCCAAAGTTGGATAGACAAAGTTGGAAACTAGTTACACTAGTTTCACGGCTCCTTATCATTTTAACCCCTGCTCTGCAGTTTGCCATGGGTACACTTCTGCATATTAATGATGTCCCTGAAAGATAAGAATATATCCATAGAATTTGTAAATCTTTGAATGTTTCTCATTTCTTGAATGATCTGTGGTTATTTGCACATTTTTAAGGTACTGAGCTGCATAGGATTTCTCTCTCTCTTTTATATTAATATTTATTATTAATTTTTGAAATTAAAATACAATTACATCATTTTACCCCTTCTCTTTCCTCCCTCCAACCCTGCACATGTACACTACCCTCTTTCTCTATCTCAAATTCATGGCCTCTTTCTTCAACTGTTGATACATATCATCTTTATAAATCCCTAAGGATATTACTGGAGCCTATTCTGTCAAATAACATTACTTGCATGTATATGAGTTCATAGAACACAACTGATATATCTATAATACAGTTACTGCATCTAAGACTTAGAGAGCATAACCAAAAAGGGGAAGGGAAGACTAAGAGTCAGAGGAACATAAAGTCTGTCGTGAGATTGTGTCTCCTAGAAATGTCAGAAAATCTAAGTACATTATGTCTCCATGTGGCTGTGGAGACAAGACCTGAACTAGAACAACATTCATAGCTGTGTTAACACAGGATGAAATCTCACAGGGTCCCAACACAATTTTTCTGCTGTTTTATTAAAATATATTATTTTCTCACATAATGTTCCCATATAATCCTTCTACTCAAATTTGAATTTTAGCTTAAAATTATGTTAAAAATAAATAGATGCTCTTTATTTTCATAAGATAGTCCCATGATAGCAATATAATTTTTTATCTGAGGTTAAAATTTAACTAGCATCTTACATATATTTATGTGCTCAAACTCATAATGCACGTATTATACATTTAAGTCCTCACAATATAATCTGAAGAAACTGAGGCAGTTTGGAGAATTTCAAAAAGAATTACAACTGCTTATATTTTTATCAAACTCATTACAACCTTCCTTCATCAACGTGGATGCCTTAGCAATGGAAAGCCTTTCAGTTATCTAAATATAAAAACTATCCAATAACTTATCACAAGAATGTCGGTGCTGAGGGTGTGGTGGTAAACATAACATACTCTTCTATGGCACTGAACTCATTTTTTGTCACTAAGCCTAATATGTAAGGTATATGCCTTCCCAGTATGTATGCTTAAATAAGATATATGCTTTTTAAAAAAACATGGATGAGCTAAAAATAGATCTGCTATGTGATCCAGCTGTACCACTCTTCAGCATATACCCAAAGGAGATACCTGTTCATCCATGACCATTGCTGTATAATCAACAGGTTGGGTTTCCACCAACTGTTGAAGGAATAATGGAAACGTGATTCATTTATGCAATGGGGAAATGATTTTTCATCAGTATATAGAGGGATTTTATAGGAGGAAAATAAAGTTAATTACCAATTTGAATGCCTGGCTTTAAGGCCACTTGTAGGAAAAAGAGTTACAAAAACAGCATTCAGAGAATCCCTTTTGGGAAGTTGTTCCTTCATAGGCTTGACTCAAGATTTTTTCTTTCCCTTGAAGTCTATTCACAAGGTTCTGGTTCCTTAGTTCACATAATTGTTCTGGTTCTAACTGCCATGGTAATCTTTTCTCTTTGGACACCATAGTGGGTCTTTCTGAAGGAGAAGAAGGTTAGGAAAATGCTGATGGCAAATGCACTCCCAAAGTACCAGTGCTGTGGGCCAGGGGCTGCACTGTGCTTTCTCAACTTCCACTATAGAGAGAACCAGTGGACGCATACACAGAGATTGAAAGGGGACATCTTCCAGCTACCTCACGTGTAGTTTATCTGAAAAGGTTGAACACACATTGCTTAAGAACAAAGTGGGGAGATTTATACTTGGAAAAAAACAGCACTGAATCAACTCGGTGTGAAATAAGAATCTTTCACAACATCATAGCAAATAAAAATGAAGCGAAGATTAGAAACTCAAAGACCAAATGCAACACATAAAGCCAAGATGACAAAGATTACAACTGGGAGCTCTCAATAGCTTTACTTTTCCTGGTTATGGAGTTATTTTGTTATCTTTGTGTTTTGTTCTCAATGACTTAAGGCAGTTTGGAGTAACGAGCTCCCCTTCCGGTGGCAGAAACAATTGAAGAAACAAACACACTGCCCTGGCAAGCAATAGACGTGGCAAGATTTGAGTAAACAGCCAACCAGATCTGTGTTTAATTCCTATTTTTTCCATTTTTATGCTGTATGAAACTTGGGCTATTTTCATTTTATCTAGATATTGAATTTCTTAAATTTGAGGCATTTAAACTGAATAAGAAAACTAGAAAGTTAAATGAGAAAGATAGTATTCATATTCATTAAAATTTCCAGATTGAGACTTCCAACAGACTGTGTGTGTGTGTGTGTGTGTGTGTGTGTGTGTGTGTTTGTGTGTTTTACAAAAAACTTTTCACAATGTATGACTGATTGATTTATGGAGACTTCAATGATTGTGGAAAAGTTAGAATGCTGCAGGTCAAGAGTGTAAATACAATTTATGCTAGACTATCTTTAGCTTCCTTAGTAGCCATTTCTTCCCCACCTTGGTGAATGACTTAGCATCTTTGTGGCTATTGTTACCTGGAAATCTGAAGCTCCCTTGGTGGGTTCTTAGTCTTGTCAATAAGAGAATTCATAAAGAGTAAGGAAACTTGAAAAGCAGTTCATTAAAGTTTAGGAGAAACATGGGGGCAGTTAGGGTCTAAATCTTGGCAGTTTCCAGGAAGAGGAAGGCAGGGAAGAAGAGAAGAGAAAGCTAGTTCAGCAGGGAGCTACAGTACAGAAAGGAAGACAATGAAGAGAAAACACGAGACAGTTCAGAGCGTCAGGGAAATGCATGATTTCCTAAGAAAAGTAAATAATTATCGAGAGCAAATGTAAGCTAGTGAGCAGATGGAAAACCCTCCAAAACTTTGGGACACAGGGCACACGGCCTATGTAGGTATTTACATAGCACTTGCTTCTCTCACATTCCTTGGCCCTGGGTTTTTCTCTGTTCTCTAGATGAAGCCAGCTGAGGAGACACATTCTGTGTTCCCTTTGTTGTATGAAGCTCAGCTGAGGAAGGACACCCAATCTTTATCTGTAGACTGGGTTCTTCCATGTTAATCTGGGCACAGGTTTTGTTTTTCTTATTTCCTATTTTCCTTTCACACTAATCCTTTTGGAATGCTGGGACTGACTTCTTATTCCACCGACTAATGAGCTAAGATTGTCATTAGGTAACATCTGAGGCCTATAGCAGACACCTGCACATTTTGCCATAGCCTGGTCAAGAATGAATCAACCCATGCTTGTAAAGGGTCTAGATTTGCAGCTGGGCTCTTCCAGTTGCTATAAAAATGACACTGTTACCACACTGGAACATGGAACTGGGAATAACCTAAATCTACTTCCATGTCATGATTACTCATTTTAACTCCAGAATGAACTGCATCACAGCCCTTTGAGGTGACTCTGGTGTCCCCACCTAAGAACACACATATACATAACTACAAATAAAATACATCTTTTTGAAAGAGAATACTCTCTAGTTAAGTCATAAAATATCACAGAACTAAATCTGAAAGCTGGAAAGACAAACAGCAAGCAAGGAGTGAGAGAACAAAATCTATAATTAAAGTGAGTGAGCAGAAGAGACGATGGGAGGTGATAAGAAAGGGAATATGTAGCTAAGGCACAAGAAATATGATCGAATCAGGCAGTGAGGGACAGGTTTGCTCAGAGCTTCCCCACTTAAACTAAAGAGAGCCCCACAGGGTCTGCAGAGATTCGTTGGATGGGTAAGAACTTGTGCTGTTTTTAGAGGACCAAAGTTTGGTTCCCAATACCCATGTCTGGCAGCTCACACCTGCCTGTGATTCCAGCTCCAGGGAATCTGATCCCCACTTAATCACATGGAGATACACAGGCATGCACAGACATAAAGAAAACAATAAAAATAGAAAGTATTATAAAGTTTCTTTGGCAATCCAAATGTATGTATATTAATCGACTGTGAAACACACACACACACATATAACAAAAATATTTAGTTTATGTTGTTAATATCATAATACTCTATAAATTAGGCAATGATATTTAGTGAGAACAAATACGTTCACATATATTTATTTAAAAAATTTTAACATACGATAGACCCAATTCTAATTTTACTTTCTGTCTCTCTTTTCCATTCAGTATTAATATAATTAATCAACCGAAAAAGATACGTTTAGATGTTTTCTATATGTTCATGTATGATGTGAAAATGTGAATATTCACATCTGAGGCTATTGAGATGGCTCAGTGGGTAAGGACATTTGTTGCACAAGAAAAAGTTTCGAAGTTCTGATTCACAGAGCCTATGTAAAAGTCCTTGTATGGCCTCAAGCTCCTGTACCCCATGGTGGGTGAGGGGCTGCAGCCAGGACAATCACTGGAGCTTGCTGTCAACTAGCCCAAGTAACAAGAGGTGATTGTGAGCTCCAGGTTTAATGAGAGATCCTGTTTCAAGAGAATAAGTCAGAGCATGCTAAAGAGGCAGCTTGAGGTCCTTCTCTGCACTTGCACTCAGACATAAGATACGTGTACCCTCCACACACACACATGTGCACACATGAATATACCACAAACATTACATGAAAAGAAGTAATCCTCAAATCTGTTCTCCAATTATGTACCTAAGGATGGGCAAATATCTTTAACAATTTATAGAAAACAAAGATTGTTTTTAACCCAAATGAATTTATTATTTAAAATTAAAAATGTTATTAAAAGTAATAGCTCCTAAATTTATTATTTTCTTTTCACTGTTTTTATTCATAATGCGCACAAGTATGAAATTTCAACAGAAAACAAAATGTGCAAGAACAAAATCTTATAACAAGGAGAGCAGTTTCAAGTATTTCATTTTGCTTATGTTTACTTATGCTTCTGCCTGAATATCTTTCTAACCCTGTGAAATTTCAAGATTAATTTAAAAAATATCACCACATCTATAGGTAAACCTGGTCTCTTTATCTCTAAATCCCTGCGTATGCTTACAAAATTCACACAAAAGAGGACATATGTCATGTGACCTGAAACAGAAGATAAGGATATTGAAGAAAATCTCAAAAAAGAAAGTATCAGGGACAGTGTCTTGTTTATGGCAGAACACAATGCTAAGCTTTGTGCATATACTGAGCATTGGCTACGAGGAAAGAACAACTGAGGAGAGACTGAATCCCAGGCAGAGGAATCTATCCCCACTGCAGGAGTCAAGAAAGACTAGGCTGCTCTATGATCCAACACAGGAGTGACCCTGGCTCCACAGAGTCTTTGCGTTACTCAGGGTCACATGGTTATCCCAGTTCATTGCTGCTATGAAACCCACTACCTACCATCACTGCGTTGTATTAAAGTTGTATATTTAATCTCTTTCCCCCATAAATGAAGATTGCATGGGTTACTTGATCTGCACATGACTATCTCCAGCTTCACTCTTGTAAGGAATATTTCCCCAAATATTTACTAAATAGATGATGAATATATATTTGTATTGATAACTTGGATTTTTGATAGTTGAATGCAAAATATTCTTAGAAATATCTATCTCAAGACTACACCTCGTATATGATAGTCTTAGTCGCTGGCAACAAAAATGCCACATCATCAATAGCCACACCAACAAACTGACCCAAGGAAACATAAAAACAGAATACAAAAATTAGCCCAGATAGTGGGAAAGTTCAAGATGAGGATGTGCTTGAATGTGTCAGTTCTCTGCTACTGCAAGATCAGGTTTGCTTTTTTTTTTCTTTCTTTTTATCCCTCACTCAATATTTTCTGGTCCTTTTCTTGTTGTGAGATGACAACTATCAGAGGATAAGCCTGGCATCCTCAAAACTGGAAATCGGGTGTTTTCTCCTTAAAAGGTGTGATATGGGAAGTCTGGTTTGACAATCATGGGTCAATGGGTTCATCTGGAAACAATAAATGTAAAAAAAAAACCAAAAAAACCTTATGCTTGTTTACAATGGATAGTTAAATAATCAGAAGCTATAAATTTATCAAGAGAGAAGTGAATATTACTGTAATGTTCAGTCTAATACACCACCTTAGAAGAAGAAAATGACATTTCAAAGCACATATACAATGAAGCCCCATGTTTCTTGGTAATTTTCAAAATCCTGCCTACTTTCTGCAGTTGTGGGTGTTTTTCACTAATACTCCCTTCCTGCCAAAACTGCCATCTGTTGGTCCTGATCAACCACTCTGAAGGGAGGAAGAAATAAGGGCAGGAGCTATTCCAACCCATTTCACTGGGAAACCTCCTCATCTCACAGCTGCCGTGCACACGTGTCCTGGAATTCCCTTCTGGAGTGAGGGATTGTGGTGACCGGTCCTAAAGCTAGAATAATTTTTGAGATTCTCAGTGCCTATTATTCTCAGAATCTGGTATGATGTACAGTCAGGTATGATTTCCTTGAACAAACAAACAAAATGTTCAGATGAAGCAAAATTAAAAAAGAATATCAAATAAAATAATTTCCCTTGATCATTCCCAGCTCAAATTTCACATACTTAAGCTCTAATAATCCTTGTAAGTCTTGTCTTAAATATGAATTTTAGGCTTTAACAATTCTTTAATATCACTAGTTTTAAAAAATGTATTATAGGTAGTACCCCTAACATGGAATAATGGAGTGTATCATATATTAGTTGTTAGTTAATCTCATAGTGATTTTGGTTTATTGTTTTTTTTTGTTGTTTGTTTGTTTTTTGTGACAAACACAAGTAATTCTTGCTGGCAGTTTGTATGTATTACTGGGAAAAACGTCTATGGGAGTCTTAGAGCATCCCACTGAGATGTGTTTTTTTTTTTTTTTAACTAGTTGGAGTTTGGGATTTTAAATATTTCAGATATTGATGTGCAAATATTTCTTCTAATTACTGAATATTCCTCAGCTTTTTTCACCATAGAAAAATGGCCAAAATAAATTAAAAAAGAAAGATTTAGTAAGTATGGGTGGAAATATTAGAGGTCCCTGTCCATGTGTAACTTAGTTCTATTGCCTTGATTTCAGGGAAGAAGCACATCAAAGTTGGACTATAACTGTCCACCCCAAGGCCAGAGAGAATAGCAAGAGAGAGGGTCAGGGCTAGTACTTGATTATCCTTTGGAGTATGTATCTCTAATGCCACCTGCTAAGTCTCAGCGTTTAAAAGTTCTACCTGTCCTTGGCATCCTGGAGACCAAAGCTTTATCATGTAGACCTTGGGGAGAAATCCAATAACCAAATTTCAGTATTTTATTGTGCTTTCTACTCTGCTAATGAGCTCCCTTAATTGAAAAAGGCTTTTAACTTTGATATAGTTCTCCTGGCTCACTTTTTTTCTTGTTGCTTATGATATAAAATCATTGCTATGATCAATGTCATGAAAGATCACTCTTGTGTTTTTATCCATTCATTTTTACCACCTCGGGTTTTATTTTTTTAATTTTTTATGGCAATGAATTTTTATACACAGTTAAATAAGAGCTCACTTTAATTCTTCCATCCTTCAGCTTGCATGAAGTCAAATTTCCCTTGGCGTTTCATCCACTGACTGTGTTGGTTAGCTTAGTTGGCAAGAATTTACTAGGAGGCTTTTTTACATCTGTGATAACTATGGACATTGGCTTGTGACTTTTTCTCATTGTGCCATATTTATTTGGCATGGGTATAAGGATATGTAAGCTTTCTGGAATGTACTTGAAAAGCACTTCTCTTTATCTTTTTGACAAGATTGAGAGGGATTCTTACTCTTTTTTAAATGGTTGATATAATTTACCAGTAGTAAGTTGTATTGCATTGTGGAGGATTTTTGGTTGTTGTTTGTAGTAGTAAACTACAATCTTTTACCCTCAATGTAGGGAAAGAGACAGGAAGGATAGAAAGACATTTTCACTGCTTTTCCAGGCAGCCTTGATAGAAAAAGAAAGGTAGAAATTTTCACAGCCTTTTAGGATATCCTAAGCTTAGAGAGGACTAGCTGACAGTAAATCAGACTAGTGTCTGAGCTCAATAAATGAAAACCCAGAAGATCGTGAGTGAATTCCAGATAATTGGATATTGGCAATGTTTTTCTGCTGTCTAAAGACATTGTGAAAAGCTTAATAGATGTTTGGTTTCATTTGGTCCGTGCCTTTGCAACCCTCATTCATGATTGTTCCTCTTGTAAATTGTTTTGCTGGTGTAGGGTTTAAATTTTTTTGTAGAGATAGCACCAATTTTTTGTTTTATACAGAAAAGAGGAAATTTTGTGGAAGTTTATTTTTAGTTATGGATAAAATAATTGTTTTATGCACTGTTGGGTGAGGGTCTGCTTAGGTCCTATCATTTTGTAGTATCTGCAGGTGTTGGAGGGGGACGTTTGATTGTTCAGGATCTGCATGTGCTATCAGTAGAACACCTGAGAAGTTCTGTATCAGTGAAAACACCTGAGCTTGGATGCTCAAGGTTCCACTGTCCAGTGTGGCACTTACCATGATGGTGGATCCCTCTGCTGAGGTGAGGTCTGGCAGGTTTGTACCTATGAAAGCACCTCCTTGTTATCCTTGCTGAGTGCCACAACAGCCTATCAACTACAGATGTTTGTTTTTTATTTTACTTTATTTTATTTTTGAGCTAGGGTTTCTCTGTTATAACTCTGGTGTCCTGGAACTCACTCTGTAGACCAGGCTGGCCTTGGACTCACAGAGCTCCGCCTGCCTCTGCCTTGTGAGTGCTGGGATTAAAGGCATGCATCACACTGCCTGGCTTATTTTTGTTTTTTGTTGGAAGGTTTTGATTACTGATTTCATCTGAACACTTGTTACATTTTTTTTAATCAACTCATCCCTTCTCAGACTTCTTATTGAGGCCAAAAGTTTGCTTTTTGAGTTCCTTCCCTATTATTTTCTATATTGTTTCCCTTCTTGTATCTAAATGTTTTACGTCTAAAATCTACCAAGTTTTCCACTGTGAGCTTTGGGCTTCCTTTTCTGTTATGTTATACCCTAGGAAGTAAAGCTAGTGGGTTAATTTGGAAGCTTCTTTATGTATATATTAGTTTCAGAGATTCAATATAGTTTGAAATAACTAGACTTTCAAGAATGTTACAAAAGTAGTACAAAAGACTCCTATCAAGTTCATACTCCCTCATGTAACATTTGATGGCTTTTAATTTAGCTAATTTTAATAAAATGTCAGAACAAACTCACAGAATATTTATACAGCCTTACATACATTCTTCAAACCCTGCCAGTTAGCTGTCCAGTACAGTATCTACCGAGAAAGTGGACTTTTATGACTGTGAACCTCACTCTTGGTACTGTGTTTGTTACGCCACCAACCTTTCAGGATGTTGCAGCTTCATTTCTGTATGCAACATGCTACTTCTAAATTTGCCTTTCAATTTATTTTAATTACAATCATGATTCATCAATCCAAAATTTATTTACCACATGCTTGTGAATTAGTTGGCTATTTTCATCAAATGGTTTCTGTTGGGGAAGTTTATTTCTAGTTACATTTTTAATGATTGTTTTGCACTTTGTTGAAGGAAGAGTTGCCTAAGCCTTGGCAGTTTGTGTTATCTTCAGGTGTTGGCTTTATGTAAATCTGTGATTAAGATGGTTACATTCTCATGATCTGCACCTGTTCACTGCTTCTGGCAGTACCATTGTGGAAGATCAAACTTGCTGTGGAGCAATTCTTGTAGTCCATCCCCCACAGTTTCTGGCAACAAGGAAAGAACACTTTTTGTGAGGCCTTGAGATCCCCCACTGTAAAGGTGACATAGCTCAGCCATTAAAGGGCTGTGGGATCCTCTTGGGCCTTGAGCTCTCCACCACAAAGGTAGCATTGCTAGTCTACTGAAGGATTGTGAAATGAGACTAGGTTCCAGGTTTCCTTCATTATACAAATAGGCCTTTGGATGAGAGGGCAGAGTTTTTGTATCAGAAGAATTCCTGAGCAACTTCTGTATCAATAAAAACCCCTGATATAAGAAGACCAGGCTTCCACTGTCCAGGATGGCACTTCCTATGACAGATAGTTCCCTCTGCTGAGGTCTGGCAACCATTGTATCTATGAAAGTGTCTACCTGTCTTCTTTGGTGACCTACACGGTAGCTATTGGCTACAGGCTTCCAGTTTCATTAAGTTGAGGTTAAATAATATAATTTCTTTGATTCAAGTCTTCTTTGCTAAGATTTTCTTCTTGTGCCTTTATTCCTTTTTATTTTATTTTACTTCTACTTTAATATGCCCTCTATTTAGGATGTGTTCTGATGTTCAGGAAAGTATTCTCACCTCCTACCCCATATACATATATATATATATATATATATATCTGTATATCTTCTGTTCAGTAGTATAAGAATGAATTTATAAAATAGTGATTTGGCATTGTAATCAATATGCAGCCTATTTCACTGATCAGCATCTGTCAAGTCATTTATAATCTCTCACTGTGTTTCACCTATAGTGGTCCTTTGGTTCTTTCTCTGCTTCTCAGATCAGCAAGTTTTATTCCAATTCTATGGATTTCTGGGCTCCATTCTTCCCTAGTGTTATGTGCCCATACTCTTAAGAAAGAGTGACCACCTTGCCATCATTTAAAATGCAATTTGCAAGGTATGGATACGTGGATACCATGCTTAGTATGTCAGCATTATTATGTGAGAACCTTCCTCCGGTTGCTTTTATGCAACTATAGAAATGTTCTGGGTTGTTATCCTAACGTGTCTGGCCACTTCCATAGTCTTTGTTCGTCCTTTAGCGAACAATCCAACTTTGTCTTTCATCTATTTAGACTTCCCAGTTACTACAATAATCCAGCATTCATAACAGTATATATTTTTGTCTAAATTAATAAAAAATGAATAAAAATAAAAGTTCAATTCCAATAATAACTTCCAAAAGTGGTTTTTAATACAAAAGAATTTATGAAAGATTGGTACTATCTATACTAAGACAAGAATTATACACTAATTGTACAAAAAAAAGATGTTTTACATGAGTTTTTTTTTTCCCTTAAAATACCTCTGTTTCCAAATAAATTGGAATTATAACTAGAGGATATGTTTGATACTTTTATCTTGAATTGTGATGTAGAATTGCATTCCACATCACAAGAAATGGAAGCATTTAGTTTCACGAAGATATTTCACAAATATCTTCTAAATATTCAAATTTGATCCTGGACTTTAGATATTTTTTTAAATTATGATTCATACATAGTAAATATATTTAAGGCTCTGTGTTCATCTTGCTTTTTATACTAAATGATGGTTTTCTGTTAGAAGAATAAACACTCTGTGACCAGGTTTACACAGGAGAGAGAGGATCAGCTAGAATAAAAATCAAAAAGTTTTCCCCAAGTCAAGAGAGTAAATATAATGCACATCTCTCAAAAGCACAAAGAGGCCAATAAGGTAGTGATATATCAGCGTTTGTAAGCAAATTGCTATGTATGGTTAGAACACAAGCTAAATTGTCAAACCTTATGCACACTATATACCATTTCTTTTTCTTTTTGCAAGTCTGAAAGTCTTGTCCCAAAGCCTTAAGTTCACCTTATACTAGATATAACAACTCTTAGTATTTTTGCTTTATTCATGCATTCATTTCATAAATAAGTGTTCGCTGAACATCAGTCAGGTTCCAAACATAGTACTGTCGATAGGTAACCAGTCAATAAAAAAGCATGCTGCTCTATAGAATTTTGTGGTAACAAATGAATCATGAAGGGCAAACAAAGGGCCCAAGACTTCCCATAGACTAGATCCCTGTGGAATTACTGAGGGCTGGAAAGCGCAATCTATTGTGTATTTGCAGAAGTTTTTTGACTTCTTCAATGTAGGATAACTCTTGGGAGTCTGCAGCTTCAGTTACTGCCTTGCAGAGGAGTGGTGTGGAGTTTTAGCTGTTTACCCAACTACCTGGGAAGAACCTCGGGAGGTGGGACAAACTGCTGAGGAGAAAATGAGCCATGAGGGTTGGACTATATTTATTGGTAACATTGTCAGAAAACTTAGCATGTAACAAAAGACAGAAAGCATATTCACTTGATTCCCTCTTGGTAAATCAAATCCATGCTTGACATTGAAATACTGATCCCGTGCTTCTCAAAATAAAATCGCATCCCAGAGTAATATGTGCTGATTTTGTATTCTGCAACTGTATTGAATTCATTCATTCTCTCGAGCTTTTTGTGGTGTTTAAGGTTTTCTATATATAAAAATATTTCTGAAGCCAGAGACAAGTTTCCAACTCTTCTGAATTAGAAGCTACACCATTCAAAAATCTTACATACAATATATTACTACAGAGAAAAGTCTCAAGAGCCAGAGAAAATTTAAGTCATGTAGCCTGCTAAGGCGCAGTGGTGCACACCATTAAAACTAGGACTCAGGTTGCAGTGGGAGAAAGATCTTGACTTTGAAGCAAGACTATTCCAAAACAAACTGTGCCAGACAGTCAAAACACCAATAAGCAAACAAATGAAAACTAATGGGGTGATGAACTATAAAAATTATAATTTAAATTCGGTGTTAAATAGCTCTTAATTATTCCATTATAGCCACAATATAAAACAAGTATATTCCCATAGTACATATTTCCCAAATTGAGAATTGTATATGTGTCATTTATTTTACTGAAATGTCATGCTATATTAATCAAATTCCCCCTCATGGTAACAATATTATTCCCTGATGAAATATTAAATTCCCTAAATTTCTAATTTTTAAGAGGAAAATGAGTGGTCCTGCAAGGAAATATTTCCATGGAGGCTATCTTTAAACATATTTTTGAATGAGTGAGCCAGAGACTATAAGTACAGAAAAGAAAATGCGAAACATTATGTAGCAGTCTGGCACAACGTTGACATTTAGGAAATGTTTATTGTCATATATACAGATGCTCTTTAGCTTATGAAAAAGTCACGTCCTGACAGAAGTAAAAATAACATCAGTTCCGAAGCAGCAAATACACCTAACATGCCAAATATGGTAGCTTAGCAACACAGAACACGATAGAGTGTTGTCCTTTGAACATCTGACTACAGATCCAAAGAGGAGGCAGAACGTAATGTTACTGCCCAACTGATCAAGAGAGTATCATGGGGCATGACTTTTCGGAAATCCTGACTAACATCAAAACTCAAACTTTGAAGCACAGCATCTCTGAAATGTGCATTATTTCACACTGTTGTAAAGTTGAGATATTGTCAGTAAAAGTATCTTGAATTGAAAACCATTTGTATCCTTCCAAGAAGATTTGTGTCTCAGGTTTACCAGGTTTAGTTCATGACCAGTCAGAGTTCTGAAATCTGGGCACGAATAGCACATATACAAACAAGGGGAAATATGCAAAATATTTGCTATCATTTGATAGAATATTACCTTTTCTGGTATGTCTGCAATTCATTCTTTCATTTCACCAACCAACTCGTTCCACATCTTTTCTGTCAAAGAATATTAGTGTGAAGGTCAGATATTACAGATCACACATACACATACATGTATGCACACGTACACACACAGACAAATGGACAGACAGACAGACAACTGTACAGATGGCAAAGTTCATGTGTGTTAAATCTAGCCACCCCGCCCTTCTGAACTGTCCTATTCCTAAGCATTGCATCTCTTATGGAGTTTATGTTGTATAACTTAACCTTCATGTTTCTGATTTTTTTCCTTCTGGAAATTTCTCCTTTCTCATTTGCAGAACTGTTTAACATGCTTGCAAGTTTACTGAAGAGTGCCTCCTTAGACTCCTTTTTCATGTTTTTAAAAATGGCATTGACCAATATTTAGAGGATAAGTCGTGTTTGTGATTAAGAAACCAGAAGCCTTTATCTGCCATGTCTTCACATTTTCAAAAAGTAGAAATAAATAAAAAATTGAGATAAAAAGAAAGAAAAGAAATTAAAAACAGCAAGCAAATGCTTTCTATTGACTCATATTCAGAATGAGATAATATACTTTAGGAGTTAAAGAAGAGTCAGTTTGTTTTTTCATGAGGTATATTGTAGTCATGGATAGAAACCTGAACTGAGTGGGGGCTATTTTTTCAGAGCTATTCCAATACTGTTTTGTCTGCTACAAGTTTCTGCCTTAATCATACCCCACGTTCACTGAATAGACAATATGAAAGTTCAGAACATGTGATCAGAAATATTGGTGTCAAATGAGAAAAATATTGTGCTTTTGTTCCTGAGATTTTAAGAGCATGTATTTAAGTTAATGCACTCATCTCCGTAACCAACCAGACCAACACCTGAAGGATAAAATGGACAATATCAAATCCGTGATAAAATAAAATACGTTCAACAATTTATTTTCTTCAAACTATATCCATAATTTCAAGTGTCAAAACCAGTCTTAATTTTAGCAGTATCATCTAAAAGAGAGGTTCCTCGGGAATGTGTGTTTCCTGGCAATTAGCTTTCTTTTCCCCACCCCCTCCTCGTTCCATCCCTCCGTCCCTCTCCTCTTTTTCCTCCTCCTTTTCTTCCTCATCACTCTACCTGCTCCCTCCTCCTTTTCTTTTCTCCTTTCTTCCTTCTTCCCATCCTCCAAACAAATGCAACTAAATGACCTTATGTATACTATAGATAGAAAAATACTATTGTGAGAATATCTGAGATTTAAGATAAAAAAATATATATGGGTATTTATTTTACTGGCTTTCCAATTGTGTAAGTATGGTCCCTTCCTATAAGTAGATGCAAGGGGAAGAGTAAGGATATGAAGCGCATATGAAATATTCCCAAACAATTAAGGATTTTAATTATTTGTTATAGTTATTCAGTAAAGTTATAGACACTGAAAAACAATCCATGGACATAACCAAGATATGACAAATACTTGGTCAGCACGCTCTCTCTCTCTCTCTCTCCGTCTCTCTCTCTTACTATCTATCTCTCTCTATCACTCCTTTTTTCATATGTATGATAAATACTTGCCCCCCTTATCTCTGATCTCTCTATAACTCTTTTATTTTCATATCTAGGAACAGGAAGACTATCAACAATGCTCTCTCAACTATTTGTTCTGGACTTCCTCTCCTTGGACTCAGTTCTGGCCAGGACACATTTATGCATGTGTCACACCCCGTATGACTGTTAAGAGTCTGAAGTTTGTAGCATAGCTAATATTTAGAGTTTTTATAATTTGGTGCCATACTATGAGCAGATATTTTACCTTTCTCCCCTATTTTTCAATCTCTAGCTCCATCTAAAAATGCCTGGTGATCTCTGACACATCTATGTGCAGCTAAGTGCAAACTCAAAACTTGAAGTCCTTCCTACTCCCAACATTCAGAATATTAGAATTTCTCTCTGAAGGGAAGACTTGAGAACACAGCCAACACAAATTATAAAATACATATGGGACCTTAAGTTTGGTATAAGATGATTGATCCTGAAGAGAAAGGCTCCAATTGGAGTGCCCCCCTAAACCATAGCAATTAGATTCATCCACCGAAAATATAATACTGGAAGAATTAGTCTCTCATTCCCCAGGGCAGTTTACAAGGGGTAGTGGTGGTATTAAATGTGTATATTTCAATGTATAAATAACTAGTCACACACAGACATTTGCATTTAAATTCAAATAAATTTAAACTAAGTGTTATTGTATTAAATGGCATTAAACCTTTTTGGTTCTCAGTGTTATTAGCTTTATGTCAGACGTTCAAGATAACAGAGGTCAATGAGAGAAGCAAAAATAGAATTGGGTGAAGTAAATGTAGAATTGGATGCCTTTTGTAGAACATTATTCTGGACATTATTGAAGTCAACAAGTCTCAGCATCTCTTTATGACATGAACATTTCTGAAACATAGCTGCTTAATTAAATTAAAATATCCTTTAAAGAAATTATTTGCAAAATATTAGCATGCCGATGCTTACTGAGAATGGTGATGTGAGAATGACTGGAGTGATTTATCCAGCGTTAGAAACTGGCCTTTATAGGAGACATTAGACTATCCAGCATATCACCTGGAACGATCTTGGTGAATGTGGTCAGATGAACATGAAACAGCCAACGGGACAACTGAATTTAAATAATGCACAGAGTAGATGCTGGCTGCTAAAAACTCTCACGGGCTCAATAAACCGATCAGAAAGGTAGTATTTTAATAGAAAATGGAACAGCCTACTATCAATTGACTTGGCTAAGTGGGTCAGATTAAGGGAAATAAAAACATTTCCTTCTGCATACCTGCAGAATAGTTTGAGAGTGCATTTCAGTCTCAGACAATGAAAAGCAACCAATTTATTATTACAGGAATACTATCATTAGGTAAAGCAGACGCAATCCCATTAACAAACATGACAGTTAAGATTACACCTCTCTAAAGGAAAAAATAGAGTGTGGCCAACTGAAGTAATAAACAGGAGTCAGTGTGGCACGCTCTGGGCTTGTGTCACCGTTGCTCTTCTGCTGTAGTGAAGAGACTACTAAGACAACTAAGATAGGAACGAAACTCCCAGCTGTCTACTAAAGCTCTGTGTGGACTCATGCTGACTGGTTTCCCCTGTGTCATAGCAAATGCTTCATTTTGTTTTGTTTTGCTGTTGCTTTTTTTTTTCTTCTTCTCCTCCTCCTCCTCCTCCTCCTCCTCCTCCTCCTCCTCCTCCTCCTCCTCCTCCTCCTCCTCCTCCTCCTCCTCCTCCTCCTCCTCCTCCTCCTCCTCCTCCTCCTCCTCCTCCTCCTCCTCCTCCTCCTCCTCCTCCTCCTCCTCCTCCTCCTCCTCCTCCTCCTCCTCCTTCTTCTTCTTCTTCTTCTTTAGTGATATTGGATCTCTTTAGTACCCCAGAAGGCCCTGTTGCCCGGATATTTGTAATGATATTTTTAAGGTGTCACCTAAGCTATATTGCCCAGTTGGTCTGTCAACTAATAAATCTTGCCATGATTATAGTTTTTTAAAACATGATTCACATTCGTAATCAGTCAAGAAAAGTAGAACACTTTAATACAGATGTTCCCCTGTATGGGAGTCTACTCAAAACTGCAACTTGGGATCTTTTCTGGAGTCTCCATCCTGCTCTGTGAAGACAAAGCATCAAGACTGTATAATCTCTTGCAAGAATCTGCTCTTTACTGAGAAGCATACAGGGTTTGACTTCCCAGTTCACCAGCCCCCATACAATCATTAAAGTCAGTTCCTTAAAATAAAGTGGTGTGCCTACCTAGGAATTTGCGTGTGCAAAACTCTCTCTTCTTTTCTGTGGTTTCGTGGTTGTAACAATACACCATCATGTATAATAAACCATAATCTGAAATTTTGAAGTGGAAAAATTATTACAAAAATGCACATTTCATAAATTTTAGTTGCCAGCATTCTGAGTAGTACAAGGAAACTCTGTGCCACCTGGGATTTGAATAATCACTGAGCCCATCATATATACTCTCTATCTGCTATCTGGTCCATGCCCATAAGCCATCTGGCAGTTGTATCCATTTTCATATGAATGGCACTGACTGTGAAGCTTTTGTGTACAGTGTTTGTGGGCTCACATACATATGCACATATCTATATCTGATCCATATCTGCCTACTTAGTTATTTAGGCGGAGGCAGAATGGGAAAAGCAATGGGAGATTGCTTTCACCTGCAGAGATAATCTGGGTTGGTTGCTTCTATTTACATAGAAAACTTAGGTACACTATCTTTGTTCATGCTGTTCCATCTTACGACACACACACACACGCCATAAACACATATTTGCACACACTTGTATTTTATAGCTCTTATCCATTTGCACATCTTTGATTTGATTCATTTCTTCTAAGGAGTATCTCATGATTTTTAAGATTTAAATAGGCCTGAGTTTGGTCCCTAAAACCCACATGGTAAAAGGACAGAACAAACTCCTGCAACTTGTCCTTTGGCCTCCAGACTTGCACTATGGCTCACACGCATTTGCACACACACACACATGCACATGCACCACATGCACAATGAATAAAATGAAATCTTCTGTTATGCAACTAAATAAATAGATAAATACCAAACGTACCAGAATGAGTGGCTAAAGGCCTGAGTAAAGCTAAAGGACAAAAACGATAGGCAAAAAAAAAGTTACAAGAGAAGCAAAAATTTCCAGTGTATTAATGGAATTGACTTGGCCTCCCCCCCCAAAAAAAAACCCCAAAAACTAAAACAAAAACAAAAACAAATATCTAGCCAAAGATGAGAGCTGAGAGATAAGAAAATACTTATGCTTCATATGCGCATTAATAGTGCCGTTATTGTAGGCCTTTTGTGTAGTTGGCATGTGCAGACACACATCTATGACATGCAAATAAATAATTTCCTATGTCACTATCTTAATCTCATAAAATATGCAGTAAGATTACCACAAATTAGTATTTTTCCTGCAAAGATAGCCAACCTGAGCCACAGAAGCTGCACATTTTACACAAGCTTGTATAACTCTTAGGCTACAGAACCATGATCTAACCAGGTCAGAGCGGCTCCACTGTCTGTGTTAGCAATGCACTACAAGTATTGCTTTGGGGCTCACTCAAAGAAAAATGTGATTTTAGAGAAGATGGTCCTTGAGTTCTCTTTATTGCCCATTAAGATGATATAAATTTTTTCATACATTAACTTAGTTTGTAAACTGTCAGTGATTTTTCTTTTCTCATCATTTTTCTTCCAGTAACATTCATCCATAACCCTATAATCATTAACATCGGCTCTGTTCTTATACTTCATTTTTTTAAATTTATTTTTCTTCCTTTGTACAATACATATCAACACCTCTCCTACCCGCCCTCCATTCTCCCTCTAGTCCTACTACATATCCTCCCCATCCCAACCCACTCATCCCCACCCAGCTTCTCCTCATAGAAGAGAACAGTCCTCCCAGGGTCACCACTCAAACAGGGCACAGCAGATGGGACAAGGCTAGGGACCAGTGCCCACATCGAGGGTGGACCAGGCAACTCAGCTGGAAGAAATGAGTTCCAAGAGCCTGCAAAAGCATCAGAGAACCAGTACATATACCGTAGTGTGCAGGCTTAGAGGCTCAGAGGCTTAGTCCATTATCATCATGCTAGGGAGCATGGCAGCAGGCAGCGGTGGTGGGGCCGAAGTAGCTCAAAGTAAATCCTGATCCACAGATAGAAAGTGGGAGACTGGGCCTGGCATGGGATTTTGAAGCCTCAAACCCCACCCTAATGACTCTATTCCTCCAACAAAGCCACACCTGCTAATCATTCTAACCCTATCAAAGTGATTCACTTCCTGGCGACTGAGTATGCAAATATATCTGCCTATCAGGGCCATTCTTATTCAAATCACCACAATGGGCTTCCACTGATTTTCACTTATTTGACTGAAGTTTTTAACAATTGGGATCCCTACTCTCTTTCCAAAACATGTAAAGACTCTTAGAAGGCATGGATGCTATGAGTACAGCCCATTCTTACGTAACATTTTAGTTATTCCATGCTTTAAAAATAAGCAAAATCCAACTACAGCAATAAAGTATACAGTAGAGATTATATTTTGCTTTCACAACTCAGTATTTGGGAGTACAGTCACTGGTGTACCAATCGTGACGCACTGGTGCGAGCATTAAAAGCCCCCATGCTGCCTGTGGAAAATGTAAACCTGAGTAAAACAGTGGCATGTGAACATGCTTTCTGTCACCAAATGCATGTAGTTCTAGTCAATACCCATTATAAAATTGCTCTATTAAAAAGCCTTAAGGTTTTCTAAGTGCTAAGCAATTGCTGCAGGTATTGTGAAAGTTTAATTATTAGACACCGACACTTAAATAAGGCATTTTATCACTTTTTTATGAACATCGTATTGATATGGATTTTAATTTGGTGAACTGGGCTCTGCAGTAAAATTCCCTTCAGTGACCTGAGCCATGTGTATCTGTTTAGAATCATCATTGCTCTCACTCACTGTAATTGGTAATTGTGTTCTGAGTATAAACAGTCGGAATGAAATAAAGGGATTATCTTTCTAGACATAGAAACAGAACTCAAGTTACTTCAGTTCTACGTTCCATGATCAAATCTTTCTGTCAGCCTTATAAAGTTCTCGTTGCGGGGAAGGATTTCTTTCAGTTTTTATTCTTATTTGGAATACATCCGTGTAATTATGCCTATCACTCTATTACCTTCTTCATTTTATGCACTATTAAATTTATTTTTACTTTTATGGTGATGGTTACAGATTCAAAGTTTAATGAAGGTAATTTTGAGTATCTATATCTCTTCATAAGCCAATATCATCACGAATAGCATTTCATGACTATTGTTAAGAACAATTCTGCCGTGAAGAGGAGCTGCATTGAGAGCATGAAGTATACGCTGCGTATTTGCTGTGCTAAAACAGAGTTTTAGTTCCTGTGCTGCTCTAGTCTGTTGACTTTCTCACTTCCTCCTGTGGTGTTTAATGACAGAATTGAGATTCCATTGCGAGGACTGAATAGTCATTCCGGGCACCTGTGGTACTTACTATGCATTGCAGGTGAACAGTTGAAGAACAAGGTTGACATTCCTCAAGTCTGCCACTACTATTGAATAATATATTGTCAAGTAATGTTGATGACACAGCACATTTGAAAACGTCCACACAGTAAATTTGGAGGCTTTCTAGTTCCCATGGGAATATTTTAAAATACTGTATGTTTCCCCAGAGTATTAGACAGAAATTGATTCCTTGACACTCATCTGGGCCAATGTGAAGTTTTTATACTCTTCATACACAATGGTTACTCTCTTATTCATGTGTTGCCCTCTGTCCACATCTGACCCCATACCCTGTCCTGTGGAGCCTAGTTTGGTTCTCTGTTGCTGTGGTAGGGAATACGCCATATTCTCTATGGAGGCAGGAACTCAGGCAGGAGCACAAGCAGGAAGCCTGGAGGAATAATACCAACTGACTTGTTCTAGGCTCCAGTTCAGCTACATCTCTTATGCCTCCCAGGACTACCTGTCCAGAGATACCACCACCAACAGTGGGCTGAGACCTCTCGTATCAATTAAGAATAATAATAAAAAAGCTAAACTGAATGTTCTGAGTTTAATCCCCAATGACCCATATACTGGAAAAGGAGAGCCAATTTCGACTAGCTGTCCTGTGACCTCCATACTTGCGTAATGGTTTGTTCATGCCATCATATACCAATTATTACATAAAGTATAATAAGAATAAAATGATATATTTCATTTGTCCTCAGCAATAATAATACTTTGAAAAAAAATAATTTAGATTATTGTTGCTGGTAAAAAACAGAAGACAGAATTTTGGTGCGAGAACATAGAAAACATGAACTCATGTACCTTTTTGAGAGTACTATGGTTTTTTTAGTACAGTTTTAATAGGGGAAAAGGATTCTGCTTTTGTCTGAATATAGGAAGAAGTTAATGTCTGGCCTGATAACATAATGGATGTGTTAGAAGACCTTGGTGAATTCTCCTGTGCTCCACACAGGGAGAGTAAAGATATGGCCAAACTTCAAGGTCTACTGGGGAGTGACTGACTCTGTTAGCCTATCATTTACCCATTGAAGAATTAATAGTAAAACACAATGAAAAATTAGCCCCTATCTCCTGAAAATGACTTTGTGGGGTTAGCAAATTTTAGATTGTAAGAAAGAGATCCCTTCAGAGCAATGACACAGCAGGGCACTGGGAACAGCAGAGGTGGCTTTTTCAGGACACTTGGCATGTTCTCTGGTCTGTGCTGGAATGAAGTTAACACCGAGTCTGCCATGAAGAAAACTGTGACTTCTTATAGATAATTAGAATTGCTAGTAAAGCTAATAAATCAAAGACTTTGGTGTCTCAACAGTTTGTGTTTCTTTATTCTACAATACTAACTTTGAACAGAATAGAGGATTCTATCAGCAACTCAGGTATTAAGATATGAGCTCTAAGGACTAGGGAAGGACACCTGTTCTTCAGCTGCAGTAGCTTCTGTTCTGTGTAGACATTTGTTTTCTATATCCTTAATAAAACAAATAGGGACCTCATTTGATACTAAGATAGTAGTGTCCATCTGTACTATGTATAAAAACACATTTGAAAAGCATCAATCTCTGAGTACATGAACTAATCCAGCTGGGGTAAGGCTCGGGGGAGAGTGCTTGCCTAGCATCATTTGGCACTTTCTCCCATTCTTGTTACTGAATAAAAAAAATTAAGACAAAATCTCAACCCAAATCAACATAAAATGCCCCAGAAAGAAACAAATCCATGTTGCCTCATCCATTAAGCTGCGTTCTCCTCCCATGTTCTCTGTGTGTTATTCTTTCATGCATTTTTGCTCACATTGTAGTTTAACAACTTAGTAGATTCTTATAGATTTTCAAGATGTTTTAAATACTGGTTCCTTTTTTTCTAATCTCAGAATGGATAAAATATTGCTTATTTCATTTCATTGCTTATTTCATCAGCTTTGTAATTCAGCAAATAATCATATTATTGGCAGTGTCGTTATAAATGCTACTAAGTATATTCTGATGTTTGAAATAAAACTGCATTTTTGAATGTATAGCTAAGGTTTTTAATCTGTCTCTTTGTTTCAGCATGTGTACATGATTTGAGTAAAATTAATACTTATATGAACATATCTGTGAGGTTATGGATCTTGTCTCAAACCACATGCCAGCCTAGTTCTCAACATATCTTTGCTTTTGCAATCCCACATCCCTAAACAAGGACAAGATCAAAGAACAAATCCCATACTGAGCCAATCACTTCATTATCTTATATAAAGTAATCACTTAAATATTTTGTTGTTGTTGTGTTATTTCTGTTATTAAAAAAATCCAAGCCGACTCTTGTAAGCACTGGTAGTATTTGTATCCCCGGTGAGGTGCTCAATAAATGAACAAATTCTCTGGTCCATATCAGATCTGCAAATAGATTCAAACCTCTTCCAGGGAGAAACATTTTTGAAATATATTTGTACATCTCCAATGACATTGATATAATTTAACATCCCAGAATAAAAGTTTCCATTTAATACGAATGGACGTACTATGGACAACTACTCTAGCAACAATCCCGGCAAGAATATATTTAATTATGTTAACAAAGAAAACTCATTTTGTATTGTTCACCAACTCCTTTTTCTGCAAAAGTTTCCCCCTTTTATTGCCAGTAGTTCCTTTCCACATCCTCTGCCTTAGAAATTGTTATTGGTCAATTTTATAGGTCAATATGTTGATATCTTCTCAGCCATTCTGATGCTGTGATGTTCCTTCCATAGCCTAGAGAAATGACCTTCAATGAATTTTAATTTCAACTTAAACTTAATGCATTCCATGGCTCAAGAACAAATTAACTAAATGAACAAGTCATAAAGTCAGGGTCTGATGCTATTTTCTACTTCTCAAAGAAATCAGACAAAACCAACCACGATGTGGGAGCAAATTGATCTTCAGGGTGAGTCTTCTCTATATGTCCCTAACTGAAAATGTCAGATCTTTTGTTTTCAAGGGGTGTCTTCTACAGGGGACACAAATAACCTGCATGCATTAAATGTGATAATAATGAATTGTGGTCCTCTCTCTCTCTCTCCGTTTTTCTATCTCTGTCTCTCTCTCTCTATCTGTGTGTCTTCTTAGTCTGTGCAAAGATGCACATGGTTGCCAGAATTCCACTTCCTATACCTACCTCAGTTTCTCTCCACCTTATTTTTTGAGACAGTCTCTCACTGAATTTGAAGCTATCAATTCATTTGGCCTGGTTTGCAAATGAGTAGTCAGGATCTGCCTGTCTCTTTACCCAATCCATGCCCCTCAACATAACCAGCCAGAGCTAAGTTACAAAGGCATGCCTCTGTGCCTAGAGTTTACATAGGTACTAGAGATCCAGGCTTATAATTTCATGTTTTCACAACAGAACCACGCCAGTCCCCTCTTTGAAAAATCAGTCTCATATCATCACACCTCTCCAAATTCCTATGTGTTTGTTTATTTATTAGATTTTTCAGTTATACTAGTTGTGTAGGTGCAGATAATGGTACAGAAGGGGCTCCATCCACAGCAAGTGTAGTCAAATTCATTTCTGAGATTCTATTCCTCTGGTGGTATAGACAGAAAATAGTTTCCAGTATGAGAAGTAATTTATGAAGGTTCTAATCATTATCTTCAGGTTGGTTTTGCTGAACTGCCAAACCATCTTGGTTTCAAACAGAATCAATGAACAAGTGCATTAGGCAGATGCTAGCAGAATCCTATACACTGAGTGCATAGATTTCAAGTTAGAGAGCAATAAGATGGACTAGTTTGAACATTGCATTTTCGGTGAGACTCTAACTCTGATTGAACACCCAAGGACTACAAAATCAAAGACTGGATAAGTGGTAGTTAGTAAGATTACTGCTAAGAAAACTATTTTGACCTGATATTTGAAACTCTGAGATTGACATATGTATAAGAGGGAGTAAAGATATGCTGTGTACATACCTGTGCTAACAAAAAATGCTGAGAAAAGAAACACAAGTAAAGAAGAAATACCTGTTTATTGCAGTTTTAGGCATATATTTTACCGCAGAGATTACATTTGTAAAAACCATGTACAGCACAATCAGATATGGAGGAAGTCTTGCTTAATGTATTCCCTTTTTGGAGAGCAACTCTGTACATTATCATATTAAAGACTGAAAAATATCCCTGAAGCAAACATATCTTCTTAACTTTGTTTAAGCAGCATTTCCTAGACTTAATTATCCATAGAATGCTATTTTCCAGTAATAACTATTAACGTTCTATTAAATGCACTCTCCTCATGTTTAAATCCCAGCAATCAAATTAATGGTATGAATTTGATAAAATTTAGGAATACACCCAGCTCCAAATTTTAGGACTTCTGCTATCCAAGCATCTAGAGCCCCCCTCCACCTATTTTTACTAATAATCAGTCCCCACATCCATTGTATTCAAGGGCAGATGGTATTGCACTTCAGAACTCAGGACCCTCTGCTTCAATGCAGAGTAAAATCTATTTCCTAGATCCTCCTTGAACTTTAAAAGCCACTGCAGTGATAACTTCCTTACAAGAAATAGCTACTTTAAGTAGTTTCAAAGCCAGAAATGTCACCTGTCAAAACTCTACGATAAATATTAGCTTTCGTGCTTGCCCTCCCCCAAAGAATCCATTCTTCTATTATAGATACAGAGTCTACGGATAGACCATGACAATAAAAAGGACAGAGGGTTGACAGTGTGATGAACTGCAGTTGAAAAAGTCAAGGGTAAGTGCTGACTCTTGGATAACCCTTTGAAGTTAATACAGACCACTAGCTCTCACTCATTTCCCCGCTCATACCTCAGCCTTCTTTGTTGTTTGTGTTTACAGTACTTCGGTTCCTTTGTTGTGAGGACTGCGCATCAATTCAAAAATGGCAAATTACACCTCAGGAAGTTCTGAGCACAGATATGGAGGGCTACACAAACTCGACATATTTAGTAGGAAGAAAAACTGGACCTAGAGTTTTACTGCTAAACTGCAAGATTTCTCATGTTCCCGACGTTAATTAGTTGCATGTAGCTAATTTTTACTCTTACACGTCTTACTTACTTACGTGACAAACTTGTTGGTTGGTTGTCTCTCTCTCCCTCGGTCTGTGGTGGGCCTAGGCAGGCCTAGTCTGTCAGCAGAGGACCTTGCTGCTCCCTCAGCCAAGGTAACCTGACACTGGCCACGTGACCCAGTTACTGGCTGTGGGCGGGAAGGAAGCGCGGGAGGGGGCGTGCTTTGGACACTTGCAGCCGGAACCTTGGTCAGTCAGGGGACGAACAGAACTCATGGACTTCCGGGAGCGCCAGTCAGTGGTGGCCAAAGAAACTCCTTTATTGCCAGGGCTCAGGTGTATTTATTTGGGGTTCAGAGGCAGGAATGCTTCGGTTTAAGACAGGTAAGCAATCTTCCATTGGCAGGTAGACCCTTGAGGGAGCTGGGGCTGGATGGAACCCTGGTCAATTAACACAGCAGGGGAGGGGTCCTGCTCTGTTCCCTGAGAGCATATGGTGCCTTAGCGCCCTCAACCAACCCGTTCCTGTTCCTCGGAGTACCACAACAACTGATTACACAGCACTTGGGAGCTGTGATGGTAAAGCGCCATGCACAAAGTTCCAGTATCTGCCATTGCTGTAGTGCAATAGGGCACACCTACACGAGGGTGCAGGCCTCTGCAAGCCTGGATCCCTGAAAGACAACATGGGACAGAACAGAACTCCTTACTCTTTTTGTTGTGGACAGGCAGAAGGAAAACAATAATCATTTGTGAAATGTAAGAGCTCACCTGGAGGTGAGATTTAAACGTCAACTTGTAACAACTTAGAAACACTTGGGAAGAGAGTCTCCGTTCAATAATTGCCTGTATCATATTGAATTCTGGCCATGTCTCTACGAGATTTTCTTGATTGCTAATTGATGACAGTAGACCCACCCCAGTCGATAGCAGCATTCCTTAGGAAGAACTCCTAAGCCACAGGTGACAGGGAAAAGCCAAAGCAAGTAAACAGCTCAGAGAATTCATTTCTCTCTGCTCTTGACTGTGGGTGTGATGTGACTAGCTGCTTGAGTTTCTGCCTTGACTTCCCCTCAGTGACGGACTGTAGCCTGGAACTGTAAACTCTTCTCCATGTTTCTTTGTGTCAGGGAACTGTCTCATAGCAAGAACAATAAAACTGGAGGATTTGGAATTTTTGTTTTATACAAGCCTGATACAACTCCAGTTCCTCACTGGCTAAGAATTATCAATAGCCCTTTGTGTAAAAAAAACAGGAGGAACGTATAAGTTCAAGAGGGATAGTGTTGAAGTGAAGGCTGAGTTCTAGGTATAAGGAGAAAGTCGTTTCCATTGCCAGTATGAAGTTTGCCTTCAGATATTTGCCACTGTGCCCTTGTGCCAACTTCATGACATCCGGGATTAAGGAATTGCTAAAAAACAGAGCACAAACTCCTCTTTCTCAGGCTGTAATCTACCATTTCTACACCTGGAGTGGTTCAGATGAAATAAACAATCTCTTTTTTTGGATGAAATAATTCAGACCTAAGAATCTTAAATCCCATCACAGTATGTCTGCATTGAATGGAGCAAATGCTATCATAAAAACTGTTTGCTCTCTCAGGAAAACACTATGCTAAAGCCTGCATCACCTGATCCTCTCATGACCTTGTTTATGAGAGCAGTGTTCTAATACACTCATCTCAGGAAAATACTAGAGGCCAAACTTATTTGACTTATTCAGCAGCTGATAATGATTTAAAAATACATCATACCTTTGAACATGCACTATCTAGAACTTTTAAGTACTATAAATTAGAAAACGTGACATAAAATTATTTAAAAATATTACTAAACAGCACATTAGCCCTGACTAATTTTGCTATTTCCATGATTAGCTCATAAGGGAAAAGGTGGATGTCCCAGCCCCTATTTTGACAAGACCAGTAGAGTGTAGGTGAATTCAGGGTGGGAGGAGACACATAAATAACAATCTTTCAAACTTCTGTTCACGAATATTGTTTTTTGTCATCGCAATTGCACAATGAAATAAGAAAGTTCAATTTCCTCTTCATTTCCTTTTAATAAAACCCTTGTTCATTTCATTTCTGAGAGAAGATTGAATCTAAATTACTTTGACTTCTCTTGGCCTGACTTTGGCAAATGCTACCAGACATGAAAACGGAGGCTATTTTGAGTATCAGCTATGGAAACACAGAGGTGCAGCCTCCAGCTCCATGTTTGGCTTTGGCTTCTCTCTCCCATCTGGGTCCTATCCAAGAGCAGTGAACACTGGCTGCATATTGTACAGCAATCCATGCTCCATCTTTCACCTGGGCTGTGTGCCAATGAAGGAATCCATAAGGAGATCTGCCTTAGGTTTTTTGCTCTCTGTTGGATATCAGATATGTTCTCTAAAAATGGGTGGGTGTAGATTTTTATTTTTTATTTTTTTGTGAAATGGAATTGGAATTCATGGTCTTGGTTTGGTGAAAATATTCTGGATTGAATTGTGTCTTTATAAGTTATTTGACTGAAACTTAACTCTCAATACTGTCGAGCCTGACCTTGTCAGGGAATAGGAATACCCTGGATGTAATTAGTTAATTTCAAATGAGTTCATCTTAAATGAGTTCATAATATCCTACTAATCCAATATGATTGATGTTCTCATGAAGAGAAATTTAAATGAAGATATACCAGCCAAGAAAATGTCATATAAAAACTGGAGTTACTCTACCACTAGCTAAGAAACTTCCCTGGACAGGGAGAGCACCCTAGAAAAATAGTTCCCTCTCACTTTCGAAAGGAACATGGTCCTACCAATTCCAGAATTTTATACCATTCAGAACAGAGACACTATATGTCTGTTATTCAAATCACTGAACTTGAGATACTTTACTCCAGCAACCCTAGCAGGAAAACACAACCTAGACACCATAATACATCAAAATGTCACTTGTATCTTATTGCCTAAAATTGGTGAAGTGATTCATTTTTGTCATCCTCTATGAGCAATTTTTGGCCTAGCCTGCTCTCCGAGTGCTGGAATTAAAGGTATATACCCCCTCCCAAGCTATGATTGTATTTATTTAAACTAACATCTCTACCTGGTTTGCTCTTATTTTCTCATCTTTATTCATATAAAAGCATCAACTTTTTATATCTCACATGATTGAGTATCGAAATCCCTATAAATATAATAGATTGTGTGTGGCACAGAGTGTACCTTTGTTTCCATGGTCTACTGCTCTTAGCTTACAGAAAATTTTACTACTCAGCCCCAAATATTATTTAGTTCCTTATAACTAAACTTTCATAGAAACCCTTTCCCTTCAACAGAAATTGGATTCTCATATGCAAAGTATGTAAATCCATCTTTTAATACCTAGCTCTTGTGCACTACTTACTAACTCCATGAACTGTGCTCCATTCAGAATAGATGAAGGAGAATTCTTCTCCCTTTCAATTGTCATTTAGAAGACTTTACAGAAAACTTAGATGTCTTCTCCACTCTTGAAGGATTAGCAACCTTTCGTTGGAACAGTATCTGTGTCAAGGGTTATTTCTAAATTATACTTTAGTAATTAAAAATTGAGATTCTTTCATTGCAAAGATAGAGAAGTGTCTTTTCCCAAAGTCTTAAGAGCCACAATATTTAGAGGTATGTAGCAAAAAGGAAAGTGATAAAAATCATAAGATTGATCATGTACATAAGAAATTAGAAGGAATGTTCTTTGCTGTGACTCCTTCTAAGCAACTCAAAGCAGTGCCTAGGTTAAAGAAAGATTGACTTTGTCCAGTGCAGGTGAAAATTAAGAAATGCAGATATTGACAACTGGATGGATATTTGGATTTTTTGTTGTTTGTTTTGTTTTGAGATAGAAATCATCATCATTGATTGTGGGAACATTATTTTAAATAGACATTAAGGATTCCATCCTGCTTCTGGCCAATATGAGTGTCGTCAAGGGGAGAAATTGGAGACACATTCTTAATACATTCAATTTTCCATTTTACAGTTTCTTATAAAATAAAGTAGGACAGGGACACAGATAAATGAACACTGGATTAACATAATAGGAAGACTTTGGACTTCTGTTTTTCTTTAATAAGCAAGTCATAGTCTTAACTTGTTTGCTAAAAAAGGTTAGGAAGCTATGAAGGACATAAAGTGACTGTGGAAACAAAATCTTTGGTTACTAATAGGTGGATGGGATTAAGAATTGAATTTGAAATTAAGCTTGGGCAGAGAGAGAGAAAGAACCCATGGTAACTAAAATACAATGAGTCCTTTTTTAGGCAAACAGGCGAGTGAATCTGGTATCGTGAAAGTTGTTTTTCCATGTAAGTAATAATTTTCTTGGTGACACAGTAATTGACTTTATCCTACAAAAAAAGGAGAGGAAGAATATTTTGGAATTTTGATGTTTTTGGCACAAAGCAGATAAATAGAGAAGTATCCTTCAACAATCTGGAAGTCTTACATGCTCATGATAGACCTCAAGTTGATTCAGGGATCATGGTGCTTGTTTTTTTTTTTTTTTTTAAGAAAATTCTTTTGTTCTTCAAGATTATAATTACATCATATCTCACTTCACTTTCTACCTTCCACTCTCTCCAATACACCCCTCCTTGCTCTTTATCAAATATATGGCTTCTTATGACTCCTCTTTTTTCATTAATTGTTGTTGCATCTGTGTGTGTGCATGCACAAATATGCTACTAAATACATAAATACAGCATGTTCTGTCTGTATAATGTTACATGAAATACACATTTTCAACTGATCATTTGGTATTGCTTAAATGATTGGTGTGCCCCTCCATGAGGAAGGCTTTCTCCCATTATCTGCATTCTTTAGTTGCCTATAGATCTTTGTGTAGGGTTTGTGGTCTCATGAGCTTTCTCTATCCACATTATCCTATCTATTGTTGTTGTCTTAGTCCATCTTATAATCAGGGATTCATACTGATGATGCTCTTCTGGCTCATATGGTCTCTCTTCTCCTATTCCATAATAATCCCTTTTTAAATGAAATGTACTCATTTGGGCTGCCAATGCTTCCTTCAAGGGAAAATGACAATCATACAAAAACTCCAGGCATAAGAAGCCCTATTTTTTAAGTATCCCAAAACAGTACAGAAAATTGCAGTCTCTAGAGGTGGAGGAGAAGTTGCTATTTCTGATGACACTACTCACTTCCAACAGTGCCCAGAGGCCCCTGAGTTGGAACTGATTTGAATACCTCTTTGAGGACTAGTTTAGTACCAGAAATCTCCATATATGGCTACAAAGGAGAGAGGCAGTCACAGTCATACCCAGGCATGATACCTATAAACCATAATAACTCCTCACATGGCACAATAAAATAAGAGGGCAGTAGTGATGCTCTCTCATTGGACTTATGGCCAACTCAACAAAAAAGAAACCATGCTAGTTCTGAAAACCTAGCCAACAACCTAGGACTAGTAAAGCCAGAGCTCTTGGAGGAGAACCAATAACTGTCACTTTTATAAACCAACAGACTCCCTAACCACAGTCTATATATTTGTCCTTACACCCACAGAAAAGTGTAGTCCTCACTGTAAATCAAAGGAAATACACTTTGCAATAGATGGATGCAATTACAGAAATCTACAACCAAACAAAATTCAGTTGTGGAGCTTAGTTCCAGGGGATACATGTACAAAACAAATTCCATACTTGAGGGTCAGTGATCATTGTGGAAAGGGAGTAGAAAGACTGTTAGTTGCATTCAATAGCCCCAATGTGTAACATAACATATAGAGATTATCATTTAACCAAAACTGGACTTTGTCACTTTGTCTAAATGTAAGAAGGATAGAAAAGAAAATAGATGATGTATTTGAAGTAGTTGACTAACAATGGGCTATGTCCTCTTATTGTTGAACAATGATCATGAAAACATAGTGTATACACTGAAAGGACATTATAGCCAGTGGATTTTTGATTGTAGTAATTGGAATACTTAAAAGGAAAAAAACAAGAGAGTGGCAGAGAAGAGTGCTTAAATCATGCTCAAATTCTCTGTTCCAGCTTGTTCCTACAGCTCCTGCATGTGCCCAGCTGGAATCAGACCAGAATGTCCCACAGACACACAACCAGCAGAAGACCACATGCCCAGGCCATATCTCAATAGCACAAACAATATAAAAGGCTAAAATGCTATTATCTCCACCCAAATCTCCTTGAGAATTACCTAGATGAACTCCAAGACACAGAAATTAAAACAAGATATGTAAACTCTGTCAAGGAATTCATAATCTAAAGAAGACAACAATAAATACTCCAATGACCTAAGAGAGGAAAGCAATAAACTCCTGAGTAATGTCCAAGAAATCATCCACATATGAATGAAATGATCATAATATAGAATTGGAAAACTGAATTAAGCAAAAAGATAGAAATAATGATACAAACTTGAGCTGCAATGAAGATGGAACTGAAAAGCTTGATAGCCAATTAGAAAACTCAGCAGACATCCATATAAGGAGAATAAATCAAGTAGAAGACAGTCTATTGGGAATCCTATGTTTTACGTGCTCACTTGAAACATTTAGGAAAGAAAATCCCCTTTGTGTTTCTGGAGGGAAAGTGAAACACAGATGCTACAAATTAAGCTAAAGTAGCTCAGAATTTCATACCAATAGCTGCATTGAAAATATTATAGTACTTCTACAAAGTACTTTAATATTACAATTATATTTTCTTGCCCAACATGACAAAGACAAGGGGATTATAAATTTAGATCATACTGTGAACATTTGTTGGCCTTATCCACCTCGCATAAAATAGTCTCAGGACATCAATATAGGTACAACTGCAGGCACTTATATTTTTATGTACTTCACATTCCCCCTAGATTGCATAAACAATTTATACTATGTTCTATCCCCAGTGTGCCACTACATCTATCTAGGTATACATACACATCACTCCTCCTCTGCTACTCACTCTGTCTTTGACTTTGTCTATTCTTCATTACCTGTTTACTCATCAACCTTAAGTTGATACCACTTGGTTTGATTTACTCTGAATTTTATTCTTCAATAGATTTCTTAGGAAAAGTCAGGCGGGGACAAAATTTCTTGAGCTGTTTGCTCTGGAGGACAGTTTGTCTGTGTTCTTTACATTGTAAAGAATTTCTTGCCAGATATAAAATCTTTGAGGCTTACATGGTTCCATTAAATATGCTAACATATATTA
Organism: Cricetomys ansorgei; assembly: GCA_026225945.1. Lineage (NCBI taxonomy): Eukaryota > Metazoa > Chordata > Mammalia > Rodentia > Nesomyidae > Cricetomys > Cricetomys ansorgei. The sequence continues at coordinate 30,001,134 of JAMJFZ010003163.1, forward strand.
AGTATGTTATATATACACACATACATGTACTAATTTACTTCATTTTTCATTTATTTTTGTATGTGTTCATTGTGCTCATGTACACAAATACACATATGTCAAGTATGTGTATGGTGGTCAGAGAAAAACCTCTCAGGAATGTGTACTCTCTTTCACAATGTGTACCTTGGGAATTGAACTGCAGCTTGGCAGCAAGCATCTTCCCTTCTGGGATATCTCACTGGTCCATTGGCATACTTTATTATCTCATAACATGTTAATTTCATTAACTGATTAATTTCAACTAACTGATGATAAACTGATGGCCTTTCACTAGGAATGAAATTTCTTTTCTTATTGGTCAGAGTAGCAATGAGTGATCTTAGCACCAAATTATAATCTTGAAAAATCACTTTCACAAATAGAGACTAGAAGTGAGGCCTTTTAGAAAAATAGGTAGCACTTCCTTGGGTATAAAAATGTACAGGATAAAATAGAACATCACTCACAATTTGCTGTGACCCAAATCAAGGAAGACTATTAAAATTATGTCAAGAAACATTACAAACCCACTGTTCAGTGCTTCCACTTGCTAAGACAAGACCATATGATCTTCTTGCTAGTGATGAATTTCAACAGACAGGAGAATATGCTGAGTTGCACCGTGAATATGTGATCAGCAAAATGAAGACTGGATTATATGTCAAATGATCTAAATTTCTCATCTCAGAAATTGTAGCAAAAGATGAGGTAGAGGTGGAGAGAACATTTTGCATTAAAGGAATGCTTAACAGACAGATCAAATTACAAAGCAATGTGGTCAGTAATACATTGTAGGGTGGAGAGGTGCTGTCTTAGGTAGCTTCTATTGCTATAATAAAGACTTTGACCAAAAGCAACTTGCAGAGAAAAGAGTTTATTTCATTTTATACTTTCAGGTAACAGCCCTTCACTGAGGAAAGTAAAGGGCAGAATTCAAGGTGAGAACTGGAAGCCTGAACTGAAGGTCATTTAGGAATGCTGCTTTACTGACTTACTCTCTGGATGATTCCCAGGTAAATGTTCCAGTAACTTTCTTTTATTTATTTATTATTTTTATTTATTTTTCATCTCTCATATAATATGTCCCAACCCTCTTCCTCCCCTCCATCCACCCCCCCCAAATTCCCCACATTTCCACTCCCCCCCCCCCTGATCTACCTGCCTGCTTCCCTCAGAAAAGTGCAGTGATCTCAAGGTTAGCCCTAGAACAGAGAGATGATGGGCTTTGATCTTAAAGGATCATGACCAGGATGAACAATGTACTTCACAATTTCACATTATAACTTCTTAGAAGCCTGCCAGGACATAGGATTTTCCCCTAGATCCAAGAATCTTTATATAATACTGGTGATAATGTCTCCTCATGTTTAAAAATATTCAACCATTTATTCCTTGGGGTCGCCTAAGATAGAAAGGCCATAAGATAAAGAGTGAAATAGGTTCTAATGTGATGGTTAGTTTTATTTGTCAACATGACAAAAACTAGAATCACCTAGAAAGAGAGTATCCATGGAGGATTTTCTACATTGGGTGGGCCTATATGTATGCACGTGGGACATCTAAATTAAGTCAACTGATATTAAGTCAACCTAGCCCACTGCAGGTGGCACCATTCCCTACCAGAAATCAGGTGAGCAAAAGCAAACAAGGATATGAGAATATATTAATCTCTCTCTTTCTGTTTTATTTTAACTGTGACTAACTTTAATTTTAATTTGACTAGCTGCTTCAAGTTCCTCCCTTTGCTTACTTGTAATGATAGTAACTTGAAATTATAAGACAAATAAACCCTTTCTCCCTTAAATTATTACATAATTATTATTACATATATTATTACATAATATTATTACATAAATTGTTCCTTCATATTAATTTGATGTAATAGTTGAGAAGTTTCCAAGCACATTTTATCCTCATGCTCTGAAGTTTTTTGAAACTACTCACAACTAAGATGGTAGGGAGAAAAAAAAAAAGACATTAAGATCAAAAGCATTTCAGATAACACAAGAGGGGAGGCCCTGAAGCTCTAGCCCTTGACCCACTATCCTGGATTAAGGACAAGATGCCTGACTGAGACGTTTTCTATAATTAAGACTGATAGGGTCCCTGGGAGGCTACTTTCCCTGAATCTACTTTTCCAAGTGTTGCCGACTTGCCTAAGTTTGAGCCCCTCGCCTAAGGAGGCAGATCAAGAGGAGTACATGCCTCTCTCAGGAAGGAGCAAACAGATGAAAAGAGAAGGGGAGGAAATGTCAGTGGGCTTCTTAATGAGGGCCCTCCTTGGTGGAAGCCCTCTGGGCTGAAAAATCGCTGTGCGGATCATTTGCTAATGAACAGGGACACAGCCATATAATATCGTTTAAATACCCAAAAACCGTTGGAATAATTCTACTCAGCGCCAGCCCTGACTTGCTGTTCTAAGTAAGACAATGCATTGTAAATGCAAATCTGAGGAAGGCAGTCATAATATACAAATACAAGGAGCAAGGCTTAGTCACAGGTGCTTTGTAAAGACTTTGAGATTTAGCCCTTTGTATGTGATGGCAGGCTTCAGGTATACAAATTTTCCTCAAGTCCATAATGGGCAGTGGTCCGTCACAAGCTCCTCTGTTCCTTTCTTCGCCCAACTTCCAGAAATGTGAGATGAATGAAGAACTCACCCTTAGCCCGGGGGTACTCAGTAAACATCCAGTGAAGTCGGCTGGGAGATGTCCTAGTTGGCTTTCCATTCACCTTTATTCTGTCTTATTTTTTCTTTCTTTATCCCATTAGCACAAAACATACAGAGAAGATGTGGATTTCTTGTTTTTAGGACGTACATGAGAAGTTGTCAAACATGAAAGACTTATCTGAGATTGGCCAATTCCTTAGTGCATCATATCTCTGAAATCCCTTAAGAATCTTTTTTATAGTTCAGTTCTATCCAATACGAATGTACACATCTATTAAACTTTGAACCTTTACGTCTTAATTTTAGAGGAAGAAGGGAAGCAGTTTTTCCTGGTTCCCTAAGGCCTTGCAAGTTTGTCAGCAAACCATTCACATTCAATCACACTCTCTTAATGAACTGCTGCTGTCAATTTGGTTTTCATAAACACAACAGCAAGGAAGCATGGAGAGTGGTGGTTCCCGAAATCAGTCTGTAATACCCCAGGGTGTCTCCAATTATTTCCAGGTGGGGGTTGAGGGTGTCATAAAATTCTCTGACAAAACTAATTTTAATCCACTTCAATTTGCAAAATTGCAGTCCATGAAGCACTTTGATTAAGAAGGACATTTCAGAAAATCAAGCGAGTCACAGTAGGGTGCTGCAAATGGAAAAACAAACAAACAAAAATCTTTGGTATAGAAATTCATACGCAATTACATTTTTTTCCCATTTCTGTCCTCGCGGCATGTGGCAGCTCTTAATGGGATCCCAATCCTTGGGTAGACTCTACAATGAGAAGCAAAGAAAATCCAATGATTTTTTTAAGACTTCTTAATGTCCAAACATTGTAAGATAAATTTTGGCATATTTCAATTATCATAATGTCTACAGCATGTTTCAAGAGAACCAATAACAGGCATATTTGATATGTCTGAACTATTTGATAGTATATAAAATTAAGAGTTTAGCGATATTAAAAAATAACTCATCCTGAAGCTGCTGAGCATGCGACTAGAATCTGAGCCTACATCTCTCTAACACCAAAGCCAATATTTTTCTTAATGTTTTTAATAAAACTAGGATATAAAACCCCACAAAGAAGATATCATAAGTTGAGACCTCAACAAAATTCAAGAAGAAAACATTATAACTAGACTCAAACAAAATAGTAAATGAAATGTTCCCAAGCTATTGTAAAAGAAGTATGTTACTCTTGAAAGATCACTTGTGCATAATCTCTGCGCACAACTGTCACCATGACATCCAGTCTCACGGAGACTTTCCTCATCTGTGCAGTGTTTTTCTGCCAAACTAGAGAGTTGTAGGGGTCAATGTTACAATAATTGAACCTTGAAATTCTTCAGCTATATATTAAAATATAATAAAAATGTCTGGGCTTTGCATAGGAAAAAAAGTATGTGATATTTCATGTAAGCTAGAAGAAATAAAAGAAGATATTATTGAAGAGTGAGATTAATACCCAGAAAAATAAACTATAATTAAGAGACATTGAGAAGAGAAAGATAAATGTAAAAAAGGGGGAGGAACCAGCAAATGTTGAATAAGGAGAAAGTCTAATGCAGTCACAGTGAGACTGTGTTGCTTAGCATGACACGTCTTGGGGGAAGGGTAGTGAGATCTCAAATGTTGTAGAATTTGTTCACAAGCAAAGAGAAAAAAAGGAACTGTTCAGACTTGGGAGACCATCATATTCTGTGTCCTCTAGATGTTCTTATGAGTGTATTAACTACAGGCTTCCTGTCAAGCACAGGAAAAACAATCAAGGGCTCTTCAGTAATTAGCAGTCAATTCTCCAAAGCAAAACAAAGCAAAGCCTTTGAAAAATTACAAGCTTCTGTCTCTCAAAAACAAAGACAGAAACAGAAACAAACAAAGACAAAGACAAACTACATGTTTTTTTTTATTATTATTAAAATGCCATCTTGTGTCTTTGATTCAGATTCTAAGTGGTCTTCTGGCTTTTTGAGATATTATTTTTTGATGTGATATTTGTGTTTCATGCTTCAGCCATGTTGATTTGCTGTATGTTTTATTAGTGCTAAGGTTGTTTTTGCAATGCGTCTGCACTAAGAATCAGTGGTTTACTCTCCCTAGAATTTTATTCCCATTAATGTTTGCATCTCTGTCATTTTCTTATTATTCAAGTTCTCATGTCATGTCATCACAGAGTCCTCTCTCGTGAAATTTTAAATATAATTGCCCATTCTTCTCTACTAAATCATGTCCTTAAAATTATCTTTGCTTAGTAATTTTAATATACAGATTTATATATAGATTTCAATATATAGATTTCAAAAACTATTTTTCTCTTTGATCTCATAGGGAGCACAAAGATGACTACAGTTACACGAGAGCTAAAGGGCATTCTATCTTTGTGCTCCATATTATATGTTCATATGGTAATGTATCAGGTATTTAGAATGACTCAATAGGTACTCACCACATTAAGAAAATAGTTAAACTCTGTTTTATAGGGGTTTTACATGAGAAAGATACTGTGTGGTAGGTAGAGTGCATAAAAATAAAAATAAAAACAAGCAATAGGACAACAGAGCACTAACCAACATGAAGACCTATGAGAAAGAATGAATAATTACTCTCTTGTTATAACAACTTCTGGAACAATTTTCAAGCAGCATTTTGGCAAGATCTGATCAAAACTATCACCAGAAAATATAAAGGGTTGAAAACTTTAAAAGAACTGAAGTTCCAGCAAGGTGTCTCAGTGGATAAAGGTACTTGCCATGAAAGCTGTCCATAAGTTTGATCAACAAGACACACATAGTAGAAAGGGAGAAATGATTTACACAAATTGTTCTCTGACATACACTTGTGTACAGTGTTATATGTGACCATACGCATATACACACACGCTAATTTTTTAAATGAACTTGCAAAACGAATAGAAATAATCGTAAGCATATAAGTAATGATAAAGTAATGAACTATTTATTATTTCCAGTGTGGCTTTATTCATCACAATATAAGTTTATCTAATAATACCACTTTACATTGAATCACTGATCATCTGTTTTACTTATATATCTGTCAGAAACATACAATAATGATATAGACATTTGTATGCCAAGATATTAGCAGGAAACAATAATGTTTATTGTAGTCTTGGCATCTGGAAAATTTAGTAATTTGTTCTGCATAGTCTCCCGGAATCTCTAAATACATCCTCAGATTGTCTACAGTGATTTGGACCTAAAGCCTAAATTGCAAATATGGTCACTTAAATGTCCCAATGGTATCTTAAAGGAACACCTCCCAGTGCTTGTTTGTCAAATATTTCAGCTTTGAACCAACAAGCTACCTATTTCCCTTTCCATTTTTCTCATCTGAGTATCTATCATCAAGTTACTCTGGCAAGGAATCTGGAATAGTGATTATTTCCTCTTTGTGATCCAGTTACAATCCACTTTCTCTCAATGTCATGTCTAACTCATAAACGTTTCCCATCTCTCAAACATGCTTTCCTATCATTCACAAATCTTCGTTGCACTGCAAAGAGACTGCAATATTAAATCAACCTTTTTTCTGCGGAAGATATAAAGGATGGAAACACATGTATGTAGAACAAACAGATGGCATCCAGTACACATATATTATTAGTTTTCTGTGGCTAGGAAATTCACATTCATTTTTATGGGGAGCATAAGTGTGGTAAATCATCTGAAAAGAAAGAACTAAAGCCCGAGGAAGGGAAATTAATATGTCTCCCAACTGTTTTTCATATGAGCCACAAAATGAGAAATGTGGGAGATTCCAACAGATGCCTGACTCGTGTCCCACTTCAGAACTGTTATGCATAACCCAGAAGTTAGAGAATTACATTTATTTTGTCCTCCTTGGTTCCTTCCAAGTATTTTAAGCAGTTATCTGACAGACTAGTTTATTTGCAAAAGAAAATGTCGGGCATCAAAACTTCAATTCCCCTTATTAAAATAAATGAATTTCAGCTTTGTTTGTGCTTAATCTTGCCAAGAAATTTACATTACCCAATCAAGAGTTAACAACTCCCCTTCAGGGAAAATAAAGTATCACATAAAAATTCCACGGGAAACTCAGCAATAAATCAGGGCTGGCTAGACAGTATATATGGAGATTTCTAGCCCTTCTGAAGTCTATTAAAACCCTCTAAATCCTGCCTTAGACAAAACATAAAGGAGGGTTGGGAGCCCTCTCATTCCTGGGAGGCCCTTCAATTTCCACATACTAATATTTAATCATTGAAAATGTCTATATATCCAAAATTAAGTCATTTAGGCTTGGTCTAGAGAACACATTAATTTTATATAAACTCTTATTCTGACACGGAGTGTCATACATAAGAGGGAAATAAAATGCTCTGAAGCTGAACGTAGGATATTCTTCCACCATCCTTTATCAAGACAGAGTTGTAAAGTTGTCTTTGTGATAGCCTTTGATGAGCACCCTGCCCATCTTTCTGTCAGAACATATACGACAACACCAAGAGATGTGGGAAACCATATCCCTGAAAGACACACTCCTGGAGAGTGAGAGAGACAGGAGACACACTCCTGTCTACTTTATGACCAAATTTTAAAGGAATTTCCAGTGCCTCAAATCTGAAATGGAAAAACTGGAAAATCACTAGAATTATATATTTTTTACCCAAAGAGTAACAACATATTTCGTAATTACCTCTTCCAGGAATTGGTCCTCATTTCACAGTTTAATCATAGGTTAAATGTCAGAATTTGGACAAGCTGTTTTCCATCTCACACCTAAAACTGAATACCAGATTGTTGAGAGATGATTGTGTGTGTGTGTGTGTGTGTGTGTGAGTGTGTGTGTGTCTGCGAAACTAACTCCCCAAATGTCTCTCTCTCTTCCTTTCTTTCTTTCTCTCTTTCTTTCTATATGTGTATGTGTGTGTGCATATATATACATATACATACATATATATGCATATGATGTCTGCCTGTGCATGTGCATGCCTGCACATGCACACGCACACACACACACACACACACACACACACACACACACACATATTTCAACTTTATGGAATGTTTAATATTTCAGGAGACAAGCCACTGGCACAACCATAAGAATAATAAGAATAACCTAAGTTAGGTTAGCCTCTAGACATTCTTGTGAAGGATTATCTAGATTCAGTTAATTGAGATAGAAGAATCTACATTAATGGTAGGAAACACCATTCCACGGGCTGAGTTATTAGACTGAATCAAGAGAAAGTGAACAGAGAAGCAGCATATCCTACTCTCAACCACCTCTGGCCCCAGCACTTCCTGCCCTGCCATGAGAGGCTGTACCATCCAAATGAAAATCAAACTAAATCCTCTCTCCTTTATTAGTCAGCAACAGAACACAGTATGCAAACACACATATCCTATGTTGCATGTAGACGTATATGTATTTGCATGTAAGTGCATACAATTATATACTCACTTGTAAAATGTATTTCTTTATGGTGCACTATCTATACTCTCAGCAAATGATGAAAATAGTTTGCATTAACATATATAACCCAGCAATATCCACTGAAATCTAGATGGAATTTCTGGTATTGAACAATAATGTGAATACACCTTTTATTTTCAATTTCCCTACTTTTAAAATCTGGGTTAGAAACGTCAGTCTGTTCACAATGAAGAATTCTATCAACAAAATTTTATATTTGTTTCTAAATTGTCATGAAAATAAGTTATATCTAAGATTTGACTAAATAAAATGCAAAGATTTCTGATTTTTGACTCACAAAATATGAAGAAAACCAATAATGAGGTTAATCAACTGTTGGCAATTATTTCACAGAGCATTTTATTCAAATGAATGGAACTAAAGGCCTCAGAATTTTCTATTTTATCATAAATTTTACTTTAATATCTGGGTACAGCTGATTAAGATCTGTGTATTTTAGTTCAAAAGAGATGGAGCGGCTTTGAAAGTCTTATCACATAGGTTTCCTCAAGATGAATGAACTAAAGTCTTATCTAGACCACTCATAAATATTTGGAGGGAAGTGATTTTGTTTCTCTTTGTTTACCACTACAGTGGTAAATAATTTTATGGCTTGGAAAAAAATTCTTTTGCAAACTCATCAGTGTATATTTTAAAAGGACAGAAATTGCTCCACACAGAAGTGTGTGACAGCATCCCACAACTATAACCCTATATATTTACCAAAAATGTCCGCTCCTAAGCCACTCAGAACAGTGCATTCATGAAATTTCATGCAGAAAAATACGATATAACTAAAACAGGCAGCAAATGATGGGAGTATATGACCCTGTATTTAAATTGCACCCATCAATTTATCTACTGTTTTATGCCTGGTCTTGTGTCCACGGCTGAAGGCACAAACGTGAGTCCTACAAGATTCATAAAAATTTTCCTAAGGTTATATGAGAATGGGCATACATATTTAGCAACCATGGTATAATGCATGAGAAATAATCGGTGTGTAGAAATGTATTTAGAGACTTGAAGTGCAGCTCACTAGAGATGTCCATGGTGCCTACTGGCTCTGAATTAGCCGAAATATGAAACAAATTTCTTGCAATTATGAGGAATGGAGATTGAACTTGGTTATGAAAATCCATTGGGGCTCTTGGTAAATTATAAGGTTGGAGAGAATCTTAACATTTCACACCTTAGATATCTCAAACATGCAAACTGGTAGAAAATAAATTTCAAGTGTTTTGTGGAGCTTATAAGATGCAGTATTGGGGAAGTTTATTTTTAGTTATTGTTGAAAATGTTTTTATGAACTGCTGGGTGAGGGTCTGCCTAGGGTACTTTGTATGGTCTGCAGGTGTTGGATTTCTGTGGGGGATGTTTAATTGCTTATGATCGCCACCTGAGCAGTTCTGAATCAATAAAAACACGTGAGTTCATATACTCAGGGTTCCACTGTTGATAGAAAATGACGCTAGCTGGGCAGGTGGTTCCCTCTGTTGAAGTCCGGCCAAGTTCACACCTATGAAATGACTCCCTCTCATCCTTGCTGAGCTGCCACAGCAGCAACATTCAACTACAAATGGTGCCTGCAACCTGGGGCCCAACATCAAGCCAGCTAATCCAACATGGAGACAAGGAAGAAACAGAAATTCCAGACTTCAGAGTTCAGTAAAGTACGCTCACGGAAGCTACCAGAGGATAGAGATTAAGGTATTAATTGAAGGCTCCTGAAGGAAGAGGAGAGAGAAATAAATGGAAATAAGCCTTTATGAAGAGAAAATTGTGAAAATTAAATGAAAAAGAGGCCTCAAAAGCGAGAGTCCCCGAAAAGAGACCTTTAGAGAAAGACATTTTCATGGTAAAAGCAAAAAAGTTAGCTGGGACAGGAAAGAAGTAAAGTTTCAAACCCTTTTCCTGATCATAGAGCCAATGCCCCCCTCTGGCTGCTGGCAGCAGCCAGAACATGGAAAACAGAAACCAGAACGCATTGTTCTATAAACTGTATATGTCGATGGCTTTTTGTGTGCATGAAGCCCAAGTGGGGTTTTTGTTTGAGGCCTATGAAGAAGGGTGTGTGTTTCTCTGTAGCAGTGGTAAGAAAAAAAATGCCAAACCACCAGAATGTTTCAACTGGAGATTCTTCCTTACAGCCCAGGAAAACGTATTTATGTAAGTCGCAGTTTGGAGTAAAAAAAGCTGCTTAGTTAAACTGACTAGTTATTTTTTGTTGTTATTTTATTGTTGTTATTTTTTTTTCTGCAAACCAGACTAAGAGAAACACAAGTGGTTCAGGCACTGGTGATGATGATGAGAACTCCATCTATGAGGGACCCAAACCAGACTTTATCCTAAAATCTGGAAAGTGTTTCCAAAGAGTCAGCACACAGAAACTGTCTTCCTGAACTGGCCAAGATTGTATCTCATGCTGGCAGCTGAACTTGGTACTGTTAGTGTTACTCAGGTGGTGCTGGTTTTGAAGGCATGAAGGGGTCATGGGAAAACAACTGAGGCTTGGTACTGTGAGAGGCCAGGAAAGGCCATTAGAGAAGGTGCAGCGTCAGTAGTAGATAAAGGCCCAGATGAAGGGGCCATTCAGAGAAATAGAGGTTTGACACAATGAAGAGATCCCAGGAGAGGCTAATGGTGAAAGTGCAGCCCAGTTGCTGCAAGAGACCCCAGCAGCCTTATGACGATGCCAGTACCATGCAACAACCACCAAGAGCAGCAGTAGTAGAGTGGAGCCAGCCAGAGCCTAGAGGACATGCTGTGTGTAGAGGGCAGAGCCAGAGACATTACCTAAGCCCTTTAGAGGAGCCCAGAAGATCATGACTGAATTCCAGATAATTTGGACATTGATAATGTTTTTCTGCTGTCCAAAGACATTGAGAAAGTTTGATAGATGTTTCATTTCATTATGTCCTGTGCATTAGCAACACTCATGATTGTTCCTCTTGTAAATAGTTTTGCTGGTACAGTGTTAAATTGTGCTGTAAAGGCAAAGCAATTTTTTGTTAATACAGAAAAGGGGAAATGTTGGGGAAGTTTATTTTTAGTTATGTTTGAAACTGTTTTATGCACGGTTGGAGAAAGGGAGGCATAGGCTTTGGCATTTTGTATTGTTTGCAGGTGTTGGATTTCTGTGGGGGGGGACAGTTGATTGCTAATGATTTGCACCTGAGACGGGCTAAATGAATAAAAATACCTGATCTCAGATGCTTGAGGTTCCACTGTCGATCCAGTATGGTGTTGGGCAGGACACTGGTTCCCTCTGCTGAGGTCTGGCAGAGTTTGCATGTATGACAACGCCTCCTGTCCTTCTTGCGTGAGTCACCACAGCAGGGTTTTATTACAATGAAGACTTATTAATAATGCACATTATTATTAATGTGAGGCACAAATTAATGACCCAGTATATACTTTGTTGTCTTTTTCCTTTCACAACCTTATCAGCTAAAGAGGAGGAATCCATGGATGTAAAGGCTTTAAAACAGAAGTACATACAAGTAGCAGGGTGAATAACCGCCCAGATATTCCAGGAAGTGGATGGAACACACTTCCTCAGAACCAATAGGGAAGATAGTGGGTGTTGACTGGAGAAGGAGTCAGTACAGGAGCTCCAAGGCCATTTTATTCTCTTTTATATAATGGTTATGTTTGTATTATGTTAACAAGCCTACCCTTAATGTGTTGATAGAAAAGAATCAAAATTACTTTTATATTAAAAATTTCTTTTTGATTTGTAAGTTCTTTGGTCTTGTGTGTGTGACTGTGTATGTGCGTGTGTATGTTTGCTATGCATAAGGACATGTGTGCTGGTCTGTGTGTACTTATGTAGGTCTGTGTACACTTTTGTCATTTACATGTGACAGAAGACAAGTTTGTCATCTTTATGGGTAATATTTACCTCCTTTAAGACAGGGTCCCTGATTGGCCAGGAGCTCACCAATCAGACTAGACTGACTGGCCAGCAAGCTCCAGTTACCTGGATATCTCAGCCTCCACAGAGCTGAGATCACAAACATGTGCTTCCATGCCTCTGTTGTAACTTAGCTTCTAGGAATAGGACTCAGGTCATTCTGACGTCACTGAAAGTGCTTTATTAACTGAGCACCATAAGCGAAAATTTCATATTTCCAACATTAAAGTTGTTATAGTTCCTCAAAATAAAACATATGTTGCAATTTCGCATAAATTACTCAATATAAATTTTAAAAGAACAGAATGTATTTAGGAACACAGATAGAAGGATAGGTAGATAAGATAGATGCATGCAATAACAAATAATGACACAGAGAGAGAGTGAGAGAGAGAGAGAGAGAGGACATGAATTTGAAAGGGAGTGAAGAGATGCATATGAGAGAGTTTAGGGGAAGAAAGGGGGAAATTTTGTTATCAAAAATAAAGAATAAAAAAGTGATATATATAAATTAAGAGTCAGGCGAATTTGCTGTCCTTCAAACAACAAAACAAATTAGCAGGAAACCAAGAGATTTAACTTTATAATATTGAATTTATTTTGTACACTGAAAAGCATAAATTGAAGAGCACACTGAATGGGGATATTGCAGTTATGTAGTATTAGCAGCTTTTGTACAGTGTGCCTCAGCCTGGGTTCTCTTCTTCTCAGATATGAATTCAATGCATATAGGAAGACCACTAATACCCTACTAACCCAACATTATGTAGAGCCATTGGAACTAGTGTTAATTTTTAGGACAAATTCTGCAAATGTTCCATGTAAAAGGACATAAATGAATTTCTCTAAGACATTTCTCTAGCAATATTTGTCGGGAAATTTATCTAATAACACTTGGCAGGGCAGGCAGAGCTACTGCATGCTTGTTAAATATAACATCATGATTTCAGGCTTGTAATTAAAGCCAGTTTTGTATGTATATTATGTGTGTCATTTAACTTGAAGCTTATTTGGGGTATTCATTTTAAAGCAGGGTGGGAGAGGGAAGGAGGGAGGGTGGGAGAGAAGGAAGGAGGGTGGGATGGAGGAAGAGAGAGACAGAGACAAAGAGAGACAGAGAGAGAGAGGGAGAGATTAAATAAATGATCCTAGATCATTCAGTAATTACTGAGCACCAACGTTGTACAAAGAACTGGGCATAATCTTGGCTTCCATTTCACTATTTAATCCACATAGAAGCTCACAGTACACGTACTTTTTTTATTGAAATAGAGGGGAAGAAAATCAAATTTAGAAAGGTGAAGAAAAATACATTAGCTAAAGTGCTGTTTTTGGCAAATTTCTTTTGGATTCTCACCCCAATCTTAAGTTCTACTGTCCATTTATATACCATAGAATTGCTCTGAAAATATCTGCGAGAGAACATAAAAAATGGAATAAAATACAAAATCTTTCATTTTGGTACATGCAATGACAGTTAATGAATATATATATATATATATATATATATATATATATATATATATATTATACATGTATTATATATGTATTATATATATATGTAATATAGTTATATACTCACTTTAAGTATTATACTTAAAATTCTATCTTGTTCTGTGATAATAATGATCTACCACAGCTGTGTTGCTTTTTGTGTTAAATGATTTTGTCAAGTATACAGCAAGCGTGACTAAAAGAATGAAAGATGGAAGGGCTTCAGATTAGACACTTATAACCAAGAGAAGAAACTGACTGGGGAAACTTTGGAATTGAAAACAGTCAGATGAAACATCAGACTAACCACGAGGGTCCCTGTCAGAGTAACATAACCCTCAGGTGAGGTTTCCCAGTCAAAACACAAATAATTGCAGAAATGTAGCCTTGTCAAATCTTGGGGCTTAGAAACATCCAGTAGACACAGCCTGTGAAACCCACTGAGGCAGTCAGCTTGAGTTCGTGATGAAAAGGAGAGTTCCAGAAAAAGCAGTGTGTCCCATTGGGTAAACTGTGCACGTAAAGGGAAAACTTCAACAGAGAGAGATAACATCATCAGATCAGGCACTCACAAAATCCAGCAGAAACCTACTTGGGAAGTTGTCAGTCACCTGGCATTCCTGATTAAGCTTTCTCTCCCCAGTAAAGACTCCCCAGCTGCAATTCCAGCTCTGCTTTCCTACTGCAGACAATTTTAGACCATGGCTTAGGTAAGAGCAAAGTCTGTTGGAAACAGTTTACCTCTAGCTGTCCTCAATGACAAAAGGTTTCTACACTTAGGATGCTCTGCTAATCTCTCCTTGTCACAGATACAGTGGTTCTAAACCTGAGAGTCAAGACTCCTTTATGGGTCAAATACACCTCTCATAGGGGTTGTCTAAGACCATCTGCATATCATATATTTACATTTTGATCCATAACAGTAGCAAAAATACAGTTGTGAAGTAGCAATAAAAATAATTTTATGTTTGGGGATCACCACAACATGAGGAACTGTATTAAAGGGTTAAACTGAGTAAAAGCATTAGGGAGGTTGAGAATCACTTGTTTGGGACATTGTATCTCCAAACAAAAGCTCTTGGAGGACACTTGACATGAAGTTGTTTGGGTCTGAAGTTTAGGGTGTCTCCAGAGCCATCTCAGTGAGTTCAAAACATGACAATTTACCGATATATTGTACATTACACACCTCCATAAAAATCTACTTCTTGCCTGTATGTTTTGATAAATTTAATGATACAAGGGGTACAATTCTCAACATGTAATTGCAAGTAAGCATGAGAGTGAGGTCTTAAAGAGACTCCAGGCCTATCTCAGTGATGGAAATTTACATGCACTGGGTTGATAGGATTTTCTTTGTCAAAGATCTTCAGATGACTGCTCTGCAAGAATGAGAAAGACACCTGTAGATGCTTAGCTACTTCTACTGCCAAAATTGAATTACATTATATATGTTAACCTGCTCTTAATTAGACTACAAAAGTTAAGAACAAACATTTCTTCATTTTATGGTTCAAAGCTATTATGCTGTCATAATTTTTGCTATTCCATATTCTGGTTGGAGTATATGGTTCAGATAAATAATTATAAAAATGAGCTGTTAGTGAACAATTTGTTTAGTAAGCAGAGTTATGTATAGGGTTGACTGAAAAAGTAATAAACACAGTATTTTGATAATGGACTCTTTGAAAACACATAATACAGAATTATAACTTATATCCCAGAAAATAGATTCAAAGCTGGAGATTTTTCTTTGTTATAAAATTTGCATATAATTAAGCATCAATAAACAAAATTCAAAAAAATGTTCTGATGAAGTATAATTATAGGGTTCAGAAATTGAAGAATTTTGAGATCGATCACAACAAGTTTCCCATGTTCCCTCTGTGTTGTCTGCTTTCTACTTCTAGATATTGCTAAATGTTAAACTCAAAGGAAAGTTTTAACTTAACTTCAAAACCCCGAGTTAAAGACTAATGTTTGTTTCTCTAGCATGTGACAGAGACTAAGAAGATAACACGTATTAAAAAGAGTGTTAAGTTTTCCCCAAAATAATACTTTGCTTGATATATTCCCTGTCACACTGCAGAATTCTAGCTGACCAGTATTTATGTCAACAAAACCTACAAGAAATACTAAGTAGCTACCATACACCACACCTGGATTTTGTATGCCTCATGACTTCAGTTTAGCTTTAAATGAAAAGCAGTTAATTGTTCATGGACAGGTTCTGTTAGTTACGATGTAATAGTACTATTGAAAAACATGCAGCATGATTCATAATGTTAAAAAAAATTAGTCTTAAAAAGACTGTGGTCACAGAGACTGAAGTCACAGACATAGAACCTGCACAATGCCCTAAATACATCTTACAGCTGTCTGGATTGGTGTTCTTGAAAAACTCTTACAGGCTGGAATGGGGTTGTCTCTGCCATGTCCTGATTGTACTGTAATCCTAGTGGGATGGTTAATTTGTGGGAAAGGTGAGGGGTCTTTGTGGATGGTAGTGGGAGTAGATCTGGGGGAGATGGGGTGCTAGGGGTTGGAGGGAGGGGAGAAAGGGTGTCAGGATGTATTCTATAAGCTGTATGAAAGAAGAAAAAAAATTAAAAATTAAAAAAAAACACTGTGGTCAGTACATCCTTCAAGTCGATATAGTAAAATCTTCTACTGATACTTAGCTCCAGAGGGATTAAAGATGGAATTTTCTGTTGGAAGGTTTTAATAAAAATCAAACAAAATAACTGTGCAGCAATATTTCTTGCATGCTAAGTTTATTAATATTTCCCTTGATGCTTACTTGTATATATTATTGTTAGTGTTAACTGCCAACCTGACAGAATCTAGCACCACTTAGGCTATGGACCTTGGGCACACCTGTGGGTGATTATGGGATTAGGATAGCTGATGTGGAAAGACCCATCTTAGCCATGGGTGAAACTATCCCTTTGACAAGGCATCCAGGATGATGTACAAGGGGGAACGTGTGCTGAGCATTAGCGTGCACTCCTTGCTTTCTATTTCTGGATTGAGCTTGCAATGTGACCACCTGCTTTCAACACCTCCCCCTTTATATGCTCTACTAGGATACCAATCACTCTTGAACTGCAAGCTAGAATAAACCCCTCTCCCTTGTGTTGTTTTTGTCAGAGCATTTTATCACAGCATCAGGAAAAGAAACTAGAGCTGTAAGACAATACAGATTCTGAGATCAACAGGGAAAAGAAACAAACAATATTTAGAATGTCAAAATCTTGCACACTGCTTTATATCATAATTGAACCTGAGATAGCTTTGTTATTCCCATGCCCTCTGTATGACCACCTGATAAATGGTCGCTTACACCAACAACCTGGAAATAACAAGCCAGTGTTTTCTAAGCCAGAGATTTCTATGAAATCTCTGATTTCATAGAAATATAAATGATATATAATATGCAATGTATAATATATATGCATGTATATACATATGTATAATGATATATGAATAATATATAATATGTGTATATAATGTTTATAGTTCTATATAACATTGTTTCACTAGTTTTTAAACTACATTCTACACTGTTTTACTCCAATAGTGTTCCAAGAAGGAAGAGAATCAGAATCACCCTTTTGCTGATACTGCAGCATATATTCACTCCATTGCTATTTACAATAAACTTTAGCTTGGCAAAATTTCTGAGAAGACCTGAAAAGTGAAAACTGCTCAAATAAATTCATACATTCAGTTTCTAAACTCACATTCTTGCAATCATTTTTTTTTAAAATCTTTCCCCCAAGAGTGTTATCTACACCCTACAGAACAAAGTTTCTACTTCAGTATTCTGGATATCTGCCTAATCTTTCATCAGTTCACTGAATAGGACATAGCCCTTTTTTTCCAGGATGCTAAATTGGTATTTTCTGAATACTTCCACTAATTGGAATGTGGTCAATTATGTCAAAAGGCAGCAGTGGATAATAGAAAAGTTATAGGTATGTGTAGATCTGTCTATCAAATCACTCTGTCCATCTCCCTTGGCCTGAGGGACTTAATAAATATGGCAGAAATTTCATTATACCACATCTGTGACTAGACCATCAGAGATATGATTAGCATCAAATTTTGTTTTCATGAGTCAATTAGCATATAAGCTACTTAATAACAAGGCACCATGCAGACAGTAAGAGGCTATGGGAAGAAAAACATGACCCTTCAGCCAACATCAAGAACTAAGGAGGCCAACCAACAAGTGAGGCCATTTCAAATGATTTACACCTAAGAATTTTCAACTAAATAAACCATATGAGTAATTTCAGTCAATATGACATTGAGAAGAACCTCCTAGCCAACACTCAACATCGTAAGTAGCAAGGACTGTGTCATTTTATACCAATATATATTGGGGCTATTTGGTATACAAAAATTAACAACATTTATGGCTCTCTCTTAAAAAAGGAATTGAAAATCCCTACAGTTACAAATTTTGCTGTCTTTCGGGTTAGAGTACACTAAATAGTAGAAAAGTACAAATTCACAGGTTACAGATCACATGACCATGAAAGAAGATACTTCTTGAAGCTAAAATAAACATTACAATACATTAATATTTTCTTGGCCTGGTGGTGGTGGTGCACACCTTTAATCCCAGCACTCTGGAGGCAGAGGCTGGTGGATCTCTGTGAATTCAAGGCCAGCCTGGTCTACCAAGTGAGTTCCAGGACAGCCAGAGTAGAATAGAGAAATCCTGTTTTGAAAAAAAAATTTTTTCTTGTATTAATCTTAAACTATTCTTAAGTGCACACTCACCAGACAGAAGGATTTGAATTTCCCTTTGGTCTTGTTTTTGTCTCTTCCCAAAAAGCTATACACCTCCTATTAAATAACTATATCACTTTGCTATGAGTTATGGCCCAATTTTTAAAAAAATGAGAACTAAACACCACATTGAAGTCTTAGCCATGTAAAAGCCGAGTTATTATTACTGCTACTCTCAGTTTTTGCATTAAGTTTAATAATAGTTAATACTGACGGCCAGCCTGACAAATTCTAGAATTATGAAGGAAACAATCTTTGGGGGATGGTTGTGAGTATTGTTTTGATTGAGTTAAGTTAGGATTGAGTTACTCTGCCATCCTAAAAGTGGACAGCACCATTTCATCTGCTGGATTCCTGGGCTTTATTTAAAGGAGAAGTGGCCTGAGGACCATCATGCATCACTCTATGCTTCCTGATAGTGGGCACCTTGTGATCACCCGCTTTTGGCTCCTGACACCACATCATCTATGACATGATGAATGCTTCTTCAAGCCATGAGCTAAAATAAATTTCTTTTCTTAACTTGTTTTGCATAGGCATTTCTGCCATAGCACCAAGAATAGTAACTAATGTAACTCTGAATTGCCAAATGGCTTGGGGGAAAGATAGCTATCCAGACTGACAGTTTTTAAATAACTTAATAGATGTCTAAAGTGGGACATGCCCCATATTATGAAAGAGTAGAAACCCTTTCCAGAGAAATCTGTTTTAAATGTCTTTTGATTTTTGATTCTTGCTTTATCCATATGGCCCACTTGATTAAGCACACAGCCAACATTTGAACCAAAGAGAATACTCCAACTTCTTTGGAGTACACATCTATGTTCATTCCATATTGACCTAACACACAAGATCAACCAATCCTCAATAGAAGCTTGGGTCTCATGAGGTCTCCAGTTGTTCCTCTTTGACCTGTATGCATTTATCACAGATGATACAAACATAAAAGACTGGGAGGATGCAGACCACGGTCTTTAAAAACTAGAAGGTACTAAGACAGGCATTTATGCCATGACAAAGCCTTGGCAGAAACTGCATGCCGTGAACCTTGTCCTTCCACTCAGAAAAAGTGTAAAAATGTAGCTTCAGCTAAACCTCAATATCCCTGTCCCTTTCCTGCATCCCTAAACTAAGACCCAGATGCCTATGTAAATATTCCCAATTAGAAATGCATTCATCACATAAAATCCTCACCAAATGAATGCCTACAGGAAATAACACTCTAATAAATCTTGCAAAATGCCTGGTATCCACTACATTCGAAATTATGAGCATATGGAAATGAACATAATGTTTGCAATTAAAAGACGTACTTGACTTCAGGTACAATATAAGCATGCCCGTGCCTATAGAGCATGCTTTCTTATACGAATTATCAATTACATCTTTAAAAATGGTATCTTCTGCCTTGCTTCCTCCACTAATCTGCCCTTCATACAAAAAATAAAGGAGTGATATCTGAAATCCTTTCATGTACTCAAAAGAAATAGGCAATAATACTTTGTTGATGATCATGAAAATGACTCTACAGTAGCTATTAGGAAATATCAGACTCAGAATATTAATGTCTCCCATTCATGATTGTTTTAACAAAGTAATCCATTAAATTCTCCATCAAACTATAATTTCCTTTTTAACACTTATTTATCAGAACATATTTCTACCACATATTTTTAGAAATTAAGTTTTATTCTCATTGCTTCCAAATGGAGATTTTTCATTTAAAAAAAGTGAATCAGAAAATCTAACCTCTCCAAGTCTAATGTTGTACATTTAAGTATGTAGGCAGGTAGATAGATACATGATAGCTAGAGATATTAAGTAGATAGATTAATAGATGATAGATAGATAGGTAGGTAGATGATAGATAGATAGACAGACAGAAAGAAGAAACTGAGTCCCCATAAATTGAAGCAGGAATTTAGCAGAGGACATATTTTTGGTGACTCCTACTATTTAATATTGTATTCAGGAATTTTCCCAAATCTTCTTTGAAGAGTCTGGAGATAAGACTTCATTGTGTACTGTAATATTGTAAAATGTAAATGCATAGATGATCTATACCATATAAATTTCATCTACTTAAATAGAAACGTTTTCATAGTTGGCTGAAAAAAATAAAAGAATTCCTGCTTTCACTGAATGTGTTTTCAAATAATCCAATTCTGCCTCCACATTCTCTTGTTCATTTTCTTTTCTGGGATCTGGTTCCTCAATTATACAAATATAAACAGTACATTTTTTGTTCTATTTTTGCCTGTTCCCTCTGAGCACCGTTCATTTGTGAGACTTCATTCAGTACAGTAAGCAGCAGGAAAACCAATACCACCAACGGTAGAGTGGCGGCTGCCTCACCGAGTAGGTGTTCATCCTGCGTACTTACAGATCTGGTTTTCCTCTTGGCTCATTCACAAGAATACTATCTGACAAGTCCCAAGCAAGCAAGCAATTATACTTTTAGAGAATGATTAAAGAAAAAGTTTAGGAATGGAGAAATATTACGACACGTGACCCTGGGAGATGACTTGCTGCACAAGTATACACACCCATGTTTGGATCCCCAGAACCCACTTAAAAAGCCACGCATGCCTACAGTGCAGCACTGGAGGAGAGGTTCTGAGACCATAGGGCCTCCCTGAGCTTTGCTAGCCACCAGCCTAACTGAACAGGACAAGTTCCCAGTTAGTGAGAAGTCCTTTCCAAGGCTTCAGTGCAGTGAGCATTGAGGAAAGATAGATTAAATTCTCCGTCGGCCTCCAAGTGCGTACTCATGTACAAAGTTATAGAGAAGCAGGCAAGGTAAATGACGGAATAACTTGTTTTTAACGGTAAAGCTTGAGGGAGGAAGTTAAACGCAGGAGTACAGAGGCCAAGACCTCAGAGTGTTTGTGTAGAAGGATTTGGAATTCAGAAGAACTTCTTCACCCTAATCTTTGTGCAAGCTTGATACTTTCATGAGCAGGACTGAGGCTCTATCTTGTGATTTAGTGTTACAGGTCCTGGGTTCCCCAGGAGAAGGCTGGAGAAATAGCACAAATGCCACAGGATTGCTCCTCCAGCTGTATCTATCTGGCTAAGGAGATTAAATGAAGCATAAAGCAGCTGTTTGCCTTTGTTTTTGTGAACTCTCAGACTGGGATTATCTCTGCCTCTCTCTAGGGCTTGCAATGGATTATGAAGTAAGAGTTAACAAACACCTGAAAAGATATTCATTGTGTAACTTTTTCTGTAGGTGAATATTTCCTGCCTCCTGACCTGGCTCTGATGCTTTCAGCGATTCACTGTCACATGTGGATGCCCAGCCTACAGCTGCTGCCTACAATCCTGGGTACCAAGCAGGTAGGTTTGGTACCTCTGTCATTTATCCCCTTGGAGTCCAGAGAATGAGAGTCAGGGGTTAAGTGAGATCTTAACAGAGCAAGAAGGAAAAGGCAATGCACAGAGCAGAGGCTAAATATACAGTCTCTTGTCTCCTTCAGATTGGCTGTGCTGGGTCAGAGGTTGATGCAAGAAGTCTCCCCAGGACGACCTGAGAGTGGTGTGTCTCTTCTTTCTGACAGCTTCTGCGTGTTTTAGACCACTGTGCCTTCTCATTACACACTGGTGCTCTCAACCTCACTGCCTCCTCGGCACCTACACCATTTGCTCTATAACTATGTCCTGACACCACTGATTAAAAGCCTCTTGATAGCCACGCCAATTTTCTATACATCATGAATATCTCATGGAAGGTTTACCATCTTTGTTTTTTATTTTCAAGAGTCCTAATAACACATGACATATTTCAAACCCTCTAGTCCTTGTTTATCTTTTATTTACTTATTCTTTCAATCACTTCTCCGATGGTTTTTTTTTTTTCTTTTTGACCTTTGAAAAAAACGTTGAGAAACTTTTGCTGAAGTAGATACGTGCACGTCATCGCTCACATTTAAATGGCTCCAGGTCCCTGCATGAATGTGCAGGAGTGATGATAATTCTGTCTAGCACCTAGGTCTGCAGCTCTGTCTTTCTGACAGTGAGAAAAGATGAAACCTGACTTTATGAACACATCAAACATTTTCAAAATGTCATATCATAGCCTTTATTTGCAGCAATACTCTCTCATATCTTACTTTCGCCCCCAAATATTTGGAGTTCCTGAGATGCAGCAGCCGCTGCTCTACCTGCGAACACTTAGGACTTGATGCTGCGCATGATGGTTTTTAATGTGTTTCTCTTGTCATCAATATCAGAAAAGGACCAAATGATCAATCTGATTTTATTTTCTCACATTAACAAATACAAGCATATACACAACTATACCATGTACAAAAACAACTTTCTAATAGTTGAGGAAAACCAGTGAGAGATAATATCCCCCAAATGAAACAGAAAGTGAGGAAAGACACAGATGCAACTCCTGCCACAATTCTTCAGTGACAGGCAACACCAAGGTAGACAAAAGGTGTAGGGAAATGACCACCTGAGTTTTTATTGAACCCCCAAACGTGGCCTACTTTAGTAAAATCCTGTTCCTGATAAGCTTCATGGGCCTTGACTTCAGTAGTTTATCCGTGTCCAGGCACATCACAGTACCTGGGAAGCCTTGCCCTGCCATATGGTATAGTATTCCATTCTCAGTCTCCATTTGCACTTTAAAGCTACAGCAACAAAGAACCAAGTGGCCCACATAGTTACAGGCTTTAGGCCTTCTTGAGCACCGGGTCATTGGTTCTAACCTGAGGTACAAGAACCATGTTACAGATCAGTGCCCTGTGCCATGGTAATTCATTTTGGCCATGAGACAAGTAACTCAGAAAAGTGGGTGAGGCAAGCAAGAATCTTCTCAGGAGAAGCTTTATAGATGAGGGGAGAGTGGAGAGAAAGACGGAAAGTGCTAAAGAATGACAAAACAAAAACAAAATCCAAAACAAGCAGCAGCCACAACAGCAAACTACAGAGCAAGCATAGCTTACCCAGTAAAATCATCTTTAGGAACACACAAAATTTTAGAACATTTATAAATTATATTTATAAATTATAAAACAACATAGTATTCCTTCATTTCTGATAACAACTCTACTTCCATGTCCTAAAGCAGAACAGTAAAGAAATGATAACCTCATTCCAAGCCCTTTATCACTTTGAACTTTTTCTATAAAGCAGGGTATATCTTGGGGTTGGAAAGATAGCTCCACTGAGAAAAGTGCTTGCTATATATGCTTGAGGAACTGAGTTCAGATCCACAGAACACATGTAACATCCAGAAATGTTAGAGCACATCGTAATTCCCAATAGTTGGGGAACTATAAGACAGGACAATTTCAGGGTGCCACTAACCAGTCAGCTGACACAAGGAGCTCCAACATCAGTGAGAAAGTCTTTCTCAGTACTACAGCAGACACTGACAGAGGACGACATACAGTGTTAAACCGTCACCTCCACATGCACAAATTAAAACACACATGCACACATACATAAACATACACATACACACACATACACACATACTTGCCTACACACACACACACACACACTTGCATTCACACACACATACACACGCATACACACACACACATGCACACACACACGCACACACACATCACAATGCATACACAGAAAGAACAAGGTATATGACTTTAATATCATGGTGTCTATCTTGGTCATATCTAATTAAATTTTATTCTTCTTTAGTATTCAATTGTTTCTAATATACAGGCTTATTTCCAAGTCATAAGTAGACTCCTGATTTTGCTGTAAAGAAGCATACTTTGAAAATTTATTAATGAAATACAAGGAAATATGGCTAGGAAAAAACAAAAACAAAACAAAAATGAAAAAAAAAACCAACTCAATTCTCCAAAGAAATAGATCTCCATCTACATATCAATGAAAGTAAAAGCAAGGACAACATAGTACATACACCCTCCTTGAGAGCTGACAGAGTCCACAGAGGGACCACAGGCCCCTTATGATGAATGGGTTTTATCTTCTTCGTGACCACACAACATGTAGTCTCTAATGAAGCATAAAGAAGCACTCCTTTCTTAGAGAACACTTCTAGGATACAGAGGCTTAATGGGGTCACTGTTGATGCAAATCTCTCCTCATGAAATGGCATGCTTTACTTCTAACGGGGGTTTCTGAGAAGCTGTCAGTTACCCATGTTCTTTAATGCACCTGCTCCTAGCAGAAGATTTTGTCGGGGATCACGTTTTTTTGTGAATGGCACACACTACTTACACCGGCAGCTATGTGCATTCATTGACTATTACTGACTCATCAAATTGAATACCCGCTTTCAAGGAAAAAAAAAACCTTTTATTTTACATAACCTGTAGTAAGGGATTTCTGGCTCCTCTTATTAATTCTCAAACTATCAATTTAATATTTCACAACAGAAGTTCATATTATTTTATGAATAGCACCAGTTTTGCCTCTTTAAAGATCGGTGTTTCAACTCGAATACAACCTTCTCAAACACCACCCCTACTCAGGCAAATGTGTTATACCTGTGTATATTCAGATACATGTATATGCTTATATGTACAAATAGTTATAAAATCTGGCACAATGCAGATTCTTATTTTTCCATGAAAAGAGTCCCATTCAGATTGGAATAAATTTGTATATATTGTATGTAATTGAAGGGTCCAAATGAGTGTGAGTTCAGAGTTGAATCAGTTTATGATCCCTGTTTATGTATGTAGAATACAGCTTCCATTTGATCTTTGGCTCTTGCTTTCTGCGCATTATTAGGAAATCTGTCTACCTATTGCCTGCCTCTCTCCTTTCAGCAACTGAAAACCAATATTCTCTGAACTTTAATGTGAACAGAAACCGTTTACTAATCACAACTTACAACAAAAATAGAGAGCTGGTCCACCAAGACTCAGTGACTCTTGGTTGGTAATTTGTTTCATCTTATAATCCCTCAGTCAAGCCCAAGGAACCTCCTATATAGTTACTTTTAACAAAAGTTAATTTCTGAGTTCCCCCATAGTCAGAGGGAATAAAAACAATGCCTCTGAAAATAGATTATTCTTGCTAAAAAAAAAATGTGTGTCAGATAATAAGCAGATAGACAAGATGATTATCCTATATAATATTAACTGTATATCCCAAACACTTTCCTAGAGACAGAAAACCAATTTTCTTTGGTGTTCTGTTGTTATGATTTATGTTTATGTTGCTATGGTCTGTTGGATTTCAGTACATCTAGGTCATACTCAACTCAATTCCCAAATCACATTTCAGTTTGAACAATGACTTTAACTTGAGACTGACATTCAAAATAATATGTTGCCCTTTAATCCCAGAGCTCCAGAGGCAGAGGCAGGCAGATTTCTGTGAGTTCAAGGCCAGCCTGGTCTACAGAGTGAATTCCAAGACAGCCTGATTTGTGACAGAGAAATCCTGTCTCAAAAAGAAACAAAACAAACGAAAAAAATATGTTGCACATGGCCACTGATGATGGATTCTGTCTATTTGGTGGTATCCAAGGATATCCATTGCACACACAGTCTTCATATTTAACTTTCTTCAATATGACAGGTATAAAAATTTATAAATATAAGCAGATTGGTGCATGTTTGTCTCCTGTTGGTTTTGCTCAGGTTGTTTCTGTGTTTGAGTGTAGGTTATTTGTATGTCAGGCGGTATATTAATAAAGACACATGAGACATGGTTAAAGGTACAAGCCAGGCAGACTTGAGGAGAGCTCACATGCTGCCGTCCACCAGCTCCCACTCTCCTGCCCATCCCAGCAGTTTATTATCTTAAAGCTCCTCCTCGCGCTGGGAGAAGGGGAACTGGGTCAGGCATGGGCTTTTGAAATCTCAAAGGCAACCCCCTCCCACCTCCTAGTGACACCCTTCTCCCAACAAAGCCACACCTCCTACTATATCCTAAAAGTCCACCAACTTGGGACCAAGCATTCAAATATCGTACCTATACACTTCGTTCTAAACCTACACAGCTAGACGTGTAGGATGAAAGATCAATGACGTAGATCTACACGTGGGTCTATATGCTTACACTTATATTTTTTAATTTCATGAACTTTTTATTTAATTATATCATCAATGTGTGCTGAAAGTTATGACGTATGAAAAGAAAGAGAATAAAACAATAACCACCCATAATCTTTCTAGAGAGAGTAAATTTTGTACTTTCCCTTTGAGCTACTTTTTCTTTGAATGGTCTTTCAATTCTGAATAACAGAGATCATATTATGTATGTTCTCTGACAATTTCTATTTAAAATTACAACATAACTAATTCCCATGTTACAAAATTGATGCATGACTGTCAGAACGCACTCTAAGGAAGAAGCCGAGTGAGGAGAATTCTGAGTGCTTGTGAGAAAAGTCCAAGGAAACCAAGACAAGAGTCTTGTGACCTCATTTCCTTCAAAAACACTGAATTATCCTTGGACTGTGCTGCTGTGCCACTCCCAGGTGTAGTCGGTAGGAGCGAGTTTACTTCACATTATGCCTTACCACTGGCCATTGTTATTTGTTCGTACACCTCTATGGAAACTCATGTTTTTGCTGTGTGTGGCTTGCACTTGCAATTGTACAGTTTACCATGTGACTCCTTTTAATCCTTGGAGCATACATTATCTGATGCTCTGAATAAAGTAGACTATTGCATAAGACTTTAGCCAGCCTCTTTGATCTGCTCCATTCTCTCACCTCCAGAGTGCTAAGCAAGATCATAGTTTTTAATGTTTGATTTACTTTCCATCATGCACTCTTTCCTCCATTTTACACTTTAAAATCTCACTATTATTTTAAAAAGGAGACAAACATTTTCATTGTCAAGACATTTTTATTTTCTGGTTTTTTTTTAAAGGAGGTCTTTTGTAGTGCAGATTGATTTTGAAAAACAAAATACATCTATACAAGTAGCAGGGGATGGCCTTGAAATTCTGATCATCCTGCTTGAAAATATATATACCTGTATGCGTGTATATATGTGTGTGTATGTGTGTGTGTGAGAGAGAGAGAAAGAGAGAGAGAGAGATTCTGATCTTCCTATATCTAGCTTCCAAGTTATGGGATTATAGATGCTTACTACCATGCCTAGTTTAAAATTTATTTTCATAAATGATGAGAATATTATGTATAGAGAGCTAAGAATGACAAAAGAAAATATAGTTAAAGTGATCATAGGATAACAGATAATACACAATGGATAGTTTTTCTTCTCAGTCTTCATTATACTGACATTAGTGAATGTTCTGGCAAGTAATGACATGGTCCTACTGTGTGCCAGGTATGCAGTGTTTAGTTTAGACATCTGAATAGATTATATGTAATTCTCAGTATCTGTTTCACAAAGGAAGAATTAGAAATATTAGCTACATCACCATCTTGCAATAGTCATGTCTCTAATGACAAGAAAATGTAGTTAGAGTAAAATATAATGTGGAATCCTTCCTCTAAGGAAGTAGCTTTACAACAAGACTGAAATACAATGTCTGCAAAGATATTATTTCCATTATTTTCTTAACATCCTGAATTCATGTAACATGTTTGCCTCAAGGCAATTAAGAATGTATCAAATAATTTTCTAGGGACAAATTTTGAAATGGAAATCTGACAAATTCTAGCAAATAGAATTTGAAGGATGTTTTTATGAGGAAGTTGAATCTGGGTGCTACTTCTTCATGGTGCAGAAAGCAATCCAGTAAGTCATCTCCTTCTTCTTCCTTTTAACATGTCTTTGGCCTGAATATTAGAATTTAAACAGTTGGAGGCCCCTTGCTTCTCCACTGAGGACACCAATGTGATGTGCCGGTATAAACTTGAATCACTACAGGCCTTCCACATTAGCCTGCTTCTTGTCTAACAGCCCGTGAAGACATTGAGTAGGATCTGGACTCCAAATGGGATTCCTGCTTTTACAGGAACCAGAAGAATGTTTACTTTCTCTTTTTCTTCTATCCACCAGGCAAGAATACAATGGTAAGGGAACATTCTGCCATCTGAAAGAGGGCCTTTCTTAGAAGCTCCCTGACCATAGAAATCACTCGCCCTAATTATGAGAATAGAATTGTTTTATTAAACCTCCCATAATATGACATTTTCCTTACATTAGCCTGATCTGAGAAACATTTTTGTTAAATGTTTGAATATTAAGTATTATCCCCAAAGAATTAGAGGTTTCAAGCCTGGTAGATCCAATCAATTAAAGTGATAGGATCATGAGGGTACTAACTCCATCGATGGATCATTCTATGAATTGGTTCATATTTGGATTTGCTGTTGATAAGTAAAGCAGGATGGACAGAGTAAGTAGATGATTGAGCTATGCTTCAGAAGATGGATCTCAGCCCCTCTCTCCACTCTCCACTGCTAAGTCTTTGACTTAGCAGCTTTGCCTGATCACCTGTTCCTTACCGAATGGTCTGCCTCACCGGGCTCAAAACAATGGAACAATCAACCATGGATAGACATCTCTGAAAGCCACAGTTGAAATAAATCTTTCTTGCTTTGAAATTGTTTTTATCAAGTATTTGTTGTAGTGACAAAAATTGTAAACCACGACATCAGCAGACTCAAGCACTAAGAACAAAAGAGGTTTACTATATGGCTATGTTCACTATGTAATCCTGTTAACTTCAGTTTCTTAGATAGCAACGCTATAGACAAAGCTAGTTCTATTAAGTGGCCTATGAGAAGAATTGGCATGTTCGGTTCTAAGTCCGAATTAGTTGGGAGCAAATGTGACCCCTGTATTAGAGTTGCTAAAGAGAATGGACAAAGGTCAAGCTGAGATTCACAAGTTAATATTGTAGATAGGAAGACTTCAGCTTTACATAGGAGGTAACATCAAGAATAAGATTCATACACGTAAGTCGCCATAAATAGAAAATTATACTATATACAGCCAGAAAAGTTGAGGGAATGTGTATAACGTGTAACATACATTGTCTTCTACATTAATTCAACTATTGTAAACTTGTCAAAGGATGGATAGTCTACCCTTCACCCAAAGGAAGGTTTATTTAAACTTCTGAGGAACTAATAGACCATTTCAGTGCATAACCCCTTCTAAGCTTTTGGCTTCTGCTTTAAAGTCCTCAGATACAAACGCTGGTGCTTGTAAACAACATCTTTCCCCCGTTTTACATGGGTGAATAGTTGCTTTATTTATTATGCAGTTGGTGGTGGTTATAGAGAATTTTTCTTCGGTATGCTTAAGATTTATGGAGCTGGGCTGCCCTTTTATTAGGCAATATATTCAGTTTGGCATTCGTAGGTGCCTAGAGAATTTGGCATAGATATACTTTTATCATAAAAAATCTTCATAATGATTATTATTAGCATAACCTGTTGTTTATCAAGCCCCAGTAGTTAAAGGAAAAAAATAAACTTCATATGTTCTTTTAGAGAAGAACAAAGAGTGGCATAAATATTTCTGAGGCTCAGCAAATGCCCTGGCCTCCCTAAAATAAAATTAATAAATGCATGAGCTACTAACATAACAAAGAGCATGGCTATCGGCACCCTTGAAACAGCAGTTTCCCTCCTGTACAATGGATGTAACACACCGGAAGTTCCCCATTGTACCTCCAGGTACAGATCCAATTTACCTGGGTCTTGAAACCGTAAAATCTCTACCAATTGCTCATGGGAAAAAGAAAGAAAGAAACAGACAAAAAGCTCAAATTCTTAGTCCTGTCATTGTAGAGCCTGAAGAAACAGTGCCATCACCCAATTAAGACCTTGTACTGTATAGGGAGGGGCAAAGGGGCACAACGGCAATGAAATCCAAAGATTCGCAAAATTAGTTCCAGCCCAGCCAAGTGTGTCCTTGTACTTAGTTATGTCTTCTTTATGACCTTACCAACAAAGAAGAACAAGTCTAAATCCTGTGCCCTTCTCAGCCACTTCCTGTAGCCAACACTTTCTTTAAAGATACCTTTGATTAAACAATGAAAGGCATATTTATTCAGGCTGGGCATGATATTGAGGTATTAAATAGTACTAGTGTTTTTCAACTTATCTCCAGTACAGGAAACTAAAATTCATTAAATTGTACAACTCCATTTGATAGATGTCATACTCTTAAGGAGTCTGAACAAAGCTCAGAGATTTGTCCTAAGTCGGCAGCTAGTGAGTGGGTATTCCCAGCAAGCAGGGCTTTTCCAAATAATGTCCCTGTATAACATTGTCCTCAGGATCAAAGTATCGTGATCCTAATCTTATAGAAAGACAGCTGAGTGTATGCTTCATTTCTAGGCTAGCAAATCCATTTGGTGATACATATGGTATGAGCTGCATCAAAAGTCCCAGTGGCCGTGTCTACTTTCCCTCCTCCTAGCTAAACCTCATTCGGAAGAAGCTAATATCTAGCAAAGTTAAAAATAGAATTAACACAGTGGAGAAAACGAATGTCATCTAATTATCTTCTCAAAGTTTCGTTTTCAGAGAAACTGACTTGCCTCATTGTGTGAGTACCTCATGCCTTAGAGAATTTCTGAGGACTTGACTTTACTTTTAGAAGGATAGAAAATGGCTAATTTGGCATCCACCAGCGCTCCTCTGATACTGTGTTCATTTCAGTGAGAAAGGTGAAACCATTAACATTGGGTAGGTGTCAGACACTAGGGCAAATTCAGGAAGATGACTTCTATGCTTCATGATGAAGTGTATCAGTTACTTTTCTGCTGCCGTGATTAAAACCTCATGTCAAGACCAATGATATAAATAAGAATTTTCAAAGCAAACTGGAATTGGGTGAGGTTTTATCACTTAAAGCCCATTGTCAATAATATACTTCCTCTAGCAAGGCCACATTTCCTAAAGGATCCACCAATCAGGGACCAAGTGTTCAAATAACTGAGCCTATGGGGGACACTTCTCATTCAAATCTACATCTTCCTCTCCCTGTCCTCCAAAAACTCATGGCCGAATAATAATACAAATGTATTTAATCCAATTTCAAAATTTGCCATAGTTTTTAGTCCTAGTCCAGAGTGTCTACTGAAACTCAGACAAGCTCTTAACCTCCTGTTAAAAGTTAATTGTAACCTCCTTTAAAACCAAAAATAGCAGCATGTCCATTATATAATGGCATGGAATACACATTACAGCTCCAAAAGGGAGGAATGAGGGCAGCCTGAGAAAGTACTGCACCAAAGCAAGATCCGAAGAGAGCATCGGGATCCTCTGAGGCTGGAGCTACATTCAGTTGTGAGCTATCTGACATGGGTACTGGGAAGAACTCTGATCCTCTGAAATATCAACAAGCACTCTTGACTGATGGGTCATTACTTCAGTTCCCAAAGCAAAAATTTAAAATTTACCAAAAATAGCTAGCTCTGTGTGATGACTAGCAGTAAAATTCCACAGGTAAGGATGGGGGCCAGTAGTGACATAAATGTTGCTACGGATCCTGGTTACCTGGGAAGGCTGATTCCCTCACCCCATCATGACCACACTTTATGTTCTTCTTCTAGAAGATTTCCCAGTGTTTCCCTGAGAACTCTAAATTCTTTGGTTATAAAAACATGGAAGACACTATCGTTCTACATGTTGTCTATTTTTTAAGTCTTCAAATTCCAGCCTGAGTCATTTAATATTTTAGGAATTACATGATCGCATCTAAGGATTTCTCCTACTGTCCCACAGGCACTGCTGGGAAAGAGACATCTGTTTTTATTTACGTCAATTTTGTGACGGGATTACGTATGAATAAGGACTAAAATCCAGGAGAATAAACAGGAGAGTGAGAATGAGGAAAGCGGGAGAAGTAGAGAGAAGAAAGGTAAAATGGGAAAATGAATCAAAGTTGGCTTTGATTGAAATCTTCTGTCATCAGTTTCTGTGCTCGGTGTGGTTTGAGAGGCTGAGGCCGGGGATCAGTAAGTAATTCCAGACAACCCTAGGCTATAAGACAAAATCTGTTTCCAAGTAAATGTCAAGCTTATAACTTTTAAGATCTCACGTGAGAATCTTTTTTTTTCCATATTTTCTTTCTTTAAAAAAATATGTAATTCACAAGGCTTGATGGCTTGATGTGGGACTTGCCTCTTAGAAGGTCTCCAAGAGCATTCTTTATTGTTCGGTTCGCCGCTGTACAATGACACTAACACAGTTAAACATGGGCAGCAATGAGGATGGTGGCCTGGGGTGCTCTAGTCACTAACTGACTTTTAGTAAACATGAATGATGCAGAGCCAAGGGATGGAGGCCATGAGCTTGGGAGACCTCAGGGTAGTGTATTTAAGATCTGTCTTATTTATTGTTCACCTTGGTCATCAACCAGGCTAAGGAGTTAATCTTTTGTTTCTATCTGACCAAGCACATATTTACAGAAAAATGAACGTGAAATTTCCCCTAGGACTGAGTATACCTTCTGGACCACTTTGTTCTCTCCCCTAGTCTTTCTTCTTCCTGATGTTGTTTACAAGAGCAAGTCCGACTCTTTCACTTCCGACTCCTAGGCCGAGTCCAGCTTCTTCTAAACACTTATATTCCATTATCGCCGAGGATATAGTTAAAAAGAGCTCTGAGAAGGAATCATGACTGTCTCCCCATTTTCCTTTATTTTCCCTTTTCTCTTCTTTACTTTTTTGTTTGTTTTCGTTGTTGTTGTTTTTGTTTGTTTGTTTTGTTTTGTTTTCGAGACAGGGTTTCTCTAGTGTAACTCTGGCTGTCCTGGATCTTACTCTGTAGACCAGACTGGCCTAGAACTCACAGAGATCTGCCTGCCTCTGACTCAGGAGTTCTGGGATTAAAGTAATCAGCCACCACCACACACATCTCTTCCTTACTTTTATTCTGAGGAATGATCT
The DNA here is from genome assembly GCA_026225945.1 of Cricetomys ansorgei. Lineage (NCBI taxonomy): Eukaryota > Metazoa > Chordata > Mammalia > Rodentia > Nesomyidae > Cricetomys > Cricetomys ansorgei. Next base: position 30,034,277 of record JAMJFZ010003163.1, read on the forward strand.
TGCTGTGTAATCCAAACTGGACTCCAACTCAACGAGCCTCCTACTCAACCTCTTCAGTACTGGTTTCACAGAAACATATCACCATCCTTGGCCTTATGCCATATTCAATCATTCAGTGAGTGTGTGTGTGTGTGTGTGTGTGTGTGTGTGTGTGTGAATGTCTATTTGTGCGTGCACAGGTATTTTATTTTCACATTGTTGTGTGACAAATTTATTTCCTGGGTAGAGGCAACAGACATGTCCACTCACCTTAGATATGGAAACAACAACGAATCAAAGTACAGATACCACCAAAGTCCAACTTGGTGAACCAATGATTTTATTGGATTTTCTTACAGGAATATGAATGAGAGTTATAGGAGTTGAAATGATTCTAAGATAGCTGTATCAGCAAAGCCCACCTCAGCACAGCTGACAGCTCACAAAGCTGGGGGGCCTGGAGAATGCTGCACAGCCTGCAAGGCAGCTCAACACATTGGACAGTGTCCTTTCCAGATGCTTCCCAGGGTCTAAACCCCTTCCAGGCAGCTCAGCTGGTTTCTGCTTATTCCAGGCAGTATGGTCTGAGTACCTTCTTTGCAGTGTTGCTTATCTGAAGAGCCTTCTCTACAACTTGGCTTTCTGAGTCTTCTTTGCAGCTTAGCTTCCTTCGATCCGTGACTCTCAGCTTTTCTTGCTCACACTGGCAGGGGGAAGGAGGAGGGGCTAGTAAATCTGATCAGTTACAGGGACTTCCTGAAACTATTTAGAGTTGTTGACCTTCCTGCAGGATGGAATAATAGAATCACAGGGGAAAATGTTGTACAACATTCTATTCTCCCCTCGTGTTCTTACATTCTTTCTGTTCCATCTCCCACAATGCTCCCTGAGCCTTGGAGGGGTGAGTGGAGATGTCTGCCTGTGGCTAAGAAATAGACCATCACGCCACAATAACAGGCACTTTTTCTCAGGAGTTTAGCTAATGGTTATGAGTTGAGGTCAGTATCTGTCTTCCTTCATAGTTGTAAGGGCTAGTCTCTGTCAACTTGCCACAAGTTGAGTCATCTGGGAAAAGAGGGAAACTCAATTAAGAAAAAAACCACCATAAGATCCAGCTGTAGGGTATTTTCTTGATTAGTGATTGATAGCAAAGGTCCAGCCCATTGCTCGTGATGCCACACCTGGGCGGGTGGTTCCGGGTTCTATCAAAAATCAGCCCTAGCCAGCCTTGGGAGGGAAGTCAGTAAGCAGTACCGGTCTGTGGTCTCTGCTTCAACTCCTGCCTCCAGGGTCTTTCTCTGTTTGAGTCCTGTTTCTGGCTTCCTTCAGTGATGAACTCCAAACAAACCCTTTTATATGCAACTTGCTTGTTTGGCCATGGTGTTTCATTGTGGTAATAGAAACCCTTAGTAACACAATGGTCTCTACCTTATGTTTTGAGACAGGGTGTTTCAGTTACTTTACCAATTGCTGTGATAAAATAATCTGACAAGAACAATTTCAGGTAGAAAAGATTTATTTTGAGTCACAGTTGAATGGTACATTACCAAAGGAAGGCATGGCAGCAGGATTGCGAGGAGCCACCTGGTCACAATGAATCTGCAGTGGGAAGTAGAGTGTCATAAATATTTAAGGCCAGCTAACCTCCTTTATATGCAGCCCAGGACCCAAAGCCTGGGAATGGTACAATCAACTTCTAATGTGTGTCTTCCCACCTCTATTAACCTAACTGAGATAATTCCTTACAGCAATGGCAAGAGGCAAACCTAATGAAGATAACCCTTCACAGCATGGTCAGAGCTAGTGTTCTTGAACCTTTGTCTAGCTGGCGATATTAACTACCACACTGAAGCAGGAATTTATCAGTTCAGACAGGCTGGCTAGCCAGTGAGTTCCAGGCATCCACCTCATTCTGCTCCCTCACTATCAACAAGTGCTAGGGCTGCAGCCATGGACCACACTGTCTGGCTTTAACATGGAGGGTGTCAAACTCAGACCCCTGTGCTTGCATTATAAATATTTTGTCAGCGTGGAACACGTCTACCCATTTTAAACAATAGCTGTGGAGTAGATAGAGGAATTACCAATTACGTCACGTTATGATACTGTTAAATCTAGGCCCATATAACATTGAATCCTAAATTCCACTGTGAGAAGTTACCAATCAATCTCACTCTCTCAGTCTTCCCCATGCTCCCTCTCCTTTCTTCCTCCCCCCACTCTTAAATGCTTTTATTGGCTTTCCCCAGTGTTCCTTCTCCCCTTTCTCCCTTCCTTCTTCCCTCTCTCATACTTGCGATTGAACTTAGAGCCTTACGCATTCTAGCATTCTAAATAAGGACCCACCACCAAGCTGTAGCCAATGCAAGAAATCTCTCTCTCCCTCTCTCTCCCTCTTTTTTTCTCTCTCTCCCTCTTTTATTTTTGAGTAAGTCTCTCTAATTTGTGTAGGCTAAGTTTAAGCTTACTGTGTAGCCCAGGCTGCCATGGAGCTTGTACTCTTCCTGCTCTTTCATCCTTTCAAGGCTTCTAGATCTGTGCAGATAGTCTGTGTTCTCTTTCCTTTTCGTACATTTTAGGTACTTGGACACGAAAGGCACCAGGGCTGTTTTCATGAACTAATAGCCAATCACTAGTACCATGCTTCTTCCAAGAAACTGACAAAAAGGGACATTTCCCTCCCCACTTTTCTCATGCTTTTCCCATCCCACTGAAACTCACAAGAAAGTCCCATTCTCTTTTCCACTCGCACTTATGTCTTGATTTAAAATTAAGACCTGAGGTCTACAGAATAGCCCACTAATAGTGGTACACACAGGATAGGTTCTGTTTAAATCTTATTATCGTTTATTTACATGTAAATTTGGTGATTGCTGAGGGTTGCCCCAAAGGCCCAGATGCTGCCCACTAGAACAACTCCCTTCCTGAACATCTTGAAAAAATAAGCAGAAAGAAACAAGATCTGTGTTTTTTTTCTTTTTACACAGCTATTAACTTTGTAACATGTGGTAAACACGGCTATGCAATGGGAAGCTGTTCTAATTAAGTCCCTTTCTCCCTCTGCCATGTTGGAGTAGAGAATCTGCTGGGAGCGATAAGAAAGTTCTGTTCTGCTGAATGTTTTGACGTTGTCTTTAGAAATTTACGGCTATAGAATATAAAACCTTTTTTATTTGGGTTGTGGGAGATGGAAAATTGTATAAGCAATTATATGTGAATTGGAAATGTAATATTGGATGTTGAACAAAGGGTGTATGTTCTCCTAATTTCAGTGAAACTGCATTTTTCTAATGGACTCCCATGATTCAAACATATATAAAAGGAAAAAGAATATAGCCTTCAATCTTTCAGTTGGTTATAAGACCCTGGTGTAGAGAGAAACTTTATAACAGCATGGGAGTTTATAATCGCACAGCAGGAGGATTAGAGACTGGAGAGGAGAGAAGTCCTTAATCTCGCACTTACATAACTGCACATTTTTAAGATTTAAATTGTACAAATCAGAAAAATGAGGATCTCTTTGTTCTTTTCTAAAGGGTACTCGTGGATAAGTGATGACTGGTTAGAGCCTATTGAACACTTGAAACATTTGTAGAATGTAATTTATTCATACCAAACATCAGAAAAGTAACTCTAGTGTTAAATTACAGCATGTAGAAATTAAAAGGCAGCAGTGAGCAGTTGGGTTTAAATGGATGCTCTGAGGTTTTCAGAAAATGTCAGATGAGTTCAAATGCTCATAATGGGAAAGCAAATATTTGGACTTCCTCCAGGAAGACTTAGTCTGACTCTAAGATAATACTGTTCTTCATGTCTGCGTTAGGAACTGACGGTTGTTTAGTCTAGATCTTTGAATTCCCATGGACTTACTGATTTACAATCATGCCCAAGAGTAGTCTTACTTTCCTTTCAGTTCATTTGATTCTTTTTTTCACCATTAATCTCATTTTTTTTTAAATCCAATGAATAATTGTTTTTATTTTTCTTACATTTTTTTTCATGTGCCAGAAAATTCGCTGGAACAATGAGATAATCTTCTTAATTAGAATTATTGGAGGTAATAAAGAACACTAGTTTGGTAGCATGTAAGAAAACCTAACTATGCAAGTTCTATGATCATAGCAAGTCTCCACTGGGGTAAGTATGCATAGGCAAAAAGGATGCAGCCAGGCTAAGTGCTTGCAAATATCTGTCACCCATAAGCTTAGTAAACTGAGCTGGGTTATAGGGAGAATGAATGCTTTTGGCAACACTTGAAACTTTAAAAAATGCCCCCTCCCTGAATTCCAAACTAGCATCTTAGAATTCGCAACTTTAGTAAAACTAACACAAGCATGCTAAACTCCAGCAAGAATCTTGGGTCTCAAAGCAAGTCTGAGTAAAACATCAGAGCTAAACCATGCCAGTTGCATTTCAGAGGCAATGATTTGAAGAAATAAGCACATGCACGCTCAGGAGAAGAGATGCACGAACACATGCATGTTCACTTGATTGCCTGTGCCCAGTTTGATTTCTCTACTTTTCTACAGTTCAGAAACTCCTGCCTGGGAAATGGCCCCACCTACATCTGCCTCAATCTTCTCGTATCAAGAAACATAATCAATACAATTCCCTCACAAGTATGCTTATGGATCAACCCAATCAAGGCAATTCTCATTAAGAGGTAGGTTGTAGTTGGTTGACAATTAAAGATCACCACCATGTTATAGATACACCACATGTAATAGAATGACAAAATATTCAGCCCTGAAGGGATTAATGAATAGGCCTATGTCCAATATACAGGCAAACCTAGCGCTACCTAGCTTGACTGGACAGTGTTCCCCAGAATGCATGTGTAGGATTTGATACTGCTGAAAGTGACACAAACGGAGTCTGGTGGAAGAGATGGAAGGCGGGAGCCTGTGAACCTGGTTGCTTCCTAACCTCTCATTTTCCTTCCCTGCCTTGAATTGATGTCATACGCTGCCACTAACCCTGGACACCATGATGTCCTGTGCTGGTATAGGCTCAAGGAAATGGGCCTATCACCAGTGCTGACCCTTCCACAATTGTTGGTGAAAATAAGCCTTTGTTCTTTACACTGATATAATTCAAGTGTTTGTCATAGTTTGTCATAGTACATAGTAGTAGTAGTAGTACTACTGTCATAGTAGTAGTTTGTCAAGTAGTTTGTCATAGGATGTCTAACGATCCTAACACCCACTATCACCTCATAGAATTCAAGGAAGTGAAACACTAAGGTTGGTACACTACTTCCTTCAAAGTGAAGGACAAAAACACATATCTTTGGCTTTGGGAAAAACTAAGAGTTACTTAAACAGGACATGACAATGTTAAGCGCATTAAGAAAACATTAGTAGTGTTGAAAATGTCCTCACTCACACAAAATTCTCCATGTATTTGTTTACAAAGTAAAAGGGGGTAGTTCACATTTTTACTACCATACTAATAGTTGAGAAAGCTTAGTAAAGGTGATCTGTATCTTTTTCTTTGTTTAGATAATTATATATATATATATATATATATATATATATATATACACACATATACACACACACACACATATACACATATACATATATATATATGCAAAGATATAAATACATACATATTTATATATACATATATATAATTAGGGACTCTTACTGAAAACATATAAGCATTTCTTTCAAATTACTAAGAATGTAAAAGGTATGTTGAAATGAGCAAGCAGCATAAATAGTTTCTTAAATTTTCTAATAATCAGAGAAGTAGAAATAATAAGAGAGCATATGGGAATACCTAAAACAATAGGAAGTACAGAAGGTAGACAGGGAAGAGAGACAGGGGGAACAAAGACAGAGAGGAGCATATCAGAGTAGTTAATAGAGGGGAAAGAAGTGTACTCATTGCTTTTTTATCACTGTGATTAAACACCACGACCAACCCAGATCATAAATGCAATCGTGTACTTGACATTATGGTTCCAGAGGGATAAGAGTCCACAATGGAGGACTGAAGGCATGACATCAGTAGCTCAGGGATTACACTTGGAATTACATGAGTCTTTTAAACTCTTAAAGCCCACCCCCCAGTGTTTTACTTTCACCACAGAGGCCACACCTTTTAATGTAACCAAATAGCATTACTAACTGGGGACCAAGAATGCAAATGCAGATGATGGGGGACATCTTCTTCAAACCACCACAGGTAAGGGGAGGGAAGGAAAAAAGGATGGAAAATGATTAGTCCACACTAGTGGTTCTCAACCTGCCTAATGTTGGAAACACTTCAATGCAGATGCAATCCTCATGTTGTGTGACCCTCCCCCCCAACCATAAGATTAATTTCATTGCTACTTCAGAACTGTATTTTTGCTACTGTTATGAGTCATAATATAAATGTATGATATGCCGAAGGTGATCCCTGTAAAAGGGTGGCTCAACCCCCTTTGGGGTCAAGACCCAGAGATGGAGAACTATTGGTCTATGGTAAACTTTACAGTAACCAAAAGTCTCATGTAGGGATGTAATATGGAAACATCACTTCCAAAACTGAACCATGTGTGGTTAATTTCTTCTAAAGTAGAACATCTTATACTTTATTACCCAAGAATTCATTCCACCCTGAAAAGTAGCCATGAATATGCATATTCACAAAAATATCAACTAAAAATACATTTTCAAAATATTCACAGGAATACAATTCATGATAGTAATAACTGATAATAATCTAAATGTCTATAAGCAACCACACGTGAAAATGAACCAGGGACAATGCACACAGGAGGTTGAAATACAATAAGAAAGCTTGAAAGGAGCAGAGGAACCCACGTGAGTGAAGTCCGAGTGAATGTGTGCTATTGACATGGGCATGTCAAAGTTCTCCGAGCCTCAGACCCATGGAGGAATAGCAAACCCTTCCCCCTAGTAAGGCTCAGAGGGAATGAGAGAGCCTTCATCTGACCCATGTGTGGATATTGACATTGTGGCTAGAAAACATCCACCATACTTTTCTCCCAGTAGATATTTATAGCATGACTACTGCTACTCTACAAAGATGACTTCTAACAAAATTAGATAAACCTGTTTCCTTGTTCCAGCTGAATACAATAAGCCCAACCTCCTTGTTGACCAATAATAACCCCACCTCCTTTATCAACTCTATATAACAAATATGCTGAGCTTCTAGCAGGGTGATGTTTCTCCCTTCAAGATACAAGTCTTCCCAACCCCAGCTTTTTCTGTCTGTGTGTCCACCTGTCTGTCTTTTCTTCATTCTCTCACCATCCCAGTCAGGTCTGTTCTGGGAACTGTGATGGATCTGGGAAAAACTATAGGAATTCTAGCCATACTTGTTAAAGTGAAGCTTTTTCCAAACATCTAAGGAAAGAAAGGCCTTTCAAAACCAAGAAGTAGATTAATGAGGATTCTGTTTATATAAAAATACGAAATGAGCAATGACGGTCTATGCTGAGGAAGTCTAGGAGTGCTGGGCTAGGTTAATATTGTTGAGGAGAGGGTAAAGGAAGGTCTGATTAATGGGATGTTGAGAATTCTTTGTCTTTTAATCTTTATGGGAAAAATAACTGGGCTCATCTGGCTTAAAATTTGCCTTATAATTAATACAATTTTCTGTGCTTATTCTCTTTCCTTGGAACTTATCTCAAAATAATCATGAAAAGAACACTTTTTAAAAAAAAAATGAAGAGTAATTTCTCAAACTGATGAGTTAATCAGTATTGTAACTAATACTGTTAACTTGATGACATTTAATAGTATATGGAAATAAGTGTCTGGGCGTGTCTGTGGAGTTGCTATATTAGGTTAACTGAGTAAAGAAGACCCATATTAAAAATGGTGTGACCATGCTATGGGCCAGAGTATCTAGACTGAGTCAGTAGAAGAAAACTAGCTGATCAAGCCCCTCTTCCTCACTGCACACAATGTGATTGGCGGCCCCAGGCTCCTTCCCCTTGGCTTCCCAAACATCAAGGACTGTATCCTCAAACCGTCGGACAACATCAACCCTTCATAGGTACAGCAATTATACTTGTTTCTTCGACTACTAAAGTCCTAATGTTTGCTTGGTAGATGACATATGGATTATGGTTCCTGAATGGTTCCTGGATGACTAAAAACAGATAAGGGCATATTAAATTCTAAACAATGGGTAAAAATAACTCTCTATAAAAGACTCACACATACAAACAAAATGAACTTCAAAAGAGGCTAGGAAAATGTATACTACGGATAAGAAATAGAAAAGCAAGAAGTAGACCAAAGGGGACTATGAATAAAAACAAGAACGAGGAACAGTACAAGAGGGCCACACTAAAATGACCCTAGTGGCCAAGTATATACGATAAATTAACAACAATGACAACAAAGAACTAGGAGAGATGAGGCGACAGAGAGCAGTAGAGACTGTGGCTAATAGGTGAAAATGTCCTTTTCTACACCATCATTCCCCAGTTCCAGGTACCCAAGCCATGCAAGAGTAAACGTAGTGTTCCAGACCCTCCAACTTTTGGATTTTAAAATGAATTTTATCTTCTTACATAAACAATGCCAATTTTTAAAAACCAAATAGACCACTCAACACATACCTGCTCACCAGATTGAGACAAGGCGCTGTACGTGCGTACTGCCTCCGTACTTGTTACTTGTGAACACAGGTTATCCAGGGGACCACACCGCCACAGCAGCTGAGGACTGAAATCTGTAAAGAGACAGAAGTATTCTTCTATGAAGTTGAAATAACTGCTTTAAATTTCAAGGGAACATAGGAAGCATATATGCAAATGCAGATTGTAAGAGTTCCAAGATTTCCTCTGCCCTCCAAAATTCCCAAATAGTCATTAGTCCAAAACAAACAGCAACAACAAAAGGTTGCTTTCTCAGTTCACACTGCTTTCTGGGACAACACTGCAAGAGACTGAAATAAAAACAGAAGGTGCACAAGTAACTCGCTCTTAAAACTCTCAAAATCATTTTGCCCCCTCATTGCCACTACATTTATTGAGGAAACGCACTGCGAAAGTTTCCATTCAAATGAGTTGGATACAGTAAGGTCAAAAAATGTTCCCATAGTCCAAAACTTTCAGACCAAGTTTTGTTTTGTTTTGTTTTGTTTTTTAAAGCCTCTCATTAAGTATTTAATTTAATTATTTTTCAGCGCTCGAGGCTAATAGTGCCCAAGCACATAGTTCTCTTTAATTTCATTAGCAGGCATTTATGAGTCCCTGCTGTGGGTGAATATGGAAGAAATATAAACTTTAGGGTATTTTTCTTTCTTATTAAGATAAAATGCAAAACAATTCATTGCAATTTTCAAGGTCAAAACAGAGCAAACTTTTAATGCCACTTCTGGGAAGTATCTATCACTCTCTCCAACAGAAGGCGGCATTAGTCCAAATTTCTACAGCTGATATTTATCCAGGGGACATATTTTAATTTGAATACAAACTCACTTTTTCTGAAATATCAACTCTTAGATTCTGTAGAGAGCTCAAAAGCAAACCTGTAAACCTAGCTGTAGAATGCACTTACATGAGTTTCTTAATTCTGAGTGTAGGCTAACAGCTGAAGATATTCAAGATGTAATGCCGAAAGCAGATAGGAGGAAGAGCCCCTGTCTTTCTCTGCAGGATTCATATACTTTATGAAATATATTATTAGCTATTCTCCCTGGTCTTAGGTTTTGATTTGGGAGGAAAACTGTTTCATAGTTACGAGTGTTCAACAGTCACTTCTTATCTGCAGTTTCTATCACCTTCAAAGGACTGCAAGATCTTTGACTTAACAGAACCAAACTCCATCCATCTCCAGTGAGGATCCTGTAGAAAAACCTGCATTTGGTGGGCAGGTGAGTTATCTCTAGGAAACAATCCAGAAGTGGGTAGATGGTCATACCTTTTACGGTAATGGCAGTATCTTGAAGTAGTAACTACTTACTCAAGTAAATGCTTTATTCCCTTCCAGATATCCACTGTATAAGCTCTGGGAAACTTAAAGAGTGTGATAGACGTCTTCCACAAATAACATAAAGATGACAGGATTGACCTAGGCCTCAGAAACAGAAGTTTTACACAACTCCTGCTATCCTACTATTTAACTGGGGAGGGAAAAGACAAAACCATTCCTAATAATTTGCCTTGTTTAATCCTCATTCAAGCTCTGGTATTAGACTGAATTAGCTGAATCTCTGAATTCAGTATAGGCTCGCTGAAGTGAATTTGTAGAGTCATTTAACCTATGTGTATATCAGTAAAAAGGGGAGGTTGCAATAATACCTACTCTTAATGTATTGCATGAACTGAGAAATTTTCTATGGAGTACATCACACAGTACTTGGGCAAGTGGGATCTCTTGCACTGTTGTTTCTGTTGCATTGCCCTAAGCATTGTTATTATTACCACCATCACAGCTTCCAGAATAGTATCTGGTTTGCCATCATTGCCAGTTAATTGAAACTTGAGGATGTCCTTGAATGAGGGCATCATTCCATTTATTCTTCAACAAATATCAAGTTGTTTATTGCAACATGCAACATCTCAATAAATAAAGGTGGGCATTATCAGACATTTTCATGGACATGTGCCCCTTCTCCACACACACACAGAAGCTGCAGGCCCAAGGCTCTTTCCATTTCCACTCATTTATGCAATCATTATACTGACCGCTACTAGCATATGAAGATTACTTCAGGATTTACTTGACCATAAGCTCTAAGAAGAGGGGTTCTCTGTATCTTACATCCAGGCCACCCATTGTGAGGAAGTGCTAAGAGGCTCTAACTTCTAAAATTACCCATTTTTCAGAGGGTGCTGTTATGCTGCCAACTTTACTGAGTGCTGTGAAGGCTTTGAAAGTATCCCCTGGGGGCAGATCTTGGGGCTTGCTGCAGGAGTCCTCTGCAAAAATTCAGGAGCTCAAATATTGCTCTTTGTAACCATGCCAAAGCCCTGGCTGCCAATCCACTATTGCTTTTGTCACTCTCTTGGTCTGGTTTTGGCCTGTCCTCTTCAAGGCTAAAGGATGGACATTGCCTATTTCTGAGCCTTATTCCCTCTATGCTGATTGACATCTGATTTCTTCCATAGCTTTTGACTGACAGTCTTCTCTGAGATTGGCTGCAAGCGTTTCTCTCAGAAGCTTAAGTGATCACTTTAGCCTCATTTGTCTTCAAGAATATTTTCTGTTAACAAAATTAATTGGAAATATGGGACCAATTTGCAGCTAGTGTTTCTAGGTCTGTATGTCTAAGTATCTTTCATTGGAAAGCAAGAAGGCTTATTTTTTCCCTTCTTTCTTCTTCTCCTCTTTTATGAAATTTCCCAGAACGACATTGCTCGCTAATTAAGGAATCCTGTCATTCTGTAATTACTGGCCTAGTAAATGTAATGGACTCCTCTAGAGTTCACACCTAGGAGGCTAATTTTGGAGTTCATGTAGTATCTTAACCGTTAACTGATCAAATTTTGCCATTTTTTACTTTCTTTCCTTCCTTTTCCTTCATTGTTGATACATTGTTTAAAAGAGTAAACCGATTACCATTTGACTGATGTTACACAAACCATTTCAAGAGAATTGTTTTTAGTTTCCCTCACAAAACATGACTCCCTTGTTGGATATTTTCCAAGCATCTCTCTGAACACAAAAAGATCAACAACCCCTGGAGCTGTCTATCCCACTTGCTCATAACAAAAACAGAGTGTTGTATAAAAGCAAAATCTATTTAGGCATATAGATCAGGGTTCAAACACTAGCTTGAGTCTTTGTAAGTTGTATAAACTTACATAGTGACTCTCATAACCCTTGAATGTCTCACTTTAGTGAACACAAGTATATTTTTCATACTGCACAGATTCATTGAATATTAAAAGATATCAAATTAACACACACATGATTTATTACAGTTTTAGTTGTGTGCGTCTTTGTAAATACCAATGTAATTACTGAAGAAAAGGAGAGATTTTCTTGGGTCTGATGGAGTGTGACCTTAGGATTAAGACTTGTTAAGATACAAAATGTACAGACATAACTATACTTTTAAATTCCTAAGACCCATCTGTAGGAGAGGGTCAACTCAAACGTTGCCAACAAACCCTGAGACTGTCTGAGAGTACCAACTGTGAGCTGATGTGGTCATGAACTTGATGGAAAATATATAGTATCCTATGAACCTGTGTATTGAAACCAGAAAGGAATAAACTGCAGAGTTTGGATTCCTCTTCTTAATCTGTCCCTTCTATTTATATAGTCCAGTGCTGTTGTGCTTGATATTCCAGCCCCAGAAATTGTGGGTGAGGTCTCTTTGTCCCAGTAATGCTGCTGTCAATCTCCTTCCCTAAGCAGCTGTATGGAACTATAACAGTGTTCCACATCAACTCACCTGCAGCCATACAAACATACTAATGCACTTTATCACTGACACCCAGTCAGGGAACTAAATACAGCCTCTGGCTTCAGTTTCTTGTTTAAAAAAGAAATAACAGAACAAAAAGTGAGAAGAGAAATCATGACAGTTCTCCTTTCTATCCAACTTTACAAAAGATGTTCTCCTAGGGAACATTCTCCTTCTTGCCTGTCCATTAGGCTTGCCTGCTTACAACATAGCCTCTTTCTCCTGTTGTTGGATTACTTAGCTTATGCTTTTTTTTTCTGATAACTCTCTATACTCCTGACCTGCAGATGTGAAACTCTATTTTGTTGTCTTCAGTGAAGTGGCAGGAGGAACTTTCTGACACTAATTAGAATGATCAATGGTAATAAAACTTCATGTTCCTAGAACCACAACCACTGACAGACTGATTCAGGCACTTTCTACACATGTTGCCTCTCATCTGTGTATATTCTCTCTTCCTCCCTCCCTCACCTCCCCTTTTTCTCTGTGTATGTGCATGAGTGTGTGAGTGTGTATGTGTGTGTCTGTGTCTGTGTGTGTGTGTGTGTGTGTGTGTGTCTATGTAGCTCAAGCTAGCCTTGAGTTTGTTATGTATTTCAAACATACAATCTACACCCCCTATGCTGGAATAAAAAAAATATGGGGAAACACACCGAGCTCTAATAGTTTAGATAGTGTATGTGAAAATCCTTAGGATTCTGATTTTAGTGATCAAAGCAACTTATGCTCAAATCTCCCATAGAATCTCTTGTCCTTTTCCTACCTATACAGTTGATACCTTAGACAGTGCTTTGGTCTGGCTGTACTACATTTTATACTAATTCAGCCGCACAACACCATCTTCTAAATAAACTTGAAATCAGTGCCCAATGTCTTTCCTTCACGGTCACAGTTCCTTATTGTTCTAAACCATTGTTCCAAAACAATGTACTTTAATTTTTAAATTTAAATTTTAACTTTAAATGTACTTTAATTTTTTTCCCAGAATTTTGCACAAAATGCTGAAATAAATATAAAAGCATGAAGCTCTATGTTTGTCTATTGACGATAACATGACATTTTAATATAGAATTATCCTGGGGATGGTAGTGTGAAAGCCTTACTGGTGATGGTTGATGAGGTGATAGAACCAGTAATCCATCTGTGTTTTTTGTTTTTTTTTTTGTTTTTTTTTGTAATTAAGAGATGAAGTTCATAATAAGAGAACTGAACCTTTTTTAATGTACTTGCAGCTTTCACATTTTGAATGGCGCATAGTAGGTAATAGATGTTCAGAATGCAAGGTTGAATTGGATTGAGTAGGGCATACAGAAAACTCAAAGCAAGCCATGTACTTGGTGTGTTTGGTGTTTGCAATTTAGAGTTGTTTTCTTACCTATTTTATTAGACATTAATCCCATTTTTCATCAAATAGATTGTGTCTTTGTAAAATGCTAGGGTAATAGAAGGCTTGCAAATGCAAAAGACATAGGCTTTATATTTTGAACAATTTTTACATCAATTTTCTTATACCATTTTATGGCTGGGATTTTTTTATTTAAGCCAGAGTTAAGAGCATATTAAGATGAGATTATTCATAGGATTTTGAATCTCATTTGGCATTCAGAATTCTGGTGATTTACACTCTATTTGGAAGACCATTTCTTTCTTTAGAAAAAGTAATATAAATAAAATAAAATCCTGTAAAAGAGAATGAAAATGATAGTGGTCATCTAAAAAATAATAATTGTTGTCATTAAGGTACTCATTGTGGTAAGTCATTTGGAAATTCCTTGAATTTTTGCCTCTAGAAAATTAAAGTACAATGTGGCAGCAAGTTCAGTGATTACACTTTTTCAGCTGAGGACCTCATTTCCAAATGTGGGTAGAACTTCACACAGTTACTTCAGAGATGCTACCACAAGAATCATGGCTCTGGAAACTAAATGGTAAAATGTGTAACAGCGCACAATTTCAATAATAATAAAAAAAATGTCCATACCACAAATGTCTGGCCCAGCCTACAAGGATGCTACTTATGATATGAAAGTGTGTGTTCCTGTGTGTGTGTGTGTATACATGTCATGGAACATTCAGAACCCATATAGAGGCCAGAGACAACCAGTAGCATCTGACTCATCTTCTTCTCTTGAGGCAGGGCTCTTGTTATTCATTGCTCTATGTGACAGGCTGACTGGCCAGCAATCTTTTAGACAGTCACATGTCTCTTCCTCCCATCTGTCTATAGGAACACTCTGGAATTATTGATGCATGTACTAAGCCATTCAGTTTATTGTCTGTGGTCAGAACTCAAGTCAACAAGGTTTATATATCAATAATGTTGTCTACTGAGATATTGCCCCAGTCCTAATTTATTTTCTCTTAAGTTTCATGACTAATTATATAAAAGAACTTATCAATGTGTTGCTTAGGAATAGATATTTGGAGTTCTGTTGGAGGAAGCTGTCAGAATACTGTGATTCTTCTGAAGCCATTGGCATGACTTTTGCCAGGTCTTCCAGTTCATCTTCCTCAGGTGTACTTACCACGTAAAGGGAACAAATAGAAATGTCTTCAGAGATCACATGTCTTGTTTTACCATCTTACAGGGTATGATGAATACCTGAGTGCCTTTATCAATCCAGATATAATATGCAAAATTCAGAACTTTGAATCAAATTTCTGATACAAACATTCATAACAATGAAATCTCACATAATTATGTATAGCATTTGATCTGCTATTTAGTAGTATGTCCTGGGACACACTAAGGTAATTTAGAGCTGTGTCTAAATGTTAAATAAGTGGTTTTCAAGTAAGATTAAGTTTTACACAGAAGTGGTGCCTTTTGGAAATGCTTTGGGCAATTCTTGATTGCCACACCTTGAAGGATACTCTTGGCATCTAATGAGTAGTACCATGAATGATGGTAAACATATCAAAATACATAGGAAGTCCTTCCTGCAACAATGCTTTGTTTCCACCACCCCCCCGCCACAGCCAAATCACCAATGGCTCCCATGTATTCCCATCTATAGCCCTCCTTGTTATCTAGCCTCTCTAGGTCTGTGGATTATAGCATGATTATCCTTTACTTAAAAGCTAAGTGAATACATACATGTTTGTCATTCTGGGTCTGGGTTACCTCACTTAATTAAATCTTTTCTAATTCCATCCATTTGCCTGCAAATTTCATGATGTCATTTTTTTAACATCTGAGTAGTACTACTCCATTATGCAAATGTACCACATTATTTTTATCCATTCTTTAGTTGAGGGACATCTACCTTGTTTCTAGTTTCTGGCTCTTATGAATAAAGCCAGTGTGAACATAGCTAAGCAAGTGTCCTTGTGGTAGGAGGGAGGATCTTTTGGGTACATGTCCAAGAGTGGTGTAGCTGAGTCTTGAGGTAGATCAACTCCCAATTTGCTGATCCATCAAAAGTCACTATTTAAACTGTAGAATGCCAATCTATAAAGTAGGATTAAATATTTTCAGTGCACATGTGCAACAAAAAATTTATATATAATGAACATATAAAAAACTCAAAAAAATTAGGAAGACAAAGACAAGAAGCAGAATCATTTTAGGAAAAGGCATGGACACTCTCTCACAGCAGATAATGTTTTAATGGATAATAAATATATGAAAACATGCTCAAGTTTATATTGTAAGAAAAAAATCAAATTTAAACCAATACAAGATATTTATGCAAACCCATAATGATGGCTAACTTACAAACAGTAATTTATACCATGTATGCCTGTGGCAAAGAGCATCTAGGTGACTGAGGATACAGTTCGGTTGTAGAATGTGTTTGCCTAAGGGGAAAAAAAGCAGGAAAATTCCAGAGCTTTGTGATTGAATGTACTATTTAATGAGCTCACTTTAAAAAAAGTTCATCAGTTATGTATTATATTGATCAGCTTTCAAAATATATAATATTTCTAACTATTAAACTGAAGTGATCATCTCCTAATCACAAGGCATTATAATTCCAAAATTGAAAGCTTTCACTCCAATAATTAATAAAAAGGAGAAACTTCCTGTAAGCATAGCTAGAGTTTGCCTTTTTTCTTCCTCCTTGTTCTGCCTTCATTGCTAGCACTGTGCCTGACATCCTAGAGTTGATCAGTAAATATTTGTTGAATTAATTAATAGTTGAATAAGTGAATGAAAATATCCTCTCAGGAAGGAAATGACGAATTAACATTTATTGAATATCAAGTACGGTCCTCATGCTCGGGACCTTATGTATTCAAGCCACTTAATAGTCACGGCACATTGTAAACAAGAGGCATTATTATCTTTATCTCAAAGCTTAAATAAAATATGAGATCTAAAGAGTGTAAAGGCAGCCCAAGGTCACGGTGCTTTTTGTCAGGAGCCAGATCCAAGGTCTGATCTGTTGCAACTTGGCACAACTGTTCTGGGCTTCACACTCCAGAAAGCAGCAGGGCAGCACTGATGCTGGGATCTGATCCATCCAGGCCCATCTGGCCCTTCACTTCTCTGCGGATCATGGTCCTCCCTCTCACCAAGGCCACCATCCTCTTATCCTTTCTTATTCAGCAATAGGTCATCTTGTTAATAGCATGGCGATTATATTATGATGGGGGCGCCACTATGGAAGCACAGGGGAGAATTTAGCAAACTCTTGCAAGCCTGCAGTTTAACTTGAGGCCCCTGATGAGGCAAAAGTGGGAAAGGAAATAGCCATTTCTTGAGAAAAAATTAAGCCATAAAGTTGACAAGAGTAAATTGAGTTGAAAATTGATTGGAATTTTTGGATCACTTTGTCCATGTCCTTTCCCCTTCACTCTATATTTTCTTCTTCCCCTTAATTCCAGCTCTGTTGACTCTTCTTTTCTCCGACAAACAATAGTCATCTAACTAGAATCCAGATCAGGTTATTGAAACCATGACTCTAACAGCTGCTTGCTTCTGCCTCACCTGTGAAATGGTAGGCTACAGAAAACGTAAAGGAAATTTCAACTCATTTTTTTGCTTATTCTTTAGAGGCAGGATACCTCTAGGTAACCCTGGCTGATGTGCAAACCTAGCCTTTATACACCAGGCTGGCCTGGAACTCACAGAAATGCCTCTGCTTCCAAGTACTGAGATTAAAGGAGTGTGACAGCATGACTAGTGAGAATCCTCAACTTCTAATACACTCTCAGTGTCCCTGTTCTCTATCTACCCTTTCTTTAACATCCATGTTAGAGTTCACAAGAGAAGCAAAACTAAATCTTCTTCCTTCCTTCCTTCTTTCCTTCCTTCCTTCTTCCCTTCCTTCCTTTCTTTTTTCTTTCTTTCTTTCTTTCTTTCTTTCTTTCTTTCTTTCTTTCTTTCTTTCTTTCACCTATGCATCCATACATCATGTATTTATAGCAATTGCAGTGTGTGTGTGTGTGTGTGTGTGTGTGTGTGTGTGAGAGAGAGAGAGAGAGAGGGAGAGAGAGAGGGAGGAGAGAGAGGGAGAAAAGGTAACAACTTCTAAACACTGAGAAATTATGTGCAGTTACCATTTCTTCATTAAACACATAAAAGAATTAGAAAAATTATATGGTTAAAAGAATCATGCAATCTAACAGTGAGTGTGAAGACCCATGTAATTAGATCCAATTAATAAAGATATTAATTAATTAATAAATACATAATAAATCATATATATATATATTATATTTATATATATATATATATATATATATATATATATATATATAATGATGGGATTAGAAAAAGGCAAATTCAGGGAAAAAGGGGAAATAAGAGGGACAGGGAGATGGACCAGAAAAGTGTAATGCATATACATGAGATTAAAGTACATGGTATACTTAAGCAATAGTGTCATGATGAAATCTTCTACTTTATA